>CM041781.1:95414810-96145888 GCA_023374045.1 Limonium bicolor
CCAGGTCCCAAAGCTAACCAACGGAGCTCTTCACCTACATTATCAGGCGCTAGTGATGCAAGTTTCATAACATGGTCTCTAAACCATGAACAAAAGGTCTTGTTTTGCTCTTTTGTCAACCAAACAATATTCCTCCCAGGATATTGACCTCTTAGTGTAGTCATGTGTTTCTCAAAAAATGGCTCAATAATCTCAAGGTGATGTAAAACGAACAAATGTGCTAACTCCATTGAGGATGAATCAATTGCCACAATTTTTTTCCCAGTAACACCTTGACCTTCTGTCCCTCCCGTGTGTCTAGGTTGTGGTACTCCAATAGCAACTGCACCCTTTAAGTATTCAGTACAAAATTCTGTCACTTCTTCGGTTATTGTCCCTTCTATAATACTTCCTTCAGGTCGATATCTATTCTTCATCCTTCCCTTCAAAATTCCCATGTATCTCTCAAACGGATACATGTACCTCAAATATATGGGACCACATAATTTGATTTCCCTGACAATGTGAACAACTAAGTGAACCATGATGTCAAAAAAAGAGGGTGGAAAATACATTTCAAGTTGACAGATCGTAACAACAACATCACGTTGCAGACTATCAAGTGTATCAGCATCCACGACTTTATTGCACACTGCATTTAAAAAGAAACATAGTCTTGTAATTGCATTTCGGACATCCTTCGGCAATATACCTCGAATGACAACAGGAAGGAGATGCAACATCAGAACGTGATAATCATGAGATTTCAACCCGACCAATTTCAAGTCCTTCATTGACACAAGACTTTTCCAGTTGGATGAATAACCCGTAGGAACCTTAAGGGAATGAAGACATTTGCAGAAGCTGATCTTCTCATTCTTAGACAAAGTGTAACATGCTGGAGGTAAATATGTTCGTTTGCCTCTTTCTTGAGGATGCAACTCCTCACGTATGCCCATAGCTTCCATGTCTCTTCGAACCTTTATTCCGTCTTTTGTTTTCCCAGGTATGTTAAGCAAATCCCAACAACAGCCTCACCAACATTTTTGACAATATGCATAAAATCAAGACAATGCCTAACAGATAAATGTCTCCAATATGGAAGTTCCCAAAATATTGAACATTTTTTCCAGATGTTTTTTTGGGTAGATTTGGACGGAACACCGAAAACATTCTCAATGTCTTTCACCTTTTCATAGATCTCTTGAGAACTCAAAGGTATACGAGCAACACGTGTTTCAGTCTTTCCGTTGAATAACTTCCTTTTTTTACGGTACGGGTGTGCTGCTGGCAACAATCTACGATGACACATGTACACGTTTTTGCCAGAAAACTTTAGACGATCAGAACAAGTGTCGTCCTCACATATTGGGCAAGCAAATGTGCCTTTCACCGTGTATCCAGATAAATTCCCGTACGCTGGAAAGTCATTCACTGTGCAAAACAACATGGCACGAAGTGTGAAGTTTTGTCTGGCGTAACCGTCATAAACCACTGTCCCCTGATTCCATAGCAATTTCAAATCGTCAATCAGCGGTGCAAGATATACATCGATATTATGTCCGGGTTGTTTAGGACCAGAAATCAACAATGATAACATAATGTATTTTCGCTTCATACACCCACGAAGGAAGATTGTAAATAAACAATAGAACAGGCCAAGTGCTGTGTTGACTACTTAGAGTGCCGTAGGGATTCATCCCATCTGTACATAGCCCGAGTCTCAAATTTCGATTATCACTGGCAAAATCTTCAAATCTTCTATCGATAGTCCTCCACTGTGGTGAATCAGCTGGATGTCTCAGCTTATCATCATTTTTCCTTCCTTCTGCGTGCCATCTTAAATTTTGGGCATCTCTGACATTTGCAAACAGACGTTTGAACCTTGGTATTATGGGTAAATACCAAATGACTTTTGCTGGAGGACTTTTTTTCTTAGAATTGGATGATTGGCCGTCCTTATGTTTATAGCGTGACAAATGACATTTTGGACACTGATTCAAATGTTTATTCTCTCCTCTGTATAATACACAACTGTTTGGACATGCGTGTATCTTTTCATACTCCACACCCATAGGACACATCAACTTTTTTGCATCATAAGTGGATGTAGGAAGATTGTTATCATCGGGAAGCATGTCGTGGAATAGTTCTAGTATTGCCGTAAAACTCTTATCACTCCAGCCGAATCTTGCTTTCATATTGAACAAGTGTAGCACGGATGTCAATTTTGAAAATTTGGTGCATCCGGGGAACAAAGGGGACCGTGATGCGTCAACTAATCTTTGATATTCATCGGGCTTGTCTGTGAAATTATCCTCAACATCTTGCAGCATAGAGTTCAGTTGTTCAATCTTTTCACTATCATCATTGATTTCAGTGTCACTCTGATCACACTCATTATTAGGAAATGTGGTATCATCGGTAACCTTTCTTGTTTCACTGTTCTGCTGGGTGGAAGTATGCACCCTGCTACTACCTTCTAAAGACTCGCCATGCAAAAACCATATCTTATAGTTTGGCATAAATCCACGTCGTGATAGATGAAATCTGATAGCATGTAGGTTAGGGAATTTGTTGCGAAGTTCGCACTGTGCACATGGACAGGGAATGTGAGTGTCGTTCATCCTTTTCTGATGATAGAGAGCTGCTTTGCAAAATTCATTTTCCACTTTCGATTCAAAATAATTCCCTCGCAGACCGTACATCCATTCACGGTCCATTCTACAAACAACCAGTCAAAATTTAAAAAATATTTAGAAAAAAGTGTTATAATGTATATAACTTAACTAACATTTAAAATATTAAATATAAAAAATAACAATAACTAACCTATCTTCGGAAAAGGATATATTTCGATATGGTTCTCGCACGGCGAGTCTGTATAATATATATAATACGCTATCTTATATATACTACTTGGTTGTGTTATATGCATATTATATATGTATTACACATCTATAATATATATATATATATATATATATATATATATATATATATATATATATATATATATATATATATATAGTTGGTTATTTTATTTTGTTATATTTATATATGTATACCTACTCAACTAACTAGCTACTAAATATAAATAAACTAACTACACAAACAATTTACAGAACACCTTGCTGGCATATACATTATTTTGTGGTTATTCTATCGTGTTATATATATATATATCCTGCAACTAACTATTATATTGTAATCAACAAATTATACAAACAATTATGCATGATAAATTGAAATTGATTTAGGTTGAAAAAAAACTAACCGGTATTTGGAAGGACAAGGATCAAGCGGAAGCGGGTGGCGAGTGAAGACGACGATGAGCTAGCTAACGCGACTACTACTGCCAATCTTGTGTAGTATCTAAATGAAGAAAACATATTACAATTGATACGTCAATTCACCAAGGTCATTTACTTCTCAAAAATTCACATAAACAATGGTAAGATAGCAAAAAAAATCACTGAAATTGGTTAAATCATTTCATCGAACACCTTGCGAGCGTATAGTTTATTTTCTAAAATTGCCCACATATTGTATTTCCAATCAAACCAATCAATCAATTACACTCCAGAATACATATATCAATCAACAATTACATATAAACAACAATTAAGGACCCAATTCAACAAAATTTCAATAGTTTCGAATTGGAGAAAACAAACCCCGATTCTATACCTGTTCGCGTTCGATATTGGCCGGAGGAGACGGGGGGTAGGGCGCGACTGGGGCGGCGACAGGCGGCGGGGGAGACGGCGGCAGTGACGGTGGCGCTAGGTGCGGCGGCGACGAGGAAGAAGAGAGGCGATTTGAGGGCGAGAGGCCGGTCGAGGAAGAAGAGAGGCGCAGCAGAGCTTCGGTATGTCGAGTCGGGGCGCTAGGGTATAAGAAATAAGCCTCATTTTCGGCGGTTCCTCTATACAACCGCCGAAAATAGTCAAGTAAACGCATCATTTTCGGCGGTTGTATATAGGAACCGCCGAAAATGAGGCTTCGACTTGACTATTTTCGGCGGTTGTATATAGGAACCGCCGAAAATGATGCTTCTACTTGACTATTTTCGGCGGTTCCTATATACAACCGCCGAAAATAGCAAAAACCGCCGAAAATGAGGGGCCGAAAAAGGCCATTTTTCTACTAGTGTTTCATGTCCGTTTAAGAATACTATTTGAAATTCACTGAAATTTTCTATCGTTTCCACCAATTCCACGTCCATTGAAGAAGAATCTATTTGAAATTATCGAAATTTCCTATCAATATCGACATTAACTATCATTGATTTCTTATTCAATAGTAAAACAATCAAGCATGTTCTATTCTAATTAACAGACGAATTAGACATCGATCTAAATAGTAAGATTTCTCAACATTAACTATCATCAATGTCTTGTTTGAATTTGCCTATCAATTCCAATAATTTCATGTCTGTTGAAGAAGAATCTATTTGAAATTCATCGAAATTGTTTATCATTTCCACCAATTTCACGTCCATTGAAGAAGAATGTATTTGAAATTATTGAAATTGCCTATCAATATCGATATTAACTATCATTGACTTCTTATTCAATAGTAAAACAATCAAGCCTGTTCTATTCTAATTAGCAGACGAATTGGACAATGGTCTAAATAGTTAGATGTATCAACATTGACTATCATCGACATCTTCTTCGAACTTGCCTATCATTCCACTAATTTCATGTTCGTTAATGAAATACCCCGAACTTAAATGTAGCGATTAAAATAATCCTAATATGTATTTAAGGGTCTAATAACACCTAAGTAATATTGGTGAGGAAAATAAATCCAAAAAGAAATAAAGAAAGCTTAAAAAGCGAAAAACGCTAGATAAGCGTTAAATAACCATAGGAGGTATGAGACTTCGGTTAGCGTATTATATGGATTCTTAAGGCTTAATAATGCCTAAAGAATATGTGGGAACAACTCCCGAAGAAACCGGATCCAAATAATGTATTAAAATGCTAATAGAGCTTTAGCGCACGTTTTTCGAGAAAACCCGAAAACGTGACTTTGAGTGGTCAAACGAACCCGTAAATATTATAAATCATTAAATAACTATAATTAATCATTTATGGAAGCTTAATAACCAATAAAATTAATTAAACGAGCAAATTCCGGAAAACGGGCCCGGTTAGTGAATAGTACCAAAACCGGGTAAATTAACGAGCGTTTTCTGTAACAAAAAAAACGCTCCGGCTTACATATATGTGTGGGCCGGTTTTATTAATGGAGCAGCCCCTCATACACACATAAAGTAAACAAAGAAAGAAAGAAAAAAAAGAAAGTAGGGAAAAAGTACAAGAAGGCAAAAATCACCTCTCTCCTTCCATTTCCCTCTTCTCTCTCTTCTTCCTTTCTTCCCCACCGTCACCTTCCTCCTCCTCTCTGGTTTGCTGGCGATTTTCTTCCCCTCCATGGCAGCTCACCTTCTCAAGCTTGCCCAAGCTTTATTAAAGCTCCAAATCAAAAACAAATTACATATTCGAACTCCCTTCATCATTCTCTACACTTCCCTCTTTTCAAAATCCAAAAATGAGGAAGTTCATCTCCATGCACTAGTGGAAAAAACGTTTTGTAACACGGCTAAAAAAGGGCTTTATAACACGGCTAAAGGGCGTGTTATATGCGGCCGTCATATATAATTTCTACTTTATAACACGGCTAAAAGCCGTGTTATAAAGCACGCTAAGTGACCGATTTTGTGCAAGAAAGAGAGAAGGAGGAGAGTTGGAAAAGAAAGAAGGAAATTAAGGGCTTAAGGTAAGAGCTCCTTCTTAATGCTAAATTTTAATGCATTAGAGTAATGGGAATGGGTAAAATAATTCGAAGAACCCAAATACTGTACTAGTATTGTAGTTTGTGGAATTTTGAGTATTTGTGGACTAGTGTTTGAATTGTAGGCCTTAGAGCCAAATAATTTGTGTATGAGTATTGGTATTGTTGTTTGATGGAGTATTGATGTTTTGAGGTGACTTTGATTTCTGGTAGAACTCTTGTATGGGTGTGGCTAGAATAGGAATGAATTTGGTGAAAAAGTATGTGTGTGGAGAAGTTAGAATTGTAGGTAAACTATGGAAAAAGTTTAGTAGGAAAATGTGCATTTATGGATGACTTGGTGAATGAGAGAACCGAGGTGTGTATTGGAGTTAGTAGAGATGTTTAGTAACCATGGAGTAGCAGTTGTATTATGTGAATTTAAGGGTATAAAATCTGTAGCAAAGAGTGTGGAAATGCATTGGAGAAACTAGGAAAAATTAGTGTGCAAGACTTAGCAAAGTGAGTATCGTACTGGGTAAGACTTGGGTTGAGTATAATGTAAATGAGGCAATAAAAGAGCCGTAGGATTAGTGGGAAGAAGAAAGGAAAAATCTGTAGCATTTGTGGAAGAAGAAAAACTGTAACAGTGAGGAAAATTTGACAGTGGATGCATTATGTAACAGATTTGTATAGAGATGGATTAGGTTAGTTTTGATTGCCTATTAGGGTCAAAACACCCTAGATTATATGTAAGAATATTGGGGAAGAAGTTAGTAGAAGTTTGGAGTTGAAACATAATCAAAAACTAGCAAATATATAAAAACTACAACTGATCCGGGTTTGTAAACCAGTACAGAAACCCGGACCAGGCTAAAATCTGTCAAGAATGTAATGCGAAAGTAGTGGTCTGGGTTTGTAAACCAGGACCTAAACCCGGACCACCCCATTTTCATACCCGTAGCTTTTCCAAACTTGTGGTCCGGGTTTACAAAGGAGTACACAAACCCAGACCAGTTGAAATTCATACCCGAGAGTGCACAGACCAGGTGGTCCGGGTTTGTAAACCCGGACAGTAACCCGGACCACACCAAATTTTGCACAGAAAGTGTTTTAAAGTGAATCTAAGGTTGGGTAATGATGGGTAATGATACTATAAGGTAATTAACACTTGATTAATGATGTTTAATGGTCATTAAGGCCATGGACAAGCTTAGGAAGTAATTTTAAGTAAGTGACATAAGTAAAGGTACTTGAACAACAATGAATTAGTAAGTATAAACCGGGAAACTTAAGAGAAGTAATAAGTAAGGTTAATTATAGATAATTAACCACCCAATTCTATGTATATGCTAGGATTCGAATAGTCGAACACCGAAGAGGAGTCGGTGAGTCTAAGTCAACGGTGAAAGGTATGATTTCTTTATGCTCTGTATCCTAACCTGGTTACCCCGATTTGTGTGCTTATTTGACCACCTAAATAAGATAAATGCATGAATCAGACTTTAATGCACTTACTTGTGCTTGTTTATATTTGTTCTTGCTATTTTGTCTTAAACATTTTGTTTGTATAATTCATGAAATGAATGGATGAAGATGGAGTGTGTATGCACCTTGTAGTATACTTGTGTAAAGTAATGTACCTTGGTATGGACGCGTATGTGTGTAATGTTTTATTGTGTGGCTTGGATGTGTGACTTCTACTAATTCCTAACTACCTAACTCCTAACGTAAGTATTGAGTAAATTGGAATGTGTAGAAGTCCGATATAGTTTCGGCCACGCGTGAGGTTGAGGAGACACAAGAGGTTGGATCCGATTCTGGCTCTTAAACTTTTCCACGGCCCAAACCCCTTAAATGGGTAGCATCCTGGATTAGTGAGCCAAGTAAAGCCCGGTGGTGGGACGGTGTAGTCCCTGCCCGGAGGTCCCGACGACTTGACTTGAGTAAGTAGTAAGTAAGTAAGTAAAGTATGTATGAGTAATGGTCTTGGCTGGTGTAAGTCATTGACCCAGAGTAAAAGAGTAATCTCCACCCGATTAACCCGGGTGGACAAATGAAGCTAACAAGTATTGTATATTGTGTATGTATTGTGTACGCATTATGTATGCGTATTTCAGAAAAGGTAAGTGAGTATCGGTTGGCTTGTATGGTCTACCTTGTAGGTATTGGAATGTATGTATGTATGTATGCCTTGTGGAGTATCTTGGTAGAATGAATGAAAGCATGTATGTATGTAATTGTAAAATGAACTGCATGTATACGACCAAGTGGTCGGCGTACCCTCGATAGTACGCGGGGTATGCAGAAGTCATATGCAGCGTAAGCTGAGCCCCTAGGGGCAATGTTTTTATTTTACAGGTACCGAAGCAGTTATGACCATGGTAAGAGACCGGCATCTTGCTTAGGTAGCTAGAAGAGAATTGTAGATGGTAGAGAGTTGTATAAGGCTAGTAGCCTTGATGTAGTAGTGTACCAAGGGGTACACCCTATGTATTGAAGATATGTAGTTTGTGAGGAATGGGTAGGTGTAGACTCTTAATGAGTATGTAGGAACTTGGAAGAAGTATTGTATTTGTATTTGGAACTTAGTAAACTCGGTATGTTATATTGTATTGTATGGTATTGTAATGGAGTATTGTATTGAATGGGAAGTTGTTGCACGCGGTTGTATTTGTAGTAAGGATTGTATTTGTGTAGCACTCGGATATTCCGGTCCATCAGACCGATGTTGTATGTAGTAGCAGCCTTGTTAGTCACGTGGGTGGCTAACGACATTGTATCACCCGCCGTTGTGTAAGTATGTATCCGCTGTGTGAGTATGGATGTATAAGGAGATTGGACGGTAATGACGGTATCAGAGCGAAGTATCGCTCTGATGACTGGAAATACCGAGCTTAGGAAATACCGAGTTAGGAATTAGAAGCTTAAGGCTAAGGGCTGAGTGATAGCGTTAGGGATACGCTAGTTAGGAACTCCCGGTGTGTACCGGATACCTACAATATCAGACCCGCCCTCTGCATCCCCATTGTATAACTTGGGAAAAAAAGCCAGAGAGAAGGAAAATCCTCTCATACTCGGGAAAACCCGATCTGGCAGTAGTGAAACAATCCTATAAGAGGAGAGAACTTGACAGACAGTAGATTCCAGGAGATGGAAGTCCCAGAGATGGTTCCCGGTTGAACAACAATACTCGCACTTAATAGCGGTTGAATGAGTACTCCAACCACAAGGAGGCTGCAACTTACAACAGCATGGGGTGACATACTTAGCAGTCGCGAAACCTGGCCAGTATGCTTACACAACTACGAGAACATTCACAAGATGTAATCCGACAGGACTACGGACGTAGTGCCTAAACCAGCTCAGACTCAATAACCACGATAAATGTGTGGGAACGAGCAACAAGGAAAAACGTAAAACCAAATAAATAGGAATCTCCAAGGATTGGAGAAGTACCCTGATCAATGACAGTCACGTCAAGATCATTGAGAGGTTACTTAAAAGATCAAGTATCCCAAACATAAACCAATAGATCAAGGGAAGAGTCTACAAGACTACCGAATACGAGCAGAAAACCATACCTTTACCGGTATAGGTTTACCCAAAAACCACCAGTACCACGCACTTGCCACGGCAAGTGCAGTAAGAACAGGAACATGTAAAGGAACCCTATCACACCACCGGTACTTAATAAGGTACTGTGACCGCAATGAAACGACTACAGGATCACACATCCTACAACTGGAAGAATGAAAACTTGGAAAGGCCTGACGACCCGACCCTTATATTAAGAACATACAAGTCAGCAAGGAGCTGGACTTGGTCAAGACCTCAAACATGGCAACGCCATGAAGAACTTCTTTTAACATCGAACCATTGTTTCAAAACCCAAAATTTCTCTTTCAAAATCACAACCTTTCTTTTAAACCTTGGATTTTTAAAACCAAACCGACAGAATTACGGTGAGTATCATAAAATGATACAAGAGGAGTTGACAATAGAATACTTCACCTAGGCGTGTGACGAGCACTACGAGTGTACCCAAATATGGGATGTGGGACGACCGCACTCCGAAGGAGCTTGCGGGCCTGACAGATAGTCGGGTAAGTGGTAACGTATCAACAAGGTACCCCACGTATGTATACATGTAGTGCACGAAACACGGGAAGTAGTCAACTCCATTCTACGGACCATGAGTAAATTCAAACCAGAACAGTTGGACACTTCAGACGATCAAGGAGAAGGAACTCAGCTAAGAAATAAGTATGAAAGAGCTCAGAGAATCCATCTGAGGATAAGGAATGAGGATTAAAACGCGCAAAGAGCGCAGACTAATAAGTATAGACACGGGATATGTCTCAAAGACTTCAAGCAAATACATGATAGCTGGAAGGGATACCCAGCCTAAACACAGTAAGGCAAATGCCTAACGTGAACACAACGATGTTCAACGAACGGGACGGAGTTCCCTAGAACAATTACCAAGACTACCAAGGAGCATAATCCATCATTGAAGAGGATATTAAACCTAGTCTAAAACACTAGGAGAAGGTACAAACGGTCTACCCAAAGAACGAGAGACGTTATAACCCTAAAGAGATAGCTTAAATACAATACCACAAGGCGATATAGTGGACACAACATAACATAAACATTAGCCGGAAGTAACGGCGTAACTAACAACACCCAGGAGCAATCCTTGAAGGGTGTCTGAGTTAACAACAAACGAACAAAGCGTTATGATAAGAGCAGGACATCTAGAACGAACATTCGGTTAGGACACCGAAGGGATTTCACTTAACAGGAAATACCCTAAATTGCACAAAGGCACTGATTAGCATCAGATTGCCTAAAGGGCCTCCTATGAACGGAAGCGTGATGCCACGACTTGCCATGGAGCCCAGTAATACCTCCAATCTCTGGGGTATACAAGGAGTGGAAACATGGATAATCAGCTTGCAAAGAGCATAGCTCGCAGCAATAAGGCTCAGAGGCCATAAATCAACTACGTTATGTAAATTTAAACGGTTGCAAGACCCACGCTATATGATAACAAGATTTGCCAATAATGGGCCATAAGGAAAGAGATGTTACTTCATACGACAATAGATCGACAATTGAACCACCCAATTGGAACTCAACATAATGAGTGGCTTGGAGTAAAGGCTACCTCAATGTCACTATCACTAGAGCACACTAGTGGAAAAAACGTTTTATAACACTGCTAAAAAGGGCTTTATAACACGACTAAAGGGCGTGTTATATGCGGCCGTCATATATAATTTGTACTTTATAACACGGCTAAAAGCCGTGTTATAAAGCACGCTATATACCACGGTTGTGATCGTAGCCGTGTTATAAAGTCTCTAAATCCCGCCAAAATAAGGGGTTTTATAACACGCCTGTGAGCATAGCCGTGTTATAAAGTTGCTCGAACCCTCCAAAAATATGGGGTTTTATACCACGGCTACTCTCTTAGCCATGTTATAAAAGCTCATTTTATAACACGGCTACAAAATCAGCCGTGTTATAAAGCCCCTTGACAACACTTTATAAAACGCCTAATGCATAGCCGTGTTATAAAGATGTAGTTTTTTTTAATAAATTTTCTTGTTTTTGCTATTTTCCCTATTTTATACGCATACAAATCAACACCTTTATAATATTCACTTATGACATCCAAATGTCATATCACAACAACTAAATGAGCCACAAAGTTAAATGCCTTATAATTTTCAAACAACAATACACATATACATGTATTTATAAAAGTTTATTCAAAAACCCATTTCAACTCACTATCTATATTCATACACATATCATAAGAAACTACAAGTCTTAAGAAACTGCATGTCACTACTCTTTTAGAGAAATAAAATTCCTACAAGTGCTAGAGTAAAGTAATGTCAAGTCTTCTCTTACAAAATCTAGTTGTTTCTTTATGTAAGTACGTGGTTTGTTGTCAAAAACCTAAATAGCTAAGTGCTTTTACCATCTTCATTCCACGTTCAAGCTCGGACATTCAAGTAGTATTCTCAACTTCGGTTCTTCAGCAAGAAGTGCACCAACCATTACACGTGTTTGAAGTAGAGAGTCCCGGTAGTCCTAACCAAGGTCTAGCTCCTTAATCCCCGAGCAGTTCCTCGTTTCTCAAGCAATACGTACATGCCATGGAACACAGACAAAGAGATACAAGATTAATTAGTAATGAAATGTAAGAGGGTTGGGGTGTGTGCAATAGGATCATACGGCCCGTTTCAATGGGAGGAAAGGGGGCAATCTAATCATCTCCCACACCCCAACCGAGAACATAGAAAAGAGTTTCAAGCTGCCAGCAAACGCTATGAATTATAAGATAAATCAAGCATTGGGGTTGCTACTAAAATTAATTTGTCATCTTAGATTACGACTCAACCAAAGTGTAGTATCAAAAATAGGGGTTGTGAGTCATGTGGGATCATACCTAAATGGGTTTATATCATTTCCCTCCAAGATGAAAAATTAATAAGGACCATCCAGCCAACAAATGATTTATCTAAGTGGTTATAACGTTTGGGCAACTATCACTCAAGTCATGTTCTTATCTAAGCGCAGTGGGACAAGAAGCATGCTAGTATCAAATCAGTTTCCAAACCAATCAATGCGCAAGGGACTAATTCAAAGTTGAGATAACTCAATTTCCAAACCAAATTTAAGGCGTGACAAGAGATATCTGCAAAATTACTTGGGATAAGAAAGCTGACCACTAGGGTTTTCAAACCCATGAAGAGTCCCCAAGCCCAAAGCCTATCAACATATCAACTTGCAAACTCCCCCGGTCATTCTCAAGCCAAGAACATCCAATCCAGGTCTCATAGGTTTTGTGTGTACCTCAGCAAACGTATAAGCAAAGTAGTGAGCAGATTGAGTCAACAACCGACAATATATTCAACAGATTCTTGAATCAACTTCACAATTGATATCTTAGGAATAAAGGAGCAGCTGAGTTGCCAAAAGCAATGTATATATTAAACCAACATTAGTCGTAGGGGACAAGCAGAAGTGTAGAAAACAATGTAACTACAAGCTATGGTAGCTAGGCTGGCAACTATTAATATTCTACAACCAAACAATATAGTATATATAAGTCAATCAAGGACAAGCATTTTACAAAACAAAAGGGTTGTAGCATTAAAAAATACCTTGATGAGTTCCCTGAGTGTACTGAGTAATTAATATCTCTTCATGGTTCTACGAACTAAACCCTTTGAAACTAGATCTTCCATGTCATGCCATGTGGTTTCCAAGGATATGGTGGTGTCAATGTCCAGCACACCATCATCACCCAGTGCACTATCAGTTGTTCTGACTTCTATACCCAAAAGGAAATTAAGCATTAGTCCACATTATGTTGAGCGTGTGGAAGACTGATATCTAAATGGTTTTCAGAATAAAATGCAGGTAGCGGATGTCCATGGCAATGACCATTGAAACCCCACAGTAAAGCACACTAGTTAATACACATTTAATCAATCTTAATATAAGAAATCAGAAAAAAATCACTTGGCACGGCTAATAAGAAGACATCAATAGAAAAATGGCTGATAGTGAATTATTTTCTTTGACTCATAGTGTACACTAATAGCAAAGGACACTATGATATATCATACTAAGACGTAAAGGTGTAATTACTGGTAACCGTATCAAAAGCAATTAAGGGCTGATTCTGTACCACATTCTTTCAAAACAGAAGTCAGCAAAGCTTGAAAGAGCCAATCAAAAGCAGGTTAAAACATGCACTATTGACTTGTAAACGAAAGCAGAACTGCGGAACTTAAGTGAGTACTTTCTGTTGGCTGAAAGACTATTGTAATAGGCCTATACAACAAGCAATGTGGCACCACAAGAAAAATGCAGATTTCAGTCCAAAAAGCTAAGCCCAACCGACAACTTATCTTAGTTCGGTTTTCAGATTTAGAATCATCCCAGATTATGCATATTATCAACTGAGAACAGAAGAAGAGAGAAACTTAGATACTACTGTGCATAACTCTAAAACACATAGGAGAAATGCCTTGGGACGCCAAATGCTGCTGGAAAATGTTTAGAAGTAAGAAACAACAGTAATTTTAACAGCAACAATTAAAGGTATGTATTGTACCAGCTTTTCTGTTCATTAGACTATAAAAAGGCTCTATTAAACTCAACCGAAGTAGTTTCATAATGTGCCATGTTGTGGTTTATAACCAGAGGCAGAATGAATGGAACAAAGTGAAAGTCATGGTCAGAAAAACTACCAGCTTATTTCTTTTAGATTTCCAGATCGAACAGGGGAATAAAATCAGAATATATTCAGAGCATAATTGCACCGATTTTAAGATGGAACAAATTGCAAACCCCCACTGGTTATAAAAAAAGATAATATTAAAACATAAGCAAAATATTAAAAAAAAGGTTTAAGAAATTAGCAGTGTAACAGTGTGAGCAGCATAACAGGAAAGTGAACTAGGTAGAGATCAAGATAATCATGTCTGAGTTTCTTCAGACTGTCTTTACAGGCTTCTAGGACATGACCATGATTGGAATTCCAGAGCTGCAACATATACAATAATTGAAAGCAAAAGAAAAGGTCAGGAAACAAAAAATGAAGATAGAGAGGAGCGGTAAGCCAGTTCATACACACATACACTTAGTTCATGAAGTTTCCTTTACTTCCTTCCTTCTTAGGAGAATGAAATTCTACCCTTGTCCAAGTAATAAATTTCCATATAAACATAGAGAGGAGCGGTAAGGAAATAAATTCACAAGAGGCACTATAAGTCAAGTGAGAGCTAGATAGCAGCTAACAAGAATAGCAAGAGCTATCACAGTTTCAAAATTATGTTATAATGCATTAGCAATGGATAAAACATGGATGCTGTCAAATATTAAAAGCTTAGCTACATTATGGGGCTAACAAGAATCAGAGAAGTTGACGAACTTCTACAACTAAATACACTTATCATCGGCAAGCAAATTGAACTCCAAATAATTATACAATTTGTACGCATTCAGAAAAATAAATAGGGAAGCATCAATCATCTAAAGGCAGGCCTTGATTAATAACGCTGCAGCTGTACCTTATATGAAGTAGTAAACAGATTTTATAAACTAACTAACTGCAACTGGAGACTCGTTAGAAAAAGAGAATCACATGAAAAGAAGGAAATTCAGTCAGACCAATCACCTTATAAGTATGTAGCACCAGCTGCGTCTGCTGCAGTCTCGACAGATGACACAGAGCACCATCAGTTCTCAATTTCCACGGGCTGATAGTGTGGGAAGTTATCAAACTTTACACGCAGTCCATCCATAGCAACACTTTCGATTTCCAAATTCCCAACATGTAATCCCATAAAAAGTACACATCACAAGCCTGTGGTACGCAGAGCCCCAATTCCCGAAAGGGCGGAAAAGGGTTGGGTGCTCAAACCAGTAATAATGTTAATTAAGCTCACAAACCCAGAACAGTCGATACTTGCGGTGATTTTGTACCGAATAATTCTCATCCAAAATTAAACCCAAGCATGAAACGCGAACCAAAGCTCATCACCAGATGCAAAAGACAGATAAACAGGCCAAGAACCAATCCAAAACAGTTACAATCGGCAGGTAGTGAAACTGGTTATAAACAATTGCGGTTAAACACAAACACATCAATCTGGAATCTTATACCAATGCTAGAACTCTTAACAGAACAAGATTAATCGAATCTGGTGGGAAATGTTATGAGTATAACTTGCAAACAAAACAAAAGTTTCCCCACAAATTTGTATCAAAAGGAAACAGAAATCCTTACCACCAAAACCAGGGTGTGAGGGTAAGAAAACCGACAATCGGATGTAGCCAACTCTACCCCTGGGTTTTTTTTTCCAGCACTAACTCAAAATGGATAGTGATTCAGAGCATGTGAGCGAAAGGCAGACATTAGTGCTCAAGCGAATTAAACATTAGAAAGGCCGTAAAAACATGTAATGTTTAGACCGAATTTAAATCAAAATTGGGCAACAGAGAGGTACTGCCTCTAGAGGCATGCTCACGAATCTTTGAAGAACTAAATCTTCAAGGGTCACCGCAAACACCATAAACCGAGCGACAAGGCCGGAGATCGCCGGAAGATGGAGATGGGTGTTGAAACGGAAATCGGAACGGAGCACCAGAGTGTTCGCAACAGCGACTCGCAAAGGGCGTCGGAAGTTGAGAGAGGACAGTCCACACAAGGGTTTTTCAGCGGTGGTTTGGGCAGGTTGAAGAGATATCGACGCTCAACGTTACAGAGGTGTGAGGCAGCAAAACAAGGCGGCGTGTGGGGTGAGGCAATTTTCTGGGCGACAACACGGGGGTGAGCTTTTACAGAGAAACGGATGAGTAGAGCTGCGCGGGGAAGAAGAAGAAATTAAGCAGCTGGGAAATTAATATCGACATTTTGTTTTGGTTGATTATATAACACGGTTACCTTAGGCGTGTTATAAGAGTCGTTTTGACCGGATAGTATACAAACAAAACGACGTAGTTTTGTTTGATTATATAACACGGCTCTATCTAGCCGTGTTATAATACCCGACGTTTCAACAGATCTTATAACACGGCTACCTATATAGCCGTGTTATAAGATATAAAAATTTGTATTTTTTAAGCGGGATTTTTCAGCGCCATAAATTATGGACTTTATAACACGGCTGAATTCTTAGCCGTGTTTTAAGACTCAAAAAATTTTGTTTTTTTCTTTAAGCGCGATTTTTCAGCACCGAAAATATTTAATTTTTTGATCTTATAACACGGCTACCTATATAGCCGTGGTATAAAATCGGGTTTTATAACACGGATGATGCCTAGCCGTGGTATAAAATAGGGCTTTATAACACGGCTTACAGTAGCCGTGTTATAAGACAAAGCAAAACGATGACGTTTTACTGTTTATTTTTCGCGGGATTGTGGACGGAGGATCTTATAACACGGCTATTTCTTAGCCGTGTTATATAATATTATATAACACGCTTACGTTGTAGCCGTGGTATAAAGCCCTGTGTTATAAGACTTTTTTTCCACCAGTGGCATCTGTCTATATACAGTTGACAAAACTTTTAATCTCTTTTCATGCCTTCGGTAGAAATGGTAACACAAGGCATAGGAATCGTGATAATGCCAACATTAGCCTAGTCCACACTTGGACACTACGAGAAACTTGAGGGAAAATACCTCTCGTTAACCGAAGACCACCAATGTGGTGGAGATGTGAACCCTTAGAAAAGGCTTCCATCAACTATAACAACAAGCTCGCGCATGTAGATATTGCCAAGAGGCGATTGAACGAGGAGAAGAGATTTCCAAACCATTATGATTTAAAGGAGTGTATACTCCATATGCAACCAAGCACATGGTGAACCATTGTATGAATGGCAGAAGTACATATATAGAGATTAACACGGTAAACCTTGTCATGAGACTCATGAGTGGAAACAAACATCTCAACAAGAACTTTCATTTATCAGTGATAAATACTCCTCAATTGGAGAACGGGACCAGAAAACCCTTGAAGTTTCTGGGGATGTCCCGGCGGTGTACATGTAAAAGTAAAACTGCACAGCTAGAGCCTATCACCAATGCTCAGCACTGGGAAGACAGTAATTGTCAAAAATAATCCATGTGAATGCACATTGCACACCACGAATGACCAACGCTCAATAGAGCTTGTAACCCGATAAATTACTTCATCCATTGTCAACCAAGATACTTGGTAAATTGTATCGTAAATGGTGAAGGAATGTGAGGTAAGCTAACCTACACATGAAACCTAATTGAAATAAAATATCTCCACCTTGGGAAGATCATAACATTACGGCATGCTACGACAACCGTTATACACACGAATAGAGGAAACCCTCAGTGTTTACACCATGAGGAAATGGTGCCAACGACAATGGCAATGAGTAAAGATGGATTACCACAGTAACAAAGACAGTAAAAACGATTTTGTATAACGAATAAGAGTATGGTGCACAACAAGAGACCGCTATGAGGAAGTAGTTAGTTAATGACACGGAGTATAAGTATGAGAAGACAGACAGAAATATTCATTCCTATCACATAAGTGACTTACTGCCAAGCGTTTACGCCTCTACACTTTATATGACTGAGTGTTTTGGTATTGCACTTGCGCAATGATGATCTAGTGGGATATCTAAGAATATGGAAAATGTAAATCACAGTAAACCCTTCTTTTCACCAACGAACATAGCATGAGCCAGTTAAGCAAGCTTAGCGACAAACCGTGCGGCCTAAGGCCAAAGGAGCAAGAAGAGTGTGAAAAACACTAACGATCACAAGATGTGAATTCCATTGGAATAAAAAGTGAAAAGAGACTTAAGGAAGTCAATAAATCCGACGTATAGAAAATGCAAGGTCATACAAGTAAAGAACACTGGTACTGAACCAGAAGAACTGGTATAATTCAGAAGCTATTGACAACAGAGGAAGCACTACAACTGAGTAGTGACTTAACCTCGCCCGACAATAAGTCGGAGGAACTTAGTGAATAATCGTGGGAGTACGAATAATATGTATCATAGATTGCCAGAGAGCTGGTTATAAATCTAAAACTCATCGAGTTCAAGCACGGTAAAAGAATACCACACTTGTCTAATAAACCTTATTCCCACAATAGAGGGATACAAAGGCTATAACACCCCAACCGTTAAGCTCGTCATTACCACTTAAATTGTCACCAATTACTCTTACTCACGCAGCGGAACTCTAATTACAACGAGGGGTGAAACAACGCCGTTAGCCACCCATATGGCTAACCAGGCCTTCCTTGCATACCGTAACGGTCTGATGAACTGGAACAACCGAGTACACAATACAAATACAATACTCAAATCATTTCTCTACTATACCGAGTCTACAATAAATGGATGCCGACAACATATTCGGTCTTACACCTCCTTCAATACATAAGTAATTAAAACTACTACCCATGCAACCCACACCCCGTCCTACTCTCGAACGGTAACATCTTCGGTGTACTTGTAAAATAAAAACATCGCCCCTGGGGGCTCAGCTTAACGCTGCATATGAAATTCGCATACCCCGAGCGCTAACCGGGGTACGCCGACCACTTAGTCGGATATACATGGAGTTCATTTTAGTCAAACAACATGCATCATAGCAATACAATAAGTACATGTAATGCTCAAGGAATCTACATCCAATCATGGAACACAATTCCTAACTAACATAACAAGGTTGTTAGTTGTATCTGGTTACTCTTAGGCCTTGAGGGTTATACCTCACTATGCCTTGTTTACTTATTCAATACCTCTCCCGCTCTCTCGGGTTACTTATTCATATACACACCCATTCTCTTGGGCTACTCGTACTATACTCACCCACACTCTCGGGTTACTTATTCTCATTATCTCACCCATACTCTTGGGTTATTTTTACTCAAGCTCTTGTAGATTCTCGAGACGCTACAGGTCTCCTACGTCACGCTTGTTACTCTTAATACATACTTAGGCCAAAACTCATGGCTCTCTAGCATAGTCTTACTTCCCCGGTTTCGACCCTACTCCGGGTCTAGCATGGTGGGAAGGTTCAACTAGCTCACGGAACTCTCTCTTAGTTCCTATCTCTTTTTACTTAGGCCCGACTGCTCTCGGACTACTTACATTCCCATACACTCCTCTCTCGGAGTTATAGTAATATTATGTATATTAGTCTAGAAGCATCACTCTCGATTTTTCTAATGACCTTGGGAACATTACTTGAGTTAGGTTAATCTTAGGTTTTTAAGAGTAACCCATGCATTTCACTTACTCATACTTTCGGTTATTTTCTTATACCGGGTAAAATCCTCATATAGGAGGTCGACCATGTCACAAGGGAGTTACTAATCCCTTAGGTCTCTTTTACCTTCCTTACTAGTTCACATCTTCGAACTATCTTTAATCCTCTTGAAGGAGGTTCACTTATCTTTCCACTCTCATTAGTTTCGTGGATTGTTTCAATATGGTTTCCTAACCATTATCGGGTATTTACTCAACCCGTACTTCTCCTCACATCCTAGGGAGTTCATATGTTTGTGTTATCGATATACTTTAACGGATAGTTTGTGTGTTTGCACGTTTTCGTTATCATAAGCGGCGACCCGATATATGGGTCTCTAGCCAAACGTTACTCACTACGAGTCGGTCCATTCACTATGTTAGACCACACCGGCATACAAGTATGTTAGCACATTCAACATACATCAAGGCATACATAATCAAACAAGGGATTATTTTCATGCTTTAATCTTGATTAAGCCGGCACACAAACACACAAATCAACGTAACTCGGTTAGCACGCGGAGTATGAGAAAATCATACCTTTCACCGGGGTTTTTACTTTTACCGTGTCATATCACCATGCTCGGGTCACGCACGATTCTCTGATAATGTTTCAAACATTATTATTAATACTAGGCTCATACAGTACATAATAAAACGCTACTCCCGTACTTACCCCGTTATCCCGTTAACTCGGTTTTACTCTTGTTAATTTGAGTTCTCACTTCTCAATCACTTCTAACACTTTCTTACACTTCCTAGGGCCTTTACATGTCACCAAACAAGGCCTTAACATCTTATAACATCATTAACATTTAAACCCCCACCATTTAAACCCTTTAAAACACACTCTATAGGTTTCTGGGGGTGGTCCGGGACTTGGTCCACACCCTAAGTCCCGGACCAATACTCATCGTAACTCTCGGGAGGAATTCAACACTGGTCCGGGACCTTGTCCCTATCCCAAGTCCCGGACCAAACACAGGCTTCACTCTCGGCCTAAATTTATGGGGTGGTCCCGGACCAAGTGCTGGGATGAATTCTCGGTATGAAAACAGGGGGTGGTCCGGGACTTTGTCCATGGACTAGGTCCCGGACCCTGCTACAGATCTTACAAATTTGACAGTTTCTAAATCTGTTACAGCTCCATTCTTTCACCATTGATCTTCCAATCTTCACCAACTAAAATCCTCATGTTTTAGCACCTAATTACTCATCTAAACCACCTTAAACCAAGCACCAAGCCCACTCACTTACTTATGCTTAATTCACCCAAAATCCACTTATATTTCATAACTAGTTTTCTTGTTCTTTTAACTTCTTGTAACAGGTTTTGGTACCCTCTTTTACCATTCAAATAATGCCATTTCCAGCACTTTAATTGACATTATTTCTACTCCTCATACTCACTTCTCCTTAGTTTGGTTTCCAAACCGTTGACCACTCACCTCAAACCCCTTAAACAACCTAGTTCTTTCCTCTAAAACAGAACACTCAAGACCATAAATTCCTAGGTCAATTTTGACAGCACCTACTTACTTTCCTAAGCATTTTCACCACACTAAAACAGCTCACAACACTTCTCACACCTGTTTGGTTTAGGCATTAATAAGCACACCAAATTCCCATGGTTCACACATATGCCTAGCTTAGTTTCCTGGGCTTGTTTGCACACTTAAAACCACATTAAACATTCCCATTCAACTAACAATATTGTGGTATCATTACTACTCAAGTTCAAGGTTGTTTATACAACACTAACATAAGTTTCCCAAGGCAAATGAAACCAACACAAGGTAAGCTCATTACCTTGTCTATTCTCGGTTTTTACTCCTCTTCTTCCTCTTCCTTTTTGCTCCATCTTTCTCTTCTTGTTTTCACACCAAACAAAGGAGCATAGATTGCCAACTAGAATCATATCCCCACACACACATATCAAGCTTATTAATTTAATTTTTCCCACACAAAAACTAGCATTTCAAGAACTAGTTTTTAGGCTCTAGCTTAGATATTACCTTAGAGTATTCAAAAGGATGGCTTGGCAATCAATTGATGGAGTTCCCAAGCTTCCACAAGAGCAAGGAGCTCACGGCTGAAATGGGGAAATTTTCAACGTGGAGAATTTTTCCCAAAATTGGAAGAACAAGCTAGGAATGATGAGCTTTTGCTTATATTTTTACCTTAAAGCATTAAGGTGATGATGGAGAGTCAAGAGCACCCCTTCAAGCTTCAAAAGCTCCAACACCCATAGAAGTGAAGGTGGAGGAATCAAGGTTTTGAGGGGTGGAAAACGTAGCCCTCGCCGATACGAATCTAACGGTATAATTTTTGTGTGATTTGGTGGGGAATCGAACAAGATAATGGAGGAAGAAGGTGGGCTGTGTGCTCACTTGTGAAAACGCCGATTGATAGAGGAGGAAGAAGATGTTAACAGAGAGCTGGGAAGGAAATCGTGAAATGAGGAAAAGAAGGGAAGGTGAGAGAGTAAGTAGTTACTTTTTACTATTCCCCTTTTACTTTTCTTTTCTTTCTTCTTTTATTTACTTGCTATTATTAGAGAGGGGGGAAAGGCTAATTAAGCCAATAAAAATCGGCCCCACTGTATACTTACATGCTGGAGCGTTTTTCGGTTTTTGACAGAAAACGCTTGTCATTTTACCCGGTTCGGCACTATTCACTCACCGGGCCCGTTTTTCAGATTTTTCTCGTTTCTTTATTTTTAATGGTTATTAAGCTTCCATTAATACTTAATTATAGTTATTTAATCAACTATAATTTTTACGGGTCCGTTTGACCACTTAAAGTCATGTTTTCGGGTTTTCTCGAAAAACGTGCTTTAAAACTCCGTTAGCGTTTTAATCCATTATTTGGATCCGTTTCCTTCGGGAATCATGCCCACATATTAATTAGGCATAATTAAGCCTTAGGAATCCCTCTTGGACCCTAACGAGATCAAATATCTCCTTTACTCGTTTAATGCGCGTTTTAGCGTTTTTCACGTTTTACGCATTTTCTCTTTTCTTTTGGTTTTATTTTCTTTACCAATACTCTTTAGGCACCATTAGGCCTTTAATAATCATATTAGAGTAATTTAATCGCCATTTTTATATCCGGGGTATTAAAATCTACCCCCCTTAGGAACTTTGTCCTCAAAGTTGGTGAATCTAAATGGTTACTCTCATGGGCGCGCTATGCCAAGGTTATAATACATGTATAACCTTACAGACTCCACAAGTCAGTCACATTACATACTACACATACCATACACAAATCACAGCATGTATAGCAATCAAAAATACTCTTTTACTCTCTCCATGGAATCGGTCCGAAGACAAGAAGGCACTACAATCCTCGAATCCATATCGAGTAATACACTACTGATCCCTCAGGTACCGGTCACGTTGAACACTTACGATTTCTGGTTCATGGCCGTTTCATGACAAATGGGCACTTACTCTCTCTAGCCCACGGTCCCTTCGGTTCTGATCAAAACGTTACACATATACATATCCTTAGGCACTCTGGTTGACTCACTCAACACAGGATCGTCTCAGGGTACTCTCCCCGTCCCGCTGCCTTTGGAAAAATCACACACTGTCACCGCCCCAACCGGTCACTTAGGACCGCCGCACGTACGGTGCAATGGTTTCAAAACTAGTACACGCCCACCGTTCTACCGGTCATCAAGACTTAAGGCCATAGCCATCGGCGGGTGATAGCGGTTTAAAACCAGTTTCCATTTCCATCTTCATACTTGAAGAAATTCCTTCTCAAATTCTGTTGGGAAATTGTTTTTAAAACATCACACAACTCCAAATCAATTTATGGTAGCTGCATCTTTCCTTAGCGTGATTACTTGTGACCACTTATAGGGAGCTTTAAGATTCATCCAACCCTGATGTGATCAGCATCAGTGTTGAACTATCCTTCCACTCCAATTTGTGTTCGGTTTCCCTTGATCGCTAGCAGATCAAGTTCCACCTCCCACGTCAGTTTCAAACAATCAGATAGTCAAAAATTTTTGTTTTCTATCTTCTACTCTTTCTAGTCATATTCACGAAACAATCAATTCGTTTCAATTAATCTCTAGTTCCTAGTACTTGGATCATCCGTCATTATCATTGCTTCACTTGTTTTACCTAGGCATTCCATACTTATGGCCTCATTTACTCAAATTGTTACTCAATTAAAAACATATAACATACAACTCCAAAGGATGGAACTCACTCCATCAATCATTCTCAAATAAAATCACCTAGGGAACTCACTCCCTACAAGGTTCCACATCGGTTTCATACCAATTCGTACTCATTATGTCTCATGTCTAATCTCACTAGACATATACTATAGGGATTCTCATTCCCTAGGAGTCTCTCTACTCCTCTTTTTCATAAATATTACATACACGTTAATTGCATCACTCATGCACAATAATCATTATTACACAATGAATGGGTACATATGTTTATGTAACATAAGTTCCAATCATCAAAACAATTTCTTTTGTGCTATGCACATAGTAGTTTACGCACTAAACGTAAAACATACTCTAAGCAGTTTCTTGCCCTACCCCCCTTAAAAGGAGTTACGCCCGCGTAACTAACCATATGTTATCACTGAACATTGGTTCACTAATTCGAGTATCATGAAGTGTTTTAACTTCAATGTGGTTAATTAACTCATAACCGGGCTCGGTTCTAGCCTCTAAGGCTTCAAGACATTTATGATGAGCCATCTACTCACATTTGCTAGGTATGCTTAACCTTTGAATTACGGTCCACAAGGTTCTGCTGCGTGACTTGACAACTAGAGCTTAATTCGCCCGTTGGTGTTCTCAATATATTTAATTCACTCCCTTTTATTCCTTTGTGTCTTGGGAATAAAGGTTTTCAATCGTCGCTAGGTATCTCTTACCGTATGCGAATTCGATGAGTTATAGATTTTCTCTCCAATTCTCTGGAAATCTATTTCGTATAACACTGTATACCTTTGTGATTATTCACTTATTTTTCCCGACTTGTTGTCAGTTGAGGTCAAGCTACTACTTAATATGTAGTGCTTCCTCGATTAACAGTTGCTTCTGAATTACGTTTGTTTACTTGTTTCTGTACAAGAATTCCTCCTCATACTACTCCGCATTAACCATTCATCGGTCCTGGGACCTGTGGGTTACAGCCCACATTCTTCGTGCATCTTTGGCCAAAGGCCGCACGGTTTTTTCTTTAGATTCAAATTTGACAGGCTTCGTTGACATTTCTTAATTCCTGGCTCTCACACTCGATCATTACCGCACAAGTGCAATACCAAAATACTCAATCATACAGAGTGCAGAAGCATAAACCCTTGACGGTAAATCTCTCATGAGATAGGAATGAACATGTCTCCTTTGCCACATTTCCTCATCAGCTTCATATCACTAACTGAATATACTCTTACAATGGTCGCTTGTTGCGTACCTTGGTCTTTCTCACTTTCATGGCATCCGCTACTACTTTAGCTTCCGCCCAGGTGTTTTTGCCATTACAATATGGCTTGCCATTCACTTGGCCCAACAACACGTTATTCTTTAACTCTCTCTGCGCACTTGCGCACTGCTTACTCTGCAGTTCATATTGCACACATACTGTGTTTACTACTCAACCGATTACTCTCTCGGTTTCTTTCCACTACTATCAAAGCCTTTCTACATACTATCTCTGTTCAAATTATTCCTTGGTAATAATCACCTGCTCAAGCATCATTACACCGCTCTAGCGGGTTCACATTACATACTTAGGTGGTAGCCTTTCTCTGGAAGATTCACGCAATTACCGCTCCATAGGCTCCACAATAACAAGTGGTGTCCCCACTCTAAGGTAGTGGTTCGTGCTCCACAATAACTCTTATGCCTTTATGCATATGTTTTGCAACGTTTGAATCTACGAATTGTAGTTGGTTCTATCGGCTTACAAGCCACCTTGCCTCGAGTCATGCTCCATGTGGGCTGTTTATATAGGTTTCTGCTTCTCTGTATACGATTAAATGGTTTGGAGGTATTACTGGGTTTTTGATATGGTTGTCTCATCACGCTTCTGTACATGGAAGTCCCTCTAAGTTTCTTGATATTAATCCATGCCTTATGGCAATCTAGGGTACCCCGTGTTACGTGGGATCCCTTCGGGTTCTACCCGAGTGTTTGATTTAACACTTGTGTTTTCAACACAATGTTTCGTTCAACTACTGTTGACTCCTGCACCCTCACGGATTGCTCCTGGGTGTTACTGAGCTTTGCCATCTCATCTGGCCTGAATTCATGGGTATATTCAGTTTCTTACTCCGCCTTGCGGTTATATACTTGACTATCCCGTTTAGGGTTGTAACATCTCCCGTTATTGGGTAGATCATTGGTACTCTTCCTTTCCTTTCTTTGTCAGGTCGTTACTCTCTTCAGTGAGGTATAATGTGGGAATTCTATCCCGTTTGTCAAACATCGATATGATCATTTAAGGCATTCATCTTATTGCTTACACTGGTATTCATTCCAGTTATTAGGTATTTCCTCCTTGATTCCTGAGACATATCCCATGTCTATACTTAATACTCTGTGCTTCTCGCACTTATCCACGCTATGTCCTTAGGTCCGTCACCTTACTGGTTTCTAGGCTCCTTAGCTTCGTAAACTTCCTTGTGTTCTTCGATCATTCGAGGTGTCCAACTGTCTTGGTTTGGATTGGCTCTTTCGTCCGTAGTATGGAGTGGGCTACTTCCCATGTACCGTACTCTACTTGTATACATACATGGAGTATCTTATTGATACGTTACCACTTACCCGACTAACTCATAATCGGTCTGTCAGGCCCGCAAGCTCCTTCGGAGTGCGGTCGTTCCATGTCTTGTTTAGTACACCGTAGTGTCGGTCACACACCTAAGTGAAGTATTCTGTTGCCAACTCCTCTTATATCGTCCTATGATAACTTGTTGTGGTTTTAAAATTTGGGGGTTTTAGAAAAATTTTGCGTTGGAAAGAAAAATTGAGTTTGAAAATAAATTCTTTACGGCATTTCAATGCCGGTTACTTCTTACCAGGTCTAGCCTCTTGCTGACCGGTATATTCTCAATACAATGGTCAGGCCATTCGGCCTTCCCAGGGTTTCATTTCAGAATTCTTAAGGTTTATGTAGTCATAGTGGCTTCTCTCGCCAACTTGGTACTTGCTAAGCACTTGTCTCTTATTAAAGTTCCTCTCAATAGTTCTGTTTTTACTGCACTTGCCGTGGCAAGTGCGCGGTACAGACGGTTTTAAGGTTAACTCATACCGGTCACGGTATTGTTCACATTGTATTTTGTAGCCTTGTCGGCTCTTCCTTGATCCTTTAATTGGATAACTACTCCTTAGAGCTGCTTCTCATTCCTCTTGACATGACTGTCATTCATTTAGGTGCTTCTCCACAATTCGGAGTTCCTTAATTATTTAGTTCCATGATCTACCTCATTGCTCGTTCCCACGTTTTCACAATGGTTACCGAGGTTTAAGTCATTTAGGCTCTACTTCTGTAGTCCTATTCGGGTATATCCCGTAGTTATGCTCGTAGCTGTCTAAGCTGTATCAGTTAAGTATTGCAATCTCTTTGGGTGTGGCAGGGTGGGTGCATCTACCTTTGACTAGATGCTTAGTCAATTGGTATACCGTTGGTGGTATTATTTAATTATGGCGGTCCGTAGACATGTGTCCCGGTTCTTGTTAGTTCTCATGAATCCGCCTTGTTGCATGGTTGGTGCATCCTTCTTGCTGCTGCTCGACCAGCTGGGTTCTCGCGACTGCTAAGCGTGTCGCCCCGAGCTGCCACAGATTCTGGTCTTCCTGGAATAGGATTTCTCGACCTCACGCCATTGAGTGGGGTTATTGTCGTTCCAGCGGGATCCGTCTCCGGGGTTTCCGGTTCTCAGGATCTACCGCATGACAGGTTCTTGTTCATATAGAAATAATTATTAAGTGCCAGATCGGGTTCCCCGTCTCTCTGGCGTTCCTTTCCAAGCTTTTAAATACGGGTTTGTGGAGGGCGGGTCTGGTATTGTAGGTATCCAGATCATACTGGAAGTTCCTAACTAGCGCATCTCTCACGCTACCACTCAACCCATAGCCCTAAGTCTCAAATTCCTAACTCGGTATCTCCTAAGCTCGGTATTTCCAGTCATCAGAGCGATACTTCGCTCTGATACCATTTTTGTAACACCCCAACCGTTAAGCTCGCCATTACCTCTTAAATTGTCACCAATTACTCTTACTCACGCAGCGGAACTCTAATTACAACGAGGGGTGAAACAACGCCGTTAGCCACCCATATGGCTAACCAGGCCTTCCTTGCATACCGTAACGGTCTGATGAACTGGAACAACCGAGTACACAATACAAATACAATACTCAAATCATTTCTCTACTATACCGAGTCTACAATAAATGGATGCCGACAACATATTCGGTCTTACACCTCCTTCAATACATAAGTAATTAAAACTACTACCCATGCAACCCACCGACCCCGTCCTACTCTTGAACGGTAACATCTTCGGTGTACCTGTAAAATAAAAACATCACCCCTGGGGGCTCAGCTTAACGCTGCATATGAAATTCGCATACCCCGAGCGCTAACCGGGGTACGCCGACCACTTAGTCGGATATACATTGAGTTCATTTTAGTCAAACAACATGCATCATAGCAATACAATAAGTACATGTAATGCTCAAGGAATCTACATCCAATCATGGAACACAATTCCTAACTAACATAACAAGGTTGTTAGTTGTATCTGGTTACTCTTAGGCCTTGAGGGTTATACCTCACTATGCCTTGTTTACTTATTCAATACCTCTCCCGCTCTCTCGGGTTACTTATTCATATACACACCCATTCTCTTGGGCTACTCGTACTATACTCACCCACACTCTCGGGTTACTTATTCTCATTATCTCACCCATACTCTTGGGTTATTTTTACTCAAGCTCTTGTAGATTCTCGAGACGCTACAGGTCTCCTACGTCACGCTTGTTACTCTTAATACATACTTAGGCCAAAACTCATGGCTCTCTAGCATAGTCTTACTTCCCCGGTTTCGACCCTACTCGGGTCTAGCATGGTGGGAAGGTTCAACTAGCTCACGGAACTCTCTCTTAGTTCCTATCTCTTTTTACTTAGGCCCGACTGCTCTCGGACTACTTACATTCCCATACATTCCTCTCTCGGAGTTATAGTAATATTATGTATATTAGTCTAGAAGCATCACTCTCGATGTTTCTAATGACCTTGGGAACATTACTTGAGTTAGGTTAATCTTAGGTTTTTAAGAGTTACCCATGCATTTCACTTACTCATACTTTCGGTTATTTTCTTATACCGGGTAAAATCCTCATATAGGAGGTCGACCATGTCACAAGGGAGTTACTAATCCCTTAGGTCTCTTTTACCTTCCTTACTAGTTCACATCTTCGAACTATCTTTAATCCTCTTGAAGGAGGTTCACTTATCTTTCCACTCTCATTAGTTTCGTGGATTGTTTCAATATGGTTTCCTAACCATTATCGGGTATTTACTCAACCCGTACTTCTCCTCACATCCTAGGGAGTTCATATGTTTGCGTTATCAATATACTTTAACGGATAGTTTGTGTGTTTGCACGTTTTCGTTATCATAAGCGGCGACCCGATATATGGGTCTCTAGCCAAACGTTACTCACTACAAGTCGGTCCATTCACTATGTTAGACCACACCGGCATACAAGTATGTTAGCACATTCAACATACATCAAGGAATACATAATCAAACAAGGGATTATTTTCATGCTTTAATCTTGATTAAGCCGGCACACAAACACACAAATCAACGTAACTCGGTTAGCACGCGGAGTATGAGAAAATCATACCTTTCACCGGGGTTTTTACTTTTACCGTGTCATATCACCATGCTCGGGTCACGCACGATTCTCTGATAATGTTTCAAACATTATTATTAATACTAGGCTCATACGGTACATAATAAAACGCTACTCCCGTACTTACCCCGTTATCCCGTTAACTCGGTTTTACTCTTGTTAATTTGAGTTCTCACTTCTCAATCACTTCTAACACTTTCTTACACTTCCTAGGGCCTTTACATGTCACCAAACAAGGCCTTAACATCTTATAACATCATTAACATTTAAACCCCCACCATTTAAACCCTTTAAAACACTCTCTGCAGGTTTCTGGGGGTGGTCCGGGACTTGGTCCACACCCTAAGTCCCGGACCAATACTCATCGTAACTCTCGGGAGGAATTCAACACTAGTCCGGGACCTTGTCCCTATCCCAAGTCCCGGACCAAACACAGGCTTCACTCTCGGCCTAAATTTATGGGGTCGTCCGGGACCTTACCCATCTCTCAAGTCCCGGACCAAGTGCTGGGATGAATTCTCGGTATGAAAACAGGGGGTGGTCCGGGACTTTGTCCATGGACTAGGTCCCGGACCCTACTACAGATCTTACAAATTTGACAGTTTCTAAATCTGTTACAGCTCCATTCTTTCACCATTGATCTTTCAATCTTCACCAACTAAAATCCTCATGTTTTAGCACCTAATTACTCATCTAAACCACCTTAAACCAAGCACCAAGCCCACTCACTAACTTATGCTTAATTCACCCAAAATCCACTTATATTTCATAACTAGTTTTCTTATTCTTTTAACTTCTTGTAACAGGTTTTGGTACCCTATTTTACCATTCAAATAATGCAATTTCCAGCACTTCAATTGACATTATTTCTACTCCTCATACTCACTTCTCCTTAGTTTGGTTTCCAAACCGTTAACCACTCACCTCAAACCCCTTAAACAACCTAGTTCTTTCCTCTAAAACAGAACACTCAAGACCATAAATTCCTAGGTGAATTTTGACAGCACCTACTTACTTTCCTAAGCATTTTCACCACACTAAAACAGCTCACAACACTTCTCACACCTGTTTGGTTTAGGCATTAATAAGCACACCAAATTCCCATGGTTCACACATATGCCTAGCTTAGTTTCCTAGGCTTGTTTGCACACTTAAAACCACATTAAACATTCCCATTCAACTAACAATATTGTGGTATCATTACTACTCAAGTTCAAGGTTGTTTATACAACACTAACATAAGTTTTCCCAAGGCAAATGAAACCAACACAAGGTAAGCTCATTACCTTGTCTATTCTCGGTTTTTACTCCTCTTCTTCCTCTTCCTTTTTGCTCCATCTTTCTCTTCTTGTTTTCACACCAAACAAAGGAGCATAGATTGCCAACTAGAATCATATCCCCACACACACATATCAAGCTTATTAATTTAATTTTTCCCACACAAAAACTAGCATTTCAAGAACTAGTTTAGGCTCTAGCTTAGATATTACCTTAGAGTATTCAAAAGGATGGCTTGGCAATCAATTGATGGAGTTCCCAAGCTTCCACAAGAGCAAGGAGCTCACGGCTGAAATGGGGAAATTTTCAACGTGGGGAATTTTTCCCAAAATTGGAAGAACAAGCTAGGAATGATGAGCTTTTGCTTTATTTTTACCTTAAAGCATTAAGGTGATGATGGAGAGTCAAGAGCACCCCTTCAAGCTTCAAAAGCTCCAACACCCATGGAAGTGAAGGTGGAGGAATCAAGGTTTTGAGGGGTGGAAAACGTAGCCCTCGCCGATACGAATCTAACGGTATAATTTTTGTGTGATTTGGTGGGGAATCGAACAAGATAATGGAGGAAGAAGGTGGGCTGTGTGCTCACTTGTGAAATCGCCGATTGATAGAGGAGGAAGAAGATGTTAACAGAGAGCTGGGAAGGAAATCGTGAAATGAGGAAAGAAGAAGGTGAGAGAGTAAGTAGTATACTTTTTACTATTCCCCTTTTACTTTTCTTTTCTTTCTCTTTTATTTACTTGCTATTATTAGAGAGGGGGGAAAGGCTAATTAAGCCAATAAAAATCGGCCCCACTGTATACTTACATGCTGGAGCGTTTTTCGGTTTTTGACAGAAAACGCTTGTCATTTTACCCGGTTCGGCACTATTCACTCACCGGGCCCGTTTTTCAGATTTTTCTCGTTTCTTTATTTTTAATGGTTATTAAGCTTCCATTAATACTTAATTATAGTTATTTAATCAACTATAATTTTTACGGGTCCGTTTGACCACTTAAAGTCATGTTTTCGGGTTTTCTCGAAAAACGTGCTTTAAAACTCCGTTAGCGTTTTAATCCATTATTTGGATCCGTTTTCTTCGGGAATCATTCCCACATATTAATTAGGCATAATTAAGCCTTAGGAATCCCTCTCGGACCCTAACGAGATCAAATATCTCCTTTACTCGTTTAATGCGTGTTTTAGCGTTTTTCACATTTTACGCATTTTCTCTTTTCTTTTGGTTTTATTTTCTTTACCAATACTCTTTAGGCACCATTAGGCCTTTAATAATCATATTAGAGTAATTTAATCGCCATTTTTAGATCCGGGGTATTAAAAAGGCAATGAGTATCACGTCTAGAATAACCAAAGAGCAAAGTAAGCACTGAGGTTATCAAGGTCGCGCAGCGGAAGCTTGTGGGCCCTAGCTAAGGAATTTAATACACCTAGTAAGTATGAGACAATGGCTATCAATGCCTTGAAGCCTAATAGGCTAGAACCGAATTAATTATAAGTTAAATAAACTCATATAGGAATTCTTGGTGCAAGGACTGAACCATTAGTATGGTTAAGACCCCTTTGACCAGAGTACGTTATATAATAAACCATAGGGAAGCTAAAATGCTTCAGAATGACCGAACTGAGTAAACCAATGTTCAACAATAATAACATATGGTAGATTACGTGGGCGTAATCCCTTTTAAGGGAGGTAGAGCGAAAACCGCTGAATGTAAGTATCACGTATAAAACACATAAACTATAATGTGCATAGCACAAAGGATAATCAAATTGATGATTAATACTTATGTTAAATAAACATACGTATCCATTCACATGGTAATTGTGGTAATTAGGCACGAGAGATGCAAATACCATAGGACGAATATACCCATCTTGTAACCCCAGTGTAAGAGTATTGGTAAAGAAGAGTAATGAGTAGTGGACGGAGTTCCACAAGTATTGTATTCCTTAAGGAAATAGTACGAAACAATTGAGAGTAGTAGATGAATGAAGTGTATGAGTAGTGTATTCCTAGGTAAACTATTGGAAACAAATTGAGGACGATTGGATTCCGTAGGTATCGTATTTCTTAGCTAGAATATTTGAGATGATGGATAGTAATGAATAAAAGTAGCGAAGGTCGATGAAGTGAGCACTTAGGCATTGAATTTCGAAGTAAGCATTTGGGAAGTAGATTGAGAATGATTGATGGACTGAATTCCATCCTTTGGAGTTGTATGCATTTGTAATTATGACTAGGAAGAGTAAAAAGATAGAAAATGGAAATAATCGAATTATTTGATTGTTTGAAACTGATGTGGGAAGTCGAACTTGATCCTGATAAGATCAAGGGAAACCGAACACAAATTGGTGTGGAAAGATAGTTCAACACTGATGCTGATCACATCAGGGTCGAATGATTCTTGAAGCTCCCCTCAAGTGGTCACAAGAATCACGCATAGGCTAGAAGTAATGAATATAAATTGGAATTTGGAGTTGTTGTGTTTTAGAAAAATTTCTAATTAGTAGTAGTGAAGTATTTCCCTTAGACTAGAGATTGAGAATTTGTTAGAAGCTTATACCGGAGGACGGTGGTAGTATATCATATTGTATTATTCCAAGGGCAGCGGGACATAGAGGAGTCCTGTGTCTAGAGGAGCTGAGTGCCTGCGGGATTGTAATGTGTATTGCATTGCTTTGGGAATAGCTTTGCACTGTATGTATGTATGAACCTCGTAATGTGGAACCAGATGGTTGGATGTAATGCGGATTGGAGTAATAATGGTACATTTGTACGGTATAGGAAGTAGAAACCTTGAGTAACGGATTGGGAAATTTTAAGGAGGAAGAATGTATGACTTTGGCATTAGACATGTATGAATGAGTAAGTATAGTAGTCCTATAACCTTGAACAACTTTGAGGACAAAGTTTCTTAAGGGGGGTAGATTTAAATACCTCGAACTTAAATGTAGCGATTAAAATAATCCTAATATGTATTTAAGGGTCTAATAACGCCTAAGTAATATTGGTGAGGAAAATATATCCAAAAAGAAATTAAGAAACGCTTAAAAAGTGAAAAACGCTAGATAAGCGTTAAATAACCATAGGAGGTATGAGACTTCGGTTAGCGTATTATATGGATTTTTAAGGCTTAATAATGCCTAAAGAATATGTGGGAACACCTCCCGAAGAAATCGGATCCAAATAATGTATTAAAATGCTAATAGAGCTTTAGCGTACATTTTTCGAGAAAACCCGAAAACGTGACTTTGAGTGGTCAAACGAACCCGTAAAAATTATAAATCATTAAATAACTATAATTAAGCATTTATGGAAGCTTAATAACCAATAAAATTAATTAAACGAGAAAATTCCGGAAAACGGGCCCGGTTAGTGAATAGTACCAAAACCGGGTAAATTAACGATTATTTTCTGTAAAAGCCGAAAAAATGCTCCAGCTTACATATATGTATGGGCTGGTTTTATTAATGGAGCAGCCCCTCACACGCACACACACACAAAGTAAACAAAGAAAGAAAGAAAAAAAAAGAAAGGAGGGAAAAAGTACAAAAAGGCAAAAATCACCTCTCTCCTCCCATTTCCCTCGTCTCTCTCTTCTTTCTTTCTTCCCCACCGTCACCTTCCTCCTCCTCTCTGGTTTGCTGGCGATTTTCTTCCCCTCCATGGAAGCTCACCTTCTCAAGCTTGCCCAAGCTTTATTAAAGCTCCAAATCAAAAACAAATTACATATTCGAACTCCCCTCATCATTCTCTACACTTCCCTCTTTTCAAAATCCAAAAATGAGGAAGTTCATATCCATGGATTTTCCCCATTCAAAGAGAAAATGGCACCAAAGTAAAGCTTGGAGTCTCCCCTCTCCATTAAGGTAAAAATCTTCATGGAAAACTCAAGTTTCCTTCATCCTCCTTTGTAACCGATTTTTACCCCTTTTGTGTTGCTCTGTTTTTCTCACTCTTTTGAGCATCATTCCAACCTTGCAATGGTGGTGGAATCACCTTCTTGAACCAAGGGCTAAAACCCCTCTTAAAAGATTCAAAAGGTAAACCCTAGAAATTGTGGTTTAAGCATTTCAATGAACTAGCATTAATCTAAGGGTTAGTATTTTAATTACACTTGTTTTGTGTTAATTGGGTGATCCCCAAGTGACCGATTTTGTGCGAGAAAGAGAGAAGGAAGAGAGTTGGAAAAGAAAGAAGGAAATTAAGGGCTTAAGGTAAGAGCTCCTTCTTAATGCTAAATTTTAATGCATTAGAGTAATGGGAATGGGTAAACTAATTCAAAGAACCCAAATACTGTACTAGTATTGTAGTTTGTGGAATTTTGAGTATTTGTGGACTAGTGTTTGAATTGTAGGCCTTAGAGCCAAATAATTTGTGTATGAGTATTGGTATTGTTGTTTGATGGAGTATTGATGTTTTGAGATGACTTTGATTTCTGGTAGGACCCTTGTATGGGTGTGGCTAGAATGGGAATGAATTTGGTGAAAACGTATGTGTGTGGAGAAGTTAGAATTGTAGGTAAACTATGGCAAAATTTTAGTAGGAAAATGTGTATTTATGGATGACTTGGTGAATGGGAGAACCAAGGTGTGTATTGGAGTTAGTAGAGATGTTTAGTTACCATGGAGTACCAGTTGTAGTATGTGAATTTAAGGGTATAAAATCTGTAGCAAAGAGTATTAAAATGCATTGGAGCAACTAGGAAAAATTAGTGTGCAAGACTTAGCAAAGTGAGTATCGTACTGGGTAAGACATGGGTCGAGTATAATGCAAATGAGGCAATGAAAGAGCCATAGGATTAGTGGGAAGAAGAAAGGAAAAATCTGTAGCATTTATGGAAGAAGAAAAACTGTAACAGTGAGGAAAATTTGACAGTGGATGCATTGTGTAACAGAATTGTATAGAGATGGATTAGGTTAGTTTTGATTGCCTAATTAGGGTCAAAATACCGTAGATTATATGTAAGAATGTAACACCCCTACTGTGGAGGGTGATTTTTCGGTATGAGGGGGGTCTATGTAAATATGGTCTGACTGAGAAGCCTAGATCCTAAAAAAAGTCATTCTGTGGAGGGTGAAAACCCGTTATTCTTGGCATCCCTCAAATACCTACTTAATCGTCCGTCTTTCCCAGAAAGCATAAAAGGGAGTGCAAGTGTGCACTACACCCGCTCTCGATGGGCTCCACGCAGACTTATGCCTCTATAAGGCGGAATTGACTAGAGTCGCCACCTAGTTTGACCTAAAGAACTAGGAAGGGAGGAGAAGGGTTCTAAGAACCGTTAGTTGACTATGAGATTGTTGCCTATGGATAGGACTTATCTGGTCATTTACAGAGATTCTATGTTGGGTTCGCACTGGGTTACACCCCTCAGAAGTGGCAACGACCACGACTTTGGATTGGTGCCCGAGGAAACCTCGGTCTCCAATTGTCGGGATTGTCTTCTTTCAAAACCTTTTTAGAGAGATTCAATTTAAAGACAAAGGATAGGATTAGGACAGGAAGAGAGAAAGAGAGTGGATGAGGCGAGCTTTTCTGCCAAGCTAGCACCAATGAGAGGAGTTGGGGAATTTAGATGAGTATAGAATGAAGATTTGGAAAAAGTCTGAGGTTGAGTGAATAGACAAGACTTAGAGTCTGATGGTTTGAAGTTTGTGGGAACCGAAGAAGGTTTGAATGTTTTAAGAGATATGAGAGCCACCTCAGAGGGGGGAAAGGGTTTTTTGTTTGGAATGGGGTAGCACCCTAGATGGGCTGCCTACGTACTCAACTCCCTGTTGAGATCAGACCTTACGTAGTTCAGGGTTTGGGTTTTTGGAGATTTTAGGGTTTTGAGGTGTTTAAGAGATTAGTCTGTGAGATGTTTGGGTCTGTGAGACATTTGGGGTGTTCATGATGAAAAGAACGAGATATCGAAGTCTGTGAGACGCTTGGGTCTATGAGACGCTTGAAACCCTGAGATGTCAAAGTCTGTGAGACGCTCGGGTCTGTGAGATGTTTGGGTCTGTGAGACATTCAAATCGTTGGGATGACAAAGTCTGTGAGACGCTCGGGTCTATGAGACATTTAGAGTGTGGGAGAAATCGGAATGGAATTGAAATTGAATTGAAATCGAAGTTGAATCGGGGTTGAATGAATATTGATTTGAATTGAAATAAATTTTGATTTGAATGAGTTTGGAATTGAATTGAATTTGAATTGAGATGAACTTGGAGTTGAATGAATTTTGATTTGAATTGGGATTGAATTGAAATTGAGATTGAGTTGGAATGAATTTTGAATTAAGAATTGAATGAATTTGAATTGAATTGAATTAAGAATTGAATGAATTTGAATTGTATTGAATTTGAATTTGAATGGAATTTGGTTTGAATTGAATTTGGGTTGGGGTTGGAAAAACGGGTCGGGTCAAAATTTGGGTTGGTCAAAGTTTGGGTGGTCAAAGTTGGGTCAATGTCAAAGTTTGGATTGGCCAAAGTTGGACCAGGTCAAAGTTCGGGTTGGTCATAGATGGGTCAATGTCAAAGTTTGGATTGGTCAAAGTTGGACCAGGTCAAAGTTTGGGTTGGTCATAGATGGGCCAAGTCAAATTTGGACCGGATTGGGCCTCGATCAAGGTTTGGGCCAGATTGGGCCTTGGTTGGGCTTTTGGGTTGAATTGGGCCGAGTTGGGCCTTAGAAGATGGACCGATTTAGGCCTCGGAAGATGGGCCGAGTTGGGCCTTGGAAGATGGGCCAGATTGGGCCTTGGAAGATGGGCCGGGTTAGTCCTCGGAGAAGTGGACTAAAAATTGTTTTTGTTTGCAATTGGGCTGAAAATTGTTTTTGGACTGAATTGGCCTTTTGCGATTGATTTGGACCTTGGGCCTTTTCATTTCCAAAGTTGGGCTTTATTTGGCATTTGAATTGAATTGATGTTTGGATTTTGAAATTGAATTTTGAAATGAATCTTTATTGATTGTGGATTTTATTCTGACATTAAGGGATGATTTGAAAAGTTTTGAGGAAAACGGGTATTCCTCACATGGACCGTGTCTAGGACCCGTATGCATTGAGGATACCCAAACCTAAGGCTTTTCTACAAGGGGTGTCCTATGAGCTATCTAGGGCTTCCTATTGTTTTGGGCCTCTATATTGGGCTGGGCCCAACAATCACCAAACTAGTAATCCATAATAGATAGCATTTAATGGAAACAAGCAATATGAATTAAAAACCAAAGATAGATGACAACAATTATAACATGAAATTTAAATCTAACACTTTACAAGTTGCAGAAGCATCGAGAGTGTATGTACAAATTAATCCTCAACGCATACGAGGACAAGAAATTAAAGTAATCTGAATCGGGTCAAGGTATAGTCAGCACAACTAAGACCCGAATTTATAAGTCGCTAACTACATTTTTATTAACCCCTTTTTTCTTTTATTTCCCTGTTTTTTATTATAATTTTTAGCTAGTCAAGCACTAAAACACTTTTCCCATTTCAGCACTTAAACAAAGGATACAAATCCCGTTTTTCTTTTTTGGAACTCTTCCCGACCCAATGGACAATTAATCAAACAAACAGAGGATAACAAATCGTGAGCTCACATATATGATATACCTAACCATTGATATATAAACACGCGCAGTGGGACTGGGAAAAAAAAGCATGGCCAATCAAAACAAACATATACAAATTCAACCTCCGAACACACATTAAGCTTAGGGATTTTGTGAGTTAACAACTTTGGGATTAAATACCGAATAGAGCAGAATGCTAATTCCCGAAGTGGCGAATGATTACCTCCTTGTTCGCCAGCGGTTTTCAATAGATTATCGTCAGTTAGAATGGCATAGGAGCATGCACTTTCGTTGTCCGCCTGCGACGTGAAGGGCAAGTGGGAGGCGGAGATGTCTATCCTTTGTTCGCCAGTGATTATGAAGAGGATGGGTTTGTTCTCCTGTTTGTTGAAGATGAGGAAGAGAGGAGCATGTATACTCCGCTTTGTTCGTCAGTTACAGATGGAGAACGATCTCTTCAGATTGTAGATGATGGTCATCAGTTTTTCTTCGCCAGCGACAGTTGTGGTTCATAACATGAACAAAGCTGGAAGTAGACTTCGAATGCTCTGAGCCCGACTCATCTGTTGGTTTTACGCAGCCCAGGATGAGGGTAGCAAAGCTTCCGACGTGAGGAAGAGATGGAGCGGGCAGGAGGTTGGAGCGTATATGCTCCTGGTTTCGCCAGTTCAGTGAAGAAGGTGCAGAGAGGTGAGCTTGTATGCTCCTGTTCGCGAGAGAGGTTGCAAAATCACTCGTTGGAGAATGAAGAAAGTGCAGACCGTGTACGTTCCGTGAGTGAAGAGATTAAGGGAGCATGTATTCTCCTTCATCAGTTAGGTTGCAAAAATTATCGTCGGTGAAGAGGAACGCAGCACGCAGGGGAGGATGTAATTCGTTGTTCGCTAGCGATGGTGAGAAGAATGAACAGAGAAGTTTGGGAGTTCTTGTACGCTTCATTCTCCAGTTGAGCTTGCGAAGGAAAAGTTTACTGATAGTGAAGTGGAGGAGTTGAAGAGCACATATGTTCCTTGTATGCAGCAACATGAAAAGAACGGAGAGGATGCAGAGCTTACGTTCTTTGTTCCTCAATTGGTTTGCAGAGGTACAATAGTAAAGAGGATGGAGTGAAGCAGTGTAGCAGCTCCACTGATTTGGCTCATCGGAGGCACAAACGCAAGAGAAAGATGAAGATGCAGTTTCCTTGTTCGCCAGCAAAGGTAATCAGAATGGAAAGAGTTGTAGGGCTGTATGTTTCTCGTTCGCTAGCTGGTTGTAAAATATTTGGCGTGAAGAGAATGAAGCAGAAGTATAGTTTCCTGTTCGCCAGCTGGGCTCGATGGTGAAGGAAACAGAGGAGAAGCATGTATTTGCGTTTGCCAGTGAATACGAAGAAGAGAGTGAACGACGTGAAGACATGAAAGGAATTGGAGTTGTATACCCTGTGTTCTCCAGTAGATTTTGCAACGTCAACGAGAGTGTATAGAATGAAAACAGATGAATAACTATGTTGTTCATTGTTTCTGCTGGGTTAACGAGATCAGTCGAGGTCGATAAGGAAGATTGGTTTTATGTTTGTCATCTTGGTGTTGTTGTCGAGAGGTAGAGAAGCTTTGTTCTGCGTGAGTTTTTTTTATCGATCCTCCGATGGAGGCGGCTGGTTCTCTTGAAAATGAAGAAGAGCGAAGAGAATGATAGATACGGCTACCGTTCTTGTAGGGTTTGTTGTTGCTTTTATAAGCAGAGGGATTAGGTTTTGTTTGATTCTCACGTGAAATCTTTGGTGGACTATGATGCCAGTTGGAAAATGAATTGCTAAAAAAAAGGGGGGTGAGACAAGGCTCTAACCGCACACCTCCAGATTAGAGCAGTAAGCACCGACTAGGCAAGCAAGTTATTCAGTCTTAGCAATGAAAATCAATAAAAATTGGCTTCAGATTTGAACCTAGAAGGCAATAATAAAAAGGCTCCAGGAATGCTTGTAACTTAATATTTGAACTCACAATGTACAATATTCTTTATACTCACACTAACCGGCTACGCTCTTGATATAGGAACGTGAGAAGTAATACTAAGACCTTAAATTGAACCGAATGAATTCCTTTAAAAAACGTTAGCATTTTAACGAAAATATACAGTGAGATGAAAGGGTTTTATCTAATAAAATGAATGGTTTTCTTTTCGATGGAATGGTAGATAGATATGAAGAAACAAAGAAACGTAATTACAATAATAACAATAATGTAGAACTGGTGAAAACAATGATACGGGCATAAAATAATGAAATAGTACTAATAAAATGGATGTTAATATACAAATAAACGCAATAAAAAAAAGAAGTTGAGTTACATATGTACGAGTAGTATGTAAATAAGATAAAAAGAGAAATAACATGAGATGAGAGGAAGATAACAGAATTAGCGACAAAACAAAACAGAATATATTAATACATATAATAATAGTGAAACGATACATAAAATGATGAAATAATTCTAAAAATGATAAAGACAAAGTAAAAACAAGTACTAATAAAAAAATACAAGTAAAAGTATCAAAGAAATTAAATGAGATAAAATAAACAAGTAACAAAATAGCATGAACATAAATAAAAATGAATAGGCAAATAAATAAGCAAATAAAACAAAACTGACTAACAGGAAATAAATCGAGAATAAAATGGTAAACTAAGTGAATAACGAGGAGAGACGGGTTTGAAAACAGCTGCTGTAAAAAAATGATTTAGAAAATTTGTCATGATATGAAGTAAGTTTTGGTATGTACATGAGTAAGTTTTGAATAGAAAGGCAACGACCCTCTTATTTCATGCATTTTTTTGGTATGTACATGAGTAAGTTTTGAATAGAAAGGCAACGACCCTCTTATTTCATGCATTTTTTTGAATTTTGCTTTATGGGGTGAGAATTTTTGGTGTCTACACCTACCGCTAATACCGTCATTACCGTACCATGCTTACCTTCGCAGCGGACATTACTTACTCAACGGCGGGTGTACAATGCCGTTAGTCACCCACGTGACTAACAAGGCGAGTTACAATTCTACATACTATCAGTCTGATGAATATGAACATACCGAGTACACTACACAATACAATACTTTCCATTGCTTACTTACCCATACTTCAATTACAACTTCAATACATTACTATACCGAGTATACTACAATCCATAAATGATCGATACAGTTTGGGCTTCCAAATTCCCCAATACATTACAAGTTCAATCCCTTTTATACAACTACCCATGCTTAAATAGCAGTCCCCGTCCTACTCTCTCGAACGGTGGCCAGCTTCAAGTACCTGCACACTAAAAACGGTCCCCCTAGGGGGTCAGCTTACGCTGCATATGAAATTCGCATATACCGCGTGCTAACCGCGGTACGCCGACTACTTTGGGTCGGATATACATGGAGTTCATTTTACATGCATACATACATACTCATACTACAACAATACAATCAAAAATACCTACATAAATATACAAGTTCAATACTTACTAAGGAAGACAACTCAATAGTCAACCATTCGTATTTGTTATTCATTCATTACTCTTCGTACTGTGTTCGATATTCGCTACTCTACTCATACTGAAATACCCCGAACTTAAATATAGGGATTTAAAATTAATCTAATACGTATTTAAGGGCCTAATGGTACCTAATTAATATTGGTAAGGAAAAATAAATCCAAAAGAATAAATAAACGCTTAAAAAGCGGAAAATGCTAAATAAGCGTTAAATAACCATAGGAGGTATGAGACCTCGGTTAGAGTATTATATGGATCCCAAAGGTTTAATAAGACCTAAATAATATATGGGAATAACTCCCGAAGAAAACGGATCCAAATAATGTATTAAAACGCTAATAGAGCTTTAACGCACGTTTTTCGAGGAGACCCGAAAACGTGATTTTAAATGATCAAACGAACCCGTAAAAATTATAAGTCATTAAATAAATATTATTAAGCGTTTATGAAAGCTTAATAACCAATAAAAATAAAGAAACGAGAAAATTCCGGAAAACGGGTTCCGGCTAGTAAAAACTGTCAAAAACGGGAAGTTGTGGGGTAGAAACATAAATAACGCAAACTTATGTGTCCACTTTTGAAAATAAAAATGTGAAATCTGTGTGTGTGCAGTGGGGGTCCGATTTTTAAGGCCTCTCACACTCTCTACACACTCACTACTCATTTACAAAACAACAAAATAATAAAGTAACTCACATTACTACTTTACTCTCACACTCTCACACTCTCTCTCCTATCTCTATTCTCTTCTCTCACGTAACAACCCATCCCCCTCACTCTCTCAATTTCTTCTCCTTCTTCCCAGCGACAACAATGGAGACTTGAGCCCCCCACAAAAAATACTCACTTCTCTCCTCTTGTTACTCCATCAAATCTCCTCCAAAAATCACAAAAAGTATACCGTTGTGTTCCTCTCATCAAGGAGAACACTAGCCTCTTTTCAAAATTCGAAAACAAGCATTTTTGTTTTCGTGGGTATGGAGCATTTGGAGTTTCAAGACCACCATTAGAACCACCTCCTTCTCCTTGTCGTTTTGAGGTAAAAACATTCTTGAAACCTCTTTGTTTTTCTATCCGTATGGGCAAAACGAAATTTGAGCTAAACCCTTGCTTGCTCCTTGTGTATCTAGCCGATTTTGGCATTGTTGGTGGAGCTGAAATCTTACTCTTGAGCCATTCCAAACACTACCTACACCCTTGCAAGGTAATGAAATTTCTAAACCCTAAAACCTACATTAAAACTTGAAGAATGGTTAAGGATAGTTTTAGTGTATTAAAATGGTGTATTGAAATGTATATGTGAATGGGTTGTAGTGTTAGAGGATTTGGTTTGACAAAACCGGTGGGAAGAGGAAAGAAAGAAGGAAGGAAAAAGAAAGAAGAAGAAAAGGAAAACTAGGAGAAGAACAAGGTAAATTGCACTCTCTGGGTAGCCTTGTAAAATGTATTGTATAACAGATTTTAGTAGCTCTTAATGGTGTATTGAAAATGGTAATGAGTAGTAGTGTAATGTGTAAGAGAATCCAAATGTTTTAAACCCTTGAAAGACATGTAAAAACTTATTGAAACCTAGATGGGAATTGAATGTAGTGTGCAGGAATTTTTAAGAGTGCTTAATGTTGGTATTAGTGTATGAGAGCTTGTATATTATTGCTGTTTTGAAATAGGTGAAATGGGTAACAAAATGTGAATACATGATGTGGTGAGAATGTAAGATTTTAGGGGAGGTTATGTCAAAATTATCTAGAATTAACACTTAAGAAAACTAGAAACTAGGTGAAAGCATGGCCTTGTAACAGATTTAATGTGAGCTGTTTAGTTGTTAGAATAGTGCATTTATGGATGACTTGGTGAATGGAAACCAAGGTGTGTATTGGAGTTAATAGAGATGATTAGTAACTATGGATGGTAGTAGTAGCATGAATAAAAGTGTAAAATCTGTAGCAAGAAGTTTAAACACATTGGAGAAACTAAGGAGTAATTAAGTTATTTGGAGAACTTATGTGAGTAGTTTGATACCTTGAAACAGATTGGAGAATAGCTAGGTAATGGGATGGAAGTAGGATGGTAAGATGATGCAATTAGAATGCTAGAGTGGCATTGGTAGAGGAAGTATTGGATGGTAGAAGTTGGTTTAAAAATCTGTAGCAAGAGAGCAACAAAAACTGTTGCATGTGTTGAAGAAGTGAAAAAATTGTGTAAGTTTGATTTAGAATGAAAAATGAATTGGATGGATGAACTAAGGTGAATTAGGATTTAATTAGTGTTTAAACATGTAGTAAACATGTGGAAATGAGTAGGAAAAGATTGGGTGAGAATAGAGCTGAATTTGGAATCCAAGTAGATAATTAAAAGGGGTTCTGCAGCCGACCTACCCTAGACTGGGTCGGTCGGGCCGAATTCTGTAACCCGGGTACTCTCTGCAGCCGACCTACCCAGGCGACCTACCCAGAGTGGGTCGGTCGGCCTTTATAAAAAAAAAATTAAATTTTAATTAGATAAATATGTAAATACATATATGTATATATATATTATATATACACAATATATATATATATATAAATACATACATATATATATACATACATATATATGTGAATGAGTAAGGCGTTAATGCTAAGGTAAAGAAGGTAAGAAAGTTGTGAATATAAAGAACATTAAGTTATACCGAAATAACGGGATAACGGGGTAAGTACGGGAGTAGTAACTATGCATGTATTGTAATGCTTAGTATTAATTGAATCATTTGACATGTAGTCATTGGTTCGAGAATAAGGATCGAGGAACAAGAGTGAACCAAAGGGACAAGGGAACACCCGGTAAAGTAAATTCCGGTAAAAAGGTATGATTTCTTCATGCCCTGTATCCTAATCTGGTTACCCCGATTTGTGTGCTTATTTGACCACCTAAATAAGATAAATGCATGAATCGGACTATATTGCACTTACCTGTGCTTGACTTATGTTGTGCTTGATATTTATTGTCTTGAGCACTAGTTTGTATAATTCATGAAATATATGAATGATGATGAATGGTATTCGAACCTCGTATTGTACTTGTGTAATGTATTGTACCTCGTATGTATGTGTATATGTGTATTGTATTATTGTGGCTTGGATGTTGACTTGTGCTAATTCCTAACTATCTAACTCCTAACTTAAGTGAGTAAATTGGAATGAGTACAAGTCCGATATAGCTTCGGCGACGCGTGAGGATGCGGAGTCACAAGAGGTTGGCTGCAATTCCTGACTCTTAAACTGGTCCGCGGCCCAAATCCCTTGAATGGGTAGCATCCCGGATTGGTGAGTCAAGTAAATCCCGGTGGTGGGACGGAGTAGTCCCCGGGCCGGAGGTCCCGACGACTTAACATGAGTAAGAGTAAGAGTAAGTAAGTATGGATCCGTAAGTAAGTATGAGTATGAGTATGTATGTGTATGAAGTAACGAGTAAAAGAGTAATCTCCACCCGATTAACCCGGGTGGACCAATGAAGCTAACAAGAATTGTATATTGTGTATGTAATGAGTATGTGTATTTCAGAAGAAGGTAAGTATGTATTGGATGGTTTAATGTATTCCTTGTATGTAATGTAGTGTATGTATGTATGCCTTGCATAAGTATTGTTGTATTGTGTATAAGAGCATGTATGCATGTATGTTTGAATGAAATCAACCGCATGTATTCGACCAAGTGGTCGGCGTACCCTCACTAGTACGCGGGGTATGCGGTTATCATGCTCGGCGAAAGCTGACCCCTTCGGGGGACATTTTTTAGTGTGCAGGTACCCAAAGAGGATAAGGTCAAGGTAAGAGACCGGTGGCTACGCTTGGATATTTAGTAGTAGAATGTAGAAGTGTGCTAAGTGGCACACCCCTTGTACTTAGAAAGTAAGTAGTTGTGAGGAATGGGTAGTGGCTAGACTCTTAATGAGTATGTATGGAATTGAAAGAGGTATTCTATTTGTATAAGGATCTTAGTAAACTCGGTGTATCATAATGTATTGAACTCATGAAGTATTGTAATGATTGGAAGGTTTTAGTATTTGATTTGGTAATTGGAGTATGTATGGTAAGTGTGTAGTACTCGGATATTCCGGTCCATCAGACCGATGCTGTATGTAGAAGTAGTAGCCTTGTTAGTCACATGGGTGACTAACGGCATTGTATCACCCGCTGTATGTAAGTATGTATCCGCTGCGTGACTCGGAAAGCACGAGGAGATTGGACGGTAATGATTGTAATAATGGTAGGGGTGTTCCAAAAAGTGGTATCAGAGCGAAGTATCGCTCTGATGACTGGAAATACCGAGTCTAGGAATACCGAGTTAGGAATTAGAAGCTTAGGGCTAAGGGCTGAGTGTTAGCATTAGAGATATGCTAGTTAGGAACTACCGGTGAGTACCGGATGCCTACAATACCAGTCCCGCCCGCCGCGAACCCCATTGTATAACTTGGGAAAGGACGCCAGAGAGAAGGAAAGTCCTCTCATACTCGGGGAAACCCGATCTGGCAGTTGTGAAGCAATCACACAGTAAACAAGAACCGACATATAGTAAATTCCAAGGATTGGAAGCCGGAAATGGATCCCGGTTAAACCACAATACCCGCACTCAACAGCGGTTGAACGAGCACTCCAACCACGAGGAGGCTGCAACTTACAACAGCATGGGGCGACGTGCTTAGCAGTCGCGAGACCTAGCTAGACAACCAGCAGCAGGAAAGAAGCACTAACTGTGCAATGAAATGGAAAAAGGAGTAATAACAGAACCCGAGACACAAGTCTACGGGATAGTAATACTTGAATATTACCACCAACGGTATGCTAGCTGACTAAGGACATAGTCAGGAACAGTTAACTCCAAAAACCACAACGCCGAAGAGGTTACAATGCCTGGCCAGCATAGCTTACACAGCTACAAGAACATCCACGGGATATAATCCGATAGGACTACAAGAGTAGTGCCTAAACAAGCTAAGGCTCAATAACCACGGTAAACCAGTGGGAACGAGCAACGAGGGAAAACATAAAACTAAATAAATGGGGACCCCCAAGGATTGGAGAAGTACCTCGACCAAGACAACCATGTCAAGATCAATGAGAAGCTACTTAAAAGGATCGAGTACCCCAAACATAGATCAATAAGATCACAGGAAGAGTCGATAAGACCATCAAACGCGAGTGGAAACTACACCGTGATCGGTATAGGATTACTCAAAAACCACCAGTACCACGCACTTGCCACGGCAAGTGCAGTAAGAACATGAACACGTAAAGGAACACTAACACGTCACAAGTACATAGTGATGTACGGTGACCGTAACGAAACAACCACAGGATCGCACATCCTAACAACCAGACGTATGGAACCTTGGGAAGGCCTAACGGCCGACCACTGTACTTAGTACATACCAGTCAGCGAGAAGCTAGACTTGGTCAAAACCTCAACATGGCTATGCCATGCAGAATATCTTTTAGCACCGAACCATTATTTTCAAACCAAGTTTTCTTTCAAAACCACAAACCTCCTTTTAAAAACCTTGGATTTTAAAACCAAACCAACAGCATTACGGTGAGTATCATAGGATGATACAAGAGGAGTTGGCAACAGAATACTTCACCTAGGCGTGTGACGAATACTGCGAGTATACCCGTACGGGATGTGGGACAACCGCACTCCGAAGGAGCTCGCGGGCCCGACATATAGTTGGGTAAGTGGTAACGTATCAATATGGTACCCCACATATGTATACATGTAGTGTGCGACGCACGGGAAGTAGTCAACTCCGTTCTACGGACCATCAGTAAGTTCAACCCAGGACAGCTGGACACCCCAGACGATCAAGTGCAAAGGAACTCAGAGGATTCATCTGAAAGTAAGGAATAAAAACTAGAAAGTGCAAAGAGCACAGACTAGTCAGTATAGACATTGGACATGTCTCAATGACATCAAGCAACCACATGATAGCTGGAAAGTATACCCAGCCTAAACACAGTAAGGCAGTTGCCTAAACGTGAACACCACAATGCTCGACAAACGGGACAGAACTCCCAAGAGCAATCACAAGATTACCATAAAGTAAAATCCATCATTAAAGAGAATATTAAACCTAGTCTCAAGCGCTGGGAGCAGGTATAAACGGTCTACCCAACGACGGGAGACGTTATAAACCTAAAGGTAATAGCTTGGTACAATACCAAAAGACGGTATAGAGGACGACACATGTTATGAACATTAGTCGGATGCAACGGCATAGCTACCAACACCCAGGAGCGATCCTTAAAGGGTGTCTGAGTTAACAACAGATGAGCAAGGCGTCATGATAGGAACACGGGAACTCGAACGAACACTCGGTTAGAACACTGAAGGGATTTCACTTAACAGGAAATACCCTGAATTACCTGAAGGCCGAACTAACATCAGATTGCCTAAAGGGTCTCCTATCAACGGAAGCGTGATGTCACGACTTACCATGGAGCCCAGAAACACCTCAAACCAGTGATGGTATACAAGGAGTGGAAACAGATATAAGCAGTTTGCAGTGATACGGCTTAAAAGCTATCAACCAAACTATGTTATGTAAACCTTAAACGGTTGCAAAACCCACACCATTACTAACAAGACTTGCAAGAGGGATCACCTCGTACGACAAGAAATCAACAACTGGACCATAAATTCAAACCCAACATCTTGAGTGGCTTGGAGTAATGGCCAACTCAATGTCACTGTCACTAGGGCATCAGCCTAGTACACAGTTGACGGAGTTCTTAATTACCGCCATGCCTTCTGTAGCAATGGTAGTACAGAGGCATAAGAATCATGATGATACCAACATTGGCCTAGTCCACACTTGGACACTACGAGAAACCCAAGGGAAGGTACCCCTCGTTAACCGAAGACCACCAATGTGGTGATGATGTGAAACCTTAGAAAAGGCTTCCACCTACTATAACAATAAAACCACGCAATAGATATTGCCAAGAGGTGATGGAGTAAGGAAATGAGATTTCCAAACCATTACGACTTAAAAGAGTAAGCATACTCCATATGCACCCAAACATATAGTGGACCATTGTGTAAACACCAACATAGCAAACCTTGTCATTAGACCTATGAGTGGAGACAAACCCCTCAACAAGAACTTTCATTTATCAGTGATAGAATACTCTCAATTGGAGAACGGGACCAGAAAACCCTTGAAGTTTCTTGGGATGTCCCGGTGATGTACATACAAAGGTAAAACTACACAGCTAGAGCCTAAACCAATGCTCAGCACCGAAAGGCAATAATTATCAAAGCAATTAATGTGAACACACATTGAACACCATGAATGATTAACACTCAAGGGAGCTTATGACCCGATGAGTTATCTCATCCTTGGTCAACCAAGATACTTGGTAAATTGTATCACAAATGATGAAGATAATGTGAGGTAAGCCAACCTACACATGAAACCTAAACTGAAATAAAACATCCCCACAATGGGAAGATAATAGTAGTGCGGTATGCTACAACAACCGTCATACACACGAACATTGGAAACCCCAGGGTATTCGTACCATATGGGAATGGTGCCAATGACAATGGCAATGAGTGAAGAGGAACTATCACAGTAACAGAAATGGTAAAAACGATGTTGTATAATGAGTAAGAATACGGTGCGCGACAAGCGACCGATATGAAGAAGTAACAGATAATGACACGGAGTATAAGTACGAGATGACAGACAGAAATATTCTTTCCTATCACATAAGTGACTTACTGTCAAGCGTTTACGCCTCTGCACTCTGTATGACTGAGTGTTTTGGTATTGCACTTGTGCAGCTAATGATCTAATGGGATGGCTAGGGATATGGAAAATGTAAACCGTAGTAAACCCTTCTTTTCACCAACAACATGGGACTAGCCAGTTAAGCAAGCTTAGCAACAAACCGTGCGGCCTAAGGCCAAAGAAGCACGAAGTGTGTAACACACACTAACAGTCACAGATGCGAATTCCAATGGAATAAAAGGCGAAAGGAGACTTAAGAAAATCACTAGGACCGATGCATAGAAATGCAAGGTCATACAAGTAAAGAACACTTGTACTGAACCAGGGAAACTGGTAGAATTCAGAAGCTAGTGACACCAGAGGAAGCACTACAACTAAGTAGTGACTTAACCTCGCCCGACAATAAGTCGAAGGAACTTAGTGAATAACCCTGGAAGCACGAATAGTATGTGCAGTAGATTACCAGAGAGCTAGTTAAAATCTTAAACTCATTGAGTTCGAACGCGGTAAAAGAATACCGAATATGTTCAGTAAACCTTATTCCCATAATAGACGGATAAAATCTTATGTATAGCACATTAAGGATAACACGAAGGGTAAGTAACCCGAGTTATCAGGGTCGCGCAGCAGAAGCTAGTGGGCCCTAGCTAGGAGATAATATACCTAGTAAGTATAGTAGAATGGCTATTAATGCCGTGAAGCCTAATAGGCTAGAACCAAATTAATTATGAGTTAGATAAACTCATATAGGAATTCTTGGTGCAAAGACTAAACCATTGGTATGGTTAAGACCCTTTGACCAGAGCATATCCTATAGTATACCGTAGTGAAGCTAAACGCTTCAGTTTGCCCAAACTGATTAAACCAATGTTTAATAATAATAACATATGGTAGATTACGTGGGCGTAATCCCTTTTAAGGGGGGTAGAGCGAAAACCGCTTAATGTAAGTTTTGTGAATAAAACACATAAACCATAATGTGCATAGCACAAATGAGAACCAAACTGATGATTGATACTATGTTAAATAAACATAAGTACTCATTCACACTGTAATTATGGTAATTAGGCATTAGACATGCAAATACCATAGGAGGAGTATACCCATCTTGTAACACCAATGTAAGAGTATCAGTAAAAGAAAAGTAATGAGTAGTGGACGGAGCTCCACAAGTATTGTAACCTTTGAAGAAGCAGTACGCAATGAATGAGGATAGTAGATGAATGAAGTTTATGAGTAGTGGAATCGTAAGTAAATTATTTGAAACAATTGAAGTCAACTAAATCTTATAAATGTAGTATTTCTTAGTTAGAATATAAGAGATGATGGTGAGTAATGGATGGAAGTAGTGAAGGTTGATGAAATGAGCATTAGGTATTGAACCATGGAGTAAAGCATTCGGGAAGTAGAGTGAGGATGATCGATGGAGTGATTCCATCCTTTGGAGATGTATGAATTCGTATCACGACTAGAAAGAGTAAAAAGATAGAAAATGAAAACAACTAATTAATTGCTTGTTTGAACTAATGTGGGATCGAACTTGATCCTGATCAGATCAAGGGAAACCAAACACAAATTGGGGTGGAAAGATAGTTCAACACTGGTGCTGATCACACCAGGGTCGAACGATTCTTGAAGCTCCCCTCAAGTGATCACAAGAATCACGCATAGGATAGAAGTAATGAATGTAACTTGGAAATTGGAGTTGGATGCTTTAGAAAGATTTCTAATTAGCTGTTGGGAAGGATTTTCCTTAGACTGAGAGTAAGGATTTGGCTAGAAGCTTATACCGGAGAAGATAGTTAGTACAGGTTGTATTATTCCAAGGGCAGCGGGACATAGAGGAGTCCGTGTCTAGATGACCTGAGTGCCTGCGGGATTGTAATGTGTATTGCATTGCTTTGAGGATAGCTTTGCACTGTATGTATGTATAAATTTTGTAATAAGGAACCGGTGGTTGGCAGTAATGCGGATTGGAGTAATTATAGTACATTGGTATGGTAGGGTATGTAGAGACCCTGAGTAATGGATTTGGGAATTGTAAGGAGGAAGAAGATATGGCTTTAGTATCAGACACGTAAGAATGAGTAAGCATTGTAAACCTATAACCTCGAATAACTTTGAGGACAAAGTTCTTAAGGGGGTAGATTGAAATACCCCGAACTTAAATATAGGGATTTAAAATTAATCTAATACGTATTTAAGGGCCTAATGGTACCTAATTAATACTGGTAAGGAAAAATAAATCCAAAAGAATAATAAACGCTTAAAAAGCGGAAAATGCTAAATAAGCGTTAAATAACCATAGGAGGTATGAGACCTCGGTTAGAGTATTATATGGATCCCAAAGGTTTAATAAGACCTAAAATATATGGGAATAACTCCCGAAGAAAACGGATCCAAATAATGTATTAAAACGCTAATAGAGCTTTAACGCACGTTTTCGAGGAGACCCGAAAACGTGATTTTAAATGATCAACGAACCCGTAAAATTATAAGTCATTAATAAATATTATTAAGCGTTTATGAAAGCTTAATAACCAATAAAAATAAAGAAGAACGAGAAATTCCGAAAACGGTTCCGGCTAGTAAAAACTGTCAAAAAACGGGAAGTTGTGGGGTAGAAACATAAATAACGCAAACTTATGTGTCCATTTTGAAAATAAAAATGTGAAATCTGTGTGTGTGCAGTGGGGGTCCGATTTTTAAGGCCTCTCACACTCTCCCACACCTCACTTACTCATTTACAAAACAACAAAATAATAAAGTAACTCACATTACTACTTTACTCTCACACTCTCACACTCTCTCTCCATCTCTATTCTCTTCTCTCACGTAACAACCCATCCCCCTCACTCTCTCAATTTCTTCTCCTTCTTCCCAGCGACAACAATGGAGACTTGAGCCCCCCACAAAATAATACTCTCTCTCTCCTCTTGTTACTCCATCAAATCTCCTCCAAAAATCACAAAAAGTATACCGTTGTGTTCCTCTCATCAAGGAAACACTAGCCTCTTTTCAAAATTCGAAAACAAGCATTTTCGTTTTCGTGGGTATGAGCATTTGGAGTTTCAAGACCACCATTAGAACCACCTCCTTCTCCTTGTCGTTTTGAGGTAAAACATTCTTGAAACCTCTTTGTTTTTCTATCCGTATGGGCAAAACGAAATTTGAGCTAAACCCTTGCTTGCTCATTGTGTATCTAGCCGATTTTGGCATTGTTTGTGGAGCTGAAATCTTACTCTTGAGCCATTCCAAACACTACCTACACCTACTTGCAAGGTAATGAAATTTCTAAACCCTAAAACCTACATTAAAACTTGAAGACTGGTTAAGGATAGTTTTAGTGTATTAAAATGGTGTATAGAAATGTTATGTGAATGGGTTGTAGTGTTAGAGATTTGGTTTGACAAAACCGGTGGGAAGAGAAAGAAAGGAAGGAAAAAAAGAAGAAGAAGGAAAACTAGGAGAAGAACAAGGTAATTGCACTCTCTGGGTAGCCTTGTAAAATGTATTGTATAACAGATTTTAGTAGCTCTTAATGGTGTATTGAAAATGGTAATGAGTAGTAGTGTAATGTGTAAGAGAATCCAAATGTTTTAAACCCTTGAAAGACATGTAAAAACTTATTGAAACCTAGATGGGAATAGAATGTAGTGTGCAGGAATTTTTAAGAGTGCTTAATGTTGGTATTAGTGTATGAGAGCTTGTATATTATTGCTGTTTGAAATAGGTGAAATGGGTAACAAAATGTGAATACATGATGTGGTGAGAATGTAAGATTTTAGGGGAGGTTATGTCAAAATTTATCTAGAATTAGAACACTTAAGAAAACTGGAAACTAGGTGAAAGCATGTCCTTGTAACAGATTTTAATGTGAGCTGTTTAGTTGGTAGGAATATGTGCATTTATGGATGACTTGGTGAATGGGAGAACCAAGGTGTGTATTGGAGTTAATAGAGATGATTAGTAACTATGGAATGGTAGTAGTAGCATGTGAATAAAAGAGTGTAAAATCTGTAGCAAGAAGTGTTAAAACACATTGGAGAAACTAGGAGGAATTAAGTGTATTTGGAGAACTTATGGTGAGTAGTTTGATACCTTGAAACAGATTTGGAGAAGAGCTAGGTAATGGGATGGAAGTAGGATGGTAAGATGATGCAATTAGAATGCTAGGAGTGGCGTTGGTAGAGGAAGTATTGGATGGTAGAAGTTGGTTTAAAAATCTGTAGCAAGAGAGCAACAAAAACTGTTGCATGTGTTGAAGAAGAAGTAAGAAAAATTGTGTAAGTTGATTTAGAAGTGAAAAATGAATTGGATGGATGAACTAAGGTGAATTAGAGGATTTAATTAGTGTTTAAACATGTAGTAAACATGTGGAAATGAGTAGGAAAAGATTGGGTGAGAATAGAGCTGAATTTGGAATCCAAGTAGTAAAAAAGGGGTTCTGCAGCCGACCTACCCAGGCGACCTACCCTAGACTGGGTCGGTCGGGCCGAATTCTGTAACCCGGGTACTCTCTGCAGCCGACCACCTACCCAGGCGACCTACCCAGAGTGGGTCGGTCGGCCTTTATAAAAAAAAAAATTAAATTTTAATTAGATAATATAGTAAATACATATGTAAATATATCACATATATATTATAATACATATATATATTATATATAATATAATATATATATATTATATATATTATAATACATATATATATTATATATATATATTACACACATATATATATACATACATATATATGTGAAGAGTAAGGCGTTAAGCTAGGTAAAGAAGGTAAGAAAGTTGTGAATATAAAGAACATTAAGTTATACCGAAATAACGGGATAACGGGGTAAGTACGGGAGTAGTAACTATGCATGTATTGTAATGCTTAGTATTAATTGAATCATTTGACATGTAGTCATTGGTTCGAGAATAAGGATCGAGGAACAAGAGTGAACCAAAGGGACAAGGGAACACCCGGTAAAGTAAATTCCGGTAAAAGGTATGATTTCTTCATGCCCTGTATCCTAATCTGGTTACCCCGATTTGTGTGCTTATTTGACCACCTAAATAAGATAAATGCATGAATCGGATTATATTGCACTTACCTGTGATTGACTTATGTTGTGCTTGATATTTATTGTCTTGAGCACTAGTTTGTATAATTCATGAAATATATGAATGATGATGAATGGTATTCGAACCTCGTATTGTACTTGTGTAATGTATTGTACCTCGTATGTATGTGTATATGTGTATTGTATTATTGTGGCTTGGATGTTGACTTGTGCTAATTCCTAACTATCTAACTCCTAACTTTAGTGAGTAAATTGGAATGAGTACAAGTCCGATATAGCTTCGGCCACGCGTGAGGATGCGGAGTCACAAGAGGTTGGCTGCAATTCCTGACTCTTAAACTGGTCCGCGGCCCAAATCCCTTGAATGGGTAGCATCCCGGATTGGTGAGTCAAGTAAATCCCGGTGGTGGGACGGAGTAGTCCCCGGGCCGGAGGTCCCGACGACTTAACATGAGTAAGAGTAAGTAAGTATGGATCCGTAAGTAAGTATGAGTATGAGTATGTATGTGTATGAAGTAATGAGTAAAAGAGTAATCTCCACCCGATTAACCCGGGTGGACCAATGAAGCTAACAAGAATTGTATATTGTGTATGTAATGAGTATGTGTATTTCGGAAGAAGGTAAGTAGTATTGGATGGTTTAATGTATTCCTTGTATGTAATGTAGTGTATGTATGTATGCCTTGCATAAGTATTGTTGTATTGTTATAAGAGCATGTATGCATGTATGTTTGAATGAAATCAACCGCATGTATTCGACCAAGTGGTCGGCGTACCCTCACTAGTACGCGGGGTATGCGGTTATCATGCTCGGCGAAAGCTGACCCCTTCGGGGGACATTTTTAGTGTGCAGGTACCCAAAGAGGATAAGGTCAAGGTAAGAGACCGGTGGCTACGCTTGGATATTTAGTAGTAGAATGTAGAAGTGTGCTAAGTGGCACACCCCTTGTACTTAGAAAGTAAGTAGTTGTGAGGAATGGGTAGTGGCTAGACTCTTAATGAGTATGTATGGAATTGAAAGAGGTATTCTATTTGTATAAGGATCTTAGTAAACTCGGTGTATCATAATGTATTGAACTCATGAAGTATTGTAATGATTGAAAGGTTTTAGTATTTGATTTGGTAATTGGAGTATGTATGGTAAGTGTGTAGTACTCGGATATTCCGGTCCATCAGACCGATGCTGTATGTAGAAGTAGTAGCCTTGTTAGTCACATGGGTGACTAACGGCATTGTATCACCCGCTGTATGTAAGTATGTATCCGCTGCGTGACTCGGAAAGCACGAGGAGATTGGACGGTAATGATTGTAATAATGGTAGGGGTGTTACACATACTTACTCCTTACTCTTGCATACTCATCACTCCATGTTCAATACCTTACTCGTACACGATCCTTACTCTGTACTCGTTACTATACTTGTGCATACTCACTACTCGATTCTCCATACTTACTCTTACGTACTCCATACCCAATGCTTACTCATACATACTCGATACTCGGTACTCATTACATACTCATACTCACTTCCTACTCAGTACTCATTACTTTGCTCATACATACGCAATACTCATTACTCATTACTTTGGCCTCTGGGCGGAGTCATACACAAGACTCGCCACCGGACCTACAATACGAGGGCTATACGCTTAGCTCCTCAAATACTCAATGCCCGCTTTTACCGGACTACTCAAATTCCCAACGCTCTTCTCTCAGAGTACATTACAATCTCATGGATTAGCCTAGGAGTATCTCTCTCGATAACCTCCACTAGCTTAGGGAATTACCACCGACTAGTATCCTCAGATTTAAGGGTTTCCCCAACGTATCGAATACTCTCATGTTCGGGACATACTTACATCAGTCGGGTCCTCTCATAATGGGTCGACTAATTACTAAGGGGTTTGGAGATCCCTCATCATTCTTTACTACTCTCATGGTTCATGTCTTGCACCAAGATTAATTCCTTTATTAGAGGTTACTTATATACTTCCACTACCTTTGTTTGTGGATTGTTCAATTCGGTTCTCCTACCGTCATCGGAAGGTTATTACTCCCGTACACTCTCTCACATTCTAGTGAGTTTCGTTGGGTTGCGTTATCGTTTGTTGATTCGTTAGTTTAGTGCGTTGCTACGGTTCCATTAGTTCACAACATGACTCTTACTACGAGCCACTACGCAACAAGACTCATCTATGAGTCGTACTACGCACCAAATGAAGCCACACAATAAATCAAGAAGGGTTAGCTCACACAACATACAACAAGATATATAATGAAAGGCAATAAACCGTTTTCATGCTTTAGTCTTGATTAGCCGGCATAAAGCACACAAATCAACGTAACTCAGTTAGCATACGGGGCATGAGAAATTCATACCTTTCACCGGAGTTAGCTCTACCATGTGTTCCCTCGTTCCTTGGTTCACACTTGTTCCACTGATAATTTTCCAACATTATTAATAATATACTCTTACGATACACAAATAATTACTATTCCCGTACTTACCCCGTTATCCCGGTATACTTAATGTTCTCATACTCTCAACCTACTTAATTGCTTTTCATACTTGTTTTCCTACTCCCATACTTACTTCCTTACCATTGTTGTCACATTAATGGTATATTACTAAGGTCCTTTATTTATGTACTTACCTACATACATACATACATACATATGATTACTATGGTACTACTGTTTTTTTATATAAGTTAGGGCCGTCCGACCCACCGTCCGACCCAAGCCCTGGGTCGGACCATTCCAGTAGGTTTACGTCCTCTGAAATTCTTCCCGTCCGACCCAGCACTGTTCCGTCCGACCCATACTCCTCTGGGTTGGACCGTTCCAGAAAGTTTCAGTTTTGTTATCCTAGCCCTGTCCGACCCACGTCCGACTCACCTTCTGGGTCGGACGAAGTCAGAATGTTTACGTCCCGCTACTCACGCCTTGTCCGACCCACGTCCGACTCACCGTCTGGGTCGGACGAAGTCAGAACATTGCTACAGACTTGTTTTTCTTTCCCAATTTCACTCATTGCTTCCCCAAACTTCCTACATACATCCTAACATGTTTTAGTACAATTTAAACACTCTAACTCATGCTAATTCATTTCCTAATTCATTACACCATTCTATACTGAATTCATCAAACAACTTACACAATTTTCTTACTTCTTCCACAGCACATGTAACAGTTTTTGTTACACCTATGCTACAGATTTTACCATTCAATTCTCCCATCAATACTTCCTCAACCAATGCCATTCCTTGCATTCTAAATACCTCTCCTTACCATGCCAATTCATTTCCAAGCAATTGCACTTCCTACACCCAAGTTCCAACACTCATTTACAAAATCCTGCACACCAATTTCTTCCTAGTTCCACAATGCATTTTGGTACCTCTCTTGCTACAGATTTCACATCCTATTACTCTCATACCACAACTACCATTCCATGGTCATTAAACATCTCTACTAACCACAATACATACCTTGGTTCTCCCATTCACCAAGTCAATCTTAATACACAATTCCTACTAAAATTTCGCCATAGTTCACCTACAATTTCGACTTCTCCACACATATCCTTTCTTATCCAAATCATTCCTATTCTAGCCACACCCATACAAGGGTCCTACCAGCACTCAAAACAAACTCAATACATCAATACTCCATCAATCAACAATCTCAATACCCATAACACATTATTTGACTCTAAGGCCTACAATCCACATGCTTGCTCCCAAATTCTCAACTTCCACAAACTACAATAATAATACAAGATTTAGGTTCTTTAAATTAGTTTACCCATTCCCATTACTACAATGCATTAAAATCTACATTAGGAAGGAGCTCTTACCTTAAGCTCATATTTCCTTCTTTTCCTTTCCAATTCTTCTCCTTCTCTTTTTCTTGCAAAAATCGGCCATGTGGGGGATGGAGTTTCTAAACTCCATCCCAACACCCAAATTACATAAAGAGAATATAATTAAACTTCTAATCTCTTAAAACTTCACTAATTCAATGAAGGTTTTAAATTACCATTAGTTAGGGTTTTTACCTTGGAGCTTTTAAGAGAGGTTTCCAAACCTTGAATACAAGGGAGAGTTCCTCCACCATTGGAGAGTTGAACCAAGCTCAAACAAAGAAGAGAACAAGGCATTACAAGAAGGGTAAAAATCGGCCACTATAGAGAATGAAGGAAAAGTAGATTTTTCTTGAAACTTTTTACCTTAGGAGGAAGAGGAGACTCCAAGCTCCACAATGGTGTGCTTTTCTCTTCAAATGGGGAAAACCCATGTAGATGAAGTTGTTCATTTTCGGATTTTGAAAAGATAGAAATGTAGAGCTTGAGGAGGGGAGTTCAAATATGTATTTTATTTTGCATTTCGAGCTCAATTGGAGCTAGAGCATGAGGAGAAATAAGAGAAGCCATGGGAGGTGTTGAAGCTTCTCAAAATCTCCAGCCAAGGGGGGAGAATGAGAGAGAAATCGGTGAGGAAGGAGATGGGTAGGAGAGAGATAAGGAAAAGTGAGGAAAGAGAGTAAAATTTTTACTTTTGTACTTTTACCTTTTTGCTTTTGATTTACTTATTTGTTACTTGTGTGTGTGTGTGTGAGAGAGCTGTTTACACTAGTAAAAATCGGCCCCCACTGTTATACTAGCTGGAGCGTTTTTCGTCTTTTACAGAAAACGGTCGTTATTTTACCCGGTTTTGATACTATTCACTAACCGGGCCCGTTTTCCAGAATTTTCTCATTTCTTTATTTTTATTCATTATTAAGCTTCCGTTAGTGCTTAATAATAGCTATTTAATGATTTATAATTTTTACGGGTTCATTTGACCACTTAAAATCACGTTTTCGGGTTTCCTCGAAGAACGTGCGCTAAAGCTCTTTTAGCGTTTTAATACCTTATTTGGCTCTGGTTTCTTCGGGAATTATTCCCGTATACTAATTAGGCATGAATAAGCCTTCGGAATACTTACGATACTATAACCGAGGTCTCGTACCTCCTATGGTTATTTAACGCTTGTTTTTAGCGTTTTCCGCTTTCTAAGCGTTTTTCTCATTTCTTTTGGATTTTTTTTCCTTACCAAAATTACTTGGGCACTATTAGGCCCTTAAATACTATATTAAAATATCCTAATCACCATATTTAAGTTCGGGGTATTTCAAAGAATATTGGGGAAGAAGTTGGTAGAAGTTTGGAGTTGAAACATAATAAAAAACTAGCAAATATGTAAAAACTGCAACTGGTCCGGGTTTGTAAACCAGTACAGAAACCCGGACCAGGCTAAAATCAGTCCAGAATGTAATGCGTAAGGAGTGGTCCAGGTTTGTAAACCCGAACCTAAACCCGGACCACCCCATTTTCATACCCATAGCTTTTCCAAACTTTTGGTCCGGGTTTACAAAGGAGTACACAAACCCGGCCAGTTGAAATTCATACCTGAGAGTGCACAGACCATGTGGTCCGGGTTTGTAAACCCGGACAGTAACCCGGGCCACACCAAATTTTGCACATAAAGTGTTTTAAAGCTAATCTAAGGTAGGGTAATGATGGGTAATGATACTATAAGGTAATTAACACTTGATTAATGATGTTTAATGGTCATTAAGGCCATGGACAAGCTTAGGAAGTAATTTTACGTAAGTGACATAAGTAAAGGTACTTGAACAACAATGAATTAGTAACTATAAACCGGGAAACTTAAGAGAAGTAATAAGTAAGGTTAATTATAGATAATTAACCACCCAACTCTATGTATATGCTAGGATTCGAATAGTCGAACACCGAAGAGGAGTCGGTGAATCTAAGTGAACGGTGAAAGGTATGATTTCTTCATGCTATGTATCCTAACCTGGTTACCTCGATTTGTGTGCTTATTTGACCACCTAAATAAGATAAATGCATGAATCAGACTTTAACGCACTTACTTGTGCTTGTTTATATTTGTTCTTGCTATTTTGTCTTGAACATTTAGTTCGTATAATTCATGAAATGAATGGATGAAGATGGAGTGTGTATGCACCTTGTAGTATACTTGTGTAAAGTAATGTACCTTGGTATGGACGCGTATGTGTGTAATGTTTTATTGTGTGGCCTGGATGTGTGACTTCTACTAATTCCTAACTACCTAACTCCTAACATAAGTATTGAGTAAATTGGAATGAGTAGAAGCCCGATATAGTTTCGGCCACGCGTGAGGATGAGGAGACACAAGAGGTTGGATCCGATTCCTAGCTCTTAAACTTTTCCACGGCCCAAACCCCTTAAATGGGTAGCATCCTGGATTAGTGAGCCAAGTAAAGCCCGGTGGTGGGACGGTGTAGTCCCTGCCCGGAGGTCCCGACGACTTGACTTGAGTAAGTAGTAAGTAAGTAAGTAAAGTATGTATGAGTAATGGTCTTGGCTGGTGTAAGTCATTGACCCCGAGTAAAAGAGTAATCTCCACCCGATTAACCCGGGTGGACAAATGGAGCTAACAAGTATTGTGTATTGTGTATGTATTGTGTACGTATTATGTATGCGTATTTCGGAAAAGGTAAGTGAGTATCGGTTGGCTTGTATGGTCTACCTTGTATGTATTGGAATGCATGTATGTATGTATGTATGCCTTGTGGAGTACCTTGGTAGAATGAATGAAAGCATGTATGTATGTATGTAATTGTAAAATGAACTGCATGTATACGACCAAGTGGTCGGCGTACCCTCGCTTGTACGCGGGGTATGCAGAAGTCATATGCAGCGTAAGCTGAGCCCCTAGGGTGCAGACTGTATATCGTGAGTGGTTAGAACTGGTGTAATTAATATAATTGAGAAAGAAATTAATACTCAAAATATCCGTCGGGCTGCAAATAAAACCCGGTCACAGTAGTATAGTAAGACAGAAGCGGCCAGGGTCAAACCGTGGGACTTATAGCGAAATAAAGTAGTACCTAAGCTTGTCACAAAAGGGGGGAATTAATTGACTTGTGTTCACTTTATTGACTTGCATTTTTTGAGAAAATAAATAGCAGATAAGATAACTGAGTGAAGATAAATTAAACGGAACTCTGGGTTCAGGTTTATATAATCTGATTAATTATGCTAGCTCTACCGGTTTATTTAAATAGTTTGGCAAAATTCCTGTTATTATCTTAAGGACTAAGTCATATACTCATAAGAACTCGTTTACCAGAAAGTGCTCGGTCTAATCCAGGTTCGAGCAAAACATATGTAAATGGACATTAAGTGCGAGGAATTATATTTGCATCTGAAAATACTAACTTATTAAATCATAATAAGCTTTCTCCAGATTTACGGCTTAATTAACCTGTCTATTTATCACCGGTCTGATCAAAATAGACTTTGTAAAGCATTTTAATAAATTCATGAGATTTATTAAAAAGGCGAGAGATAAACTTTAATCGTAACAACTGTATTTATTTTAATCGGTAGAAATATAGGTTACATAATTAAACAGACTACAGCTAAACCTTTGCCCGGAGCAAATCCTCCTTAGCCTGACATATTAACTAGTAATATCACAGTCAGAGGTTGGACGTAATAAAAATGCGTAGTGAATGGAGAAATGAAGAGAACGAAGAGTGGAGAGCGTACGTAAGATTTTGTATATGGAATGAAGATTTGGAGTGTTGAGTTTTGGGGTGGAACGTGTATTTTTGGTGAAGGTGCAGTATGTTTATATAGAGGAAGGGAGAGGAAGAAGATTGATGCAGAGATTGCAGAGAGTGGAGACAGAGGCGTGAGTGAATTAAGGTAGGCGCCGCCTGATATTAATGAAGGAGCAGATCGACATGTCTGTTGACATGTCTGTGACGCCGCCAAGGAAGAAGGAAGAAGAAAACTGTCGCGTGTGAATTTAGTCACGTCCGCCCCCTGTCCGTGCATGGTTATGCGGACGTCACCTACGTCCGCCTCCTTGACCGCCTAAGTTTATGCGGACACAAATCACGTCCGCCTCCTTGTCCGCTTAAGTTCATGCGGACACAAATCACGTCCGCCTCCTTGTCCGCTTAAGTTCATGCGGACACAAATCACGTCCGCCTCCTTGTCCGCTTAAGTTCATGCGGACACAAATCACGTCCGCCTCCTTGTCCGCTTAAGTTCATGCGGACACACATGCAGGGCGTTTCTTCACTCACGTCCGCCCCTGGTTTGGTGGACACCAGGCGGACACTACCCACGTCTGTCCTTGGTTAGGCGGTCACCAGGCGGACACAAGTCAAGTCTTTTGACTTGTTTTCTTCTACGAACTTTGACCGGCTCTAGATTCTTCGTTTGGACTCCGTAGTCTGAGCCGTTTGCGTCTATGCGTTTGTCTCTTCGTCTACTTTGCTCCCAGCTTGGTTTTCCACATGTTTAAACAACAAATTTGTGAGATAACAATAAAACATAAACTAGAGGAAAACTAACCAAAGTGGAGAAATGAGCAAGAAAAGTGCTAATATAGTATATGAAATACACCTATAAAACATGCTCATTTGGACACTTATCACACCCCCACACTTATCTTTTTGCTTGTCCTCAAGCAAAACGACGTACCCAAGTAAGTGGGGAATGCTCAATACTAACAAATATTATTATGAAAGGTAGGATAAAGATGTGAACAGTTCATGATCTTTTTAACTTATTGAGGAGTGTGATCCATCAACTGCTGGTGGCATAGGTGTGCTCAAGGTAAAATAAAATTAGAGTTTCGGGGTATGATCCAAGGTACTTCAATGCTTCTTTGTTTAGGCGACTCTGAGAACTTTTACCATGGCCAACTTCTCCCAAGAATGGGCATTGAGGAGAAAACAAAAGGAAAATAGATTTATGCATTCATTTCACTTTTGCATAAGGGATGAGAAAATGTAGGCGTCACGCCTTTGTATTTAAGAACACTCAACTCTCTTTTGTTGGTTACCAATGGTGTCTCGCAAGTCCCTTATTTTTTTTTGTATTTTTTAAACAGAGAAGCACCCCTTAGCAATCCCTAAGAGAGAAGACAGAAAGAAACCCTGAGCAATAAAAATCCAACCATTGTAGATCATTTGGTCACACCGCATAAAAATGCTCCTCAAAAGTTATCAAATGAAAATTTTTAATTTTGTACCTTTTATCCCACAATTCATAATAGTATTTGTTTTTAAAGAGAACAACCTACATTAATGGGGTCCATAATTTTAATTTTTGAACATAAGCAAGATAAGTAGAGAGATTTAAACATTTTAAGCACAAAATGCCCCGAAAAGGGCTCCCACCCCCACACTTAAGCTGAAGCAATGTCCTCATTGCGTAGATGGAATTAAATTAATAGGGCACAACAAAAGGAAAGAGTGTACTTCCCAGGGAAGAGCCTTAATCTTGAGTTATATAAGAGAACCAAATCACCAACTTTGAAGTCCCTCTTCAGGATCATCCTGTCATGGAACTTCTTGGTGCGCTCTTTATAAATCGTAGCATTTTGGTAAGCCTGGTCTCTCAGCTCTTCTAACTCAAAGAGTTGGAATTTCCTTTTCTCCCCCGCAGTAGTTATGTCAAAGTTCAAGGCCTTGATCGCCCAATACGCCTTATGTTCCAGCTCTACAGGTAGGTGGCATAATTTCCCATAGACAAGCATAAAAGGAGACATCCCGATGGGAGTCTTGAATGCGGTGCGGTAAGCCAAAGCGCATCATCTAACTTCAATGCCCAATCCTTTCGTGATGAGTTAACCATTTTCTGGAGAATCCATTTTAACTCACGGTTCGAAACTTCTGCTTGGCCGTTTGTCTGGGGTGATAAGGTAGAGCTACCTTGTGACGTACCCCGTATTTACCCATAAGCGTTCAATGAACGGTTGCAGAAGTGGGATCCTCCATCACTGATAATAATTCTTGGCACGCCAAAACGGGTGGTAAAGATGTGCTTCTTAAGGAATCTGGTTACGGTCTTTGAATCAGCATGATGACAGGGTATGGCTTCTACCCATTTTGACACGTAATCCACTGCCACTAAAATATATTGATGTCCTTGTGAGGAAGGGATCGGTCCCATAAAATCAATGCCCCAACAATCGAAAAGTTCCACTTCTAGTATTCCCTGTTGTGGCATTTCATGTCTCCTAGATGTGTTACCCATTCTCTGACAATTATCACATTGGGCGCAGAATTGGTAAACATCCTTGTGAAGAGTTGGCCAATAAAATCCTGAGGCCAGGATCTTAGCAGCGGTCCTTGTGGGTTCATGGTGAACTCCGGCTTCCCGTGGGTGACAAAAATGTATGACGCTGTGAATCTCATCTTCAGGGAGACACCGGCGAATCAACCCATCTGCACAGACTCGGAACAAATATGGATCTTCCTAGAAATAATGCTTTGAATCAGAAAGAAATTAATACTCAAAATATCCGTCGGGCTGTAAATAAAACCCGGTCGCAGTAGTGTAGTAGTAGTATAGTAAGTACAGTAAGTAGTAGAAGTATCGTAAGACAGAAGCGGCCGGGGTCAAAGTGGGACTTATAGCGAAATAAAGTAGTACCTAAGCTTGTCACAAAAGGGGGGAATTAATTGACTTGTTTTTGAGAAAATAAATAGCAGATAAGATAACTGAGTGAAGATAAATTAAACGGAACTCCGGGTTCAGGTTTATATAATCTGATTAATTATGCTAGCTCTACCGGTTTATTTAAATAGTTTGACAAAATTCCTGTTATTATCTTAAGGACTAAGTCATAGACTCATAAGAACTCGTTTACCCGAAAGTGCTCGATCTAATCCAGGCTCGAGCAAAACATATGTAAACAGACATTAAGTGCGAGGAATTATATTTGCATCTGAAAATACTAACTTATTAAATCATAATAAGCTTTCTCCAGATTTACGGCTTAATTAACCTGTCTATTTATCACCGGTCTGATCAAAATAGACTTTGTAAAGCATTTTAATAAATTCATGAGATTTATTAAAAAGGCGAGAGATAAACTTTAATCGTAACAACTGTATTTATTTTAACCGGTAGAAATATAGGTTACATAATTAAACAGACTACAGCTAAACCTTGCCCGGAGCAAATCCTCCTTAGCCTGACATATTAACTAGTAATATCACAGTCAGAGGTTGGACGTAATAAAAATGCGTAGTGAATGGAGAAATGAAGAGAACGAAGAGTGGAGAGCGTACGTAAGATTTTGTATATGGAATGAGAGATTTGGAGTGTTGAGTTTTGGGGTGGAACGTGTATTTTTGGTGAAGGTGCAGTATGTTTATATAGAGGAAGGGAAGAGGAAGAAGATTGATTGCAGACAGAGGTGGAGACAGAGGCGTGAGTGAATTAAGGTAGGCGCCGCCTGATATTAATGAAGGAGCAGATCGACATGTCTGTTGACATGTCTGTGACGCCGCCAAGGAAGAAGGAAGAAGAAAACTGTCGCGTGTGAATTTAGTCACGTCCGCCCCCTGTCCGTGCATGGTTATGCGGACGTCACCCACGTCCGCCTCCTTGTCCGCCTAAGTTTATGCGGACACAAATCACGTCCGCCTCCTTGTCCGCTTAAGTTCATACGGACACAGATCACGTCCGCCTCCTTGTCCGCTTAAGTTCATGCGGACACAAATCACGTCCGCCTCTTTGTCCGCTTAAGTTCATGCGGACACAAATCACGTCCGCCTCCCTGTCCGCTTAAGTTCATGCGGACACACATGCAGGGCGTTTCTTCACTCACGTCCGCCCCTGGTTAGGCGGACACCAGGCGGACACTACCCACGTCCGTCCTTGGTTAGGCAGTCACCAGGCGGACACAAGTCAAGTCTTTTGACTTGTTTTCTTCTACAAACTTTGACCGGCTCTAGATTCTTTGTTTGGACTCCGTTTTCTGAGCCGTTTGCGTCTATGCGTTCGTCTCTTCGTCTACTTTGCTCCCAGCTTGGTTTTCCTCATGTTTAAACAATAAATTTGTGAGATAACAATAAAACATAAACTAGAGGAAAACTAACCAAAGTGGAGAAATGAGCAAGAATAGTGCTAATATAGTATATGAAATACACCTATAAAACATGCTCATTTGGACACTTATCATAGGGGCAATGTTTTTATTTTACAGGTACCGAAGCAGTTATGACCATGGTAAGAGACCGGCATCTTGCTTAGGTAGCTTGAAGAGAATTATAGATGGTAGAGAGTTGTATAAGGCTTGTAGCCTTGATGTAGTAGTGTACCAAAGGGTACACCCTATGTATTGAAGATATGTAGTTTGTGAGGAATGGGTAGGTGTAGACTCTTAATGAGTATGTAGGAGCTTGGAAGAAGTATTGTATTTGTATTTGGAACTTAGTAAACTCGGTATGTTATATTGTATTGTATGGTATTGTAATGGAGTATTGTGTTGAATGGGAAGTTGTAGCACCCGGTTGTAATTGTAGTAAGGATTGTATTTGTGTAGCACTCGGATATTCCGGTCCATCAGACCGATGCTGTATGGAGTAGTAGCCTTGTTAGTCACGTGGGTGGCTAACGGCATTGTATCACCCGCCGTTGTGTAAGTATGTATCCGCTGCGTGAGTATGGATGTATAAGGAGATTGGACGGTAATGACGGTATTAGCGGTAGGGGTGTTACAGTTAAAGAAGAATCTATTTGAAAAATGTCAAAATGGTCCATCATTGCAACTAATTCCATGTCCGTTAAAGAAATATCTTTTTAAAAATCATCAAAATTGTCTATCATTTCTACTAATTTCACGTCCGATCAAGAAGAATCTATTTGAAAGTCCAAAATTGTCTATTTCCACTAATTTCATGACCGTAGATGTAACACCCCTACCGGTAATCACACAATTACTCCTAACCCGTCTCCATTACCAATACACAAGCAGTGGAAATTCCAATACAACTGGGGGTGAAACAATGCCGTTAGTCACCCACTTGACTAACAAGGCCAATCCAAACTCAAATACCACCATAATACAATATCGGTCTGATGGGTCTTATATACGGAGTACTACAAACCAAACTGTACAATCCATTCCTTGATCAATTCTCAAAGCAAATACAACTTCAATTCCTTAGTATACAAATACAATATCCATTCAATACTATACCGAGTATCTACAATTCCCAAGTCTATCCATGACCTTTCGTTCTTACAAATCTACATTACACAAATACAGTTTCTTAAACAACTACCCATATCAATAACAACCCCGTCCTACTCTCGAACGGTGATCAGCTTCCATGTACCTGGAAAATAAAAACAATGCCCCTAGGGGCTTAGCAAAATTGCTGCATATGAAATTCGCATACCCCGCGTACTAGCGAGGGTACGCCGACTATATGGTCAAGAGCATGCGGTTCATTTTCGTTCAAACAACATGCAAGACAACAATACATTACATATGTGTATTGGCACAATCCAGTTCCACATTGAACACAAACACTAACACACACATCAGGAGGTTAGTTTAATATATTCTATACTTAGGCTCATGGGTTTCTCCCTCACTATGCCTTACTCAATTTCTCATAGTCTTACCCACTCTCTTGGGTACTCTTACTCACAATCTCAACAAGTTCTACAATGATCAACTCAATTCTCCACTCATCTCAAATTCTCAAGGTTCTCAAGTCACAACTCCATTCTCAATACTCACATACTCAATACTCAGGCTCTCCAATCAATACTCAATACTCAAAGGTATATGTTAAGTAATTACTCATGACCTCGGGGCAGGGTCATACACAAGACCGACCACCGGGCTTACAAATACAAAAGGGGCTACGCATTTAGCTCCTCAAGTCCATCAATGTCCAGTTCTCTACCAGACTACTTAAATTCCCAAACTCCTCTCTCGAAGTCATTTCACAATCTCATTGATTAGCCTAGAGGTATCTGTCTCGATAACATCTATTGGCTTAGGGAATTCTCAATGTCTATTATTCTAAGATTTATGGTCTTACCCGACTTATCGAATACTCTCATGTTCGTGACATTGTTCATTTTAGTCGGTTCCTCTCATTGGGGTGTGACTATATTTCTAAGGGGTTTGGTGATCCTTTACCATGCTTTACTTTACTCAAGGTTCCTAATTTGGAACAATTATCAATCCTCTAGATAGAGGTTACCCATATACTTCCACTGTTAATTATCATGTGGATTAAATCAATTTGGTTTTCTAGCCGTTATCGGGAGGTTACTACTCCCGTATACTTTCTCATGTTCTAGTGAGTCATTGGTTTATGTTACTGTGTATTGGTTCGATAGTGGTAGTGCGTTTCCACATTTTTATTAGTTCGCAACTTGACCCTTTCTACGAGTCTCAACTCAAACAAGACTCAACTATGAGTCGCACTACCATACACAATCAACATTCAAGCAATACATTCACAATTTTCATTTCATGAATTATTCAAACAACAATACAATACAAGCACTAATTAGAGCACACAATCCGATTAGTGCATTTATCTTGTTAGGTGATCACACAATCAAACAAGCACACAAATCGGGTAACCAAGTTAGGATATAGAGCATGAGAAAATCATACCTTTCACCGGGGTTAACTTTACCGGGTGTTCTCACGTTCCTCGGTTCACACTTGTTCCTCGTGTCTTACTCTTGAACCACTAATTACATGTCAAATGGTTCAATTAATATTAAGGCGTTACGGTAGGTACATGATTGCTACTGCCGTACTTACCCCGTTATCCCGTTATTTCGGTTTAACTTAGTGTACTTAAACTCACAACTTTCTCAACCACTTCTCAAACTTATTTACACTTCTTAGGACCTTTAAAGGTCGCCAAAAAACTCCTAAACAACTCCAAAAACCAATACCATTCAATCCCCCATGTTTAGAACCCTTAAAAACACTTTCTAGGCAATTTTTGGGGTGGTCCGGGACTTGGTCCGGACCCAAAGTCCTGGACCAATACATTGTCTAACTCTCGGCTACATTTTCACCCCTTGTCCAGGACTTGGTCCTGGACTAAGGTCCCGGACCAAAACCTGTTTTCACTCTCGACATGATTTTTAATGCGGTCCGGGACTTGGTACATATCCTGGGTCCCAGACCCTACTAAAAACTGCTACTTAGTGGATTTTTTAACCCCAAATCAAACCTTAATCCACCCCTAATCATTCCATAACTTTCCTTAAGTTTCCTACATAATTAAACACCTCAAAACATGCTCTAAACCACTCCAAATCATTGGTTTAATCCACCACCCAATTCTTGCTCAAATTCAGCAAATTCAATTTTCATATTCTTGCATTTTGCATACTTGTGCATTTCCACTTCCTTTTGATTGTTCTTATCTCCTACCAACCTCACCAAATCTCTTATTGACCATTCCAATTCATTCCTAGATAGTTGCAATAACTATGCCCAAGTTCACTCTCATTTCCACGCTTTTGCACACTAACTCTTTTCTAACATTTCTAAGATCCTCCCAAGTCATTTTGCTACAGATTTTTACACTCCTCTCCCTATTTCTCCAAACACCATTTAAAGGCTATTAATCCACTCTACTCAACACTACAAACACCTAGGTTCTCCAATTCACTAAGTCATCTAAAAACACCTATTTTTCTACCAAACTTTTGCCATAACCTCCCCATAAACCTAACACATTCCAACCCATCAATTCTCACCAATTTACATTCATAATCTAGCCACACCCATAAGGGTCCTACCAGCACATAAAATTTCCTCAAAATTCACCAGGCAACAATATAACTCACAAGCTCCAAACACTTGGCTCCAAGGCCCTTAATCCACAATTAATTTCCTAAATCCACCAATTCTCAACCAAGCACCCTATCACACATATTTTGGGTTTGTTATTTAAGTTAACCCATCCCAAATTATAAAACCCATGGAGATGAACTTCCAGCTTTTGGGATTTTGAAAAGAGGGAAATGTAGAACTTGATGAGAGGATCACAAATATGTAATTATTTTTGTGATTGAAGCTTTAATAAAGCTTGGGCATGAGGTTGAAGTTGAAGTAGCCATGGGAGGAGGAGAAGAAAATTGACTGCCATGGGGAAGAAAGAGAGAACGACAAGGAAGAAAGAAGGAAGGAAAGAGAAGGAAGAAAAGAGAAATGAGAGAGGAGAGAGGGGGGGTTGCTTTTACCTTTTACCTTATTCTTTTCTTTCTTTCTTTACTTATTAAGGGTGAAATGGAGAGAGATGGTCAACATAAAAGCCGGCCCCCTTATAACATTTGAGCTGGAGCGTTTTTCATCTTTTACAGAAAACACTCATTTATTTACCCGGTTTTAGCACTATTCATTAACCGGGCCCGTTTTCCAAAATTTTCTCGTTTCTTTAATTTTAATGGCTCTTAAGCTTCCATTAATGTTTATTTATATTTATTTTATGAACTATAATTTTTATGGGTTCATTTGACCACTTAAAGTCACGTTTTCGGGTTTTCTCGAAAAACGGGCGCTAAAGCTTTATTAGCATTTTAATACATTATTTGGACCCGTTTTCATCGGGGATTGTTCCCATATATTATTTAGGAATTATTAAGCCTTTTAAATTCATTAAATACTCTTGTCGAGGTGGTATTCCTCCTAGGGTCACTTAACGCTCAATTTAGCGTTTTTCGCTTTTTAAACGTTTTTTTGTTTCTTACGCTCAGGTACTAAGTCCTCCCCCATATCGAGTGATCCCTCAGGTACCGGTCACGTTTGAACACTTACGCTCTCTGGTTCACGGCCTCCATGACATTGGGCACTTACTCTTTCTGGCTCTACGGTCCTTTGGTTCTGATCAAATTCATTTGCACCTCGAGAGAATCCTCAGGCTCCAAAGTGGGTACTCTTCCCTGACCGGACTACTCATATCCGGCGGCCCTTGGACAAATACAAAAAACACACTACAATCGTCCTACAGGTCACTTAGTACCCTTACTCGTCCATTGTAGTGGTTTCAAAACTATTCATCACTTCCACCGACTCACAACTAGCTTCACCTCCATGGTTCCAACCCGATACCGGTGCCTAGCCATGAAAGATCCACTAGCGCCCATAGGAGCGGTTTCAAAACCTATCCTCATTCTCAAGTTTGAAGAAAATCATTTGTGTCAAACCAGTTTGGAAATTCATTTTGAAAACTTCAATGCAACTCCAAATTCCAATTTTTGTTAGTTTCACCTATTACTAGTGTGATTACTTGTGGCCACTTATAAGGAGCTTCAAGAGTCATTCAACTCCAATGTGATCAGATTGGTGTTGAACTATCCATCCACCCCAATTTGGTGTTCGGTTTCCCTTGATCACTAGCAAATCAAGTTCCACCTCCCACCCCAATTCACGCAATCAAATAGTCAAGCATTAATTTCATTTTCTATCTTTTTTATCTTTCTAGTCATAATCACCCATCAATACATTTACCAATTTATAAAATTCTTTACTCATTACTAATCATCTTATCAATTACTACTCAATTTATCTCATCAATTGTTACTTAATTATCTCCAACTACTATACCTAACAAATTCACAAGTATAATTCCAATTGATATTCTATCCTCAAATCATTTACAAGTCAAATCAATTCCTATCCTCAAATTATTCACAAATACAATCAACTCAATTACCTAAGGGACTCACTTCCCACTAGGTTCAACATCGGTTTCATACCGATTTATACTCATCAATTTCCTCAAACATACTCATTTCTATGCTAATACCAGTCGGGGTTCTCATTCCCCATGGAGTTTCTCTACTCCATTCACCTCAAATCTCTCACAATCAATACTCCTTTCCACTTCAAATCTCACAATAAACCTTAATTACATTATGAATGGATACATATATTTATATAACATAAGTACCAATCATCAAAACAAATTCTATCACGCTATGCGCATTGTAGTTTACGCACTATCACATAAAACAAATATTTCACGGTTTTCGCCCTACCCCTCTTAAAAAGGGATTACGCCCACGTAATCTACCATGTGTCGATATTGGACATAGGTCGAAGGCATTCAGCCGTCATGGAGTGTTTTAAATTCCATGCAGTCTATTATACAATGTATTCTGGTCAAAGGGTCTCAACTGTATTGTTGGTTACTTCCTGCACCAAGAATTCTCATCGGAGTTTGTTTAACTCATAACCGAGTTCGGTTTTAGCCTTAGAGGCTTCAAGGCATTGATAATTATCCATTAATTCACTAGGTATATCAGACCTTAGAATTTGGGGCCCACTAGCTTCTGCTGCGCGACCCTGATAACTTGGGTTTATTCGCCCTTCTCGTTATCCTTAATATGTTATACAATATCCTTTTAGCCCTTTTTATCTTGGGAATAAGGTTTATTCATAAAAGCGTGGTATTCTTTTACCATACGCGAACTCAATGAGTTACAGGTTTTCTATCCAGCTCTCTGGAATCAATGTACATACTATTGTGTACTTGAGTGATTATTCACTTGATTCTCCCGACATGTTGTCGGTTGAGGTTAAGCCACTACTTGGTTGTAGTGCTTCCTCTGTTGTCAGTGTCTTCTGAATTATGCCCTCTTAGCTGATTTTGTGCAAGTGTTATTTACTTGTACGACCTTGCGTTTTCTAAGCATCGGTCCTTATCCCTTCATAAGTCTCCTTTCTACTTTTACCACAATTGATATTCTCCAAATTCCTAGCTATCCCACTAGATCATTACTGCACAAGCGCAATACCAAAACACTCAGTCCTACAGAGTGCAGAGGCGTAAACCTTGGCAGTAAATCTCTTATGAGGTTGCAATAGGAACGAATATTGTTTCCTTATTTCTCGGTCTGTCCACCATCTTCATTCATCATTTCCATCTCATTGTGTAATTTATTCCCATGTATTAGTCGCTTGCTGCACACCATCTTCGTATTTGTTTACAACTTTGGTTCCCATGGCATCCGCTATTTCATTAGCTTCTGCTCATGTTCTACTACCATTTAGGTAATGGTTCGCCATTTCCTTGGATGATTATAGAGTATGACATTCTTTCATATTTCTGAGCTCCTCAAGTGTTATTGGTTTTATGCTTCAGGTTATACCTATACAGCACTCCTTCTGAACCGGTTACTCTTCGGTTTCCAATAATTGCTATGATAGCATATTTCCCCTTTGATTGGCAATAATTGTATGCTCAAGCTTCACTACATTAGTAGTTCTGAAAGAGGTGTATTATCAGATATTCATTGATAGTATTCCCTTCTTGGGATTTATGTGTTCATCGCTCTCACGGTCTCACATTAAAGAGGGTAGTCCCGGCTCGTTAGTTATTAAACAATCTTACTGGTGCCGTTCCTGGCAACTCTTCCTATGATTCACAGTGGTTTTGCAACCGTTGAATTTGTATTGTAATGGGTTCCTGGCTCACTAGCCACGCTGCCTAGAGCTTTGCTCGTCTTAGGCTGATCACAAGCATTGCTTCTCCTTATGCCATAAAATGGCTTGGAGGTATTATTGGGCTCCTTGATAGGATCAGTGCATCACCCTTCCGTCCGTTCGATGCCCTTCAAGTGTCTTGGTATTGATTGGTACCTTTCAATAATTTAGGGTATCCCCTGGGTAAATGGGATCCCTTCGGTGTTCTCACTGAGTGTTCGTTATAGCTCTGGTGCTCTTAATACGACACTTCGTTCAACTATGTTGACTTTGATACCCTTTTCGGATTGCTTCTGGGTGTTGTTGATTACGCCGTTACATCCGGCTATTATTTATGAGAATGTTCAGTTGCTCCGTATTGTGGTCCTGGATACAAATTGTCCCATTTAGGGTTATAACATCTCCCGTTCTTAGGGTAGACTATGGATACTTCTCTTATGGTTTTAACCAGTTTGGTATTTCCTTCGGTAGTGAACGGTATCCTCCGGTACCTTAGATGATCACTCTGGGTATTTCACTTTGTTCTTTGAACATTTATATGTTCATGATAGGCCTTGCCTTATTGTGTTTAGACGGGGTTTCCATTCCTGCCAATATGCTTCGTTTCAATATTCAAGAGACATATCCTGTAACGCCCTGGTTTACCACCACCATTTTACTTAGCCATTTCTTTTTTTTCCCTTATTTCTTTAAGACATGCCGTAATTGAAGTAACATCATAAACGTTAGCTTGTATTACACATGCATCAGTTTACACAAGGTCCCCTAATACTACCACCGGGGGTTACCGCCACACTTACTAAAGGCTAGTAAGTGTAAGGCTACATACCACCACCACCTCTACGCTAGCTTATCTTACATTGCTACTCTATTACCAAAAGAGTGACACAACCAACCCGTCACTTACACCTTAGTACCAAAAGAACCCCTTCCAGCCAACTGCTAAGTTAGCTCCTACTCCTATTTTACACCAAAAGTAAAGGGTTATCAAAAGGCTATTACATAACTAGTATCTTACAAGGGACCACTTCCATATACTCGTAAACAGTGGAAACTTCATGAGTGATAGACTGACTGTTGCCATTCTCCGGGTGCCTAAAACCTTGTATCTTCTTGTTCCACTCCTCAAACACTATCTCGGTGACCCCAGGCTGAAGACATCTACGATAGGTGACAAACATGAAAATATAGAAGGTATCAGTGGACTCATCCTCAGAGCAGAGAAGGTGACCATCCCAGTTACCCTGAAGTCACAGAATTCATATACACAAGAAAACACAAACAAATAAAATCAGTAAAAACTGAGTAACACTACCACACCCCGTAAAAACTTATTTTCTCTTTAAAAACCTTTTTTTCCATAAATATCAACAATTATAGGGCATAGCAAACCAGAAGAGATCACACACCATTTACCTGTACCAAGAAGAATCAAGAGATAAATAATATCATATACAAGATATTTCCAAATGAAGTCCACCACCACCACCACCCACCCTATGTCCTTAAGTGTCACACCCCCTATTGAAAACTTCTGCCCAATAGGAGTAGATCATAGTGGCAGCTCCAATTCATTAGTAGGAGCTTATATTATTGCCGGAACATCGGCTTGGCCTTAAAGGCTCTCACAAGAGGCATAGCCTTAGGATAACCATGTTATCAACATCACACAATACTTTCCACCACCACCATAAGAGGTTATCCTTAAATACATTTACAAACCATGAGTAAGATTTCATAAACAAGCTTAAACACAAGCAACACAAGTAGTAATTCACACATCATGCTCACACACTTGTAAATTCACCTTGATAACATCATAAAAATACCATTTAAGCTTCACTAAGTCAGAGAATCAAACAATTTCCAAGAAACCACCTTGGAAAGCTTAGAAACTCATTTTTGACCAAAATCACTTTTTACCAACTTAAATATCTTCCCAAGGGAGTCTCGGCCCAACAGTTTAACCATGGTCCTATCTCCACAACACAAGTATCTCCACAAACTTTCAGCTCAAGATCAATTCCGAAACTCATCTAACCATTCAGAAAGGCTTAAAGCACATTTTCTCATTTTTAGCTTCCTTACCATGTCTAACTGACTTAAATAACTCCATTCGTCTTGATTCTCAACCATAACCATATGTTCACTATTCAAGACTACCCTCTAAATTTTAGCTCAAACCCATGTAGGAAACCCATCTAAACAATTCCTAAAGCTTAAAGCTCATTTTTCCCCATTTTCAAAGTTTCTTAGGGTTTTCCTACTTCCCAACCTTATTTCGACTTGATTTTCTAGGATAATCACTAATTCTTCATCCTTAGTTTACTGTTAAAATGTTAAGAAAATAGGAGAAGGGATTCGTAGGTAACCAAATAGAATGACTTAAGAAAGAAAATAAGCTTTAAAAGAAGAATTGATGTGCATAGATGTTACCTGTCCTCTCCTAGCCATTTTGGTGTTATTATACCTTGATTATATGTTGATGGAACTCAAAATCTCCACCAACAAAGTCGCCCACCTTGGAGTTTGGCTTCCACTCCTTGAACTTGCCTTTTTCCTTGATTTTAGCTTAGTTACCACCTTAAATTTGAATTTCTAATGGAAGAGTGTTGTTGCCTAAGCTCCAATGGTGTTTCCTAGCTTGAGAGTAACTGGGTAGATGAAGAAGAATGGCCACCTTGCTCATCTACCATGGCCGACCTCACCCCCCCTTTTTATACTAAATTTCATCCTTATCCTTTAACTTATAATCATTAATTCTAGAATTCTTCTTAACCATTGATTTGTGCCAAGTGTCAAAAACTAACCCGAGCCATTGATATGTAACCAACTTCAAAAGGATAAGGAGGGAGCAAGTTGCTTTTGCAATCATTAGCAAATAGTAAGGAGGTTATGAATAGTAAGGAGGTTGTGAATAGTACCCGAGATATTTTCTCCTCATTTCTTATGATATTTTCGGCCACCACCTTAGGCCATGTTTGGCTTGAGCTTTTCATGGATATTAAGGCTATACATGTAGGTATGTTAATACTAGTATCGGTTATCAAGTTTCAGGAATTTCCTCGGGTCACTTCTGAGCTCTTCCGAAGCCTCGTTTGCCAGAACCACTAAATACTAAAAAATGTAACTAGATTGTCTTATATTAAAAGAAGAAAGATATGATTGTTTCTTTCCTCAAAACACACTCAAAAGTATCTAACACTCTTCCTAAGGTTGATAACCACTCTCAGTTTCTGAGGAATTTAGTAATTTTCTGGAATTTCAGGAATCCTGCGAAACTAAGGTTTACCGGGTGATTTCCGGGAACTAGGGTTTCAAATGTTCACCATGCACTTCCAACTAATTATAACCTTCTCCATCCTTAGAAATTAGGGTTTCCTAAGGTTTACAGTAAAGTAAGGCCCTAATCACATTTTAAGAAATTTGGGGTATTACATCCTCCCCCCGTTAAACAAAGCTTCGTCCCCGAAGCTCAATTCATCACACAAAATAATACATTCACATACTCCAAGAAATTAAAACAATACTCCACACAATAATACTCAGTTAGCTTCATCCATCACAAATGATTCAGCAACATCACACAAAACCCCAGACACATCAATCCTATCCATCACACAATATAAACCATTCACAAATTTAACGATACCACATATATAGAATCATTAAGAAAACAACTCCTAAAATAACACTCAAGTGTTACCAACCATTTCTAACACCAACAAACATTCACAATCACCAACAAACATTCACAAACACTAATAGACATTCATCACTTACCATACGACTCTCCCCTCTAAAAAGAAAGTTTCTCCTGAAACTTTAATTGCTAACCTTAATCAAAGAGTTCAGGGTGTTGAGCTCTCATCTTGCTTTCCAGTTCCCACGTAGCCTCTTGAACTCCATGATGAGTCCATAAAACTTTAACCAAATCTACAGACTTCCCTCGGGTCTCCCTTGTTTTACGATCCAAAATTTTGATCGGTTGTTCTTCAAAAGTTAAATTAGGTGCAACTTCTACTTCATTCGGTTGCAACACATGCGATTCGTCCGGTACATACCATTTCAATTGTGATACGTGGAACACATTATGGACCCTCTATAAATTCATTGGCAAGGCTAAACGATAAGCTAAATTTCCAACCTTTTCCAACACTTCATACGGATCGATATACTTAGGAGCAAGTTTTCCTTTCTTGCCAAATCGTACCACCCTCTTAGTGGGTGAAACCTTCAGGAATACCTTATCTCCCACATTGAATTCAACTGGCCTTCTATGTAAATCAGCATAAGACTTTTGCCTATCTTGTGCGGATTTCAACTTCTGCCGAATATTCCTAACCTGCTGAGCCATCTCCTCTGTTAACTCAGGTCCTATCATAACCACCTCTTGCGTATTATTCTAGCATAACGGAGTACGACACTTCCTACCATATAAAGCTTCATACGGGGCCATATGGATACTTGAGTGGTAACTGTTGTTGTAAGAAAATTCAATCAAGTGCAACTTGTCACTCCATGACCCTTGATAATCCATTGCACAAGCCCGCAACATATCTTCTAAAGTTTGGATAGTTCTCTCCGTCTGCCCATCAGTCTGTGGGTGGTAAGCTTTACAGAGGCTCAATTTAGTTCCCATGGCTTTTTGGAATTACTGCCAAAATCTTGAGATAAACCTAGAATCTCTATCCGAAATAATCTCTACTGGAACTCTATGATATTTAACCACATTTTTAATATATGCTTCCACCAGCTGTTCCATAGACCAAGTACTTTTCATTGGAATCAATCTAGTAGTCTTAGTCAATCGATCTACGATCACCCAAATCTGATCCATCCTTCCTCTGGTCGGTGGTAATCCCACTATAAAGTCCATAGATATCGAATCCCATTTCCACATGGGTATATCCAACGGTTGCAACATGCCTCCTGCTGTCTTGTGCTCGAATTTAACCTTTTGATATGTTAAACACCTGGAAACATGTTCAGCTATCTCCTTTTTCATGCCTGGCCACCAAAAACCTTTCTTCAAATCTTTATACAACTTGTTTCTTCCCGGGTGTATGGAATAAGCAGAGTTGTGAACTTCCTGCATCAACTTCCTTTTAATATCGCCACATGAATCTGGTATACACCATCTCCCACGAAACCTTAAACTACCATCGTCATAAATCTTAAAATCTGGGGCTTCTCCTTTTTCCACTTTTTTCTTTATTTTTCGTAGTTTCTCATCCTCTTGCTGGTGATGCAAAATTTCCTTGTAAATGTCGAGGAATGCGTTCATACTAGCTAAAATTTCTCTATCCACCTCCCCCGTTGTTACCACCTCGAGGTTCAACCTTTTAAAATCTTGTACCAATTCATCATGTAATATCCAATTAGCTTCTCCCTCGTGACTCCTCTTCCGACTTAAGGCGTCTGCCACCACGTTGGCTTTGCCTTCATGGTATAGGATCTCCAGGTCATAATCCTTAATAAGTTCCAACCATCTCCTATGCCTCATATTAAGCTCTTTTTGAGTAAAAATATATTTCAAGCTCTTGTGATCCGTGTAAATTTTACAGGAAGTTCCATACAAATAATGCCTCCAAATTTTCAAGGCAAAAACTACAGCTGCAAGTTCTAAATCATGAGTAGGGTACCTTGTCTCATAGCTCTTTAACTGTCAAGAGGCATAGGCAATGACCTTGCCATTCTGCATCAACACACACCTTCATCCATATTTAGACGCGTCACTATATACTTCGAACCCTTCTGTACCACAGGGCAACGTAAGAATTGGTGTTGTGGTTAACTTCTCCTTCAAAATCTGGAAAGCTTTTTCACAATCTTCATCCCACTTATAACGTACTTCCTTTCATCAGATTTGTAAGCGGTCTTGCAATTTTAGCGAAATCTTGAACAAACTTCCTATAATATCCAGCTAACCCAAGAAAACTTCGAACTTCTCGGACATTCGTTGGCCTGGGCCAATCCTTAACAGCCTGAATTTTAGCCGGGTCAACCGAAATTCCATCTCCGGTTACCACATGTCCTAAAAACGATACTTCCTTGAGCCAAAAATCACACTTAGATAATTTGGCGTACAGTTTCTTCTCCCTTAAAACTTGTAGAACTTGTCGCAGATGATCAGCATGTTGTTCCTCACCCTTCGAGTACACCAATATGTCATCAATAAATACCACTACAAACTTATCAAGGAATTGGCTAAAAACCAAATTCATTAAATCCATAAATACTGCTGGTGCATTTGTTACCCCAAATGGCATAACCACGTACTCATAATGACCATACCTTGTTCGAAAGGCTGTCTTTGGTATATCCTTTTCTGCTATATTTAACTGATGATAGCCTGACCTTAAATCAATCTTAGAAAATACTTTAGCTCCTTGTAGCTGGTTGAACAAGTCATCAATCCTTGGCAAGGGATATTTATTCTTGATTGTGACGTTATTCAATTCCCTGTAATCAATGCAAAGACGCAAAATTCCATCCTTCTTTCTTACAAACAATACTGGGGCTCCCCACGGATAAGCACTCGGTCGTATAAAACCTTTTTCTAAAAGTTCCTCCAACTGTTTCTTTAGCTCATTCATCTCATTCGGGGCCATCCTATAAGGATGCTTAGAAATTGGAGTTGTTCCTGGTACTAAATCAATAGTGAACTCAATCTCACGATTGGGTGGAAGTCCGGGAATTTCTTCTGGGAAAACGTCCGGAAACTCCCTGACCACTGGAAGATCCTCAAGTGCGGATGACTTCTGTTCTAGCGCCGATTTCTCCTCTTGAACATAACACATAAAAACTGGCTCTCCTTTTCGCAACTCTATTAAGAACTTTATGGCAGGTATGACCTTTACCCTTTGTTTAGCTCCTTCACATGTGTATGAAACTCTTTTTCCTTTCTTACCACATAAGCTAATCTTTTGTTTTTTCACAATCTATGTGTCCCTTGTGCTTACTTAACCAATCCATCCCCAAGATTATATCAAAATCCTTCAAATCAAACTCTATCATATCCATCTCGAATTCCCGTAGGTGTAGAAACAAAAATTTCAACTTCTATATCAGGGACTATTCCTACTTTCTTCAAGAACTCAGGGGATATAAAAGAACAGGTTGCACCAGAGTCAAATAATACTTTAGCACTAGTTCCAAGAATTGTAAAAGCACCTGTTGTGACGGCCCAGCCCAATCAGCCCACATGTGTGATATTGTCCGCTTTGGCACGCAGGCCGCACGGATTTGTTCCTGGGGTTTCGCCCCAAAACGCGTCACACAAGGGAAGAGTATCCCCACCCTAATAAGGTATGGTTCGTGCTCTCTCCCGATCGATGTGGGTAGGGTAACACCACGCCGGGTGTTACACCCTACCCCCCTTAAGGCCCAGTGCCCTCACGGGCTCACTGACCCACCCGACCTGGGTCTGGCTCTGATACCATCTGTGACGGCCCACCCAATCAGCCCACATGTGTGATTGTCCGTCCGCTTTGGCACGCAGGCCGCACGGATTTTGTTCCTGGGGTTTCGCCCCAAAACGCGTCACACAAGGGAAGAGTATCCCCACCCTAATAGGTATGGTTCGTGCTCTCTCCCGATCGATGTGGGAGGTAACACCACGCCGGTGTTACACAACCCCTACCCCCCTTAAGGAGCCCAGTGCACGGGCTCACTGGACCCACACCGCCTGGGTCTGGCTCTGATACCACTTTTTGTAACACCCCTACTAAACCAGTTCCTAGTAATCCTATAGAAGTCGCGCACAATAATATCTCGCAGCGGTAAATAATAAACTATCGCCCTACTGGTGTCACTGTTATCACTCGCCCATACGGGTGATAACGATTTACCTGATAATCAACTTGCGAAACGTATTCCCGTAGTGACCACAAGAGATAGATAGTTGAACTTAAACAACTTAAAACAAAACTAACATCGACAATTATTACAGACCGTGAGCATCTAAACCAAATACACCTCGGTTAAACAACCCGAGCCCAAAACAACCTGAGTATCACACCGTACCAAGTCTAAACCAACTGTAATATCACAATGGTCACGTCTCGCTGACCCACCAGCTAATCACCTGAAATAAAGATGGTTTGTGGTATGGAATCAGCCCCTGCTGAGTATGTCATCACATGCCCCGTCATGCCCCCAAAGACCCCTCAATTATTTGGTCGAGAGCATGAGGTTCATTACATGCAATACCATTTAATATATATAAACTGTAAAATAAACAACAGTAACCATACAACAACACAACCATCAACACACATATATACCCACAAGTATAACCAATGGACAATAATCGAAACAACGAGAGTAACAATAAGTATTAATCCTCGTCCATGGTGTAGAAGCCAATATTGTTCGCCACTGTATAATTCTCAAATGTATTATTGTTCAGTTATACCTAGTGACATTGTCTCATTAAAATGACATGTCTCTAGTTACCCATATATTATGGCGGGTCACCCACGGCAGTAGCCACTCCAACGGTAGAGTCTCCGACCAACGAGCCATTCTAGCTCACGGGAAATTTTCTTGATACTTGCGGACCCGTACGCGGACATCCTGGTATCATTTTTGTGATCACAGCGCGCACCAAGAGCCACATCCTCCTGGCTTTACTTTCCTTCCTTAGTTAATTATTTATTCCATCGCATCGCATTACCAAAATTTTACTAACACAGCAGACTAAGGTCATTAGTCCAATCCGGAGTCTGTAAACTCAGGATCCAGTGTTAGATACGAGAGTGGCGTATAGAAAGGCCAATGCTCCGTATAAAAGTCTCGGATAATATATATATCTTATTATCCTAGTGCTACAACGTTTTTCTAACGATCCTTACATTTCATATAAGATAGCACCTTAGCCGCTAGTTCGTTTTATATATATTGGTTCATATATACGAACCGGTACTGTTAACTCAACAACAGTAATAATGAGCAGCTATAAATACACAGATCATGCATATTTAATTAAACATTCAGACAAACAATCTTATCACAGATCACACAGAAGTCTGAACTGAGGAAGCCCTCAGAGACAATCAGAGACACATAACAACATACAGTTCACCACGATGTATTACGGTGGAGTATGAATCAGCAAGATCCTATGCTCCTTGTGTAGTCTCTAACAATCTAATCAATACATAATGCTACTGATTAGCATACCGTATAACAATACAATCCTACGGTACCCCGTACCGTCACTAACACCTCCCGGTTAACCCCCCGTTATTAACTATCAAAGTTTGTCGGGTTTTAGGTTTAACTCGAGATTGGAAAAAAAGTGTTACATTACATGCGTAGTCTTGTTTGTATATTAGTATAGTTGTTGTTGAACTTGTTATCGCATGTAACTTAATGTTTGTTTGTACATCATACAGTTTGTTTCGTTATTGCATGTGTGATCCTTTATCTTGCACTATGCATCTTACCTTAGTATTTATTTTTCTAAGGTTTGTCTCTTTTTTTTATACTGCATGTGGTATAATTTATCTGTAAACTATACTCTTAATATTTAGAATCCTTATTATCCCATGAACACTCTTAACTTTATAATTTTCATATCTAATGTTTACAATTCTTTTCTCTTAGCTATTATCATTTTAATTATGATAATTTTATAATTATTGAACCATATCACATTTTCTACACCATTGCATATATTTATTTATATGTGTGTATTATGGAACTATTTATTATATGGTAAGTCTTATAACCTATATTCATTCTTTTTAATGAATATCTCTTATATTATAAATGTTATAACTCTTTTAACATTAAAAACCATATTATAAATTCCATTTAAAAATGTTATTATTTTCGAACAGCACCCATGTTCTTAAATATTTATAAAATCCACCTCTTAATTAATATAATGTCATCTTATAGTTATATAACATATCTTATGACATTTAAATCATTAAAACAATTATAACCTATAGTTATATTTTGTTTTTAAATACCAAACAGCCCTTAGTATTTTCGGCTTTCACTTATAACCCCTAAACTTCTATAAACTCACAATTCAATTCCAATTTATAATACATAGTTTTCTAATTCCATTAAAACTATATATTATACATATATCTTTATAAAACCTTATATATAATTCCAAAAATCCCCAAACTATACCCAAAAGGTTATAAACATTATTCTTAACCTTATTTTTCCTCTAAATCTCGGTTTCCATATATTTGTTACCTATTTATAAGAATGTCATAAAATACCATATATTATACTTATATAACTCATATGAACTCCAAACTTAGCCAAATAAACTTCTAAAAATTTCTAATAACTTAAGGATTTTACTAAACTCCATTTAGTACCCTTAATTCTCGGTAATTACATTACCACCCCAAACTTTATAAATCTTTTACAATTTAACAAGTATCTTATTATAAGATAGTATTTTAATTTCTTAAATTTTCTAGACTTGGTCAAAGTCTCCTATATAGTCAACTTTGACTCCTAACACCAAATGGGAACCAATTTTCGGTAATTACAAATAATGACCTATACTTTTCTATTTTTACAATTTTGACCCAAAACTTTATAAAATGTTATAATTTTTATTAAATTCATTTAAAAACCCTAAATTGCTCTAAATTACCCACGGCTTTTCTAATTCCTTAATAATTACGAATTGGCCCCAATTTTAATTATAAGCATAAATAAAACTAAATAAGCTTATAAACTTAAATTAAGATGGCCTAATGACATGGCCTTATTACAACCTTGAACTTGCAAATAAATTACACAATAATGTCTCAAAATATAGAATATATTCGGCCTCTCCATGGTTTAATTATTTTTCCACATAATGTCATAATTTGACCATTATGTTAATTAAATCTCTTAAATGACTAGCTTAATTTATCTTAGCCATTTTTTTCCATTTTTAGGTCAATATGACCTATATAGGTAAGTTCACTCTCGGCCATATATATATATGCTTAAAAATTACAAAAATCATAAGTTTAAGGTGTTTATACCTTGATTAAGCCTTGTATGCTCTCGGCCACCTCTAGGAAAAATCACCACTTGATTTAGACATGTTTAATACACAAAAACAAGATATGGTTACACTCCAAGCATGAGCTTAACCATAAGGAATAATTAATGTAAGATTTAAGGCAAAAATCACCTTGAAATGCAAGGGAAGTTCTAGGTATTTTCGACCTGAACCAAACACACCACAAGGTGTTAGATCTACCATATAACATAGGAAATAGTTAGATCTCGAAATCCTACCTTGTTATTAGGTTTTACCTTGGAAAATGCCTTAAAAGAGAGTATTTCTCTTGGATCTCGGTCACCCTTGATCCAAATGGCTAACCAACAGATCCCACATGAAACGGAGATGAAGATGAGTCTATGACCAAAATTTCACAGCCAAACTCGAAGGGAATCAAAAGTTATGAGCTTAAAGCACATTTTTACCTTAAAATGTAGATTTGGACAACCTTGGTCCCTCTACTGGTCTCAACCGAGTTTAGCTCTTGTTATAACCTTAGAACACTGAGAATAAGCCATAGGAAAAGATGAGCCACGAAATTTAGGTGTTGGTGGTGAAAAGATGAAGAAAAAGAGCTAAAAATGACATTAAAACATTTACATTAGGAGCTTAGGAGCTAGACTTGCCTTCCATGGCCAAGAACAAGCTTTGAGAGCTTGAGAGGAAGGTTGGAGCTCGGTTGGATAGGGAGGAATCGGACAAGGAAGGAGGAGGAAGGTGGGAATGATTGATAAGGTTTGAATTAATGTAAAAAGGTAACATTATTTTGTAAAAGTAAACATATTAGGTAGCATTTGTCTCCAAAATAATTGCATGCTGTCTCCTCCCTTATTGCAGCCGGCCTCCTTGGTCCAAATGAGTCAATTAGTTGACCATTGACCAAGCTTGGTCAATGTTGACTCATGCGGGCCCCACCTTAGGGTTTTATTAATATTTTAATATTAAATTTGTAAAAATTCGTAAATTTCTGTTGGGGGCATGACGGGGCATGTGATGACATACTCAGCAGGGGCTGATTCCATACCACAAACCATCTTTATTTCAGGTGATTAGCTGGTGGGTCGCAGCGAGACGTGACCATTGTGATATTACAGTTGGTTTAGACTTGGTACGGTGTGATACTCAGGTTGTTTTGGGCTCGGGTTGTTTAACCGAGGTGTATTTGGTTTAGATGCTCACGGTCTGTAATAATTGTCGATGTTAGTTTTGTTTTAAGTTGTTTAAGTTCTACTATCTATCTCTTGTGGTCACTGCGGGAATACGTTTCGCAAGTTGATTATCAGGTAAATCGTTATCACCCGTATGGGCGAGTGATAACAGTGACACCAGTAGGGCGATAGTTTATTATTTACCGCTGCGAGATATTATTGTGCGCGACTTCTATAGGATTACTAGGAACTGGTTTAGTAGGGGTGTTACAAAAAGTGGTATCAGAGCCAGACCCAGGTCGGTGTGGGTCCAGTGAGCCCGTGAGGGCACTGGGCTCCTTAAGGGGGGTAGGGTGTAACACCCGGCGTGGTGTTACCTCCCACATCTATCGGGAGAGAGCACGAACCATACCTTATTAGGGTGGGGATACTCTTCCCTTGTGTGACGCGTTTTGGGGCGAAACCCCAGGAACAAATCCGTGCGGCCTGCGTGCCAAAGTGACAATATCACACATGTGGGCTGATTGGGCTGGGCCGTCACACCTGTAATGACGTCCCCTTCTTGTTGAGATTCAGCCTCCGTCTTGCTGATTACGTTGATATATCTCTGGTTCTTATAGCCTCCTCCCTGAGTACTTCCACTCCCATATTGTATTGGCTTCCCCTGATTATTCCCTTGTCCACTCATGTTACCTCTTGGACCATTATAATTATTCCTCTGTCCACTTTGATTATTCTGCTGTACTCCGCCTTGGTTGTCACGATTGTTTTGGTTGTTGAAATTCCCAGTTGTAGCAGGTCTAGCTACTTGATTAGTATCTCCTTCCATCCTTCACACCCTACACTCATAGGCCCTATGGCCTAGCTTCCCACAATTAAAACACTTCACCAACCTCCCTTCACAGTCTTCACCCGGATGATTCCTTCCACATATCTTGCAATAAAAGTATCTAGTTCTGTAACACCCCAACCCGAAATCTAATAACCTGAACGACGATCGCTCCCAAATAAACTTAAACTGCAGCGGAATAAATTACAATTACCGGGCGGTATTACAATGCCGTTAGCCACCCTTGTGACTAACAAGGCTAACTCCAAATACAAATCTCAAAAGTCACGGTCCGAATACGAATACAATCCGAGATACTAGGAATCAAACTCAAATGTACAATAATTAAGTAAAACAAATTGCTAGTGATGAACTCCCATAGCTTGATCTACCCCACCTGCACTCGGTGTGGTAATATCTGCAACTTCAGGTACCTGAAAAATGGGGGTGCCCCCAAAGGGGCTCAGCAAACAATGCTGGTAAAGAAAACGTGCAGCCCATCGGCTACCGGGCCACACCAACTACTTTGTCGAATACATGCAGTTCATTTTTATAAAGCTGTAAACAAGCATAACTTGATAATAACAAGTATCCATACAAGGACAACAATGTCACGTAGAACAAGAGTTCAGAAGGTCGAGTTAGATGAACTGTAATCCTTTGATAATAGTCGGGTCCACACAATGGGACTGACAGGTATATATGAGTATGTCAATATAGTGAAGGTATAGTGACCTCGTTAAAAGAAAAGGTGGGTAATGAGTCCCTCAGAAGATAACGTAGTTAACTCCTGTACTTATAATGGTGGGAATTGAACCCTCGAGAGAAGTAAAGTTTTCCTCTTAACTTGAACTGTTCCGGTACGCAGCCGGTGAGTGACATAGTGCACCCAAAACTCCCGTCGCGACGTAAATTGAATAGGAGACGACCTGAGACAGGTACAACTCCTGTAGCATGCATGACCAGATCCAACTGGGCTCCTCGTTCTCGTAGTATAGGATTGTTAGGTGTCACACAAGGACGTTAATCAAGAACATAATGTGTATTGTCAGTTATCATGTTTAGGATAACGATGTCTGTTACAAAGTGAAGTTAGTGAGAAGCTTGAGTACAAGTTCTCGGTATAGTAAAACGCAGGTATTTAATCCACTGGTAATGTAGTGTTGTATGCGTGGGACATACACGTTATAGTTAGCATTAACACGCACTTAAAATAACACAACAGTGCATAAGAGTAATACAACATTTTACAATAATTATCTTGGTCGTTATTTCAAACAACAGATAGCACACAAGCCGGTGTAATCCGATAGCAAACAGGTTGCAATAATCCCATACCGTTCACCGTAGATTGCAGTTGAATATATCCTGGTCAACGTCTGGTCAAGTATTGTCCTATATTAGGATTAACTGAGAGGATTAATTTATGTTACCCTTGTATAATAATTTTATTGGATCATTTGAACAATTTCATATTTGTTATTTCATGTGAGATTTATTCCTTCATACTTAGATAGTTTCTTTAACTTCTTAACCTCATTGATAATGAAGGTGTTTATATACATTCTAATTTATATAGTCTTAATGAATAATTTATATTGTGTGGTAATTTCTTTTAATTACCTTATGATTTAATGCATCACTTATTTTGTTATTCCTTCTTGATTTATTTATAAATCCTTTAATGTACATATATGTATTTATTTATTCATGTACTATATATGTTACTTACTTTTAATTGTCTAAGTGACATAACAACTTTATAATTTCTTAACTATATTTATATGCCATACATGGGCATAATATTCTTATAGTTTTTATTATTCCCCTTTTAACCATAAATAATATTTATTAGTTACCTTTTAATTCCTTATAACTATATAAGCCATAGTTTTAATTCCATAATTCCTTAAATCAAAATTCTTCTTTCTAATTCCTCCAAATATCCACATGGGACCTATATTTATTTAAATCTAAGTTATTACCCTTATAATTCGGTTATTTACAAATCAACCACATTAATTCCTAAACTTAGCATTTAAATTCTAATTTCATTATACAATATAGTTTTAATTCCTTATTTAATCAAATTACAAGTCCACCCATAATATTTTGGTATATAACTTTTGAATATTATAATTTTCGAAAATTACCATTTGGCCCCTCAAACTTTCGGCCTTAATATATTATTTTCTATAATTACAATTTAACCACAAAATCTTATAACCTTTACATAATGTTTTATAAACTATAGTTCTAATTTTAATTCTCCTTAATTGCCGAATATATATATTTTTTCTTAAATTACAAATCTAACCCCAAACAATTCGGCTTTGACATAAACTTTCCTTTATACATTTTCACCCCAAAACTTTATAATAGTTACTTAAATACTTATAAGCTATTGTTTAAATATTTAATTCCTCCAAATTTCGGAAGTATACTTTATAATTCTCCTATTTGTGGATTCGCCCCATATTAAATTCCAAACTTTCATAATAACTTTTATAAATTACATAATAGCCCAAAAACTTTATAAAATGTTATTTTAACACTTGTTTAAATTATCTAAAATTCATAAACTTAATTCCTAACCTTATATTATACCGTAATTACTCCAAGGACACCTTTAGCTCTCGGCTTTAATAATATATACACCAAACTTTGTAAAAATTACATTTTAGCCACATAACTTAATTAATTAGCCATTTAAGCACACATAAAATATTTTTATCTCTCCAAACTTTATGATATAAGTTTATATACATAAGTAGCTCATTACTATTTTTCACCTAGACCATTCGGCCATAATTAATAAGTTACCATATAGTATATAAAAGTGGATTTTTATGTCAAAATAATTATACATAAATTCATATGAGTCATATAACTCATGTAAAAATTATTGTAATGTCTTAGATTGATTTTTAGCTCAAAATAGAGCATATTTGCCCTTGACATTTCGGCTTGAATTTGTATTTAATATAGGTAAATTTTGTGACACAAAAATGTGTCTTAAGGTAAATATTTTCCATATATGTTATAGATTATATTTTTGGTACATGTTACCATGTAGTTTCGGTTTTAGACTCCTTAGAAGGTGTACATAATTTTTGTATAATTTTTAGAGCTTAACCAAGCTTAAAACCTAAAGATTAGCTTAGTAAACTTACTTCTTAACAAGGATGGTTAAGTGCTTGAACTCTTCTTAAATCTCCAAGCTTTCTCCAAGGGAATTTGATGCTCCACTTCGTTTTTTATGCAAGAGGTGAAGGAGTTTAGGAGTTAGATCTTTAACAAAGATCTTAAGTAGATTTGTAAGTAGTTTTTCAAGGATTTACCTTAAGCTTTTCTCCTTAGGATTTCGACACACTTATGATGGTTGAAGAACAAACTTTCCTTCATGAAAATGAAGAAGAAAAGAGCCTTAGAAGAAGTAGAAATCGGTTACACATAAAAATGTGCTTTAAGGATTTTCAAGCATGAAAAATACCTTAAGGTAACCTTGAGATGCTCCTTGGATTAATGTTGGTTTAGACAACCTCCTTGGAGTATTAATTGATGCTGAATCCTTGTAGGTATGCTAGGAAGAGTTTTGCTTCAAGGCTTGACAAGAAATGCTAGGAAATTACCTTAAAGATGAAGATAGAAGTTAAAACTCCATTAATGGACTTAAGAGCTTCAAAGGAAGAAGATGAAAGGAGAAGAGAGGAGCTTACCCAACCGGTTGCAAGGAGTGTGGGAAATGAGATTGCAACTGTGAGACTTAGGCAAGTTTGGAAGGAAATTTTGATTTGTTTATTTTAATGTTAATTTGACTAGTCTTTCCATTTGTTTATTCCATGGATTATTGGCTCAATAAATGCCCATGTTCTATGCTTGTTTTCGTCCATGTGACAAGGCAAAGCAAGGTGGAATAAATTATTGAAGCTAAATGACAAGGTAAGTCTTATTCTTCCCTTGTAGGTGGCCGATTTCTAGGGTATATTGGAGCCTCTCAATCGGCAGCTAGGAGCCATGGACAAGCATGGGATGTTCACTTGAATTTAAGAAATCAAAAAGTAGAATCTAGATTTACTTTTTGCTTTAATCATTATTGTTTTTGTCTAGCTAACATGGCCTTGTTTCCTTGAAGAATTTCGACAGCATGGAGGTCAAATGAGACCTACATTCTTTTGCCATTAAGTATTATAGCACATGGGAAGGTGAGTCACCATGTCTTATGCCTTTTATAAGTTTTAAATGTAAATTTTATACTAGTTTTTAGGTAGAAAATCGGCCCCTACAGAGCTTCTTGTTTGATACTGCCTTTAATTGATTTAGAGGGTCAATTCATCCCCATTTAAGATTCCTAATTCGTGGCATGTCAAAAACTACAAGGTAATTGCGTAAAATGCGTTTTAGTGACACCCAAAGGTGCGTTTTTTTGCTCTAAGGATATTTTGGGAAATAAGTTGTCTTTATGAGTTCCAAGTGTTTATAAACATTTATTATGGTAAATAATGATATATATTAAGGTGTTACATTGAGTTATTGTAACACCCCATCCAACAACAAACACATAACAACAATCTGCAGCGGAAAATATACTTCATCACATTACTTAACTCATTGGTGTTACACGCCGTTAACCACCCACCTGGCTAACAAGGCTATTACATAAACATTGTACCGGTCTGATGGACTAGATTCCCGAGTGACTACACATTATTATCCCTTCCATTAACAACAAAACATACACATACCTTCCTACTGTCCCGAGTATTTACAAACTGATGCCGATAACAATTTCGGTCTTACTACACCTACTGTATATATACAACTTAAATGATTACCCATGTACAACGTCTACCCCGTCCTACTCTCGAACGGCCTCCAGCTCCTTGTACCTGAAATAGGAAAAGAAGAGAAAGGGTGGCCCCCAAGGGGCTCAGCACCTTTACTGGTATGGTAATCCCGCAGCCCGCATGCTACCGGGCCAGCAAACAATTGTCGTCTTAGCATGCGGTTGATTATTTAAATCATAATGCAACTGTAAACACACAACACATAACATTTCGCCTCAATGGGCTCAACAAACGAATAATACATCCTTATTTGATAAGTCACTCATGGTATTAATTATCCCTAGAGTGTTCCTCCTCTAATGGAGCTACTTCCTTAATAGACGACACTTACCCATAAATCGGGTTATCCTTAAACGCCTCTTATTACAAACTGGGATTCATATCCATGATCCACATACTCCACATTTTACAACATATAACATTCATCATATAACAACACATAACAACACTTTTCAGTTTCAACGTGCACATAATAACATCGCAATAGAAATTGCATTACAACAACAACACATAACCTAACGGGAGTGGCTCTCTTAGGAACCGACCCAAACATTGATAATTCACTGGTGAGCCTAGAGAATGATGTCACCCTCATGATAAACTCGTTATACAACACTCATTACCGTCCTAATAGTCGGACGAGTAACTTAAGTTAAGATGGTTCGGGTTTTGTGGCCCGAACACACCACACAAACACATGTTCCCCTTAAACCGATCATAAGTCAGAATAGCTAAGCTTTGGAATAAGCTAATGGGAGATCATAACCTGTGAGGGAAACAACCATAACAGATAGAAGGGTAAGGCTAAGAAAGATACCCACTCCCAAACAACGCGCGACCGGCCTGACCGGATTCCTCACCACTGTTAGTACATACTTACTTTTAGATATTAGTTAGAACCCCACTATGGAGTCTATCACATCCACACAACACACGGTATTACAACTGGGTTAAACATACAAGAGAGGTCCTTACATACACACACACACAAATGTCACATAGTTAACACACGCATAGCCGTGGTTAGAACGCCCCATGGTTCGGGTCGTTTAATCCGAATACCCAACTCTCATGTGATCCTAGACTCTGTTAACTAAGGTTAACACTTCCGAGGTTAGATGGTATCGGAGTTGAACACGCCACATAAATGAATTACTGTAAACTCATTACATGTTTAATCTTACAACGTGGCAAACATACAGAAAAACAATTGGCATACAAGCCGGTGTAATCCGGTAGGACACAGGTTGCAAGAAAACCATACCTGTCACCGGAGACCACTTTATCATGTCCACTTATGTTCCTCGAGCAATTCTCGAACAACTGATAACATTACATGTATTTTTATTAACATCGGGGTAACATGATTGTTTAAAGTCTAATGCTTATAATTTTTTTCCCGTTAACTTAGTTACATAACTTCACTTTTTAACTTGTTTTACTTTTACATTTGATACAACCTTTCCCCCACTATATTGTCATCATAACTCACTTAACATGTCCTCAACAATCTCATAACATCATTACTTAATAATCCCCATCATCCTATAACCTTAAACAATGTTTTTGGTCCGACCGACCTTACCGACCGACCTTACACAAGGTCGGTCCATTCCAGAACACATTACTGTCAAAAATTCTACTCCGACCAACCTTGTAAGTTCGGTCGCATGTTCGGTCCATTCCCGAGAGTTTCTTCCCTTTGAAAATTCAGGCCCGACCGAACTTGCCAAGTCCGGTCCCATGTTCAGTCGATTCCAGAAACTTAATTCGTACACAAAATACAAGCCCGACAGACCTTGCAAGTTCGGTCCCCAAGGTCGGTCCATTCCAGAAACTAATTCTCGCAGGGTAAACTGGGCTCGACCGACCTTGGCAAGTTCGGTCGCAAGGTCGGTCTGCTCCAGACCCTTATTTTTCCATTCCCCATTTAACTCCAAACTTCTCCTAAGGCCTCCTAATGTTTTCTAACATCATTTGGTACACTTAAATCCTCATACAACAACCATGAAACTCATTATCTATCACCTTAAGCATTTACTCATTTCATACCGGAATTCCTAACACTTATGTTATTTCCTCCTTAGTTTTCCAAGTGGTGTTTCATGCCTATGATAACCACTATGCCCATAATGTTTTCTCCTCATTTTAACATCATCTCCCAAGCATCATTTCTTACCAGCCTAAACCCTAGTTGATGTCTAAGTCCTTTTGTTTACCTAGAACATCTTAATACATTATTTCTCCTCATTTAAAATGCTTAGGCATTTCCAACACTTCTAGTTCACCAAAACTCATTTAAAACACTTAGAACTCCTTATACATTTTCCAAATTTGCCATAGCTTCTTTTGTATGTTCTCTCATCCAAACACTTAGGTTTCTGCCTTATTCCATTCAAGAACACTTAAGTCCACCAAGAACTTTCTCACACACAAACTTCACCAAATTTACACTACATCACGATATAGTGCATAAACTTAATTGCTTGGCACTTAGGCCCTTAAATAACATGGCTCTTAGGCCCTTAAATAGCATAAACCTTAAACACCGAATTTCCTACATAAGTAATGCCTTTGACCTGCAAATACACCCAACAATACATATGCCCTTAATAAACTCCTTGAGAGCATTTCACTAGCTCATTTACCATTGGCTCCTTAGGTATTTTATTAAGCATATCAAGCTCATTTTTCCTAAGGCATTTAAACTACATTGAGATAGTTTGTTTACCTCTTTTTCCTCACAAACTTCTTTCTTGTTTCCTTGTTTAAAAATCGGCTAAGCTTAGTTGCTTGTCAACTTCTAAACATTATACAAACAATGAAATGAGTGTTCAAGCTTCATGCTTAAACTCATTTACAAACCCTAGGTTATATATATTGTTTTAACACATTAAGGTAATTGTTTTACATTGGAATTGGAAGAGAGCTTGAACAAGTATCAAGAGAGGACTCCACCAAGCCCTTGAATGATTAGAATGTAGCTAGAACAAAGCAAGGTAAATACACCATGGTGAGGTGATTTTCGGCCAACATAAAAACATGGAGGAAACATGGATTTTCTTTGAGTTTCCTTACCTTGAAGCAAAGGAGAACAATAATATGTGAAAATACAAGCTCAAGCTCCTTCAATGGTGGAACTCCATGGCACCGAAATGGGGCTCTTGGAATTTTAAGAAGATAGGAATGAAGAGCTTGATGAGACAAAGAGAATGGTGGTGTTTGTTTTTTATTTGGTTAAGTGAGCTAGGATTTACAAGAGGTCAAAGATGGAGTTTGGTGTGGTACTATTGCAAACCGTAGAAGAGAGCAAGAAGAGAGGTAGAAGAAGGGTTGGATACGTGGGAAATGAAGGAGAAATGAGAGAATGAGGATAAGTCTTGCTTTTAGAAGATATTTGTTCTTAATAAAGTAAATAGTAACTAAGTTAGTCATTCTTTATTTCCTTAGCAAGTAAACAATAGTGGTGAATCACCACACTAAAAAAACCGGCCCCCAATAGTACTTAGGGGTATTTTAGTCTTTATTAGTCAATTGTCTCACTTATAATAACATATGTTACAATCTAGCTTATTAAAATCACTATTCATAAAAACAAGGCACATAGAAGTGAAAATTTTGATTTCCCATTGATATAGACTTCCAAATGTGATACTATATAGTACACATGTTAATTAAAGAGTGATAATGGACATCTAGCCATTCAAAACTCATTTACAAGACAATTTTTCAAAAACGTGCGTTAAGACTCCTTAAAGCACTTTTTGTGTTTTAACTTGTTTTCAAGCTTGGTTTTCTTTGGTAATTGATTTAATATGTTCATTAACATATTTATAAGGTATGGGTATGACCATTAGGTCTTATACAAATTTATCCCAAGCTTAGAGCACATTTTTGCTCTTATTGACTTTAAGGTATTTTCTTGTGTTTTGTTTGGTTTAACTATATACCAAAGTTTCCTAAGGACTTAATTAGCCTTAATAAATCATAATTGAATATTATTAAGTCTTGGTAGGCTATGTGGGTCCTAACCAAGTTCACTCATAGCTTAGAGCATGTTTTTGCTCAAACTGTATCTTAGTGCTTTATTGCATTTTACTATGGTTTAAATTGTTCACTAATGTTTCTAAGGCACTTTTTAGCCTTTACATACCATAGTTTAAATGTTTAACAACATATCAAGGTTTGGGGTATTTCAATCTACCCCCCTTAAAAGAACTTCATCCTCGAAGTTTACTCTTCCCACACATCTTGGATTAGAATACGGGGATTACTTATAGAAATAAAACTTCCATAACCAAACACACTTTACATCACAACCTCGGACTTAATGGTCCAGGTAACACATTCACATCCATACATAACATAACATATTCACAAGATAACCTCGGACTCAATGGTCCGGGTATCTTAACAACATTTACACATACAAACAACCCTTAGACTCTCTGGTCTTGGGTAACATAACAACATTTAGACACATAGGTCTTGATAACATAACACATTTAGACTCATAGGTCTTAATAGCATACACTTTAGGAACTCAAGGTCAAAATAATATTTATTACACATACCACACAACATGTCATAGCATGTATAGCAATCAAAAATATCTTTGATATACACTGTGATCCCGCAGAACCCGGTCGCGATGGACACCTTCCGTCCCCGTGCCTTTGGGAGATCAAAACAATCACTTAAATTTGAATTTTTTTTGTGAGGTTAAGTAAGAAAACTTTAATTATGTAAAGTATTTATCGACGCTTTATAAATACCAATTCAAAATCCTTTTTGAAAATACATACAACTCCAAGTCCAACTTATGCTCTTTGCTTCTTTTCTTAGCGTGATTATTTGTGACCACTTATAGAGAGCTTCAAGAATCATTCAACCCTAATGTGATCAGCATCAGTGTCGAACTATCCTTCCACCCCAATTTGTGTTCGGCTTCCCTTGATCGCATGCAAATCAAGTTCCACCTCCCACTTCATTTTCAAGCATCAAATAAATCACTCATTTCCATTTTTCTATCTTTTTAATCATTCTAATCATGATCATACATCTCCAAGGGATAGAACTCCGTCTATCAGTTATCTCCATTCACTTTAATCCCGTTGCCTATGGGATCTTATTCTCATTAGGTTTTATATCGGTCTCATACCCTTTCATAAATCACTATAAAGTATATATACACATATATTTTATCAAAATACAACACACAGTTTCACATTTATACACTATCGGGGTTTTGTTCCCCGGGAGTTTCTCTACTCCCCACACTTGTACTATCACACACAACTGTTAATAAATCAACACACTTATCACAATGGTATTCGCATCTTCTGTGTGCAATTACCACAATTAAACCATGAATGAATGCGTATGTTTACGTAACACACACATCAATCATCAAAACAAATTATTTTGTGCTATGCACAACATAAATCACGTACACCTGCACGGTAATACACACTAAGTGGTTTTGCGCTCTACCCCCCTTAAAAGGGATTACGTCCACGTAATCAATCACTAAACATTGGCTTAAAATGTTCTGCCGTCGTGAAGTGTTTTAACTTCCACGCGTCTATCATACAATGCATTCTGATTAGAGGATCTTAACCATATTTGCGGTTTAGTTCCTAAACCAAGAATTCTCATTGGAGTTCGTTTAACTCATAACCGGTTTCGGTTCTGGCCTATGAGGCTTCTAGGCATTAATAATTAGCCATTCACTCATGTTCACCATGCACATTCAACACTTGAATCACTGGTTCACTAGTGTCTGCTGCGAAACTCTAATAACTGTAGGGCTCAGTTTGCCCCGCTCGTTATTGTTACTGTATTGTTCATCCCCAATTATCACCTTTATCTTGGTAATAACGGTTTCTCAACCGATGTGTGGTATTTTTGACCGTGCGCGAATTCGGTGAGTTATCCACTCCCATAATAACTTACTGCGTAAACTGGTACGTATTTCACAATGATTGACTTGATTCCTTCCGACCTACTGTCGGTTGAGATTGAGCTACTACCTAATGTGTAGTGCTCCCTCGGTTATCTCCCACGCTTGAGGTATATTCCATACCGATATTTGGTATTTAGTGTTACCGTAGTCACTTGTTCTTAATCATGCCTCCACATTTGATTCTGTACAAGTACTCTTCCATTGGTACGTCCTTGCATTTCCTATGCACCAGTCACTATGGCGTTATAAGCCGCTTTCTGTTTCCACCACAATTAACATTTCCCGAATCCTAGCTATCGCACTCGATCATTACTGCGCAAATGCAATACCAAAACACTCAGTCATACAGAGTGCAGAGGCGTAAACTCTTGGCAGCAAATCTCTCATGCGATTCGCAACGGAATTCCCACTGTGTTTCATTGAGATTCTGATCTCGTAATATCGGCTACTGGCTTACTGCCTAGTTTGTTTGGTATCACTTACTGTTGTATCTCTATTGGGTTTAACTCGTAACTGTGCTTAATTGCCATATTATGGTTTAACAATACTTATACAACGGTCGCTTACTGCACACCGTGCTCCTTGTATAACACTAACTTACATGGTGCATTTACTGTCACATTAACTTCCACACACATACTTACATCCTTCGTATTATGGTTCGCCATTCATTTGGATGACTACTGAATGCTTCTTGAGCATAGCTCACTCGAGTTATAAGCCGCCGCTATTCAGCCGGGTGCTTCACATGCTACTAAACTAACTGTTTTCTCGCAATATCAACATGATCGATCCTTAACATATTTCTTGGACTTGGTTCACATTACTACCGCTTGCACGGTTTATAATATCGAGAGGTATCCCCACTCATAAAGTAGTGGTTTGTTCTCCACTCTATTTACTTATACAACATAAACTTCTGCAACCGATCCAATTTATATAACACATTTTATTTGTGGCTTATGAGCCTTACTGCTTCGAGCTCCGTCCATTATAGACGGTTCACACACACTTATTTCTCTGTACAACATTACATGGTTTGGATGTCATATTGGGCTCCATGACAAGGTCGTTGCATTCCGTTTCCTTTCATGGGATGCCCCTTAGGATTGTCAGTCCGTCTCCTGACAACTTATGTCTAAACTGGGTGTTAGTTTCAACCCTTGTGCTTCTATCATGTCATTTCGTGCAACAATTATTGATGCGAACACCCTTTAAGGATTGCTCCTGGGTGTTACTAAGTTATGCTTTTATATCTGGTTCACACTTATTGGTATATTCAGTTAGCCACGCCGTTTGCGTTCTTAACTGGCTTATTATCTTCTTCCGTGAAGATCAACATTTCCTGGTAGTGTAGGTACTCATTCTGGGAGTTTCATCCCGTTCATTGCACACTAATGTGTCCACATTAGGCATCTGCTTGCCATGCACAGGCTGGGTCTCCGTTCCAGCTATCATGTTTATCCCTGAGGATCCTTAAGACATATGCGATGTCTTTACATTACAGTTAGTGCACTTCGCACCTCCTGACTCTTAAACATTTCCTTGAAAGGAATTCACTAATTCCTTTAGTCTCGTTAACTTAACTGAGTTCCTTAACTTCAACCACTCCTTGTAATCCTTAGCTGTTGTCTGACTTATACTGCTGACCGTAGAACGGTGTCGACTACTTCCCGTGTTCCGGACTCTACTCGTATACATATGTGGGGTACCATGCTGGTACATTGCTACTTACCCAACTAACCCATAAGTAGGTCTGTCAGGCCCACAAGCTCCTATCGGAGTGCGGTCGTCCCACATTACAGTTAGTACACTCGTAGTGTCCGTCACACGCCTAGGTGAAGTATTCTGTTGTTAACTCCCCTTATATTGTCCTGTGACAACATGCATTCTGTGCTTCCCGAACTTAATCAAGGGAAAGGCCATCCACTGTTGTATTACCATGAACTCAATCCATTCCCTCGGGTTGTTACCCTTTGATTTACCGGTTTCCTTTCCGGTTATTCAAAAGTAAACTGGGTATAACTTACCTACCGTGTGGCACTGAGGCCGGTGTAGGTCCTCTGGTTTGGTTCTTAAAAGAAGGTAGAAAGAAGTGTTGGTTTGAAAGAAAATTTGGTTTTGAAAAGAAAAGAGTTTGAATAAATCTGGGTTTGAAAGAAAAATTTTCATGGTCTCACAACATCTTCTTACCTTAACCAAGTCTAGCTTCTTGCTGACTGGTGTACTTACAATTACAGAGGTTAGGCTAACAGGCCCTTCCACTGTTATGACGATCACATTTAACTTTATGGTACTTTACCAAGTACTTTGTAGTGGTTATAAATTTCCCGAACAGCCCTGTTATAGCAGCACTTGCTATAGCAAGTGCGCCATGCTAACTGGCTATCGGTTAAGCACACATACTGGTTGTGGTATTGTTCTCACCCGCACTGTCATCAGTGGCCTTGTTGGCCCTCACTTGATCTTACAGTCTTGACAATTAACCCTCTGGGCAACTTCTCGCTGTATTCACATGATAATCATTAACTAGGGTGTTTTCTATTCTGGAGACCCCTTTTCTTTTGTATTGTCTCCTCTTCGTAGCCCGTTCCACGTATTTGTCGTGGTTACTGAGACTTGTCTCTTGTTTGGGCACTACGTTGTGGTTCCTTTGTCGGTTGGTATACCGTTGGTGTATCATTTAACAACTGTGGTCCCGTAGACACTCGTCTCGGGTTTCATTAATCCACTTCTTGCCTGTTGCACGGTCGGTGCGTTGCAAGCTGGTTATTCTCGACTGCTCTGCATGTCGACCCAGGTTGCCGGAAATTCTATTCTCTTATGCACAAAATTCTTCATTCTTTGCTATGAAATGCGGTTAACATTGTTCAGATGGACACCGTCTCCGGGATTCCCAGTTTTCGGGATCTACCGTATGACAGGTTCTCCGTACCTTTAGAGGTATTTAATAACAGCCAGATCGGGTATTCCCGAGTAAGAGAGGACTTTCATCTCTCTGGCGTTGTTTCCCAAGTTATAAAACAGGGATTGTTGTAGGTTTCCAGTACACACTGGTAATTCCTATCTAGCGTATCTCTCACGCTATCACTCAACCCTTAACCCAAAGTACTTAAATCCTAACTCGGTACTTCCTAAGCTCGGTAAATCAGTCATCAGAGCGATACTTCGCTCTTATACCACTTTTTGTAACACCCCATCCAACAACAAACACATAACAACAATCTGCAGCGGAAAATATACTTCATCACATTACTTAACTCGTTGGTGTTACACACCGTTAACCACCCACGTGGCTAACAAGGCAATTACATAAACATTGTACTGGTCTGATGGACTAGATTCCCGAGCGACTACACATTATTATCCCTTCCATTAACAACAAAACATACACATACCTTCCTACTGTACCGAGTATTTACAAACTGATGCCGATAACAATTTCGGTCTTACTACACCTACTGTACATATACAACTTAAATGATTACCCATGTACAACGACTACCCCGTCCTACTCTCGAACGGCCTCCAGCTCCTTGTACCTGAAATAGGAAAAGAAGAGAAAGGGTGCCCCCCAAGGGGCTCAGCACCTTTGCTGGTATGGTAATCCCGCAGCCCGCATGCTACCGGGCCACGCACAACTAATTGTCGTCTTAGCATGCGGTTGATTATATTTAAATCATGCATGCAACTGTAAACACACAACACATAACATTTCGCCTCAATGGGCTCAACAAACGGATAATACATCCTTATTTGATAAGTCACTCATGGTATTCATTATCCCTAGAGTGTTCCTCCTCTAATGGAGCTACTTCCTTAATAGACGACACTTACCCATAAATCAGGTTATCCTTAAACGCCTCTTATTACAAACTGTGATTCATATCCATGATCCACATACTCCACATTTTACAACATATAACATTCATCATATAACAACACATAACAACACTTTTCACGTTTCAACATGCACATAATAACATCGCAATAGAAATTGCATTACAACAACAACACATAACATAACGGGAGCGGCTCTCTTAGGAACCGACCCAAACATTGATAATTCACTGGTGAGCCTAGAGAATGATGTCACCCTCATGATAAACTCGTTATACAACACTCATTACCGTCCTAATAGTCGGACGAGTAACTTAAGTTAAGATGGTTCGGGTTTTGTGGCCCAAACACACCACACAAACACATGTTCCCCCTAAACCGATCATAAGTCAGAATAGCTAAGCTTTGGAATAAGCTAATGGGAGATCATAACCCGTGAGGGAAACAACCATAACAGAGAGAAGGGTAAGGCTATGAAGGATACCCACTCCCAAACAACGCGCGACCGGCCTAACCGGATTCCTCACCACTGTTAGTACATACTTACTTTTAGATATTAGTTAGAACCCCACTATGGAGTCTATCACATCCACACAACACACGGTATTACAACTGGGTTAAACATACAAGAGAGGTCCTTACATACACACACACAAATGTCACATAGTTAACACACGCATAGCCGTGGTTAGAACGCCCCATGGTTCGGGTCGTTAAATCCGAATACCCAACTCTCATGTGATCCTAGACTCAGTTAACTAAGGTTAACACTTCCGAGGTTAGATGGTATCGGAGTTGAACACGCCACATAAATGAATTACTGTAAACTCATTACATGTTTAATCTTACAACGTGGCAAACATACAGAAAAACACATTAGCATACAAGCCGGTGTAATCCGGTAGGACACAGGTTGCAAGAAAACCATACCTGTCACCGGAGTCCACTTTATCATGTCCACTTATGTTCCTCGAGCAATTCTCGAACAACTGATAACATTACATGTATTTTTATTAACATCGGGGTAACATGATTGTTTAAAGTCTAATGCTTATAATTTTTTTCCCGTTAACTTAGTTACATAACTTCACTTTTTAACTTGTTTTACTTTTACATTTGATACAACCTTTCCCCCACTATATTGTCATCATAACTCACTTAACATGTCCTCAACAATCTCATAACATCATTACTTAATAATCCCCATCATCCTATAACCTTAAACAATGTTTTTGGTCCGACCGACCTTACCGACCGACCTTACACAAGGTCGGTCCATTCCAGAACACATTACTGTCAAAAATTCTACTCCGACCAACCTTGTAAGTTCGGTCGCATGTTCGGTCCATTCCCGAGAGTTTCTTCCCTTTGAAAATTCAGGCCCGACCGAACTTGCCAAGTCTGGTCCCATGTTCGGTCGATTCCAGAAACTTAATTCATACACAAAATACAAGCCCGACCGACCTTGCAAGTTCGGTCCCTAAGGTCGGTCCATTCCAGAAACTAATTCTCGCAGGGTAAACTGGGCTCGACCGACCTTGGCAAGTTCGGTCGCAAGGTTGGTCTGCTCCAGACCCTTATTTTTCCATTGCCCATTTAACTCCAAACTTCTCCTAAGGCCTCCTAATGTTTTCGAACATCATTTGGTACACTTATATCCTCATACAACATCCATGAAACTCATTATCTATCACCTTAAGCACTTACTCATTTCATACCGGAATTCCTAACACTTATGTTATTTCCTCCTTAGTTTCCCAAGTGGTGTTTCATGCCTATGATAACCACTATGCCCATAATGTTTTCTCCTCATTTTAACATCATCTCCCAAGCATCATTTCTTACCAGCCTAAACCCTAGTTGATGTCTAAGTCCTTTTGTTTACCTATAACATCTTAAGACATTATTTCTCCTCATTTAAAATGCTTAGGCATTTCCAACACTTCTAGTTCACCAAAACTCATTTAAAACACTTAGAACTCCTTATACATTTTCCAAATTTTGCCATAGCTTCTTTTGTATATTCTCTCATCCAAACACTTAGGTTTCTGCCTTATTCCATTCAAGAACACTTAAGTCCACCAAGAACTTTATCACACACAAACTTCACCAAATTTACACTACATCACAATATAGTGCATAAACTTAATTGCTTGGCACTTAGGCCCTTAAATAACATGGCTCTTAGGCCCTTAAATAGCATAAACCTTAAACACTGAATTTCCCACATAAGTAATGCCTTTGACCTGCAAATACACCCAACAATACATATGCCCTTAATAAACTCCTTGAGAGCATTTCACTAGCTCATTTACCATTGGATCCTTAGGTATTTTATTAAGCATATCAAGCTCATTTTTCCTAAGGCCTTTAAACTACATTGAGATAGTTTGTTTACCTCTTTTTCCTCACAAACTTCTTTCTTGTTTCCTTGTTTAAAAATCGGCTAAGCTTAGTTGCTTGTCAACTTCTAAACATTATAAAAACAATGAAATGAGTATTCAAGCTTCATGCTTAAACTCATTTACAAACCCTAGGTTATATATATTGTTTAAACACATTAAGGTAATTGTTTTACCTTGGAATTGGAAGAGAGCTTGAACAAGTATCAAGAGAGGACTCCACCAAGCCCTTGAATGATTAGAATGTAGCTAGAACAAAGCAAGGTAAATACACCATGGTGAGGTGATTTTCGGTCAACATAAAAACATGGAGGACACATGGATTTTCTTTGAGTTTCCTTACCTTGAAGCAAAGGAGAACAATAATATGTGAAAATACAAGCTCAAGCTCCTTCAATGGTGGAACTCCATGGCACCAAAATGGGGCTCTTGGAATGTTAAGATAGGAATGAAGAGCTTGATGAGACAAAGAGAATGGTGGTGTTTGTTTTTGATTTGGTTAAGTGAGCTAGGATTTACAAGAGGTCAAAGATGGAGTTTGGTGTGGTACTATTGCAAACCGTAGAAGAGAGAAAGAAGAGAGGTAGAAGAAGGGTTGGATACAAGGGAAATGATGGAGAAATGCGAGAATGAGGATAAGTCTTGCTTTTAGAAGATATTTGTTCTTAATAAAGTAAATAATAACTAAGTTAGTCATTCTTTATTTCCTTAGCAAGTTAACAAGAGTGGTGAATCACCACACTAAAAAAACCAGCCCCCAATAGTACTTAGGGGTATTTTAGTATTTATTAGTCAATTGTCTCACTTATAATAACATATGTTACAATCCAGCTTATTAAAATCACTATTCATAAAAACAAGGCACATAGAAGTGAAATTTTTGATTTCCCATTGATATAGACTTCCAAATGTGATACTATATAGTACACATGTTAATTAAAGAGTGATGATGGAAATCTAGCCATTAAAAACTCATTTACAAGACAATTTTTCAAAAACGTGCTTTAAGACTCCTTAAAGCACTTTTTGTGTTTTAACTTGTTTTCAAGCTTGGTTTTCTTTGGTAATTGATTTAATATGTTCATTAACATATTTATAAGGTATGGGTATGACCATTAGGTCTTATACAAATTTATCCCAAGCTTAGAGCACATTTTTGCTCTTATTGACTTTAAGGTATTTTCTTGTGTTTTGTTTGGTTTAACTGTCTACCAAAGTTTCCTAAGGACTTAATTAGCCTTATTAAATCATAATTGAATATTATTAAGTCTTGGTAGGCTCTTTGGGTCCTAACCAAGTTCACTCATAGCTTTAAGCATGTTTTTGCTCAAACTGTATCTTAGTGCTTTATTGCATTTTACTATGGTTTAAATTGTTCACTAATGTTTCTAAGGCACTTTTTAGCCTTTAAATACCATAGTTTAAATGTTTAACAACATATCAAGGTTTGGGGTATTTCAGTTATATGGGTTTACATTAACTCATGACATAATTTTCGGGCCATCGGGACACTCCCGAGGAAAAAAGGAGCGTTAAGGAATTTCCTCAAGGATTTTGTTGAATCTTGAGAAGCTAGCTCGTGGGTTATCTTTAGAATGATTATTAATGATGTTAGGAACTCTAGGAATGAATTATATAGGAGTTCGTGCCGCCTCGGCACCTCTCCGGGCTTTTCGTGCTTTAAGGGGCATGCGTGAGCACTCCCGAGCGTTTTGCATTTTTGACTGAATATAGCCTAGGGACTATGTTTGTATAATCATATAATGAGGGTATGGCCATTTGGTTTGAGTTTTAGAAGGTCATACAAGGTCATGCTTAATCGCATGTTTCTAAGGCGTTTTAGCGTTTATGGTGAAACGACTATTTTTATGTAAAGTTTTCATGCATGTATTTGCATGTATACATGAAATGGTTTATATTTAGATTATTTCCCATTAAATAATGGTTTTATAATGTTAATTAGATTTTGGGTATTTCAATCTACCCCCCTTAAAAAGGACTTCGCCCCGATGTCTCATATATAAATTTATAAGGTTGTGGGGGAATCAAGTTCTGTTAAGTATCCACAACTCAATTTAGTTTGTAGGGATCAAGTCCCAAGTCTCTATATTCCTAAGTACATAGTGTCCATCAAACACAACAGGAATACTTTGGAAGGTCATATCATATACTTACAATGTAGTGCAATGTAGTAAACACAATCAAATTTCATTTCAAATAGTGCAGCGTAGTGCACATAATCTTTCCATTGTAGTGTAACGAAGTACACATCAGCAAGTAGAAGTACAAAGTACATTCAAATACAGTGTTACACAAGAACACATACAAGACAAAGTGTCACAAAAATGCACCAAAGTGCATAAAATGCATAATAAACTCACAAACGAAAAAGGCTCTACCCTCCTAAAAAAGGGGTACGCCCACGTACCCTAGACTAAGGTGTCTAGTCGGTAAATAATGAGGGAAACTTTGCTCGCATATCCGCTTCTAATTCCCATGTGGCCTCTTCAACATCGTGGTTCGACCAAAGAACCTTTACGAGGCTCACAGACTTGTTTCGAGTATCTCGTGTCTTTCTATCTAAGATTCGTTACGGTGTTTCCACGTACCGCATTGTTGGTTCTAATGATAGTGTCTTTGGTTGTAGAACATGAGAAGGATCAGGCATGTATTTCTTAAGCTGAGACACGTGAAAAACGTTGTGTACTTTGCCCAACTCTGCTGGCAAATCAAGTCGATATGCCACAAGGCCCACCCGCTCTGTGATAGCGTAGGGTCCTACAAACTTCGGGCTTAGCTTGCCCTTTTGTCCAAATCTGAATACACCCTTCATTGGTGATACTCGTAGAAATACTTGGTCGCCAACTGCGAACTCAAGGTCTCGTCGTCTCTCATCAGCATACGATTTTTGTCTATCTTGTGCTGCTTTCATATTATTTCTGATCTGTTGTACTTCTGCCTGAACTTGCTCTAAGTACTCAGGCCCAATGATGATGGTCTCACTAGACTCGTCCCAGCACAATGGTGCGCGGCATGGTCTGCCATATAGTGCTTGAAAAGGTGACATCTGTATAGAGGCGTGATAGCTGTTATTGTATGCAAACTCGATCAGGTGTAACCTATCTATCCAGCTACCCTGAAAATCCAAGGCACATGCTCGTAGCATGTCCTCTAAGGTCTGAATAGTCCTCTATGATTGATCATCTGTCTGAGGATGAAATGCTGTGCTAAGCTTCAATTCAGTTCCAAGTGTTTCGCGAGTAGCTCGCCAATATCGTGAGAGAAATCTGGTATCTCGATCTGAAACAATAGTCTTTGGTACTCCATGATGTCTGATAATCTCCTTCTCAAATAGTTCTGCCAACTTTGGTACCTTCCATGTGTCTTTCATCGGTATAAATCTCGCCACTTTGGTCAGTCGATCAACAACAACCCAAATCATATTTAGTCCTCCCCTCATAGGTGGTAGTCCCACCACGAAGTCCATAGAGATATCATAAAACTTTCATTCAGGAACTGGCATAGACTGTACCATGCCTCCTGGTCACCTATGTTCGAATTTCACTTTCTGACAAGTGAGACATCGAATCACATATTCTGTCACGTTGCCCTTCATACCACTCCACCAGAAATACCTCTTTAGATCTTTGTACATCTTAGAAGCTCCTGGATGGACAGATGTGGAAGAAGTGTGGGACTCTCGAAGAATATGCTCTTTTATATCTGTGCTGTCTCTGGGAATACACAATCTGCCCTTTAATCTGATCAGCCCATCATCGTGTAACTGGAACTCATACTTCCCTCCTTCAAATGTACCATCAGACAACTTCTGACTGATCTCCATCATTCGCTAATCATTCTGCTGGGCGCTTCGTATGTCGTCTATAAGACTCGAGCTGGCCACAATGGCATTTAAGGAATGTGCTCGTCGACTCAATGCGTCTGCTACTACATTAGCTTTTCCTTCTTTGTACTGCAAATCGATGTCGTAATCCTTGAGAAATTCAACCCATCTTTGTCTCATGTTTAACTCCTTCTGGGTGAATACATATTTCAAACTTTTGTGATCCGAGTATACGGTCATCTGGACACCATACAGGTAGTGGCGCCAGATCTTCAATGCAAACACAATTGCTCCAAGCTCCAAGTCATGTGTGGGATAATTCTCCTCATGTTTCTTCTGCTGTCGGGAAGCGTAGGCGACTACCTTCCCATTCTGCATGAGTACACACCCTAATCCCCTGCCTAATGCATCACAGTAAACTTCATAACCCTCTGTGCCTTCAGGTATAGTCAAAACTGGTGCTGATGTCAAAGCATCCTTCAAATACTGGAATGAGGTTTCACATTCTGTAGTCCATGTGAATGGTGAGTCCTTCTTCATTAGACTTGTCATAAGTTTTGCTATTTTGGAGAAGTCTCTGACGAACCTTCTGTAGTAACCTGCTAACCCAAGGAAACTCCTGATATCAGTCACTGTCTTTGGTCTGGGCCAAGTGCGAACTGCTTCTATTTTTGCTGGATCCACTGCGATCCCAGCGTCTGAGATAACATGTCCTAGAAAGGAAACTCGATCAAGCCAAAACTCACACTTGGAGAACTTAGCATAAAGCTGGTTCTCCCTTAAGATCTCGAGTACATGTCGGAGGTGACTCTCATGCTCTTCCTTAGACTTTGAATAAATTAGGATATCATCGATGAATACAACTACAGTCTTGTCCAGCTGCTCTCTGAATAATCTGTTCATTAAATCCATGAAGACTGCCGGTGCGTTTGACAAGCCAAAAGGCATAACTATAAACTCATAGTGGCCGTATCGTGTTGTGAATGCTGTATTTTCTCTGTCTTGCTCCCTGATAGGTATCTGATGGTATCCTGATCTCAAATCGATCTTCAAAAACACCTTTGCTCCTCTTAACTGGTCAAACAAATCGTCAATTCGTGGTAGTGGATATTTATTCTTCACTGACACTGCATTAAGCTCTCTGTAATCGATACATAACCGAAGGCTTCCATCCTTCTTCTTCACAAAAAGAACTGGTGCTCCCCAAGGCGATACGCTAGGTCGTATGTATCCCTTGTCTAATAAATCCTTCAACTGTTCCTTCAACTCAGCCATCTCTGCTGGTGCCATACGGTACGGTGCCTTAGCTATGGGACCGGTACCTGGTAGTAATTCAATGGAGAACTCTACCTCTCTGGATGGCGGTAAGCCTGGAAGTTCCTTTGGAAAAATATCCGGAAATTCTGACACTACTGGCATATCTGGATCAAAATCTGGGTCGTGCTCTACATCCTGAACATAGCATAAATATACTTCCTTCTGCTTCCTGACTTCTTTGTACATGGACATAGCAGATATCACTTTTATTGACGGTGCTCTAGGACTCTGTCGGTAAGACACTGCCACTCCTGATCGGCTCTTAAGCAACAGTCTGCGCTCTGCACAAAGGATGCGGCCTCTGTGCCGCCCCAACCAATCCATCCCGGCTATAACGTCGAATCCTAGACCTCTGAACTCAATTAGGTCAATGGGAAATTCCTCCTCCTTAATACGGATAGTGGCTCCTCTATAAAGACGAGTGCAACTAACCTTCTCCTTAGACGAGAGTACCACCTTAAAATCAGGTAACTCTACAGCGTCTAGCCCCAACTTCCCCGCAAGCGAAGGCGAAACGAAAGTATGTGAGGCTCCGGAGTCGAACAGTACTGATGCATCCACTCCGTTGACATGAAAGGTACCAGTGAGGATCGTGCCGCCCTTGCTGACCTCCTCCTCAGTAAGTATACTTAAGGCACCTTCTGTCTCCTTAGCACAACCTAACAACAGAATCTGGGTAAGTACTTTGACATATGATGGAGGTCGAATGACATAACAATAATGCTTCATTGACGAGATGATCTCCTTTCAGTTGTCTAAAGACAATTACAATGCTAGTATTTTCTAAAAGTCAAACTTAATCTTCCTGGTTTCATGTGGGTGGCGTTTATCACTGTCGAAGGTGCTGAGTTCATTTTAATCCTTTTAATTCCATGGTATAGCAATCTTGACTTTCCACCCATTATTAACACAACTCCTGATTTCAATATGATTTTCTTCGCAAGGTCCACACGCTTCTGCTCGCCATATAGGAACTCTGTGTCATCTCCAATTGACAAAGACAATACTGGTATCCCCTGATCGAGGGACCCTTGTGTTTCATCCTTGTCCTGGTGTAGTCCTAAGCGGCCTCCTTCTTCATAGAAGTTGATGATACATAGATCAGCCCTTAGATTGGGAACTGGATCTTCCTCTAACTGTTGAGCTGTATTAACTGCTTGTTCCACAATTTGTAAAAATTCTTCTGGGATTTTTGGTACTTGCGCTCCATCTCCATTTCTTGTATCTTGGTAGTTCTTTGAGTAAGGATTCCAATCCTTTCCTAAGCACAACATTTTCAGCTTCATTTTTGATCCTCCTGGAAATTCGGGAGTGTAGAACCCTCCTGGTACTGCTCCCAGTTCTTGACATCTTCTGATGATTGCAATTTGTGTTTCCGTGTTAGGTATTCTTTGAGTAGTATCAAACCTGGTTGGATAACCTTACATTGTTCGTTCGCTAGTTCTTGTGCTTTGATAATGTTTTCTTCCAGGGAGGGCGGTGAGGGGATAGGAAAGCATATCTTATAGCTTCCTACGTGGTTTAAAATTCTACTAGTGAGTCTTATTAGTTCTTTCCTACTCAATCATGCACTTAAGGCATGCAAGCACTCATTCACAACATTCACTGCTCAATAACATGTTCGTACAGGTTTAGAATTACCTGGGTTGGTAGAAGTACCAGCTTCATCTGAGCGGTCCATAACATGCAGGGCGGGTCCCGATGCTGGGCCTTTGCCCTTATTTCCCTGAGTTTGGTTTGTTGGTGGAGGGCGAGTATCGCTGGCTCCACTCTTATGGCCGGTGTTTGCCTTTGCTCCCGGGCGGTAGTTCCTGCTCTCCGGATTTTTAATGCACTCGAAGGCTCGGTGTCCCCATATCTGACAGTGGCGGCACTGGACTTTCTCCCCTTGGCAGTCCACGCCGGGGTGATCCTTTCCACATTGTCTACAGTTGAAGTGGCGGACGAACCTCTGGCCCGTGTTTGAGCCATGTCCAGAGCCTAATACAATCGAGGTCAATTATATATTCCAACGGTACTGAAGTAATCACATAGTTTCAAATTTAACTGTTTGGTTAGAGTGCCTACCCTTAGATGGGTAGGTTTTCTGTGGGTTTGCTGCTCCGTAGGTTCCTAACTAGGGGTTCCCAGTAGTCTGGTTCCCCTTCCCTTGATAGGACCCCTGACCTTTTTGAAAGGGTTTGTTCCTTCTGTTGGAGTTTCCCTGCTTGGCATCCTCGTTGCCAGGTCCGTCCTTTCTCTTTTGGGAGCTCAAAGCATCCCTTCTTTTGCATGTGATCTCCACAACGGAGGCAGCATGGTAACATTCCTGAAATCTCAAGGTATAGTTTCCAAATCCCATGACGGAGTATAGTAGGTAATCAAATTCCAACTGGTTATATTTCCCTTTTTACCTGCAAGCTGGTGGGAATGACTGGTCCCATCCCAAACTGGAGCCGAGGACTCAGTCCCCCATAAACCGGTCGACCAAAATCTGGTCCGAGTATCCTAATCCGGGTAGTAGTCGTTTAACCATACCGCAAGAACCGGTACGGTAGTTAACCTGAAAACAGGTACGGTTCATTTCGGTTTCGGTCGGATACCGCGGTTTCGGAATTTTTTGGGCAGCCCTAACCATCATGGTGTGGGCCGGGTAGTACTTGCCCCTAAGTAGTGCGGTGTAGGCTCCCCAAGTGAAAGCTGGATCATCCAGGTGGTCGGTCTTCACCATATTCCACCAATCCCTTGCTGCATCTTTCAGGTAAAAGGCAGCGAGCCTCACTTTTTCCCTAGCTGGGACTGCAAGTGTCTCAAATGCTGTTTCCATCTCCATGATATAAGTCTCCAAGTGTACAAGGTCAGTCTGTCCTTTGAACACATTTGGCCTGAGATCAGCCAAACTCTTCACCCAATCCTTCTCTCTGGGTGGTGGTGGTGGTGGTGGTGGTTGCTGCTGCTGGTGCTGTTGCGCAACTCCCGCTTGAGCAAATGCTTGAGCTATCAAAGTGGCAATATCAGCCAGCCTGACGGGCGACTCCTCTGATGTCTGTCCGCGGCGTCCACCTCTTCCTGACATCTGCAGGATGTTGATGTATATTAGACTCTGTGGTCACAATCTTGGTCTTGGATAGTAGTCTAAGTAAAAACTAACTTAAACTCCTTTCTTTACTATCTCTCAACCCGTAACCAAAAGCTTTAGAAATCCTAATCTCGGTGTATCCTTGTATCCAGAGCGTAACTACGCTCTGATACTACTTTTTGTAACACCCCAACCCAAAATCTAATAACCTGAACGACGATCGCTCCAAAATAAACTTAAACTGCAGCGGAATAAATTACAATAACCGGGTGGTATTACAATGCCGTTAGCCACCCTTGTGACTAACAAGGCTAACTCCAAATACAAATCTCAAAAGTCACGGTCCGAATACGAATACAATCCGAGATACTAGGAATCAAACTCGAAGGTACAATAATTAAGTAAAACAAATAGCTAGTGATGAACTCCCATAGCTTGATCTACCCCACCTACACTCGGTGTGGTAATATCTACAACTTCAGGTACCTGAAAAATGGGGGTGCCCCCAAAGGGGCTCAGCAAACAATGCTGGTATGGAAAACGTGCAGCCCATCGGCTACCGGGCCACACCAACTACTTTGTCGAATACATGCAGTTCATTTTTATAAAGCTATAAACAAGCATAACATGATAATAACAAGTATCCATACAAGGACAACAATGTCACGTAGAACAAGACTTCAGAAGGTCGAGTTAGATGAACTGTAATCCTTTGATAATAGTCGGGTCCACACAATGGGACTGACAGGTATATATGAGTATGTCAATATAGTGAAGGTATAATGACCTGGTTAAAAGAAAAGGTGGGTAATGAGTCCCTCAGAAGATAACGTAGTTAACTCCTCTACTTATAATGGTGGGAATTGAACCCTCGAGAGAAGTGAAGTCTTCCTCTTAACTTGAACTGTTCCGGTACGCAGCCGGTGAGTGACATAGTGCACCCAAAACTTCCGTCGCGACGTAAATTGAATAGGAGACGACCTGAGACAGGTACAACTCCTGTAGCATGCATGGCCAGATCCAACTGGGCTCATCGTTCTCATAGTATAGGATTGTTAGGTGTCACACAAGGACGTTAATCAAGAACACAATGTGTATTGTCAGTTATCATGTTTAGGATAACGACGTCTGTTATAAAGTGAAGTTAGTGAGAAGCTTGAGTACAAGTTCTCGGTATAGTAAAATGCAGGTATTTAATCCACTGGTAATGTGGTGTTGTATGCGTGGGACATACACGTTATAGTTAGCATCAACACGCACATAAAATAACACAACAGTGCATAAGAGTAATACACATCGTACAATAATTTCTGTCGATTTCAACACATTATCCACACACCCCGTTGTAATCCGGTAGCAAAAGGTTGCAAGAATCGCATACCGTTCACCGTAGATTGCAGTTGAATATCCGGGTCAAACATCTGGTCAAGTAGTGTCCTATATTAGGATTAACTGAGAGGATTAATTATGTTACCCTTGTATAATTTTTATTGGATCATTTGAACAATTTCATATTAGTTATTTCATGTGAGATTTATTCCTTCATACTTAGATAGTTTCTTTAACTCTTAACCTCATTGATAATGAAGGTGTTTATATACATTCTAATTTATATAGTCTTAATGAATAATTGTGGGTAATTTCTTTTAATTACCTTATGATTTAATGCATCACTTATTTTGTTATTCCTTCTTGATTTATTTATATAAATCCTTTAATGTACATATATGTATTTATTTATTCATGTACTATATATGTTACTTACTTTTAATTGTCTAGGTGACATAACAACTTTATAATTTCTTAACTATATTTATATGCCATACATGGGCATAATATTCTTATAGTTTTTATTATTCCCCTTTTAACCATAAATAATATTTATTAGTTACCTTTTAATTCCTTATAACTATATAAGCTATAGTCTTAATTCCATAATTCCTTAAATCAAAATTCTTCTTTCTAATTCCTCCAAATATCCACATGGGACCTATATTTATTTAAATCTAAGTTATTACCCTTATAATTCGGTTATTTACAAATCAACCACATTAATTCCTAAACTTAGCATTTAAATTCTAATTTCATTATACTATATAGTTTTAATTCCTTATTTAATTAAATTACAAGTCCACCCTTAATATTTTGGTATATAACTTTTGAATATTATAATTTTCGAAAATTACCATTTGGCCCCTCAAACTTCCAGCCTTAATATACTAATTTCTATAATTACAATTTAACCACAAAATCTTATAACCTTTACATAATGTTTTATAAACTATAGTTCTAATTTTAATTCTCCTTAATTGCCGAATATATATATATACATATTTTCTTAAATTACAAATCTAACCCCAAACAATTCGGCTTTGACATAAACTTTCCTTTATTTACATTTTCACCCCAAAACTTTATAATAGTTACTTAAATACTTATAAGCTATAGTTTAAATATTTAATTCCTCCAAATTTCGAGAGTATACTTTATAATTCTCCTATTTATGGATTCGCCCCATATTAAATTCCAAACTTTCATAATAACTTTTATAAATTACATAATAGCCCAAAAACTTTATAAAATGTTATTTTAGCACTTGTTTAAATTATCTAAAATTCATACACTTAATTCCTAACCTTATATTATACCATAATTACTCCAAGGACACCATTAGCTCTCGGCTTTCATAATATATACACCAAACTTTGTAAAAATTACATTTTAGCCACATAACTTAATTAATTAGCCATTTAAGCACAAATAAAATATTTTTATCTCTCCAAACTTTATGATATAAGTTTATATACATAAGTAGCTCATTAAAACCTATTTTTCACCTAGACCATTCGGCCATAATTAATAAGTTACCATATAGTATATAAAAGTGGATTTATATGTCAAAATAATTATACATAAATTCATATGAGTCATATAACTCATGGAAAAATAATTGTAATGTCTTAGATTGATTTTTAGCTCAAAATAGAGCATATTTGCCCTTAACATTTCGGCTTGAATTTGTATTTAATATAGGTAAATTTTGTGACACAAAAATGTGTCTAAGGTAAATATTTTCCATATATGTTATAGATTATATTTTTGGTACATGTTACCATGTAGTTTCGGTTTTAGACTCCTTAGAAGGTGTACATAATTTTTGTATAATTTTTAGAAGCTTAACCAAGCTTAAAACCTAAAGATTAGCTTAGTAAACTTACTTCTTAACAAGGATGGTTAAGTGCTTGAACTCTTCTTGAATCTCCAAGCTTTCTCCAACGGAATGTGATGCTCCACTTCAGTTTTTATGCAAGAGGTGAAGGAGTTTAGGAGTTAGATCTTTAACAAAGATCTTAAGTAGATTTGTAAGTAGTTTTTCAAGGATTTACCTTAAGCTTTTCTCCTTAGGATTTCGATACACTTAAGATGGTTGAAGAACAAACTTTCCTTCAAGAAAATGAAGAAGAAAAGAGCCTTAGAAGAAGTAGAAATCGGTTACACATAAAAATGTGCTTTAAGGATTTTCAAGCATGAAAAATACCTTAAGGTAACCTTGAGATGCTCCTTGGATTAATGTTGGTTTAGACAACCTCCTTGGAGTATTAATTGATGTCGAATCCTTGTAGGTATGCTAGGAAGAGTTTTGCTTCAAGGCTTGACAAGAAATGCTAGGAAATTACCTTAAAGATGAAGATAGAAGTTAAAACTCCATTAATGGACTTAAGAGCTTCAAAGGAAGAAGATGAAAGGAGAAGAGAGGAGCTTACACAACCGGATGCAAGGAGTGTGGGAAATGAGATTGCAACCGTGAGACTTAGGCAAGTTTGGAAGGAAATTTTGATTTGTTTATTTTAATGTTAATTTGACTAGTCTTTCCATTTGTTTATTCCATGGATTATTGGCTCAATAAATGCCCATGTTCTATGCTTGTTTTCGGCCATGTGACAAGGCAATGCAAGGTGGAGGAAATTATTGAAGCTAAATGACAAGGTAAGTTTGGTAAGGTTTTATTCTTTAGGTTTTTCAATGTTAAAGCTTGTCTTCTTCTTCCCTTGTAGGTGGCCGATTTCTAGGGTATATTGGAGCCTCTCAATCGGCAGCTAGGAGCCATGGACAAGCATGGGATGGTCACTTGAATTTAAGAAATAAAAAAGTAGATCTAGATCTACGTTTTGCTTTAATCATTTTTGTTTTTGTCTAGCTAAAATGGCCTTGTTTCCTTGAAGAATTTCGACAGCATGGAGGTCAAATTAGACCTACATTCTTTTTCCATTAAGTATTATAGCACATGGGAAGGTGAGTCACCATGTCTTATGCCTTTTATAAGTTTTAAATTAAAATTTTATACTAGTTTTAGGTAGAAAATCGGCCCCTATAGAGCTCCTTGTTTACACTGTCTTTAATTAATTTAGAGGGTGAATTCATCCCCATTTAAGATTCCTAATTCTTGGCATGTCAAAAACTACAAGGTAATTGCGTAAAACACGTTTTAGTGACACCCGAAGGTGCGTTTTTGTGCTCTAAGGATATTTTGGGAAATAAGTTGTCTTTATGAGTTCCAAGTGTTTATAAACATTTATTATGGTAAAGAATGATATATATTAATGTGTTACATTGAGTTATATGGGTTTACATCAACTCATGACATAATTTTCGGGCCATCAGGACACTCCCAAGGCAAAAAGGAGCGTTAAGGAATTTCCTTCAGGATTTTGTTGAATCTTGAGAATCTAGCTTGTGGGTTCTCTTTATAATGATTATTAATGATGTTAGGAACTCTAGGAATGAATTATATAGGAGTTCATGCCGCCTCGGCACCTCTCCGGGCTTTTCGTGCTTTAAGGGGCGTGCGTGAGCACTCCCGAGTGTTTTGCATTTTTGGCTGAATATAGCCTAGGGACTATGTTTGTATAATCATATAATGAGGGTATGACCATTTGGTTTGAGTTTTAGAAGGTCATACAAGGTCATGCTTAATCGCATGTTTCTAAGGCGTTTTAACGTTTATGGTGAAACGACTATTTTTACGTTACGTTTTCATGCATGTATTTGCATGTATACGTAAAATGGTTTATATTTAGATTATTTCCCATTAAATAATGGTTTTATAATGTTAATTAGATTTGGGGTATTTCAAGTTCCTTTATCATTGAATCGACGTCCCGAGTAATTGGGTCTGCCGCCCCCACTTGGTCTAACTTCTATTTTAGTCCTCTTATCAAAGCTCTCAGCCTTACGTGACTCCATTCTCCTTTTCCTCCCCGTTTGTACTTCCTTCCTCCTCTGTTGTACCCTATAAAGATTAGCAGCTTTATCGTATGCCTCTCGTAAAGTACTTATAGGTATTATACTCAGAGCTTCTTGTAAATCCCAATTTAACCCCTCCAAGAAACGTTGAACCTTAGCAGTCTCATCTGGTACCACATGCGGAGCAAATCTAGCAAGCTCCACAAACTTAGCATGATAAGTTTTAACATCATCTGTTCGTTGCCTCAATCCAGTAAATTCCTGATATTTCTGCAACCTTACATGATCCGGATAAAATCTTTTTTTCATCGCATCCTTCAACATATTCCATCCAAAACCCGGATTCACTTTGAGTCTCTCCTCCTCCCGAGTCCACTACAGATCAGCCTCTCCTTTAAAATAAAATACAGCCCCACTTACCTTCTTTTCTTCAGGGCAATCAATGATATCAAATATTTTGTCAAACTCTCTTATCCACTCTTCCAGAATTACCGGATTCTCTTCTCCCGAATAAGTACTTGGTTTCATAGCTGCTATCCTTCGGGAGAAATCCTTGGGTGTTTCAGCTCTAGCCTCATGCTGCTCCAAGATTCTTCCCATACTCAGTGTCAACTCCCTCAGTTTATCCATCTGTCCTCTTCCCTCTCCATTACTCTGTCCTCTCCCCTCTCCATTATTCTACACACAGATATGTTAGTTGCAATATAAATAGTTAACTATAATCAATCAAGCACACAACACAAGTATCACAACAAATTACATTTTCAGAACCACATGGTTCTGTCTAGACTCCTAAACCTAAGCCTGGGTCACCTTGCTTCCTAAACAAACCCGAATTTCTCCCTCCAGCAAACCTGTAGCTCTGATACCACTCTGTAACGCCCAGTTTACCACCACCATTTTACTTAGCCATTTCTTTTTTTTCCTTATTTCTTTAAGACATGCCGTAACTGAAGTAACATCATAAACGTTAGCTTGTATTACACATGCATCAGTTTATAAAAGGTCCCCTAATACTTCCACCGGGGGTTACCGCCACACTTACTAAAGGCTAGTAAGTGTAAGGCTACATACCACCACCACCTCTATGTTAGCTTATCTTACATTGCTACTCTATTACCAAAAGAGTGACACAACCAACCCGTCACTTACACCTTAGTACCAAAAGAACCCCTTCCAACCAACTGCTAAGTTAGCTCATACTCCTATTTTACACCAAAAGTAAAGGGGTATCAAAAGGATATTACATAACTAGTATCTAACAAGGGACCACTTCCATATACTCGTAAACAGTGGAAACTTCATGAGTGATAGACTGATTGCTGCCATTCTCCGGGTGCCTAAAACCTTGAATCTTCTTGTTCCACTCCTCAAACACTATCTTGGTGACCCCAGGCTGAAGACATCTACGATAGGTGACAAACATGAAAATATAGAAGGTATCGGTGGACTCATCCTCAGTGCAGAGAAGGTGACCATCCCAGTTACCCTGAACTCACAGAATTCATATACACAAGATAATACAAACAAATAAAATCAGTAAAAACTGAGTAACACTACCACACCCCGTAAAAACTTATTTTCTCTTTAAAAACCTTTGTTTCCAGTAAATATTAACAATTATAGGGCATAGCAAACCAGAAAAGATCACACACCATTTACCTGTACCAAGAACCATCAAGAGATAAATAATATCATATACAAGATATTTCCAAATGAAGTCCACCACCACCACCACTCACCCTATGTCCTTAAGTGTGCACACCCCCTATTGAAAACTTCTGCCCAATAGGAGTAGATCATAGTGGCAGCTCCAATTCATTAGTAGGAGTTTATATTGTTGCCGGAACATCGGCTTGGCCTTAAAGGCTCTCACAAGAGGCATAGCCTTAGGATAACCATGTTATCAACATCACACAATACTTTTCACCACCACCATAAGAGGTTATCCTTAAACATATTTTCAAACCATGAGTAAGATTTCATAAACAAGCTTAAACACAAGCAACACAAGTAGTAATTCACACATCAAGCTCACAACATCTAAAATCACCTTTATAACATCATAAAAATACCATTTAAGCTTCACTAAGTCATAGAATCAAACAATTTCCAAGAAACCACCTTGGAAAGCTTAGAAACTCATTTTTGACCAAAATCACTTTTTACCAACTTAAATATCTTCCCAAAGGAGTCTCGGCCCAGAAGTTTAACCATGGTGCTAGCTCCACAACACAAGTATCTTCACAATATTTCAGCTCAAGATCAATTCGGAAACTCATCTAACCATTCAGAAAGGCTTAAAGCACATTTCCTCATTTTTAGCTTCCTTACCATGTCTTACCGACTTAAATAACTCCATTCGACTTGAATGTTCAACCATAACCATATGTTCACTATTCAAGACTACCCTCTAAAGTTTAGCTCAAACCCATGTAGGAAACCCATCTAAACAATTCCTAAAGCATAAAGCTCATTTTCCCCATTTTCAAAGTTTCTTAGGGTTTTCCTACTTCCCAACCTTATTTCGACTTGATTTTCTAGGATAATCACTAAGTCTTCATCCTACGTTTACTGTTAAAATGTTAAGAAAATTGGAGAAGGGATTCGTAGGTAACCAAATAGAATGACTTAAGAAAGAAAATAAGCTTTAAAGGAAGAATTGATGTGCATAGATGTTACCTGTCCTCTCCTAGCCATTTTGGTGTTCTTATACCTTGATTATATGTTGATTGAACTCAAAATCTCCACCAACAAAGTCGCCCACCTTGGAGTTTGGCTTCCACTCCTTGAACTTGCATTTTTCCTTGATTTTAGCTAAGTTACCACCTTAAATTTGTATTTCTAATGGAAGAGTGTTGTTGCCTAAGCTCCAATGGTGTTTCCTAGCTTGAGAGTAACTTGGTAGATGAAGAAGAATGGCCACCTTGCTCATCTACCATGGCCGACCTCACCCCCCCTTTTTATACTAAATTTCATCCTTATCCTTTAACTTATAATCATTAATTCTAGAATTCTCCTTAACCATTTATTTGTGCCAAGTGTCCAAAACTAACCCTAGCCATTGATATGTAACCAACATCAAATGGATAAGGAGGGAGCAAGTTGCTTTTGCAATCATTAGCAAATAGTAAGGAGGTTATGAATAGTAAGGAGGTTGTGAATAGTACCCAAGATATTTTCTCCTCCTTTCTTATGATATTTTCGGCCACCACCTTAGGCCGTGTTTGGCTTGAGTTTTTCATGGATATTAAGGCTATATATGTAGCTATGTTAATACTAGTATGGGTTATCAAGTTTCAGGAATTTCCTTGGGTCACTTCTAAGCTCTTCCGAAGCCTCGTTTGCCCAGAACCACTAAATACTGAAAAATGTAACTAGATTGTCTTATATTAAAAGAAGAAAGATATGATTGTTTCTTTCCTCTAAACACTCTTAAAAGTATCTAACACTCTTCCTAAGGTTGATAACCACTCTCAATTCCTAAGGAATTTAGTAATTTTTGGAATTTCAGGAATCCTGCGAAACTAAGGTTTACCGGGTGATTTCCAGGAACTAGGGTTTCTAATGTTCACCATGCACTTCCAACTAATTATAACCTTCTCCATCCTTAGAAATTAGGGTTTCCTAAGGTTTACAGTAAAGTAAGGCCCTAATCACAGTTTAAAAAATTTGGGGTATTACATCCTCCCCCCATTAAACAAAGCTTCGTCCCCGAAGCTCAATTCATCACACAAAACAATACATTCACATACTCCAAGAAATTAAAACAATACTCCACACAATAATTCTCAGTTAGCTTCATCCACCACAAATGATTCAGCAACATCACACAAAACCCCAGACACACCAATTCTATCCATCACACAATATAAACCATTCACAAATTCAACGATACCACATATATAGAAACATTAAGAATACAACTCCTAAAATAACATTCATGTGTTACCAACCATTTCTAACACCAACAAACATTCACAATCACCAACAAACATTCACAAACACTAATAGACATTCATCACTTACCATACGACTCTCCCCCCTAAAAAGAAAGTTTCTCCTAAAACTTTAATTGCTAACCTTAATCAAAGAGTTCTGGGTGTTGAGCTCTCATCTTGCTTTCCAGTTCCCACGTAGCCTCTTGAACTTCATGATGAGTCCATAAAACTTTAACAAAATCTACAGACTTCCCTCGAGTCTCCCTTGTTTTACGAACCAAAATTTTGATCGGGTGTTCTTCATAAGTTAAATTAGGTGCAACTTCTACTTCATTTGGTTGCAACACATGTGATTCGTCTGGTACATACCGTTTCAATTGTGATACGTGGAACAAATTATGGACCCTCTCTAAATTCATTGGCAAGGCTAAACGATAAGCTAAATTTCCAACCTTTTCCAACACTTCATACAGACCGATATACTTAGGAGCTAGTTTTCCTTTCTTGCCAAATCGTACCACGCTCTAAGTGGGTGAAACCTTCAGAATACCTTATCTCCCACATTGAATTCAACTGGCCTTCTATGTAAATCGGCATAAGACTTTTGCCTATCTTGTGCGGCTTTCAACTTCTGCCGAATATTCCTAACCTGCTGAGCCATCTCCTCTATTAACTCAGGCCCTATCATAACCACCTCCTGCGTATCATTCCAGCATAACGGAGTACGACACTTCCTACCATAAAAAGCTTCTTACGGGACCATATGGATACTTGAGTGGTAACTGTTGTTGTAAGAAAATTCAATCAAGTGCAACTTGTCACTCCATGACCCTTGATAATCCATTGCACAAGCCCGCAACATATCCTCTAAAGTTTGGATAGTTCTCTCCGTCTGCCCATCAGTCTGTGGGTGGTAAGCTGTACTGAGGCTCAATTTTGTTCCCATGGCTTTTTGGAATTGCTGCCAAAATCTTGAGATAAACCTAGAATCTCTATCCGAAATAATCTCTACTGGAACTCCATGATATTTAACCACATTTTTAATATATGCTTCCACCAGCTGTTCCATAGACCAAGTACTTTTCATTGGAATCAATCTAGTAGTCTTAGTCAATCGATCTACGATCACCCAAATCTGATCCATCCCTCCTCTGGTCGGTGGTAATCCCACTATAAAGTCCATAGACATCGAATCCCATTTCCACATGGGTATATCCAACGGTTGCAACATGCCTCCTGCTTTCTTGTGCTCGAACTTGACCTTTTGATATGTTAAACACCTCGACACATGTTCAGCTATCTCCTTTTTCATGCCTGGCCACCAAAAACCTTTCTTCAAATCTTTATACAACTTGTTTCCTCCCGGGTGTATGGAATAAGCAGAGTTGTGAGCTTCCTACATCAACTTCCTTTTAATATCGCCACATGAATCTGGTATACACCATCTCCCATGAAACCTCAAACTACCATCGTCATATATCTTAAAATCTGGGGCTTCTCCTTTTTCCACTTTTTCCTTTATTTTTCGTAGTTTCTCATCCTCTTGCTGGTGATGCAACATTTCCTTATAAATGTCGAGCAATGCATTCATACTAGCTAAAATTTCTCTATCCACCTCCCCCGCTGTTACCACCTCGAGGTTCAACCTTTTAAAATCTTGTACCAATTCATCATGTAGTATCCAATTAGCTTCTCCCTCATGACTCCTCTTCCGACTTAAGGCGTCTGCCACCACGTTGGCTTTGCCTTCATGGTATAGGATCTCCAGGTCATAATCCTTAATAAGTTCCAACCATCTCCTCTGCCTCATATTAAGCTCTTTTTGAGTAAAAATATATTTCAAGCTCTTGTGATCCGTGTAAATTTTACAGGAAGTTCCATACAAATAATGCCTCCAAATTTTCAAGGCAAAAACTACAGCTGCAAGTTCTAAATCATGAGTAGGGTACCTTGTCTTATAGCTCTTCAACTATCGAGAGGCATAGGCAATGACCTTGGCATTCTGCATCAACACACACCCTAATCCATATTTTGACGCGTCACTATATACTTCGAACCCTTCTGTACCACAGGGCAACGTAAGAATTGGTGCTGTGGTTAACTTCTCCTTCAAAATCTGGAAAGCTTTTTCACAATCTTCATCCCACTTATAACGTACTTCCTTTTTCATCAGATTTGTAAGCGGTCTTGCAATTTTAGCGAAATCTTGAACAAACTTCCTATAATATCCAGCTAACCCAAGAAAACTTTGAACTTCTCAAACATTTGTTGGCCTGGGCCAATCCTTAGCAGCCTGAATTTTAGCCGGGTCAACCGAAATTTCATCTCCGTTTACCACATGTCCTAAAAACGATACTTCCTTGAGCCAAAAATCACACTTAGATAATTTGGCGTATAGTTTCTTCTCCCTTAAAACTTGTAAAACTTGCCGCAGATGATCAGTATGTTGTTCCTCATCCTTCGAGTACACCAACATGCCATCAATAAATACCACTACAAACTTATCAAGGAATTGGATAAAAACCCGATTCATTAAATCCATAAATACTGCCGGTGCATTTGTTAGCCCAAATGGCATAACCACGTACTCATAATGACCATACCTTGTTCGAAAGGCTGTCTTTGGTATATCATTTTCTGCTATCTTTAACTGATGATAGCCTGACCTTAAATCAATCTTAGAAAATACTTTAGCTCCTTGTAGCTGGTCGAACAAGTCATCAATTCTAGGCAAGGGAAGGGATATTTATTCTTGATTGTGATGTTATTCAATTCCCTGTAATCTATGCAAAGACACAAACTTCCATCCTTCTTTCTTACAAACAATACTAGGGCTCCCCACGGAGAAGCACTCGGTCGTATATAACCTTTATCTAAAAGTTCCTCCAACTGTTTCTTTAGCTCATTCATCTCATTCGGGGCCATCCTATAAGGATGCATAGAAATTGGAGCTGTTCCTGGTACTAAATCAATAGTGAACTCAATCTCACGATCGGGTGGAAGTCCGGGAATTTCGTCTGGGAAAACGTCCAGAAACTCCCTGATCACTAGAAGATCCTCAAGTGCGGATGACTTTCTAGCGCTGATTTCTCCTCTTGAACATAACACATAAAAACTAGCTCTCCTTTTCGCAACTCCTTTAAGAACTTTAAGGCAGGTATGACCTTTACCCTTCGTTTAGCTCTATCACATGTGTATGACACTCTCTTTCCTTTCTTCCCACATAAGCTAATCTTTTGTTTTTCACAATCTATGTGTCCCTTGTGCTTACTCAACCAATCCATCCCCAAGATTATATCAAAATCCTTCAAATCAAACTCTATCATATCCATCTCGAATTCTCTACCCTCTATGGTTATTTTTACTCCCTAGATCTTCCTAGTACATCCTACCACTCTTCCTGAAATACCCCTAACTAATTAAACATTGATTAAATGTTTAATCAATTAAATTAAGGCCTAAACATGCCTTAAAAATCAATTTAAAAACAACAATGGTCAACATAAAGCAAATATTGCACCCTTTGACCATTTAGGGTAAATATATACCCAAATGAACTCCTTAGGACCTAAAATTTTGTCCTAAGCATATTAACACATAAATGAACGTACTAAAATTATTGGACAACACTCCAACATCAAGAACCAGCATTAACATGCTTAAAAGTCACTTAGAGCAAAATGTGCTCTAAACAAGCTTTAAAGGTCCTATGACCTCTGTTTGATTCCAAATCAAATATCTAAGCTCGGTAACCATATAATGGTTGTAATTAATCACTTACCAAAGAAAACCAAGCTCAAAAACAAGCTTTAACACAAAATGTGCACTAAGCTTCCTTAAAGCACATTTTTGTGAGATTGTCTCCAAAATGAGTTTTGTTTGACTTTAGGGTCTTGAATACCCTTAAATATACTAATGTGACATAATGTACCACATTAGGATGTATAATTCAAAGTTTTTCAAAAAAATCAAAAATATGTGTCTTGATTGTGAATAGTACTTTTATAACATGTATTTCTTTAATCTAGTTATTGGTCAAACCTTTCTCCTTTGACTTGACTCTTTCTTGCCGTTCAAATAAGGCTTCCTTCTGATCTTATTTCCGGCCACACACCCACACATATTATGATCAAAAACTAAATAAATAACATTTTTACTACATTCCAAAATTTACTAATCAAACTCACTTTTTCACCTTGGCTTTATTACTTCCGTCTGTCTTGGTGTATTTATCCTTATCCATTGCCGACTCAAATACCAACTAAAGAAGCAGCGATTTCTACACATAAAATATGAGACTTATTACTTCTTTTACACACTTTTTAAACAAAACCAAAACCAACTTTTCCCCACGTGGTCATCCTTGCCGCTAGTTTTAAGAGCTTCCCTCATGAAGAAGCAACCTCCAAAAATATCTAGAGATGACTCACCAAGCACTATTACATAAAGTAAGTCATCTTAGCTTATAAGCTAAAGGAAAAATTACATCGCCCACCCATGACGTTTGGTGAAATTACACATCCCACCCATGAGGTTTCAAAAATTACTTTGCCCATCCATGTGATTTTCACTATTTTACATCCAGCAACTTTTCTAATATTTTATCAGCTTAAAAGATGGTTAAATGTTATCCAAAATTGCTGAAACTTTACATGGACGATTGTAAGGTGTTATATTTTGATCTAGCGTGAAATCCAAAGTTTTTTAAGCTCATATGTGATCCGTGGGAGCCAATAAAACATGTGACATGTGAACGTATTTTCATTGGGTCCCACAGGTAATTTATGACCTTAAAAAACTTTAGATTTCACGCTAGATCAAAATATAACACCTTAGAATTATCCATGTAAAGTTTCATCAATTTTGGATAACATTTACCCATCTTTTAAGTTGATCAAATATTAGAAAAGTTGCTGGATGTAAAATAGTAAAAACCACATGGGTGGGCAAAGTAATTTTTGAATCCTCGTGGGTGGGGTGTGTAATTTCGCCAAACGTCATGGGTGGGGGATGTAATTTTCCCAAATTTATATTACATAGGGGTTTAATCTTAGTTGATTTCTTGTGCTTTTTATTCGCATTCATAAATTGAGCTATCATGGAAAACATATGCTCGTCTAGAACCATAAGGATAGTATACGACATGTGTCTCAAAATAGGGTAGGTATATTTAATGGTACTTAACCCTCTGAAATGTATTAATGCTCCTCAATGTTTTAGGTTTACAACCTCCAAATTATGTGTATATATGTAGCATTTGGTATTGCTAATTAGGTAGTTCTCCCGACTTCAGAAAATATCGATTCAAAGTTTGTTCTCTCCCCTTTTTATTAATTAGGAGTCCAGCACTGTCACTATATTGATACCAGCTGAGACCCTTGGTATTTGCTCAGGTATTTAAAAAGTCGTGCTTTTCCATTATGGATGTTTAGTTACATATTTTGAGATTTTGTTTCTCTATTGTTATATTTCAAGGTTTCGCACTATTTTCTCTCGAAGTTCATAAGGGATTGTAAGATTTTCTAGTCCCGCACTGGGCGGTAAGCTTAGTGCCTGGGTATCCCATAAAATTTTAGTGTTTGCTTTTTACGTGTAGGTCTTCCTCAAACCCTTTTGACAATTCATGTAGTCTTAAGAATTCTATATTAATCAATGTATTCTTCTTCATGACATCTACTCGTCATTTTGGCAGATCATAATTTATAGTTACTGTAAGCTTGGACAGTTGATAACGCCCTTCGGCGGATCAAGCAAAACCAATTTATTATTCCTCACTGTACTATCTCACACCCTTTTATCCCAAGGCTATTCTCGGTTTGTATCCGGTTTAATACTCTTAATCCCATGGTACACTAATTTGGGTTTCCACCAAATATCAACACGTTTCCTGACTTTTAAACAATCTTATTTGCCCTTTTTCATCCTCTTCCGATCACCGTATATAAACTCAGCCTCATCTCCTATGGGGAATGATACACTGGTAACCCAATCCTTACTCATACTCATCATATATAATTCAAGTTTTGATCCACTTCCATATCCTGGAATATAAAATCCTCCAAGGCTTATTCGCAAGTTCTACATTCATTTACCATTGTTATTTATTCATTTATAGTTAAGTATTTACTGAGTAGGATCTTGCCGGGTCAAGTACTTGGTGTTACGCCTCTGAATTCCAGGCCTTCGCTCATATGCTCAGGTGACCTCGACTCATAGGGAAGGAAACAAATGTTGAAGTATCCTATTAGGTGAGAGGTTACCTAAGTTAGGTCTCTCTATATTTTTGATACTTACTAACACGTACAAGTCTCATCGACTGATAATTATAAACACATATTTAAGCATCATGCATTTGGTTAAAGTTCTAGGCTTACCGATTTCACACTGAGCGCTAGCCTCAGCGCCTGAAGTTCCCACTGTGTACTAGGTGTTTCTTCCTGGAACTATCTCCTTTCCCTCCTGACTCCCGGAAGAGGATGGCTGTCCTGCCGGTCCCCTAGTATAGGTATTAGTCTACAGCGCTTGACCTCCTCTGGGTCCGCCCGCTTCCATAGCTGGTGTTCTCTGTGAACCTTTAGCTCCCTTGTAAACTCGGCTTCCTGGATTGGAAAAGCATTCATACTCCCTGTGACCTTCTTTCTTGCAATATCGGCACTCCACCTTCCTGCCTGTGCAGTCTACGCCTGGGTGATCCTTTCCACAATGCTTATAGTAGTAGTGGCGTTGGGTTGGCTTATTGCCCCTAGGTGGTGCTGGTCTCAGTGGCTGTGCATCATTGGCTGGGCCGCTCAAACGAGGAATCTGCTCCTTTGTCTTCTGACCATGGAAGTCCTACCTCCCTTTCCTCTTATCAAAGAATTTCTTCCCCTTCTTATAGTGACCGCAGAGGTTGCTCCACTATCATCTCCTTCGGTACTCTTTCTCTTCTTTCCTTGTGCCTCTTCCCTGGACTTTTGAATCTTCACAGTGTCGGAGTAGTCGACTCCACGTATGTAGTCCAACAAACTGGTGAACCGTGCGTAGTATTGGTCAACTGTTTGACTCCCTTGGATTAAGGTCTCGATCTCCTGCCTTTTTCTCTACTTTAGGTGTTCGGGGTAGTACTTCTCCCGTAACACTTCTACAAACGTTGTCCATCTAAAGTCCGGTGTAGCTCTACGTGGCCCTCCACGGTCCGCCACCAAATGTCAGTTGCGTCCTTCAGGTTGCACGCGGCGATGTCGACCCTCTGGTCTTCTGGAACTCCAACAGCTTTGAACGCCTTCTGGTGCTCCACTATGAATTTCTCCAATGCGGCGGGGTCTGGTTCCCCTGAATAAGTCGGTACTTTTGTGTCTGCAATGCTCTTCAACCAGTTGGTTTCCCTGGGCTGCGGCGGATGGGGTATGGCTCCCGTAAGTTGAGCTCCTAGTTGCTACGCGAAGGCCGCCATGGCTGCTGCTAGGTCTGGTACCTCTGGAACATCCGCTGTTGTCTCGTCACCGCGTCCACTGCTGTCCCCACGTGGTCTTCCTCTTGTCGACATCTATAGTATATTATTATTACTACTCGGTTGCTACACCGTTTTACATAGACAATCACAAACATGTAAGAAAGTTAACCACTAGCAATAAAGATATTCCTAGATTTTTCTAGGTCACGAATCCTCACAGACGTTTCCTGTATTCCCAAATATCCTATGCTCATGTTCTTAACTCAGTATCCTTCATCAGAGCGGAGTACCTCTCTGATACCACTTTTTGTAACACCCCTAATCCTAAACCTGTAATGACGTCACAATTCGTAGCATAATAAATCACAAATCGCGGCGGAAAATAAATCTATCTACCTTGGTGTTACACGCCGTTACTCACCCTTGAGAGTAACAAGGCATCCTTACTCTTCCAAACAATACAACTCCTCACGCTGTCATGAACAGATACTGAGCACTTCTAATTATTACAAACCAAATCCAACTAAATGAGCAACTAACTGAATATAACAACCTCCTTATTACAATACAAAATAAACCACAGGTGTTTGTGGAAAAGCACATCAGCTACCCCCGTGTCCCGCACTCCGGCTTGAGTCTTCTTCAATAACCTAGAATGTTTAACCCATTGAAGGGCTCATCAATCGAAATGCTGGTATGCTAAATGTGATCCTAAGTCATCTAGATTCCTTAGGTCATATTAGCCATCTTGATATTAGATTCATTACAAGATATACCGGTTTACAATAATAACAGTTATACTGTAAACATTAAACAATCACGTAACAATTTACTTGCAAACACTATTGTACAATAGTACACACAACACTAATAACCAGCACATCAAAAATCCATAGTAATAACCAATAATCCACAACAATAATCCAAAACAATAAAAAGCTACGCGTATATAAACTGTACTTTGTTAGTTGGCATCGGCCCTTATCCTTTAAACCAATCACTTAACCTTTTCCAATTAAATTTCCACCTCAGGCGTCATGTCAGACAACCCTTAATAATTTATTAATGGACGATAGTCCCCTGGGTTCCAATGGAACCGTTACCAGCTGACCTTATGGCCCTGGATAATTAAATGACCGATCCGGGTCAAACCTGTGCAACCAACGCAGTGCCCTCCACCATCCCGAATGTGGCTGATGGATTCCCTTGAGTGACTCCCCATTGAAGTCTCTCGTAGTGATCACTATGCGCAACCAGAAGTCGGAACGATCTGGATTCCCTCTCTTTATAAGTTAGCCATTAGTCAATGGTACAATAACCAATATTTGAATCAAGACTATATAGTTGACCATCGTTAGGTTCAATAATACCTAAAGCAGTCAGTATAGTCTTTTCCAGTTAGATGTATAAACTTTCAGTCATAAGACCTTCGCTATAAATAACGCACAGTGTTGAGCAATACAGATATAAAAAATAACTATACATAAAATCACAGATATCACTCTTAAACAATTAAACACATCACGTCTGGACCTTAGGAAAAATCCTTAGGACATTCAGACCACACAATTAACATACCTGATAAGTGAGAAATACATTGACATTTATCGTATGTTTTTCCTAAGATTTATGTTTTGATATGAACTGATACATTTTATTTATCAATGCAGTAAAAAGTCTTGGAATACTTAGTTTACTTCCACACCTTTCCAACACAAACAAACAGCGTGAAACGGAGCTAAATGAAGAATCTAAGCCCAGTTGAAGATTGCAGAAAAATGAGGAAGAAAATACACCATGTCCGTGGAAATATCGCCGGACAGAGGGTGGACAGGACAAACACGTCCGGGGAAATATGGCCGGACAGGGGGCGGACAAAGACAATGTGTCTGTGGCGCGTCCGTGGAGAAAAGGCCGGACATGAGTTGTGACTGTGGTGTGTCCGTGGCCTGTCCGGGGATAAAAGGCCGGACAACACTGATGCTGCGCTAGACATGTCCGTTGAAATTAGGTCGGACAAGAGATAGAGAAGACCGGGGATTTAAACAAGGACGCCTCTAAATGTAACCCAGATCTCCTGATAATTGATTGAGCCAACTGTCTTCCCCGTTTTTTATTGTGGCGCCTGCAAACACATCTATCTACCACATCACCAATATCAGGCACCGGCAGTCCCTAAATCCCTCACGCGTTGTCTAGTTCTGTCTTCATCCTCATCCTTTCTTCTATATAAACCCACTGCTACTTCATCAAAAAAGGAGACACGTTGGTTCACCGTAACTCAACTTCACTTCCAAATCACACTTCCTCTAGAGAATTCCATTTTCCTCCATACATCCACATCGCCACTTTATTTCCATCGTACTAAATAAGCCCGTGCGAGTGCAGAGAGTTCTTTCTTTGTTTATCTATAATCTGTTTTAATGTCTATGTTATTTACGTCGTCTGTTTGTATAATTATGTGTGAGTAATAACCTTAGCCTCCCGGGTTGGGAAGCAAGCCTATTTTATAAAATCATATTACGTAGACTTTCTACTATAATCTGTTCAAGCAATATTTTGATTCTCGTCCTTAATGTGCTTTAATATTCAGGCCAATTATTAAAGTGATATTTGTAGTCCCTTGTTAAAATGCAATGCTAATACAAGGTTCTAGACAGAAGAAGTCAAAACGGGTTAACGACTAGAAGCGAGTTTTCACCTATAGGTTAATCTGTCTCCAACAGGAATTGTTAATAAGGCGATTAATTTATAATAACTTGAGCAAGGATTACGCTTGTTGTTTACATTAATCAGGGTTTATTGTACAAGGACCGGTCAATGAACTAATTAAGATTTCTGAGCTTATTGCTAAAGTGGGAAAGTTTATGGTAATATAATTAAATGAAATAGGTGAGCAGAACAACCCAGGGTGCTTCCTTAAAACCAAAACAGCTTTATAACTGCTATTATTATTCTTTTTTAATTAATTGTTCTTTTTACTGATTTGTTTACATTAAGTGTTAAACCACAATCTACCTAAAAAAGTGATAAGTTTCTATTAAATAGTCTAATTAGAATTCTTAGCTGATTTACACTATCAGTTAAACCACAGCAAGGTCCCCAAGAGTTCGACAACCCCACAATTACACTATTTCCGCAAAACGATAGGTACACTGCCTAAGTGGTAGAAGTAGTCACATATTTCTTCCAACAAGTTTTTGGCGCCGTTGCCGGGGACCTCCGGCATGGTTAATTGATAGTTTTTAATTTTATTGAGTTTTCTGTTTAGCTTTTGCTACTCTTTAATTTTTATTTCTATTATTGTTGTTGTTATTTAACAATCTAACAATCTAACATTTAAATTTCAGCAATCTAACATTTAAATTTCAGCAATCTAACATTTAAATTTCAGCAATCTAACATTTAAATTTCAGTAATCTAACTCCTAACATTTAAATTTCCAGTAAACTAATTACTGACATTTAATTTTCTGTCATTTAAATTTCTGTCTTTTAATTTTCAGTCATTTATTTTTCTGTCATTTAATTTTGTCAACTAATTTCTAACATTTAAATTCTGTCATTTAAATTCTGTAATCTAATTACTAACATTTAAATTCTGTCATTTAAATTCCAGTGATTTAAATTTCAGTTGTTTAAATTATTGTCATTTAACTTCCCTTGTTATCTAAATTCAGTTCTTTAAATTCCCTTGCCATTTAATTTACCTCGTCATTTAATTTTCTGTCAATTAAATTCATGCAATTAAATTCTGTCCTTTTTCTTTTTCTTTCTAATTTTGTTATTCAATTTTCTTTAGATTATTTTTACCTTTTAATTATTGCTTTTGTTTTCTTTAGCTGTTTTCCATTTTTCAAACTGCAAGTTATTTCTATATATGTGTCGAACTCGATCTGCAGGTAGTCCTCAAAACGATCTTGAACCTGAGATTGAAAGATTTCTCCATAGAGAAAGACGACAACAAAGAACAGAGATGACAAATCGACAAACTCTCTGCGAGTACCAGCAACCGTCGGTCGAAGGGAGGCCCTCTGCTATTGTCCTTCCTTAAGTTACACAGGCTGAACTGGATGCCTGACAATTCAAAACGAGTTTCATCACCACACTTTACCATCAGGGACAATACAGCGGGCTGGATTTAGAAGATGCTCCACACCATATATCTGCATTTCTTGATTTCTGTAACACTTTCAATAAAACAGGAAATCTAAACGAGCGCATCCGTCTGCAATTGTTCCCTTATTCCTTGAAAGATGGCGTCTCCAGGTGGCTGAGAAGTTTACAACCCAGCAGTATCCACAGCTGGGCCGAATTAGCAAACAAATTTCTGGCAAAATACTACCCCCGTCCAAGACGAGAGAAAAAATCGCTGAGATCACCAACTTCTATCAAGAACCAGGTGAGTCTCTTTATGATTCGTGGGATAGATTCAAAGAATTACAAATATTATGCCCACATCACGGTATGAGTAGCCAGGAACTTGTGTTATCATTATTTAGAGGTTTAAATGATTCTAACAAACTGTTTCTAAGTTCCTCGTCTGGAGGCAATTTTATGAAATTAACCGGAGAATAAGCAGTTGAACTACTGGATACCATGACCGCCAGCACCAGACAGTGGTGTAAAAACAAGGGAAGGGGTGAAGTAAAGAAAGAAACAGGAATGTACAGTATTCCCCCTCAGGATCATGTATCTGCTCAACTAGCTGCACTCACAAAAGTTGTGGAGAAACTAACGCTGAGTCAACCACAACAAAAAGTTGTGAAGGCGGTGGCCAGTTCCCCATATCTGACTCCCTATTGCGAAAACTGTGGAGGAGCTCATGAAATCCTAGACTGCAATGGTTCAGGTTGCAACAGGACCCTTGAGGAGGTAAGTTTAATTAACAACAGACCAGGGAATCCTTATCAGAACTCCTACAACCTAAACAATTTGAGGAGCAATCAACAACCATGGAAGAATTATGAGCCACAGACGAGCAACCAAGGATTCAACCAAAACCGACAACCTCAATACAACCGACAACAGGAGCAGCCACCCAACTCACAAGGAGATATGGTGTAACACCCCAACCCGAAATCCAATAACCTGAACGATGATAGCTCCCAAAAATAACTAGAAATGCAGCGGAAAATATATACATAACAACGGGTGGTGCTACAACGCCGCTAATCACCCATGTGACTAACAAGGCTACTCCAACTTAATTTACAAATGATGCGGTCTGAGTACTGAATACAAACCTCTTAAAACAACAGAAGATAATAATAAAAGTACGATACTGTAAGATGACACCGGTGGTAATAACCCATGTCTTAATTCTACCCCACCTACACTCGGTCGGGCAATCTCTTCATTCTTTAGGTACCTGGAATTATTTAGCCATGAAACGGCTCAGCAAAATAATTTGCCGGTATGAAATCGTGCAGCCCACAAGCTACTGGGCCACACCAACTAATTGTCGAATACATGCAGTTCATTTATAAAGCTGTAAATAAGCATAGCATGATAATATCAAATATCCACATAAGGACAATAATGTCACATAGAACAAGACTTTAGAAGGTCAAGTTAGCTGAACTGAAATTCTTAAATGATAGTCGGTCCACACAATGGGACTGACAGGTATAACTAAATATCTCAAATAGTGAAGGTATAGTGACCTCGTTAAGATCGAAAGGTTGGGTATTAAAAACCACAGAAGATAACGTAGTTAACCTCTGAACTGAGAAATGTGGGAAATAGAACCCTCGAGAGGAATGTAGTCTTCCTCTCCACTGAACTGATGGGAATTGAACCCTCGAGAGGAATAAAGTCTTCCTCTCAACTGAAGTGTTCCGTCGCGACGTAAATAGGAGACGACCTGAGACAGGTACAGCTCCTGTAGCATGCATGGCCAGATCCAACTGGGCTCCTCGTTCTCGTAGTATAGAATTGTTAAGTGTCATATAAAGACGTTAAACAAGAACACAGTGTGTATTGTCAATTATCACGTTTAGGATAATGACGTTTGTTATAAAGTGAAGTTAGTGAGAGACTTGAGTACAAGTCCTCGGTATACTGAAGCGCAGTTATTTAATCCACTGGTATAGTAGTGTTTGTATGCGTGGGACATACACGTAGTAGTCAGCATCATTCACGCACATAAATAATACAACAGCGCACAAGAGTAAACAACATTTTACATTAATTATCTTGGTCGTTAATTCAAACAACAGATAGCACACAAGCCGGTGTAATCCGGTAGAAAGAAGACTGCAATAATTCCATACCGTTCACCGTAGACTGTACTTGAAATACCCCTTACCTTTAAAATATAATTAAATGATCTATTAATGATCTAAAATGATTAATAAACATCTAATTATTATTGGGGAACAATCTAAAAGATCTCAACAAGGCAAAACACGCCTTAAGATCGGTAAAGCCGAAAATGTGCCTTAAGACACCATAAAGATTGTGTGACCTCAAATAGGATCCAAAGTGGATTCCTAAGTATTATAATGAAGTAAGGAACACAACAAAACCGTTCTCAAGGAGAACTAAGCTCAGGAACACCCTGTGACACAAAAATGTGCACTAAAACACCTTAAAGCACGTTTTTGTGAGATTGCCTTTTAAATTGATTTTTTAATGGGCTTAAAAATTATAATTATCCTTAAATATGATATTTTATCATATTGTATCATATTAGGAATTTAATTCCAGAAATTTACGAATTTTTACAAATTAATATTAAAATATTAATAAAACCCTAAAGTGGGGCCCGTTCGAGTCAATATTGACCAAGTATGGTCAATGGTCAATTAATTGACCCAATTGACCAAGGATTTCGACAGGCAAGGAGGAGAGGAGTCAGCATAATCATTGTTAGACAAATTAGCTACCTAATACCAAATTTGCAATAGTAAAAGTTACTTTTATTACTTTTCCAATTCAATTAAGCCTTTCCAATCATTCTTCTTCACTCACCTTGCTTCCCAGCCGATTCCAGCAGCCCCTCACCTCTCTTTGCTTCTCCATTTTCGTGGTTACACAGCCAAACTCAGAGGAGAACAGCAATCACCATTGGTAAGCTTATTAAGCTCTTAAATGTTCATTTTCTTCACAATTTCTTCCTCTTTCAATGGAGCAAAGCATCAACCACTTCCATCAATGTTCTTAGGTTGTTATGGAGGTTAAATGGAGGGTGTATCTCGGCATTAACAAGGGAAGAAGGTGGAGAAAGCTAATCTTGTTCTTAAGGTATAAAAATGTGCTCTAAGCACATATCTTTTGATTCCCTTCAAATTCGGCTGTGAAACTTTGTTCTAAGCTTATAATCTTCATCTTAACATACTTATCCAGTTGGTACATCAAGAGCTTCGAAGTATAACCAGATCCAAGCCAAAAACACCATTTTAGGCATTTTAAACAAGGTAAAGATTAGCTATCTTCTAATCTGAGTTATACCAGTTTAAAGCTTGGTTTTAGTAGCTCTTTTAACACTCTTTGCCTACTGTAAATACAGGCCGAGATTAACCTTGTATACCTTGGTGTTCTAAGGTAAATTTTACCTTGAAAATTGACATTAAACACTTCTTATGGTTAGATCTTGCTTGGAGACTAATCATGCCTTAATTGCTGTTTGAAAACATGTAAACTAAGCTGTGGAAAATAGATCTCCATACAGCCGTGGCCAACAAGGCATATACAAGGATAAATCAAGGTATAAACACCTTAAACTTATGATTTTTATAAATTTTAAGCATATATATATATATGGCCGAGAGTGAAGTTACATATATAGGTCATATTGACCTAAAAATGGAAAAAATGGCTAAGATAAATTAAGCTAGTCATTTAAGAGGTTTAATTAACATAATGGTCAAATTATGGCATTATGTGGAAAAATAATTAAACTAAGGTGAGGCCGAATATATATGCTATATTTTGAGACATTTATTGTGTAATTTATTTTGCAAGTTCAAGGTTGTAATAAGGCCATGTCATTAGGCCATTTTAATTTAATTTTATAAGCTTATTTAGTTTTATTTATGCTTATATAATTAAGTTGGGGCCAAATCGTAATTACTGGAAAATATAAAGCCGTGGGCTTAATTTAGAGGAGTTTAGGGTTTTTAAATGAATTTAATAAAAATTATAACATTTTATAAAGTTTTGGGTCAAAATTGTAAAAATAGAAAAGTATGGGGTATTGTTGGTAATTACCGAAAGTTTGAGTCCCAATTGGTATTAGAAGTCAAAGTTGACTATATAGGAGACTTTGACCAACTTTGGAGAATTTTAGAAATTAAAATACTACCTTATAATAAGATACTTATTAAATTGTAAAAGATTTATAAGACTTGGGGTGGCATTGTGATTTCCGAAAACTTGGGGGTACTAAAAGGAGTTTAGTACAAACCTTAGGTTATTAGGAATTTTTAGGAATTGATTTGGTTAAAATTGGAGTTAATATGAATTAAATAAGTATAATATAAGGTATTTCATAATATTGTTACAAATGGGTAACATATGTGGTAAAATCGAGATTTAGAGAAAGTATAAGGTTAGGAATAATGTTTATAACCTTTTGGTATAGTTTGGTGATTTTTGGAATTATATACAAGGCTTTATAAGGACATATGTATAATATATGATTTTAATGGAATTAGAAAACTATATGTTATAAAGAGGGGAAATTGGTGAATATAGAAAGTTAAGTGGTGGAAAAATAATTTAAATAGACCATGGGGTCTGTTCGGTTATTTTGAGAAAATGTAACCATGGGTTATAAGTATATTAAGGAATAAGGATTATAATATAAGGTATATACTATAAGTGTAACAAGGAAATATAATTTGGGGTTGAGTTGTAAATTATGGAAGTGTTGGTGGGAATTAATTAATACCGAGAGTTTTTAAGGGCTGTTTGGTATTTATTAACAATATATAACTATAAGTTATAATTGTTTTAATGACATAGTTGTCAAATTATATGTTATATAACTATAATATAACATGGTATAAATTATGTGGAGGATTTTGTAAATAATTAAGGAACATAGGTGCTGTTCGGAAATATTAATATTTTTGAATGAACTTTATAATATGGTTTTAATGTTATAAGAATAACATTTGTAATATAAGAGGTATTCATTAAAAAGGATGAATATATTATAAGAATTGCCATATAAGAAATAGTTCCATAAATACATACCATAAATAAATATGTTTGTGGTGGAAAATATAATATGGTTTAATGACCATATTTTTCATAATTAAAATGACATATGATAAAAGGAAAGAATTACAAACATTGGATATGGAATGTTAGGACTGTACATGTGATAATAAGGATTGATAATGCAAAGTATTGTTTACCACATTGAATTTGGGAAAAAGGAAAAAAAAAAAGAGAAACAAACCTTAGAAAAATAAATACTAAGGTGAAATGTATGGTGTATGACAAGAATCATACATACAATATAGAAACAAGCTATATGATGTACAAACATACATTAGGTTACATGCGATAACAAAAGCTCAACTATAAAGTATATTAATATACGAGACAAGACTACGCTTGTAATATAACACTTTTCCAATCTCGAGTTAAACCTAAAACCCGACATTGACAGTTAATAACGGGGGTTAACCGGGAGGTATTAGTGACGGTACGGGGTACCGTAGAATTTTGTGTTGTTATACAGTATGCTAATCAGTAGCATTATGTATTGTATAGACTGTTAGAGACGACGCATGGAGCATAGGATCTTGCTGATTCATACTCCACCGTAATACTCTCAGGGTGAACGGTATGTTATTTATGTGGCTTGATTGTCTCTGAGGATTTCCTCAGTTCAGACATTGTGTGAAAATCTGTGTTAAGATTGAATGTCTGCTTGTGTGAATTAATATGCCTGAGTTCTATATTAATGCTGCTTATAATTATTACTGTTGCACGATAACAGTACTGTTCGTATATATGAACATATTATAAAACGGACTAGCGGCAATGATGCTATCTTATATGTGTAATATAAGGAACGTAAGAAAAACGTTGTAGCATTAAGACAATAAGATACATATATTATATGAGACTTATATACGGAGCATTGGCCTCTTTAACGCCGCTCTCGTATCTAACACTGGATCCTGAGTCGACATACTCAGGATTGGACTAACGACCTTAGTCTGTTGGTTAGGAAAAATAATAACGCGATGCGATGGTATAGATAAGTTATCAAGAGGATGTGGCTCTTGCTGTGAAATGTGATCCATTAACGATACTAGGATACCGTGTGGTAACCGTAAGTATCAGGATAAATTTCCAACTACAGATTGTTCGTAGGACGGAGACTCTACCGCTGGAGTGGCTACTGCCGTGGGTGACCCGCCAAAGAGATGGGTAACTTAGAGACACGTCGTTCTAACGAGACGTTGTCATCAGACATGATTGAACATTACGAACGACTATATTAACTCGTACATTAGGCGAACATTATTTGGGCTTGCATGCCAAAGACGAGAGTTCATACTCGTTTATAATTCTCGTTCCCTCGCCTTGTTGTTCATTGGTTGTGCTTGTTGGTTTGGTGTGGTATGTTGGTGGATTTGTTTGAACAAGCCATCGTGCTCATATTGTGTGTTGTGAACTGGTTGTGTCGAGTCACCGTACTCATGTGTGGATTGTGGTTTGGGGGTCTGGTCGAGTGAGTCGCTGAACTCAATTATGAATTATTAAGTGTTTGCTGGAGTGGAGTCTCTGTACTCATATAAGCGCTGTAAACGCTTTCAGTGGTTTATTACGATGCGATGTGTGAAGCCGGGGGCTTGTTTGTTATTTGAGATTACTGCAATATATATTGTTGCTTTACAGTTTCAACATTGAACTATTTGTATGGAAACGAATTGCATACTCTCGACCAAATAACTGAATGGTCCGAGGGTGCATGACAGTCAGGTAATAACATACTCAGCAGGGGCTGATTCCATACCACAAACTACCATTTTTTGCAGGTATGCAACTTCCGGTGTCGGCAAAGAGAGTGACGCGCTGGGTAGTTTGATTACAGTTATTTAAACATGCACTGTTGCATTTTAATACGAACCTAGAAACATGTATAGGTTTTGGATACGTAGAAAGCTCACTGTGAATGTATTTATATTGGTTTTGGGAGTTTAGATCTATCTCTTGTTGTCACTGCGAGAAAATGTTTCGTATTTAAGAGCTTATCAGGAAGCACGTTATTACTCGTATGGGCGAGCAAGAACGGTGACCAGTAGTCAATTGTTGAGATTACCGCTGCGATTATATTGTTAAGTAAGATGATTAGGAGCCGAATAGAGTAGGGGTGTTACAGTACTTGTTTAGTTCCCGGTCAACGTCTGGTCAAACAATGTCCTAGAAATAGGATTAATTTGAGAGTGTTAATTTATGTAACTCTCGTATAATAATTTTATTGTTTCATGAAACGATTTCATATTCGTTATTTCATGTGAGGTTTATTCCTTTATATTTAGGTAGTTCTTTTAACCTCTTTCCCTTATAATTAATTAAGGTACTTATATATTTCCAAAACATGTAGTCCTAACTTATAAGACTTATATTGTGTGGTAATTTCTTTTAATTACCTTATGATTGGATGTATAACTTATTTGTCACTCCTTGTGGTATTTCTAAATCTTTTAATGTATATAATATACATATTTATCCATGCACTATATTTGTTATTTATTTTTAATTGTCTAAGTGACATAACAACTTTATAATTCCTTAACTATATTTATATGTCACACTTGGACATTATATTCTTATAATTCTTTGTTATTCTCCTCTTAACCATAAATAATATTTATTGGTTACAATTAAATTCCTTATAACTATATAACCATAGTTTTAATCCCTTAATCACTTATTCTCATTCCCTTTTGATTTACTTGAAAATCTAATATATATATATTTCACACACATGTATTATTTATGTTATTTATATATAATTGTCTAAATGACATAACCTCTTAATAAATCTCAATTTATATTTACATGTCATACATGGACATGTTATTAACATATCTTTTATTATTTACAAACTAAACCCAAATAATATTATTCCTTTTACAAGTAAATTACTTGTGCTTGTATATCATATAGTTTTAATTTCATAAATCCTTAAATCATAATTCTCTTTTCTAAATATCTTAAATATCCATATAGGACCTACAAATATTTTTAATCTCATAATTACAACATACTTTTCGGTTAATATATTATAACCTCATTTATTTCTTAAACTTTACATTAAACTCCAAAATACATTATATTACATAGTTTTATTTCCTTAAATAATTAATTCACTAAACCACCACTATAAATTTAGTAATTATTATTTGAACACTTTAACTTTTATAAATCACCAACTAGCCTCATTAATTTTCGGCTTTGTCTTAGAATTTCTTATAATTACTCTTTAACCCCAAAAACTTTACATAATTTATATATTCACTTATAAACTATAGTTTTGATATTTTAATTTCCTTAATAACCAAGTGGACACTTATATTTCTACTAATTGTGAATTCGCCCCATATAAGGTCTTATTTTATATTTAAACTCTTAAAAATTTTATATTCACCCCATAACTTTTATAAATTTAATATCTCATGTCATAAATCATTTTAACTTAAAGGTTTCGGTCAATATTTGACCATTGTAACACCCCTACTAATAACACCACACTTAACCATTGATCGCAGCGGAAATCACATCATAAACACTGACTATTTCAATGGGTGTTACACGCCGTTAGCCACCCACGTGGCTAACAAGGCTATTACTTACACAACGTACCGGTCTGATGGACAAGATTACCGAGCATTACACTTTACATTTACAAGTCCATTATAAACTGAATACAAATACATCTACAATCCAAACTGTACCGAGTCTAATACATTCCATCATCGATATCACGCTGAACTAAATAACCACCCATACATAAACAGTTACCCCGTCCTACTCTCGAACGGCTACCAGCTTCATTGTACCTGAAAAGTAATGGGGGCCCCCAAAGGGGGTCAGCACCTTTGCTGGTATGGTAATCCTGCAGCCCGCATGCTACCGGGCCACGCACAACTAATTGTCGAGTGAGCATGTAGTTTATTTTATTAAAGCATGCAAGAAAACAATAAACACATAACATGCTTATAAGCATACACAACCGAATATGGGTTACAACCAGCAAAGTCAACACATCATCACTTGTTAGATTATGTACACTTTACTTAAGGTGTGTCAGATTAAATATGGGTCCGCACACCAACACACATAACATTACATAGATGTGTCGGTATTAATATAGACCTGATCACACCAATACACATAACAATACCTAGATGTGTCGGTATTAATATAGACCCGATCACACCAATACACAATTTCCCCCTAGCTCCAGTAGTGATGAGATAGGTAAGCCTTGGTTAAGCTTGTGGGCGGTTGCAATCCAAGGAAGGAAAGCAACCTTAACATAACATTAGTCCCCCTAGCCCCGAATAATAATGAGGTAGGTAAGCTTTGGTTAAGCTAGTGGGTGATTGTAATCCAAGAAGGAAAAACAACCATAACATAACAGAGTGGGAGTTAATTCAAATATATACATCCAACTCCCAAACAACGCGCGACCGGAACGACCGGATCCTCACCCCCCTAAATATACATATCAGTTAGAAGTATTCCTTTTATGGAACTTATCACTACATGTACCTTTGGTGTTCAAGTTTGGTTATCACAACACAAGGGAGGTCATCCCATTCGACGAACATGACAACAACATTCGTTAACACTACATTAACAAGGGCAAACACAACACACATAACCAAAATATACAACTAAGCACGGATTGTCGTAGTTAGTACTCTCCCGTGGATTGGGACGTTTAATCCGGATACCGAACTCTTATTGATCCTAGAGTCGGTTAGCTACGGTTTAACACATAAATAAGTTAAACGGCATCGGACTATTTACCCACATTAATGAATTACTAAACTCATTTCATGCTTTATCTTGAAAGGTGGCAACACACAGACAAACAAGTTGGCATACAGCCGTGTAACCCGTAGGACACAGGTTGCAAGAAACCATACCTGTCACCGCGGGAATTACTTTACCGGTGTTCTCACTTGCCTCGGGTTCACTTGTTCTTCATGTCTTACTCTTGAACACTATTTACATGTCAAATGGTTCATTAACATTAAGGTGTTACGGTAGGTACATAATGCTATTCCCGTACTTACCCTGTTATCCCGTTATTTCGGTTTAACTTTGTGTACTTAAACTCACAACTTTCCCAATCACTCCCAACACTTGTTTATACTTCTTAGGACCTTTAAAAGTCACCAAACAAGGCCTTAACAACATCCAAAACCATTACCCATCAATCCCCCACCTTTAGAATACTTTAAAACACATATTAGGCCATTTTTGGTCTGGTCCGGGAATTGGTCCGGACCCAAGGTCCCGGACCACCTCTGTAATGCACTTTTGGCTCATTTTTGACATTGGTGCTGGACTTGGTCCTGGACTTAAGTCCCGGACCAATTCCTGCATTCACTCTCGGCATGTTTTTTGATGCGGTCCGGGACTTGGTACATATCCTAGGTCCCGGACCCTGCTAAAAACTACTACAAAGGTCATTTTTCAACCCCAAATCAGCCCTTAATCCACCCCTAATCATTCCATAAACTTTCCACAAGTTTCCTACATAATTAAACACCTCAAAATATGCTCTAAACCTCTCCAAATCTTTGGTTTAATCCACCACCCAATTCTTGCTCAAATTCAACGAACTCACTTTTCACATTCTTGCATTTTGCACACTTGTGCATTTCTATATCCTTTTGATAGTTCTTACCTCCTACCAAACTTACCAAATCCATCAATGACCATTACCAATCATTCCTACATAAATGCACTTCTAAAACCCACATTCGCTCCTTGTTTCACAAGTTACAAACACCAACTCTTTTTCTTGAGATTCCAAGTTACCAAGCATCATTATGCTACAGATTTTGTACTCTCTTATCTCCATTCTCCATCTACCATTATAAGGCCATTAATCCACTCTACTCAACACTATAAACACCAAGGTTCTCCCATTCACCAAGCCATCATCAAAACACTCTTTTCTACCAAAATTCGCCATACCTCCCCATAAACCTAACATATCCATTTCCGTCAATCTCTCATTTTCATTCCTAATCTAGCCACACCCTTACAAGGGTCCTACCAGCACATAATAAATGCTCGAAGTCCATCAATCAACAACATAACTCCCAAAATCTCAATAAACCACAATATAAACACAAACTCAAAACACTTGGTTCCAAGGCCCTTTAATTCACAATTAACTTCACAAATCCCTCAAATCAACTAAGCACATTATTTTTCCATATTTTTGGGTTCATTATTCATTTAACCCATCCCAAATTCTTAAACAACCAAGATAGTTATTAAGGTAGTTTTCTTACCTTAAATGCACAGTCTCTCCTTAATTCTCCTCTTGCTCCTCATCTCCTCAAAATCGGTCAAGAGGGAATGGAGTTTCCAAACTCCATCCCAACATTCAAAAACACAAATACATTCCATTAATTATCTAAACCCTTAGGAAATTTTAATTCAATCAAAGGGCTTAAAACATAAGGTTAGGGTTTACCTTTTGAGCCTTTTAAGAGGGATTTTCACCCTTGAATCAAGAAGGCATTTACTCCACCATTGGAGGGTTGTAACAAGGCTCCAAAACAAGAGAAAAAACAAGGTAAGAGAGAGAGAGAGAAAAATCGGCTACCATAGGAGGAAGAACAAAAACGAGTTTTTCAATGAGATTTTTACCTTGTTTGAAAGAGGAGGCTCCAAGCTACATATTGGTGCCATTTTCTCTTCAAATGGGGAAAACCCATGGGGATGAACTTCACTATTTTCGGATTTTGAAAAGAGAGAAGTGTAGAGCTTGATGAGAGGAAGAAGAATATGTGATTAGTTTTTCATTTGGAGCAAGGACGAAGCTTGGGCAAGAGGAGAAAGGTGGGAAGCCATTGAAGGGGCTTCAAAATCGCCAACACACAGAGAGGAGGGGAGAAAATCGCTGGAGGAAGAAGGAAAGAGAGGAAAGAGAAGAGGGCTCACGTGAGAAATGAGAGAATGAGAGGAGAGAGAGTGTGGGTGGGGTATATGTTAACTTTTTCACTTTGTTTTTGCTTTTGACTTATTTAATTAGTTAACTAGTCATGTGTGAGGGGCTATCTATATTAATAAAACCGGCCCACTAATATGTACACACTGGAGCGTTTTTCATTTTTTTTACAGAAACGCTCGTTTATTTACCCGGTTTTAGCACTATTCACTAACCGGGTCCGTTTTCTGGAATTTTCTCGTTTAATTAATTTTAATGGTTATTATACTCCCATTAATGTTTATTTATAGTTATATGATCAACTATAATTTTTACGGGGTCTTTTGACCATTTAAAGTCACGTTTTCGGGTTTTCTCGAAAAACGCGCTTTAAGGCTCTGTTAGCGTTTTTACGCATTATTTGGATCCGTTTCCTTCCGGAATTTTTCCCACATATTCTTAGTGTATTTAGGGTGTAAAAATATATTTATAACCCCAGTGAAGGTTATATACCTCCTTAAATAATTAAATACGCATTTTCACGTTTTATGACTTTTACGCATTTTCTTTTTCTTTTTGGTTTTTATCTCTTCACCAATGATCTTAAGGACTTAATTAGCCTTAGAAAATCATAATTACATAATTAATTAACATATTAAGGTTTGGGGTATTTCAATCTACCCCCCTTAAAAGAACTTCGTCCTCGAAGTTCACAATTTCCCTCATATCCTTTTAATCGGAACGCTGGGATTACTTGCAGGACACAACTTCCATACTAAAACACACTTTACATAACAACCTCGGACTTAACGGTCCGGGTAACATATCCATATCCATACATAACATAACATACTCACATGATAACCTCGGACTTAACGGTCCGGGTACCTTAACGACATTTACACTTACATAACAACGCTCAGACCCTCAGGTCTGGGTCACATAACAACATTCAGACTCATAAGTCTGGATAATATTTATTACACATATCACACAACATGTCTTAGCATGTATAACAAACAGAAATACCTTTTCCATCTCTTCATGGGCTCGGCCCTAAGACTACAGGACGTTACAGTCCTCGAGTCCATGTCGAGTACATATACACTGTGATCCCGCAGAACCCGGTCGCGATGGACACCTTCTGGTCCCCGTTCCTTTGTGAGATCAAAACAATCACATACATTTTAAAATATACTTCTCATGTCACCGGTCCGAAGACAAAGGCTCATACGTCCTCAGCTCGTGAGCAAGTAATACGAATTTTTTTTTATGGGGTTAAGTGGAATGAAATCCTTTATTGGAAAGTACCAATTGAAAATCCTTTTTATAAGGTCAAGTAAAGAAATCCTTCCTTTGAAAATACCATTTACGAATCTTCGAAATATTAATTGAAGTCTTGAAATTACCAATTGAAAATTTGAAGACACCAATTTAAAATTCTTTTTGAAAACTCAATAAAACTCCAAGTCCAATTTATGCTAACTGCATCTTATTCTTAAGGCGGTCATTTGTGACCACTTATAGGGAGTTTCAAGAATCATCCAACCCTGATGTGATCAGCATCAGTGTTGAACTATCTTTCCACCCCAATTTGTGTTCGGCTTCCCTTGATCTCATGATAATCAAGTTTCACCTCCGACTTCATTTTCAAACAGCAACTAATTCACGCATGTACCATTTTCTATCTTTTAATCCATCTAGTCATAATCATTACATCTCCAAAGGATGGAACTCCGTCTATCAATCATCATCCAGATTCAACTTAATCCAAGTTACCTAGGGAATTTAATTCTCACTAGGTTCTATGTCGGTGTGATACCTCTTCATAAATCACAATACTGTATATATATATACTTTTATCAAAATACAATACACAGTTTTACATTTAGTATTATATGAACATACATAGTCGGGGTTTTAGTTCCACGGGAGTTTATTACTCCCTTACACTTGTACTCTCACACATAACAGTTAACAAGGTATATACATTTATCACAATGGTATTCGCATCTCCTGTGCGCAATTACCACAATTAAACCATGAATGAATGCGCATGTTCATATTACATACGCACCAATCATCAAAACAAATTATTTTGTGCTATGCACAACATAGTTCACGTACACTTGTACGTTAAAACACACTAAGCGGTTTTAGGCTCTACCCCCGTTAAAAGGGATTACGCCCACGTAATCAATCACTAAACATTGGTTTAAAATGTTCTGCCGCCGTGAAGTGTCTTAACTTCCATGCGGTCTGTTATACAATGTATTATGGTTAGAGGATTTTAACCATATTGGGGGTTTAGTCCCTAAACCAAGAATTCTCATTGGAGTTTATTTAACTCATCTCTGGTTTCGATTCTGGCCTGTGAGGCTTCTTGTCGTTAATAACCAGCCATTATTCATATTCACAATGTATCTGAAACCTGGGTTCACTGGCTTCTGCTGCGCAACTGTGGCAGCTTAGAGCTTAGTTTGCCCCATTCGTTATTCATAATGTATTGTACATTTCCCATTTATCACCTTCATCTTGTGAAGAATGGTTTCTCAACCGACGCGTGGTATCTCTTACCGTGAGCGAATTCGGTGAGTTACAACCTTTCCATCCACCTCCATGATAATTTACTGTGTATGCTGCTATGTATTTCACAATGTTTAACTTGATTTCTTCCGAATTTTTGTCGGTTGAGATTGAGCTACTACATAATGCGTAGTGCTCTCTCGGTTATTTCCCACACTTGAGGTATACACTATACCGATATTCGGTATTCCGTGTAACTCCAGTCACTTATTGCTAACAGGCTTCCGTGTTTGGTTTCGTACAAGTACTCTTTCATTGGTATGACCTTGCATTTCCTATGCCTCAGTCCTTATAGCGTTATAAGTCTCTTTCCACTACTATCACAATTAACATTCTCCCAAGTTCCTAGCTATCCCACTCGATCATTACTGCGCAAGTGCAATACCAAAACACTCAGTCATACAGAGTGTAGAGGCGTAAACTCCTGGCAGTAAATCTCTTATGTGATTGCAATAGGAATGAACACTGTGTTTCACTGAGATGTTTATCTCATAATACTAGCTACTGGCTTACTGCCTAGTTTTTTTGTTATCACTTACATTGCATTTCCACTGAGTTTAACTCATAATTCTGCTTATTTGCCATACATTCGTTTAACAGTACTTATACAACGGTCGCTTATTGCGCCCCGTATTCTTACTTCTTGTGCAACACTAACATGGCATCACTCTCATATTAGCTTCTGCTCATGTACTTCCATCATTCCTATTTTTGGTTCGTCATTCATTAGGATGACTACTGAATACACTATTTTTTTGAGTCTTTATGTTCTCTGAGCGTTGTTCACTCTTCATTTAGCATCACACACCTATGGTGGTTGCTACTAAACTTATTACTCCTCCGGTCTCCACACTGGTATAAACATTACTTTTCGTATTTTTCTTATTCAAATCACTCTGGGTAATAACAACATGGGCAAACGTTAACATATTTCCTGAACTTGGTTCACATAACTACCGCTCCCGCGGTTTCACAATATCGAGAGGTATCCCCACTCTTAAAGAAGTGGTTCGTTCTCCGCTTTATTTGAAATACCCCAAACTTAGATATGGTGTTTAAATGATAAACTAAGATATAAGAAGGCTAAATAATGCCTTAGAAACATTAAGAAACATTTCTAATCAAAGAAAATATAAGGAAACACCAAAAAGAGCAGTTTAAGCAAAACGTGCTCTAAGCTTGGAGAGACATGGGAGAGTACCCAAATATTGTTCTAAGACCTTAGTAATATCCTAATGGTCATTTTAAGTCAATTACCAAAGAAAACCAAGCTTGAAAACTAGTTAAAACACAAAATGTGCTTTAAGGAGTCTTAAAGCACGTTTTTGAAAAATTGTCTTGTAAATGAGTTTTGAATGGCTAAATGTCCATCATTACTCTTTAATTAATATGTGTACTATATAGTATCACATTTGGAGGTCTATATCAATGGGAAATCAAAAATTTCACAACAATGTGCCTTGTTTTTGATGAATAGTGAATTAATTAAGCTAGTTTATAACATAAGTCTATATAAGTGAGACATTGGTCAACAAAGACTAAACTACCCTCATTCACTAAAGGGGGCCGGTTTTTTTAAGTGTGACTCACCACACTTATCTAGCTAAGTAAAGAGAAAGCAAAATAAGTAAGTTATAAAGCATAAAGTACTATTCACCTTTTAAGATAAATATCACATTTTGCTTACCTCTCTCCTCACTTCTTCATTCTTCCTTGTCTCACACGATTTCTTGCTCTCTTTCTCTTCTCCATTAACGTGAAGCTCCTCTCCATGCTAGCTCCACCTTCTCTTGCACACATCTTGCTCATTTTAGCTCCAAATCCAAAACAAAATACATATTCTTCTTAGTTAGCTCAAGCTCCTCCTTTCTATCTTTTCAAAACTTCAAGAGCTTCATTTTGGTGCCAAGTCAAACCACCATTAGAGGAGGAAATTCAAGTTTGGAGACTCCATTGGCATCTCCATCCTCTTAAGGTAAAGAAAGTGTAAGAAAATCTAGGTTTCCACCATTTTCTTCACATGACCGAAAATATATACTCATGGGACTCCATGTTTATGCCTTGTTCTAGCTTGTTTCTACTCTTCAAAGGAGAGAGGAGGTCCTTCTTGCTTCACATCCAAGTTTGTCTTGAGAAACCAAGGTAAAATCACATTAATACCTTAAAACATATTTTTAAACCTAGGGTTTGTTCCTTAGGGTTAATGTGTTATCTAGTACTCATTGGAGTCATTGGATATTGGTTAGAACATTGGCAAGGAGAATCACATTGGTGACCGAGATTGAACAAAGAAAACCTAAGGAGAAAAGCTTTTAAGCTTGTGAGAAAACAAGGTAAATTACTTACCTTAAGGTGTTTTGTTGTTTAAGGGAATGAGATGTGGGTATGTGATGAGTTTGGTGTAGAGTTTATATTGGGAAGGTGCTATAAAAACCTAGGAGAAACAATGACTATACTTGTGAACTTGTGACTAAGGAGCAAATGAGAAAAGAGATAGTTTAAGGATGTAAAGGTGAAGTACAAGAAGCATTTTATTTCAATGGGAGCCTTGTTGAGTGTATTCGCAGGTTGAAGGCAATATATATGTGGAAATTCAGTGGTTAAGATTACTGTCATTTAAGGGCCTAAGTGCCAAGCATTTTAAGTTTAAGCATTATATGATGATGTGGTGAAGTTTTAGTGTAATTTGGGTGTTAAGGTGTTGTGATGAGAATTTGTGTGGTATTGGTTGTTTGATGGAGAAAAACCATGTGTTAGGAAGTACTATATACTAGAGAACCCATGGCAAAATTTAAAGGAGAGTTTAAGTGTTTAAGATATCCTAAGGGAATTTAATGACTAAGGAAGTACTAGGAATGTTCTATGGGTTGTCTTGATGAAAAAGGGTGAAGTTAAGGTGTTTTAATGACTTATGATGACTTAGGTATCACCATGGAAGATTTAGGAATCAAGAGAATGTATTCGAGTGTTTAGGACTTAGGCAAACGTTGATGCACAACTAGGAAGGAAATAATGTGATGATGATGGAAGTTTAGACTTGTTAAGGAACTTTAAGTAAATGTTTAAAAGAGTTTTAGATAGTGAGAGATGCTTGGGAGATGATGTTATAGTGGTGAAGGAAACATTTGGCATAGTGGTTACACTAGGTATGAACCACCACCTAGAAACCTAGAGGAAAGCATTACAAGTGTTAGCATTATTACAAGGAAAATGCATAATGACTAAGGTGGGTTTTGGTGGATGATTTAAGGTATTTTAAGGAGGGCTTAAGGTGTATTTGAGGTGCCCAAATGAGGTTATAACATATGAGAATATATGAGGAGAAGTTTGGAGTTGAAAGAGAATTTAGAAACAAGTTTTTAGAGCCGACCGGCCTTAGGACCGACTTGCAAGGTCGGTCGGCTCTGTTACTACGGAAATGTTTCTGGAATCGACCGGACTTGGGACCGGACTTACAAGTCCGGTCGGCTTGTGTTTTGTGAGGGAAAATGTTTCTGGAATGGACCGGACATGGGACCGGACTTGTCAAGTCCGGTCGGGCATGAATTTTGTACGGTAATAAGTCTCTGGAATCGACCGGACATAGGACACATGTAAGTCCGGTCGGAGTGAATTTTCCAACGGTAAAAGGGTACTGGAATGGACCGGACTTAGGCAAGTCGTCGGTAATCCGTCGAACCTAAAAAAAAAAAAAAAAGAAATTTCAAATTCTAAAATGGTAATGGGTAATGGGTATGCCCTTGGTAGGGTAGTAATTTGGGACCCTAAGAACTTAAGGAATTAAGTTAAGATTAAGTATAAGTTTTAATGTTTAAAGTTAAGTTTGTAAGCTAAGTAATAAAGACTTGAGAGATTATTGAATGGAAGTCCTTAGGGACTAAGTGAGTTAAGTAAGGTGCAAGATAACTAATAACCTAAAAATGAATGAATGTTTTAGGTTTGTGAATTGGGACCCCGAAGATTAGTCAAACAACGATCGACGGTGAACGGTACAATCCTTCTTGTGACCTGCTTGCTAACGAGGTGTCCCTCGCTTGTTGCTATCTGTTATTTGCTATGACTAAAACAAGATAAAGCATGCAACCGGTTATATTGTTCTCGTTGTGATTGTGTTATATTTACACTAACCCACGAGACTTGAGATTGTTACTAACCAAGTTTAGTACTTACTGAGTTAAGAATAAGAGTTAAGTTTGATGGTTGTTGGTTAATGCCCGTTAAGGCTTAGCTAGCTCATGTGTTTTAAGATGTCTACTAACTGGAACTTGAGTGAGGAAACCCGGGACCGATCTCCGGTCATGCATGCTAAGGAAAAAGGGGGACGGTATCTGAATCAGATCCGCCCTCCGCTTAAGGACTTGTCTTCGGACTTGTAGCCTAGGGCCGGTTGCCGGCTCAGCTACGCTGGACTCCCGTCCAGAGTAGGTGGCATTAAGATGGTGCGGTGGGATCACCTAAATCCCAGGTTCGAATTAAGCTACAACCAATCCCTTCCAGGAAAGGTTTGTATACTGAGATTAAGATTAAGATTGAGATTGAGATTAAGATTAAGGTAAGGTAAGGAACTGAGATTAAGGAAATGAGGACTAAGGAGGGGGTTACTAACCCACTTGATAAGGGAACGCTTGAGTCGTTCATTGCTTGTGAACTATATATGTTCATCTGTGGTTATTGTTATTGCACTTCATACTATGCTTGTGTATGTAATCAATTTCCATGCTATCGACAATTAGTCGTCGTAGCCCCGTTAGCTTGGGGGCCATGAGAAGGTGTACCAGCATTCGTGCTGACCCCCTCGGGGGCTATTTTTACACTTGCAGGTAAGAGGCCCATGAGGACGCACTACGAGAGTAGGAGCGGTTAGACTTAGGTGGGGACTTTTGTTTTGAGTTCGGGTTGCGCCTGTGCACCCGACTGTTTAATTAAACTGATGTAAGTTTGGGATTGTGTATAAGATACTAGCACTCGGTTGGTTGTGGTATTGAGAATGTTGATGTGTAAGTTGGGTAAGTGTTTTTGGATAAGTATTGTAAGTATTTAAGCCGGTATATTCTATCGATCAGACCGTGGCAAGGTCCAGGTGTTGTTTAATTCCGCTGCGACGTATTCGATTAAGTGTTCAGATTGCGATAACCACGATAGGCTTTGGATGGGGTGTTACACTATTTATTTGTACAACATAAACTTTCGTCATCAATTAAATTTACATGACACATTTGGTAAGTGGCTTATAAGCCTTACTGTCTCGAGCTCTGCTCATCGTAGGCTGTTCACACCAATTTTACTTCTCCGTACACCATCCCATGGTTTGGAGGTTGTATCGGGCTCCCTGACAAGGTCGTTGCGTCACGCTTCCTTATATGGGATGCCCCTAAAGAATGTCAGTCTGCCTCGTGACGACTTATGCTTCAACCGGGTATTAGCTCCAACTCTTGTGTTTCTATCACGACATTTCGTTCAATAATTGTTGACTCAAGCACCCTTCAGGACAGTTCCTGGGTGTTACTAGGCTATGCCATTACATCTGGCTTGTATACGTTTAGTTAACTACATCGCTTTGCGTTCTTTACTGGGCCTACTATCTTCTTCTATGAAGATCGATATTCCCTGGTAGTCTAGGTGATCATTTCGGGAGTTTCATCCCGTTCGTTGCACATTACCGTGTCCATGTTAGACATTGGCCTTACTAGGTATTGACTGGGTATTTGTTCCAGCTATCATGTTTTATTCCTCGGGATTCTTGAGACATATGTGATGTCTTTACTTACTAGTCAGTGCGCTCCACACTTCTTGACTCATAAACACTTCCTTAAAATGGATTCACTAATTCTTTTAGTCTCGTTAACTTAACTGGGTTCCTTTACTTCAACCATTCTTGGCAATTCGTTGCTCTTGTTTAACTTTTACTGTTGACCGTAGTATGGAGTCGACTACTTCCCGTGTTCCTGACTCCACTCGTATACATATGTGGGGTACCGTACTGATACATTGCTACGTACCCGACTAACCCATAAGAAGGTCTGTCAGGCCCACAAGCTCCTATCGGAGTGCAGTCGTCCCACATTTTAGTTAGTACACTCGTAGTGTCCGTCACACGCCTAGGTGAAGTATTCTGTTGTCAACTCCCTCATATCGTCCTATGATAATATGCATTCCATGCTTCCCGAACTTAATTAAGGGAATTCTATCCACTACTGTATTTAGCATGAACTCAATCCATTTCCTCGGGTTATCTGATTCCCGACTGCGTATAAGTTACCTACTGCGCGGCGCTGAGGCCGGTGTAGGTCTTCTGGTTTCGTTTTAAAGAGAATCTGAAGTTATTGAGAAAATTTGGGCTTAAAAGAAGGTTTGAAATGAATATGAGTTGGAAGGAAATTTAGGTGTGAAAATGGTTTGAAAAAAATCTGGGTTTAGAAGAAAAACTAGGTTTAATAGAAAATTCTTCCTGGTATTTAAAATGTCTTCACGCTTTGACCAAGTCTAGCCTCCCGCTGACTGGTATATCTTCACATACAATGGTTAGGCTACTGAGCCCTTCCAGGTTTCACTCTTCAAATTCTTGGATTCTTGATTCTATAATCACTCCCTTCAAAAATACGGTACCTTACTAGGTACTTTATAGTCATTAAAACTTTCCCGAATAGCCCCCTTATAGCAGCACTTGCAATAGCAAGTGCGCCATGCTGGCTGGCTATCGGTTCAACATGTGCTGGTTGCGATATTACTTGTGTCACTACCGTATTCGGTAGCCTTGTTGGCTCTTCCTTTAACCTTACAGTTTTGATAATAGAACATTCGAGCGACTCTTAATGGTCTTAACATGGTAGTCGTTAACTAGGTTTCTCTCCATTCACTTAACTCTGTGTTCTCCCTTAATGTTCCTCCCCACGCATTTGTCGTGGTTACCGAGGCTTGATTCTCGTTCAGTACTACTTCGTAGTCCTATTGAGGTATGTTTCACTAATACTACCATAGTGGTCTAAACTATGATAATCGGGTATTACAGCCTCTTTGGCGTTGTAGGTTTGGAATTATCCACCCTTCACTAGTTTCTTAGTCGGTTACTATACCATTGTCGGTATTATTTAACAATTGTGGTCCCGTAGACATGTCTCTCGGTTTGTCGCTCCTCCATTGACCGCCACTGTGCACAGTTAGTGCTTCTTTCTTGTTGACTGCATTTCCTCGACTGCTAGGCATGTCGACCCAGGTCGTCGGAAATTTCAGTCACTTTTAGATAGGATTCTTAGTCCTTCGCTATTAAGTGCGGGTAAAGGTGTTCAAACAGGTTCCGTCTCTGGGATTCTCAGTCTTTGGAATCTACCGTATGACAGGTTCTCCGTATTTACAGAGGTACTTAATAATAGCCAGATCGGGCTTTCCCGAGTAAGAGAGGACTTTTATCTCTCTGGCGTTCTTTCCGAGTTACAAAATAGGGATTGTGGAGGGCGGGAAGGATATTGTAGGTTTCCAGTACACACTGGTAATTCCTAACTACCGTATCTCTCACGCTATCACTCAACCCTTAACTTAAAGGTTTCGGTCAATATTTGACCATAGTTTAATTTCACACTTAATACATTAATATACCAATAAACTTATGTGTTTCTCGGTTTTACACCAAACCTTTTAAAATTTACATTTTAACCACATAACTTATAAACTAGCCATCTAAAGACTTGTAGCTATTTTAATATTCCCAAAATTTATAATATAAGCTATTACACTCATATATATCTCGAAAATCATCAAATGAAATATCTTGCTCTCGGTTTTAATATTCCTTTACCATATAGTTTTAAAACTTGATTTAAACCTTATAATAAATACATATAAATGTATATAAGCCATATAACACTTCCAAAAATTATGCTAATGACTTAGAATGATTATACACTCAAAATAGAGCAATTAATACTTAAATATTTCGGTTAGAATATATGTGTATCCTAATTAATTTTTGTGACACATATTTATACCTTAAGGTAATAATCTTACCTTATATGTTATAAATTATTTTATTGACATTATAGTCCATATATTTTCGGCCTTAATTTATTTAAAGGGTACACTAAATTTTTATATCAAAGTTTGAAACTTAAATCAACCTTAAACTTAATAAACCTTAATTGTATATACTTACTTCTTAATTCAAGACAATTCTTGTACTTGATTTCTCCTTGAATTCCAAGCTCTCCAAATGCTATTTTGATGAAGGTATTTTCGGCCTCCTTATACACATGTTGGAGATCTATTTGTTAGACTTCTAACAAGGATTTATAAATAATATTTGGAGTAGTTTTATAAGAGTTTACCTTAGGAATTTTCAAGGAATTTTTGGTAGACCTTGAGAGGATTGTAGACCTAGATTTCCTTCATAAAATGATGAAGAGAATATAGGTTTAGAAGTTCTAGAATTCGTCACTAATTATAGACAACATATGGAGGAAGATAAGGATCACCTCATCTTACCGAAATTTCCAGATTGTGCACTCTCTGCGGTTTTTGTCACCCAGAACTGAAATGACCACGAAAATTAATGATCCTTATATGCCTGGAAATCTAATTCAAAGAGGAACAACTTTGGTGTTGAGAAGATTTTAAGAAAACTTACGGAAAATTCATAATATCTCCCGAACTGAGACCTATTGAACAGATTTCTGCTGTGAACCACTTCGCCTTCTTTTGTCCACCCAGAACTGAATACACCATGAAAATTAATGTTCTTTATATGTATGGAAAGCTAATTCGAAGAGGAACAAGTTTGATGTTGGGAAGATTTCGAGATAACTTACTGAAAATTACAGAATCTCTCCCGAAGTCAGACCTCTTGAACAGATCTGCTACTTGACTTTTGCTTTGTAGGATTAGCTAGGAATTTTGACATAGAATGGAGTTAGAACTCAAACCTCCATTGTTGGAGCTTGAAGCTAGGAAAGAAGAAGAAGGAAAGAGAGCAAGGAAGCTTACCCAACCGGTGGTGTGAAGGGCAAAGAAGAATGAATGCTCACGTAGGAAAATAAGGTAAGAATTGATGGAATTTTCTTTTGATAATTTAATGTCAAATTTGACTAATCTTTTCCCTTGTTTTCATTGTTTGGTTGGCTCAATGGATGCCCATGTTCCCAGCACATTTTCGGATGAGTGCTAAGGCATATTGGAGACTTTGATTGCTAGTTGAAGCTAGAAGACAAAGTAAGTTAATTATGTGTTTTTCTTTTGAATATTCAAAGTAGTATACATGTCATTCCTTGTCTTCATTCTCTTCATTATTTCGGTAATGTGCTGCTACCTTTACATCTGATTTTTTGATGATTAAAGCTTAAGAACATGGCTAGGTTAGCTAGGCATTTTATTTGAATTTTTATAAGACAATTTGAACTCCTTTTCATGCTTGAATTCGGACATAAGGGGCTGTACAAGGCAATTGTTGTTGTCTAATTTTGACTATGAATTATACTAGTTAGGTAAGGTATTCTTTTGACTAAATAATGAAGCAAATATTCCCTTCTTTACAGCTCCAAAATCGGTGGTCATTCATGCTATGACATGGCTGTTTGTTTGTATACTTGCAAGTTGCATAAAGTAGATGCAAGTTATTATTTTATGTATTATTTCATTACTTTTGCCAAAGCTAACATTCTCCTTGTTTTTCCTTCCAGGTCATCGACAATGTAGGCTCCTCTTTACAGATTTAATTTATCATAACACAACATGGCATGTGATAAGGTGAGTCACCATTCCATAAGACAATTTACAAACTCAAAAACTAGTCAAAATTGACTAATAAAATCGCCCCATGTGGTGGTCAAATGGGACTGATTTTTCATTTGATTTTTGTTACTCTATATTTTACTAAGACCATACTAATATGTGTAGTAGGTTCCAGCATTTAATTGGTACATTTTTATTATGGTAAAAGATGAAAGTTTTAAGGTAAAAATGGTGCTAAAAACCTAGGAGAAACAATGACTATACTTGTGAACTTGTGACTAAGGAGCAAATGAGAAAAAAGATAGTTTAAGGATGTAAAGGTGAAGTACAAGAAGCATTTTATTTCAATGGGAGCCTTGTTGAGTGTATTCGCAGGTTGAAGGCATATATATGTGGAAATTCAGTGGTTAAGATTATTGTCATTTAAGGGCCTAAGTGCCAAGCATTTTAAGTTTAAGCATTATGATGATGTGGTGAAGTTTTAGTGTAAATTGGGTGTTAAGGTGTTGTGATGAGAATTTGTGTGGTATTGGTTGTTTGATGGAGAAAAACCATGTGTTAGGAAGTACTATATACTAGAGAACCCATGGCAAAATTTAAAGGAGAGTTTAAGTGTTTAAGATATCCTAAGGGAATTTAATGACTAAGGAAGTACTAGGAATGTTCTATGGGTTGTCTTGATGAAAAAGGGTGAAGTTAAGGTGTTTTAATGACTTATGATGACTTAGGTATCACCATGGAAGATTTAGGAATCAAGAGAATGTATTCGAGTGTTTAGGACTTAGGCAAATGTTGATGCACAACTAGGAAGGAAATAATGTGATGATGATGGAAGTTTAGACTTGTTAAGGAACTTAAGTAAATGTTTAAAAGAGTTTTAGATAGTGAGAGATGCTTGGGAGATGATGTTATAGTGGTGAAGAAAACATTTGGCATAGTGGTTACACTAGGTATGAACCACCACCTAGAAACCTAGAGGAAAACATTACAAGTGTTAGCATTATTACAAGGAAAATGCATAATGACTAAGGTGGATCTTGGTGGATGATTTAAGGTATTTTAAGGAGGGCTTAAGGTGTATTTGAGGTGCCCAAATGAGGTTATAACATATGAATATATGAGGAGAAGTTTGGAGTTGAAAAGAATTTAGAAACAAGTTTTAGAGCCGACCGGCCTTAGGACCGGACTTGCAAGGTCGGTCGGGCTCTGTTACACTACCGGAAAATGTTTCTGGAATCGACCGGACTTGGGGACCGGACTTACAAGTCCGGTCGGGCTTGTGTTTTGTGAGGGAAAATGTTTCTGGAATGGACCGGACATGGGACCGGACTTGTCAAGTCCGGTCGGCATGAATTTTGTACGGTAATAAGTCTCTGGAATCGACCGGACATAGGACCGGACATGTAAGTCCGGTCGGAGTGAATTTTCCAACGGTAAAAGGGTACTGGAATGGACCGGACTTGGCAAGTCCGGTCGGTAAGTCCGGTCGAGCCTAAAAAAAAAAAAAAAAATTTCAAATTCTAAGAATGGTAATGGGTAATGAGGTATGCCCTTGGTAGGGTAGTAATGATTGGGACCCTAAGAACTTAAGGAATTAAGTTAAGATTAAGTATAAGTTTTAATGTTTAAAGTTAAGTTTGTAAGCTAAGTGATAAAGACTTGAGAGATTATTGAATGGAAGTCCTTAGGGACTAAGTGAGTTAAGTAAGGTGCAAATAACTAATAACCTAAAAATGAATGAATGTTTTAGGTTTGTGAATTGGGACCCCGAAGAAGATTAGTCAAACAACGATCGACGGTGAACGGTACAATCCTTCTTGTGACCTGCTTGCTAACGAGGTGTCCCTCGGCTTGTGTGCTATCTGTTTATTTGCTATGACTAAAACAAGATAAAGCATGCAACCGGTTATATTGTTCTCGTTGTGATTGTGTTATATTTACACTAACCCGCGAGACTTGAGATTGTTACTAACCAAGTTTAGTACTTACTGAGTTAAGAATAAGAGTTAAGTTTGATGGTTGTTGGTTAATGCCCGTTAAGGCTTAGCTAGCACATGGTGTTTAAGATGTCTACTAACTGGAACTTGAGTGAGGAAACCCGGGACCGATCTCCGGTCATGCATGCTAAGGAAAAAGGGGGACGGTATCTGAATCAGATCCGCCCTCCGCTTAAGGACTTGTCTTCGGACTTGTAGCCTAGGGCCGGTTGCCGGCTCAGCTACGCTGGACTCCCGTCCAGAGTAGGTGGCATTAAGATGGTGCGGTGGGATCACCTAAATCCCAGGTTCGAATTAAGCTACAACCAATCCCTTCCAGGAAAGGTTTGTATACTGAGATTAAGATTAAGATTGAGATTGAGATTAAGATTAAGGTAAGGTAACTGAGATTAAGGAAATGAGGACTAAGGAGGGGGTTACTAACCCACTTGATAAGGGAACGCTTGAGTCGTTCATTGCTTGTGAACTATATATGTTCATCTGTGGTTATTGTTATTGCACTTCATATTATGTTTGTATGTAATCAATTTCCATGCTATCGACAATTAGTCGTCGTAGCCCCGTTAGCTTGGGGGCCATGAGAGGGTGTACCAGCATTCGTGCTGACCCCCTCGGGGGCTATTTTTACACTTGCAGGTAAGAGGCCCATGAGGACGCACTACGAGAGTAGGAGCGGTTAGACTTAGGTGGGACTTTTTTTTGAGTTCGGGTTGCGCCTGTGCACCCGACTGTTTATATTAAACTGATGTAAGTTTGGGATTGTGTATAAGATACTAGTACTCGGTTGGTTGTGGTATTGAGAATGTTGATGTTAAGTTGGGTAAGTGTTTTTGGATAAGTATTGTAAGTATTTAAGCCGGTATATTCTAACGATCAGACCGTGGCAAGGTCCAGGTGTTGTTTATTTCCGCTGCGACGTATTCGATTAAGAGTTCAGATTGCGATAACCACGATAGGCTTTGGATGGGGTGTTACAAAAAGTGGTATCAGAGCGTAGTTACGCTCTGATCAAGAAATACCGGACATCAGTAACCACCGAGTTAGGATATAAGTTAAGGAATAAGTGTTGGGTTAAGGGTGTGAGAAGTTAGAGTGAGTAGAGTCAGATGACCACTAATAAGTGTGGATTGTCTTTACCGTCTACGGACGTTATAAATTTACTAACCAAAACAATGGTGAGTACGAATCTAATGTAAGTTATGCTTGTTCAGATGGCAGGACGCCCTAGAGGAGGCCGAGGTCGCGGCCGGGGTGAGGATATTCCAGGGATACCTGGAGGGCAGACGATCGCAGAGATCGTAGCTGCCGCTTTAGGGCACATGGGCTATCAGCCTGGTGTGGGTGCACCACCTCCACCGCCACAACCTAGGGAACCAAACTGGGTGAAGAGTCTATCAGACTTCGACCCGCTCATTTTAAGGGGGAGACCGATCCCGCCAAGCTTGAGGCGTACATCTCCGAGCTGGAGACCGCCTTCGAGACCCTTGATGTCCCTGCTGGGATCAAGGTGCGCTTAGCTGCTTTCTACCTGAAGGGGGCGGCGGGCGATTGGTGGAAGCTGGTGAGGGCCGAGCATGTGGCCAATCCAGAGTTCGGCTGGGAGCAGTACACCGCCTTGCTACGGGCAAAGTACTACCCCGCCCATGTCCAGACGAAGAAGCGCTTGCAGTTGATGCGCTTAAGCAGTCGGACAAGATGACAGTGGACGAGTATTACTCAGAGTTCACTGCCTTGCTCCGTCTTCTGCCAGGTCTAGGGTATTCTGACCAGATCTTGGTGGACCGCTTCTATGGCGGGCTTAGCCATCGACTCCGCTACGGCATGGGGCCGACGAGTTACACTACCTTGCAGGTAATAAGAACGATTGAAATTTGAGTAAGTGGTGAATAAGATTTAGATTATGAGAAATAAGTGAGACTAATACTATGGAAAAGCAGGAGTGCTATCATGCCGCTGCTAAGGTTGAGATTACCGTCCAGCTGAGGGACGAGGAGAATGCAAGAGGAAGAGTGCTGGGAAAGCTCAGAGAGTCAAGGGCAAGGAGGGTACAAGAAACAAAAGTACCAGCCTCAGGCCCAGAAGAATCAGAACCCGAAAGGGAAGGAGGAAAAGGAGAAGGCTTCGGAAGAGCCATTGAAGCTGACCTATGCTATTGCAGCTACACCACTGCGCTCTAAGGCGCCAAAGGGTGAGAAAAATTGATATTGAATGAGTTAAGAAATAAATTAGTAACCGTTTGAGATATGAGAATTGACAATATGAATCATCAGGATCTGAGACTGAGAGGGGAGCCGGTGGTGGCTACCAGCGACGCTTCATCTGTAGATGGTGTCACAAGGACCACCCCGGGCTCGACTGTAAGGGAAAAGGTGGAGTGCAACTTCTGTGGGTCTACGGGCATCGAGCTTATGAGTGTTACCGGAACCCTGCTAGCAGAGCCTATAGGCCCGACACCAGGGGCAAGGGCAAGACCGATCAGGGAGCTGGATCTGACGGTCAGAGGAAAGTGCAGCAGCCGGCGGACAAGAACCCACGGGGACCCAGAAGACGGGGCCCACTCTACACATGGTGGACCGGGACGATGAGCCTGAGCCCTCATCGAGGCCAGGTACCACTATAACCATTTAGTAATAAAACTACCTGCTTACCGCATTATCATGCATGTTTGGTGAAATAATGAGTTAAGTAAGAATAAGATGAGATTAATAAGTAAGACATAACCTACTACCACTTTAGGAAGATTCAACATCTGCTACCCATACCATCTACATCTAACCCGGAGCACACCGACATCGAAACCATACACTTTCCAACCGAACAATGTCAGGTTATCCGCCCAGGTATGATTTTATTAAGGGGATACCTGACACCCGAGCACAAATAGCCATCATCAGGAGATGCAATCAACTAGGAATGGGACCGGGAGGTTTTTACACACCGGAGTACCCAGGGGGAGCAAGATGAAATTAAAGATGATGAGCTTGGGCAAGGATTGGAATCCGTATGCCAAGAATTACCAAACCACAAGGGAGCAAGATGGAGTCTCACCACCGGGAATACCCGAAGAGTTCCATCCAGTCATTACACAAGTCATGGAAATCGCTCAGCAGTTGGAAGCTGAACCGATTCCAGACATCCAGCCAGACATTTGCATTGTAAACTTCTACGAAAAAGATGGGAAACTGGGACTACACCAGGATAAGGACGAGACAACGGAGTCTCTCGAAAGAGGGATACCCGTAGTGTCTTGGTCCATTGGAGATGATGCGGAGTTTTTATACGGCGAGCAGAAGCGTGCGGACCGTGCAGATAAGATAGTACTTAAGTCAGGTGATGTATTAATTTTGGGAGGAGAATCAAGGATGTTGTACCATGGGATTAAGAGAATCAAGCTGAATACAGCACCGTCAGCAGTAATCAATGCGACGCATATGAGACCAGGAAGATTAAACCTAACCTTTAGACAATATTAGCCATGTAATGTTAGAATGAGATGAGAAATGAGATGTAAGATTGAAGCACATGTTGTAAACAGGATGGTCATGAATAAAATAACAGTGTTGTTCATATAAATTGTTACGACTCTTGTTATACCATCAATACTCATGGAGCTTGTGAACACAATTAGGTTATGGACTCGGTACGGAAGGTGCACTAAGCATACTCACAGAGGCACAGGCCGACGCTAGCGGTACTATCCTCACCGGCACCTTTCCGATCAATGGATTGAGGCATCAGTTCTCTTCGACTCAGGGGCCTCGCATACCTTTGTCTCTGCATCATTTGCGAGCAGGTTGGGGCTAGACGCTGAGGAGCTACCCGACTTCACGGTTACGCTCCCGTCTAAGGAGAAGGTTCGTTGCACTCGTTACTACCGAGGAGCCACCATCAGAATTAAGGGGGAAGACTTCCCAGTCAGTTTCATTGAGTTCAGTAAGCTAGGATTTGATGTTATCTTCGGGATGAACTGGTTGGAGCGGCACAAGGGACGTATCCTCTGCGCCGAGCATAGATTGCTGCTCAGGAGTCCGTCTGGGGTAACAATATCATACCGCCAGAGGCCCAGAGAGCCTTCGACTAAGATCATCACCGCCATGGCAATGCATAGAGAATTAAGGAGAAAGGAAGAAGTATACCTCTGCTATGTACAGGACATAGAGAGAGACCCTGAGTTCGACCCCGACTTACCGGTAGTGTCGGAGTTCCCCGACTTATTTCCACGGGAACTGCCCGGCATGCCACCCACTCGGGAGGTAGAGTTCACCATTGAGCTGCTACCTGGTACCGGACCGATAGCCAAAGCACCATACCGTATGGCTCCGGCAGAAATGACTGAGTTAAAAGAACAACTGAAAGATTTGTTGGATAAAGGATTCATTAGACCAAGTGTGTCACCATGGGGAGCGCCAGTCCTCTTCGTGAAGAAGAAGGATGGTAGTCTCCGCCTCTGCATCGACTACAGAGAGCTGAATGCAGTGACAGTGAAGAATAAGTACCCACTACCCCGCATTGACGATCTGTTCGATCAGTTGAAGGGAGCATCTGTGTTTTCCAAGATTGATCTCAGATCGGGGTATCATCAGATAGCCATTAAGGAGGGAGACATTGAGAAGACGGCATTCCGGACACGATACGGCCACTATGAGTTTACAGTGATGCCGTTCGGTTTGTCGAACGCACCGCGAAGTTTATGGATCTGATGAACCGCTTGTTCCGGGAAGCTGGACAAGTCGGTTGTGGTTTTTATTGATGACATTCTGATATATTCAAAGTCTAAGGTTGAGCATGAGGAACATTTGAGGAGGGTGTTAAATATTAGGGAGAACCAGCTATATGCTAAGTTCTCCAAGTGTGAGTTTTGGCTTGACCAGGTCTCTTTCCTAGGTCATGTCATCTCAGATGCTGGGATCGCAGTGGATCCAGCAAAGATTGATGCCGTACGTACCTGGCCAAGGCCGAAGACTGTTACCGACATCCGGAGCTTTCTCGGTCTGGCAGGTTACTACAGGAGGTTTGTTAGAGATTTCAGCAAGGTCGCGAAGCCGATGACCAGTCTGATGAAGAAGATGCACCATTTCTATGGACAGATGACTGTGAGAGATCATTTCAGCGCTTGAAGGACTCACTGACCACTGCACCGGTACTGACCATTCCAGACGGTACAGAGGGCTTTGAGGTTTATTGTGATGCATCCGGCAGAGGGCTGGGTTGCGTGCTCATGCAACATGGCAAGGTGGTGGCATATGCCTCACGCCAGTTGAAGAAACATGAGGAGAACTACCCCACACATGATTTAGAGCTGGGAGCTGTAGTCTTCGCTTTGAAGATATGGCGCCACTACTTATACGGGGTTAGTGTCACGATCTACACCGATCACAAGAGTTTGAAATACATATTCACTCAGAAGGAGTTAAATCTTCGACAGAGGAGATGGTTAGAATTTCTGAAAGACTATGACATTGACCTCCAATACAAAGAAGGGAAGGCCAATGTTGTAGCAGATGCCCTGAGCCGTCGAGCACACTCACTCCATTCGCTAGTTTCTTTCTCCAGCTTGGTTGATGAGGTGCGAGAGGCTCAGAGGACTGATGAGTATATGAGAGAGGTCAGACAGAAGCTGACAGATGGTACCTTTGAGAGTCAGAAATACGACTTCAGACTTCATGATGATGATCTGATCAGACTTAAGGGCCGATTATGCATACCACGAGGTAACACGGATCTGAAAGACCGTATACTTAGAGAATCACACTGTTCTTCAGTTTCCATCCATCCGGGAGCCTCTAAAATGTATAAAGACATGAAGAGATACTTCTGGTGGTCGGGAATGAAGACAGATGTTACCGAGTTCGTCTTAAGGTGTCTCACGTGCCAGAAGGTGAAATTCGAGCACAGACGACCGGGCGGAATGGTACAGTCGATGCCAGTTCCGGAGTGGAAGTTCCATGATATCTCCATGGACTTCGTAGTTGGGCTTCATCCTGCTAGGGGAGGTCTCAACATGATATGGGTGGTGGTGGATCGCCTTACCAAAGTAGCCCGATTCATACCGATGAAGGATACTTGGAAGGTGACCAAATTAGCTGAGTTATTTGAGAAAGAAATCATGAGGCATCATGGCACACCAAAGACCATAGTGTCAGATAGAGATACCAGATTCCTTTCGAGGTACTGGAGAGCTACCAGAGAAGCGTTGGGTACAGAACTCAAACTGAGTACCGCGTTCCATCCTCAGACAGATGGTCAGACTGAGCGCACTATTCAGACACTCGAGGACATGCTGAGAGCATGTGCCTTAGACTTCCAGGGCAGTTGGATTGACAGATTGCATCTGATCGAGTTTTCATACAACAACAGCTATCACGCTTCGATCAAGATGGCACCTTTTCAAGCGTTGTACGGTAGACCATGTCGTACACCGCTCTGCTGGGATGAGTCGAGTGAGACGGTCATTATAGGACCAGAGTACTTAGAACAAGTTAAGGCTGAAGTTCAGCAAATCAGGGAGAACATGAAAGCTGCTCAAGATAGGCAGAATTCGTATGCTGATGTTCGACGACGGGACCTGGAGTTCGTAGTGGGCGACCAGGTTTCTGCGAGTATCACCGATGAAGGGTGTATTCAGGTTTGGGCAGAAGGGCAAGTTAAGCCCGAAATTTGTTGGTCCTTATGAGATTACGGAGCGGGTGGGCCCGGTTGCTTACAGGTTGAATTTACCTGCTGAGCTGGGTAAAGTGCATGATGTTTTTCATGTTTCACAGCTAAAGAAATACATGCACCACCCCTCCCATGTGTTAGAACCTGAGAGGTTGACTTTAGAACCAAATATGAGATCCGTGGAGACTCCTCAGAGAATCTTGGACAGAAAGACTAGGGACACTCGCCACAAGTCAGTGCGACTGGTGAAGGTTCTCTGGTCTAACCAGGATGTCGAAGAGGCCACGTGGGAATTAGAGGATAAGATGAGGGCGAAGTACCCTTCTTTATTTACTGACTAGATCGTCTGTATAGGGTACGGGGCGTACCCCTTTTTAAGGGGGGTAGAGCTTCCTCGCTTTTGAGTTAGGAAACGATCATGTTTGTCGTTTGTTTGGTTGTTTAAGATGTGAATTTGTGTAAGTTGCTACACTTCGGTGTAAGTTTGAGTTTTGAGTTATGTATGATACTTATGTATTGTATTTGAGATTGACCTTTGAGTCTTGAGATGTATGAGTGTGAATATAAGGTGTGGTATTAAGATTAAGAGAAATGTGTACCGTGAGTGGTTAAACACATGTGTGAACTTTGAGGACAAAGTTCTTTTAAGGGGGGTAGATTGAAATACCCCAAACTTAGATATGGTGTTTAAATGATAAACTAAGATATAAGAAGGCTAAATAATGCCTTAGAAACATTAAGAAACATTTCTAATCAAAGAAAATATAAGGAAACACCAAAAAGAGCAGTTTAAGCAAAACGTGCTCTAAGCTTGGAGAGACATGGGAGAGTACCCAATATTGTTCTAAGACCTTAGTAATATCCTAATGGTCATTTTAAGTCAATTACCAAAGAAAACCAAGCTTGAAAACTAGTTAAAACACAAATGTGCTTTAAGGAGTCTTAAAGCACGTTTTGAAAAATTGTCTTGTAAATGAGTTTTGAATGGCTAAATGTCCATCATTACTCTTTAATTAATATGTGTACTATATAGTATCACATTTGGAGGTCTATATCAATGGGAAATCAAAAATTTCACAACAATGTGCCTTGTTTTTGATGAATAGTGAATTAATTAAGCTAGTTTATAACATAAGTCTATATAAGTGAGACATATGGTCAACAAAGACTAAACTACCCTCATTCACTAAAGGGGGCCGGTTTTTTTAAGTGTGACTCACCACACTTATCTAGCTAAGTAAAGAGAAAGCAAAATAAGTAAGTTATAAAGCATAAAGTACTATTCACCTTTTAAGATAAATATCACATTTTGCTTACCTCTCTCCTCACTTCTTCATTCTTCCTTGTCTCACACGATTTCTTGCTCTCTTTCTCTTCTCCATTAACGTGAAGCTCCTCTCCATGCTAGCTCCACCTTCTCTTGCACACATCTTGCTCATTTTAGCTCCAAATCCAAAACAAAATACATATTCTTCTTAGTTAGCTCAAGCTCCTCCTTTCTATCTTTGCAAAACTTCAAGAGCTTCATTTTGGTGCCAAGTCAAACCACCATTAGAGGAGGAAATTCAAGTTTGGAGACTCCATTGGCATCTCCATCCTCTTAAGGTAAAGAAAGTGTAAGAAAATCTAGGTTTCCACCATTTTCTTCACATGACCGAAAATATATACTCATGGGACTCCATGTTTATGCCTTGTTCTAGCTTGTTTCTACTCTTCAAAGGAGAGAGGAGGTCCTTCTTGCTTCACATCCAAGTTTGTCTTGAGAAACCAAGGTAAAACAATCACATTAATACCTTAAAACATATTTTAAACCTAGGGTTTGTTCCTTAGGGTTAATGTGTATCTAGTACTCATTGGAGTCATTGGATATTGGTTAGAACATTGGCAAGGAGAATCACATTGGTGACCGAGATTGAACAAAAAAAACCTAAGGAGAAAAGCTTTTAAGCTTGTGAGAAAACAAGGTAAATTACTTACCTTAAGGTGTTTTGTTGTTTAAGGGAATGAGATGTGGGTATGTGATGAGTTTGGTGTAGAGTTTATATTGGGAAGGTGCTATAAAAACCTAGGAGAAACAATGACTATACTTGTGAACTTGTGACTAAGGAGCAAATGAGAAAAGAGATAGTTTAAGGATGTAAAGGTGAAGTACAAGAAGCATTTTATTTCAATGGGAGCCTTGTTGAGTGTATTCGCAGGTTGAAGGCATATATATATGTGGAAATTCAGTGGTTAAGATTACTGTCATTTAAGGGCCTAAGTGCCAAGCATTTTAAGTTTAAGCATTATATGATGATGTGGTGAAGTTTTAGTGTAATTTGGGTGTTAAGGTGTTGTGATGAGAATTTGTGTGGTATTGGTTGTTTGATGGAGAAAAACCATGTGTTAGGAAGTACTATATACTAGAGAACCCATGGCAAAATTTAAAGGAGAGTTTAAGTGTTTAAGATATCCTAAGGGAATTTAATGACTAAGGAAGTACTAGGAATGTTCTATGGGTTGTCTTGATGAAAAAGGGTGAAGTTAAGGTGTTTTAATGACTTATGATGACTTAGGTATCACCATGGAAGATTTAGGAATCAAGAGAATGTATTCGAGTGTTTAGGACTTAGGCAAACGTTGATGCACAACTAGGAAGGAAATAATGTGATGATGATGGAAGTTTAGACTTGTTAAGGAACTTTAAGTAAATGTTTAAAAGAGTTTTAGATAGTGAGAGATGCTTGGGAGATGATGTTATAGTGGTGAAGGAAACATTTGGCATAGTGGTTACACTAGGTATGAACCACCACCTAGAAACCTAGAGGAAAGCATTACAAGTGTTAGCATTATTACAAGGAAAATGCATAATGACTAAGGTGGGTTTTGGTGGATGATTTAAGGTATTTTAAGGAGGGCTTAAGGTGTATTTGAGGTGCCCAAATGAGGTTATAACATATGAGAATATATGAGGAGAAGTTTGGAGTTGAAAGAGAATTTAGAAACAAGTTTTTAGAGCCGACCGGCCTTAGGACCGGACTTGCAAGGTCGGTCGGGCTCTGTTACACTACCGGAAAATGTTTCTGGAATCGACCGGACTTACAAGTCCGGTCGGGCTTGTGTTTTGTGAGGGAAAATGTTTCTGGAATGGACCGGACATGGGACCGGACTTGTCAAGTCCGGTCGGGCATGAATTTTGTACGGTAATAAGTCTCTGGAATCGACCGGACATAGGACCGGACATGTAAGTCCGGTCGGAGTGAATTTTCCAACGGTAAAAGGGTACTGGAATGGACCGGACTTAGGCAAGTCCGGTCGGTAAGTCCGGTCGAACCAAAAAAAAAAAAAAAGAAATTTCAAATTCTAAGAATGGTAATGGGTAATGGGGTATGCCCTTGGTAGGGTAGTAATGATTGGGACCCTAAGAACTTAAGGAATTAAGTTAAGATTAAGTATAAGTTTTAATGTTTAAAGTTAAGTTTGTAAGCTAAGTAATAAAGACTTGAGAGATTATTGAATGGAAGTCCTTAGGGACTAAGTGAGTTAAGTAAGGTGCAAGATAACTAATAACCTAAAAATGAATGAATGTTTTAGGTTTGTGAATTGGGACCCCGAAGAAGATTAGTCAAACAACGATCGACGGTGAACGGTACAATCCTTCTTGTGACCTGCTTGCTAACGAGGTGTCCCTCGGCTTGTGTGCTATCTGTTATTTGCTATGACTAAAACAAGATAAAGCATGCAACCGGTTATATTGTTCTCGTTGTGATTGTGTTATATTTACACTAACCCACGAGACTTGAGATTGTTACTAACCAAGTTTAGTACTTACTAAGTTAAGAATAAGAGTTAAGTTTGATGGTTGTTGGTTAATGCCCGTTAAGGCTTAGCTAGCTCATGGTGTTTTAAGATGTCTACTAACTGGAACTTGAGTGAGGAAACCCGGGACCGATCTCCGGTCATGCATGCTAAGGAAAAAGGGGGACGGTATCTGAATCAGATCCGCCCTCCGCTTAAGGACTTGTCTTCGGACTTGTAGCCTAGGGCCGGTTGCCGGCTCAGCTACGCTGGACTCCCGTCCAGAGTAGGTGGCATTAAGATGGTGCGGTGGGATCACCTAAATCCCAGGTTCGAATTAAGCTACAACCAATCCCTTCCAGGAAAGGTTTGTATACTGAGATTAAGATTAAGATTGAGATTGAGATTAAGATTAAGGTAAGGTAAGGAACTGAGATTAAGGAAATGAGGACTAAGGAGGGGGTTACTAACCCACTTGATAAGGGAACGCTTGAGTCGTTCATTGCTTGTGAACTATATATGTTCATCTGTGGTTATTGTTATTGCACTTCATACTATGCTTGTGTATGTAATCAATTTCCATGCTATCGACAATTAGTCGTCGTAGCCCCGTTAGCTTGGGGGCCATGAGAGGGTGTACCAGCATTCGTGCTGACCCCCTCGGGGGCTATTTTTACACTTGCAGGTAAGAGGCCCATGAGGACGCACTACGAGAGTAGGAGCGGTTAGACTTAGGTGGGGACTTTTGTTTTGAGTTCGGGTTGCGCCTGTGCACCCGACTGTTTATATTAAACTGATGTAAGTTTGGGATTGTGTATAAGATACTAGCACTCGGTTGGTTGTGGTATTGAGAATGTTGATGTGTAAGTTGGGTAAGTGTTTTTGGATAAGTATTGTAAGTATTTAAGCCGGTATATTCTATCGATCAGACCGTGGCAAGGTCCAGGTGTTGTTTAATTCCGCTGCGACGTATTCGATTAAGTGTTCAGATTGCGATAACCACGATAGGCTTTGGATGGGGTGTTACACTATTTATTTGTACAACATAAACTTTCGTCATCAATTAAATTTACATGACACATTTGGTAAGTGGCTTATAAGCCTTACTGTCTCGAGCTCTGCTCATCGTAGGCTGTTCACACCAATTTTACTTCTCCGTACACCATCCCATGGTTTGGAGGTTGTATCGGGCTCCCTGACAAGGTCGTTGCGTCACGCTTCCTTATATGGGATGCCCCTAAAGAATGTCAGTCTGCCTCGTGACGACTTATGCTTCAACCGGGTATTAGCTCCAACTCTTGTGTTTCTATCACGACATTTCGTTCAATAATTGTTGACTCAAGCACCCTTCAGGACAGTTCCTGGGTGTTACTAGGCTATGCCATTACATCTGGCTTGTATACGTTTAGTTAACTACATCGCTTTGCGTTCTTTACTGGGCCTACTATCTTCTTCTATGAAGATCGATATTCCCTGGTAGTCTAGGTGATCATTTCGGGAGTTTCATCCCGTTCGTTGCACATTACCGTGTCCATGTTAGACATTGGCCTTACTAGGTATTGACTGGGTATTTGTTCCAGCTATCATGTTTTATTCCTCGGGATTCTTGAGACATATGTGATGTCTTTACTTACTAGTCAGTGCGCTCCACACTTCTTGACTCATAAACACTTCCTTAAAATGGATTCACTAATTCTTTTAGTCTCGTTAACTTAACTGGGTTCCTTTACTTCAACCATTCTTGGCAATTCGTTGCTCTTGTTTAACTTTTACTGTTGACCGTAGTATGGAGTCGACTACTTCCCGTGTTCCTGACTCCACTCGTATACATATGTGGGGTACCGTACTGATACATTGCTACGTACCCGACTAACCCATAAGAAGGTCTGTCAGGCCCACAAGCTCCTATCGGAGTGCAGTCGTCCCACATTTTAGTTAGTACACTCGTAGTGTCCGTCACACGCCTAGGTGAAGTATTCTGTTGTCAACTCCCTCATATCATCCTATGATAATATGCATTCCATGCTTCCCGAACTTAATTAAGGGAATTCTATCCACTACTGTATTTAGCATGAACTCAATCCATTTCCTCGGGTTATCTGATTCCCGACTGCGTATAACTTACCTACTGCGCGGCGCTGAGGCCGGTGTAGGTCTTCTGGTTTCGTTTTAAAGAGAATCTGAAGTTATTGAGAAAATTTGGGCTTAAAAGAAGGTTTGAAATGAATATGAGTTGGAAGGAAATTTAGGTGTGAAAATGGTTTGAAAAAAATCTGGGTTTAGAAGAAAAACTAGGTTTAATAGAAAATTCTTCCTGGTATTTAAAATGTCTTCACGCTTTGACCAAGTCTAGCCTCCCGCTGACTGGTATATCTTCACATACAATGGTTAGGCTACTGAGCCCTTCCAGGTTTCACTCTTCAAATTCTTGGATTCTTGATTCTATAATCACTCCCTTCAACAATACGGTACCTTACTAGGTACTTTATAGTCATTAAAACTTTCCCGAATAGCCCCCTTATAGCAGCACTTGCAATAGCAAGTGCGCCATGCTGGCTGGCTATCGGTTCAACATGTGCTGGTTGCGATATTACTTGTGTCACTACCGTATTCGGTAGCCTTGTTGGCTCTTCCTTTAACCTTACAGTTTTGATAATAGAACATTCGAGCGACTCTTAATGGTCTTAACATGGTAGTCGTTAACTAGGTTTCTCTCCATTCACTTAACACTGTGTTCTCCCTTAATGTTCCTCCCCACGCATTTGTCGTGGTTACCGAGGCTTGATTCTCGTTCAGGTACTACTTCGTAGTCCTATTGAGGTATGTTTCACTAATACTACCATAGTGGTCTAAACTATGATAATCGGGTATTACAGCCTCTTTGGCGTTGTAGGTTTGGAATTATCCACCCTTCACTAGTTTCTTAGTCGGTTACTATACCATTGTCGGTATTATTTAACAATTGTGGTCCCGTAGACATGTCTCTCGGGTTTGTCGCTCCTCCATTGACCGCCACTGTGCACAGTTAGTGCTTCTTTCTTGTTGACTGCATTTCCTCGACTGCTAGGCATGTCGACCCAGGTCGTCGGAAATTTCAGTCACTTTTAGATAGGATTCTTAGTCCTTCGCTATTAAGTGCGGGTAAAGGTGTTCAAACAGGTTCCGTCTCTGGGATTCTCAGTCTTTGGAATCTACCGTATGACAGGTTCTCCGTATTTACAGAGGTACTTAATAATAGCCAGATCGGGCTTTCCCGAGTAAGAGAGGACTTTTATCTCTCTGGCGTTCTTTCCGAGTTACAAAATAGGGATTGTGGAGGGCGGGAAGGATATTGTAGGTTTCCAGTACACACTGGTAATTCCTAACTACCGTATCTCTCACGCTATCACTCAACCCTTAACTTAAAGGTTTCGGTCAATATTTGACCATAGTTTAATTTCACACTTAATACATTAATATACCAATAAACTTTGTGTTTCTCGGTTTTACACCAAACCTTTTAAAATTTACATTTTAACCACATAACTTATAAACTAGCCATCTAAAGACTTGTAGCTATTTTTAATATTCCCAAAATTTATAATATAAGCTATTACACTCATATATATCTCGAAAATCATCAAATGAAATATCTTGCTCTCGGTTTTAATATTCCTTTACCATATAGTTTTAAAACTTGATTTAAACCTTATAATAAATACATATAAATGTATATAAGCCATATAACACTTCCAAAAATTATGCTAATGACTTAGAATGATTATAAACTCAAAATAGAGCAATTAATACTTAAATATTTCGGTTAGAATATATGTGTATCCTAATTAATTTTTGTGACACATATTTATACCTTAAGGTAATAATCTTACCTTATATGTTATAAATTATTTTACTGAAATTATAGTCCATATATTTTCGGCCTTAATTTATTTAAAGGGTACACTAAATTTTTATATCAAAGTTTGAAACTTAAATCAACCTTAAACTTAATAAACCTTAATTGTATATACTTACTTCTTAATTCAAGACAATTCTTGTACTTGATATCTCCTTGAATTCCAAGCTCTCCAAATGCTATTTTGATGAAGGTATTTTCGGCCTCCTTATACACATGTTGGAGATCTATTTGTTAGACTTCTAACAAGGATTTATAAATAATATTTGGAGTAGTTTTATAAGAGTTTACCTTAGGAATTTTCAAGGAATTTTTGGTAGACCTTGAGAGGATTGTAGACCTAGATTTCCTTCATAAAATGATGAAGAGAATATAGGTTTAGAAGTTCTAGAATTCGTCACTAATTATAGACAACATATGGAGGAAGATAAGGATCACCTCATCTTACCGAAATTTCCAGATTGTGCACTCTCTGCGGTTTTTGTCACCCAGAACTGAAATGACCACGAAAATTAATGATCCTTATATGCCTGGAAATCTAATTCAAAGAGGAACAACTTTGGTGTTGAGAAGATTTTAAGAAAACTTACGGAAAATTCATAATATCTCCCGAACTGAGACCTATTGAACAGATTTCTGCTGTGAACCACTTCGCCTTCTTTTGTTCACCCAGAACTGAATACACCATGAAAATTAATGTTCTTTATATGTATGGAAAGCTAATTCGAAGAGGAACAAGTTTGATGTTGGGAAGATTTCGAGATAACTTACTGAAAATTACAGAATCTCTCCCGAAGTCAGACCTCTTGAACAGATCTGCTACTTGACTTTTGCTTTGTAGGATTAGCTAGGAATTTTGACATAGAATGGAGTTAGAACTCAAACCTCCATTGTTGGAGCTTGAAGCTAGGAAAGAAGAAGAAGGAAAGAGAGCAAGGAAGCTTACCCAACCGGTGGTGTGAAGGGCAAAGAAGAATGAATGCTCACGTAGGAAAATAAGGTAAGAATTGATGGAATTTTCTTTTGATAATTTAATGTCAAATTTGACTAATCTTTTCCCTTGTTTATTCATTGTTTGGTTGGCTCAATGGATGCCCATGTTCCCAGCACATTTTCGGATGAGTGCTAAGGCATATTGGAGACTTTGATTGCTAGTTGAAGCTAGAAGACAAAGTAAGTTAATTATGTGTTTTTCTTTTGAATATTCAAAGTAGTATACATGTCATTCCTTGTCTTCATTCTCTTCATTATTTCGGTAATGTGCTGCTACCTTTACATCTGATTTTTTGATGATTAAAGCTTAAGAACATGGCTAGGTTAGCTAGGCATTTTATTTGAATTTTTATAAGACAATTTGAACTCCTTTTCATGCTTGAATTCGGACATAAGGGGCTGTACAAGGCAATTGTTGTTGTCTAATTTTGACTATGAATTATACTAGTTAGGTAAGGTATTCTTTTGACTAAATAATGAAGCAAATATTCCCTTCTTTACAGCTCCAAAATCGGTGGTCATTCATGCTATGACATGGCTGTTTGTTTGTATACTTGCAAGTTGCATAAAGTAGATGCAAGTTATTATTTTATGTATTATTTCATTACTTTTGCCAAAGCTAACATTCTCCTTGTTTTTCCTTCCAGGTCATCGACAATGTAGGCTCCTCTTTACAGATTTAATTTATCATAACACAACATGGCATGTGATAAGGTGAGTCACCATTCCATAAGACAATTTACAAACTAAAAACTAGTCAAAATTGACTAATAAAATCGCCCCATGTGGTGGTCAAATGGGACTGATTTTTCATTTGATTTTTGCTACTCTATATTGTACTAAGACCATACTAATATGTGTAGTAGGTTCCAGCATTTAATTGGTACATTTTTATTATGGTAAAAGATGAAAGTTTTAAGGTAAAAATGGTGATTTCTAGTATCTTTTTGATGATAAAATCGCCCCTATTTGTACTATGAATTTAGTACTGCCATCAATTGATTTAGATGGTCATTTTATCCCCTTTTAATACTGTCAACTCGTGGCTCCTCAAAAATTTCAAGGTAATTGCGTAAAACGCATTTTAGTGACACCCGAAGGTGTGTTTTTGTGCTCTAAGGATATTCTGGGAAATAAATTGTCTTTATGAGTTCCAAGTGTTTATAAACACTTATTATGGTAAATAAATATATATTAAGATGTTACATTGAGTTATATGGGGTTACATCAACCCATGACATAATTTACGGGCCATCGGGACACACCCGGCAAAAAGGAGCGCTAAGAAATCCTCCTGTGGGTTTTGCTGAATTTTGAGAAACCACTTCGTGGGTTCTCTTTATAATGGTTAATAATGATTCTAGGAACTCAAGGAATTAATTTTATAGGAGTTCGTGCCACCTCGGCACTCCTCCGGACTTTCGTGCTTTAAGGGGCGTGCGTGAGCACTCCCAAGCGTTCTGCATTTTTGACTAAATATAGCTTAGGGAATATGTTTATATATTCATATAATAATTGTATGACCATTTGGTTTGAATATTAGAGGGTCATACAGGGTCATGTTTGACCATATGCTTCTCAAGCGTTTTAGCGTTTATGGAGAAACGACTGTTTTTACGTAACGTTCTCATGCATGGGTTTGCATGCGTACGTGAAATGATTTATAATAGGATTATTTTCCATTAAATAATGGTTTTATAATATTAATTAGATTTGGGGTATTTCAATCTACCCCCCTTAAAAAAGGGACTTCGCCCCGAAGTCTCATATCTAAATTCTAAGGTTGTGGGGAATCAAGTTCCACTAAGCATCCACAACTAAATCTAGTTTTTAGGGATCAAGTCCCAAGTTTCACTACTTCTCAGTTCGTAGTATATATATTCAATCCTAACACACAGTATAATGAGCATGAAAGGTCATCACCAACAATAACTTTAGTGCAGTGCAACGTAGTGCACGTAATTCATTCATAATAGTATAGCATAGTACAGATCATGCAAACATGGAGTCATTCCAGTATGGTGTAACGTAGTACACATAATCACGTAGTAATTAAGTAGTTTCAATATAGTGTATCGTAGTACACATCATCCATTCATGCAGTGTAACGTAGTACACATCATCAAGTAAGAGTTCATAGAATCACGAAGTCATACTTGTAAACACACAAATCATAGTGCAACAGTACGTTGGAAGTGTACTTCCATGCTAAAAATGCTAAAACGCAGTAGGCTCTCCCCCCTTAAAAGAGGGGTACGCCCACGTACCCTAGACTAGTATAGCTAGTGGGTAACTAGTGAAGGAATGTACACTCTTATTTTGGATTTATGATTAGCTCAAAAGATAGCCTCTCGGCTGTAAGACTTTTATCTTGGTTAGGACATATGTAACTCGTTGTGCATTCCCTTTGAACTTAGTAGATAATTCTAACTGATGGGACCACCACACTTCTGCTGCGCTACTCTGATTAATTAATGTCCAATCATTCTGGAATAGTTTTAAATGCGCTCGTCGGTGGTATGTTAAAGTTTATGTTCATATGCATGGTTGATGAGTTGTTTTCATCATTTTCTTCATTTGGTTACTATTATTGATCTTGTCTGGACTTCTGTCCGTTTACGGGGTATTGCTCCCAAGAATTTATGCATTCTTTGACATGTTCTATTTTGCATTATTATGCTTTTATATTTAAATCCCGTGTATATGGGTGAAGGTGATCTTCCATCTTGTTTGTTGCCAATTATGCCATGTCTTGTTGAGGTTGCCGGATCAATGTGCCGCGTTATGCCACTGCTCCTGATTATTTTGTCTCTAAGTAGCTGTTAGTTGCAGCATAGCTTGGTATTCTTCATTGCATATCTTATTACTATATGTCGGCTTCTAATAATATTGTAAAGTTTGCCCATTCTGTGATGCTCAAGCACATGTCATGTATCTTCCATTATCCTTTCATCGTTGAGTTCTTCACGAGTTTCACTTGATTGTTTGTGCCTGTATGCTTATTTTGTGATAGCTGCTCATGGCGGTGATTCCACTAAGATTCTTCTCGTCGATATTACTGAGCTGTTTTGCTCCTGCTAGTTGCTTTCGTATATGGGGTATCTTCTTGAGGTATATTATTACTTACCTGATTGGTTTTCTGATGTATTCTCCTTTGATAGTGGTAACGTCCTGATGGTGGGGTTCATCATCTTGTTGGTGTTGCTGATGCATCTAGTGGTTTAGTTGTTGTAGTATTCTTGTCGGTTTGAAATTTGTCTTCTATTCATCGCCTCTTGTAGTCGTTGGCGCTCGGGTCTTGTATTAATACTGGGGCATGTTAGAGTTCGTCTCTTTGATCTTCAGGTCATCATCTTGTGTTTCTGGTATTCGAGTTTACTGTCACCATATTTGGTTTTCACTTTTCAATATAGGATATGAGCTACGGTCGAGCCGTGTATCTTGTATATAATATAGGAATATTTCCTGTTATTACTGATTCGCAAATTGTCGGTAGTATATACACGATCTTTTATTGATTGTTCATCAGGTATACCACAGTAGGGTTCCCGTTAAGGTTTCTAACAAGGTACAGTTTTCTCACAATTTCACATGTTTTTTACGGTTTACGCATCAACTCATGAGAGTATTAGTTTAATGTTTCTACTCTTTATATTCCACCTCACTTACAGATAGGTTCCCGTTTAATATACTGGGTTTGAATTGATAAAGGAAGGATTTAAAGTCGTTCTTTCCCTTCTGATGGCAATAAGGCCATAACTTAGAAAGTAGCTTTCAAATACTTGTCAGTATAGATAGATGTCTCTTGGTCTTGTATTTAATATATTAACATGACTCAATGTATAATAACGATTAGTATTTCCTTCATAGTTGGCTATTTTCTGACAACCTGAGTCGTTTAAGCTATTTAATTCTTTCAGGGTAGTATGGTTAATTTAACCTTTAACTTATATCCTCAACATCTAATATATTTTATTTGGTAGACCCTTCATTAGAAATAGGAACAAATTTGACTTATCACAGAGATATTGGTGACCACTTGTAGGGAGTCTCAGGAATCATCCAACCCTGACGGGGTCAGCGTCAGTTTTGAACTATCCCTCCACTCCATTTTGTGATTGGTTTTCCCTTGATCTGACCAGGATCAAGTTCGACCTCCCACGTCAAATATCAAACAACCACATAATAGCAAGTTTCCAAATTTTATCTTATCAAGACTTGTGACGTGGTGATTATAACATTCTCTCTTAACTGTTATACTACTAATCTGACGGCTGTTGTAACCTAGACTCGAAACTAGGGTACTCCTTAATTCCTGGAACTAAGTTCCTTTGATCAATCCTTTAGCGTGGAATCTAGTCTTTCTTCTTGGCCTAAAAGGATAAATTCTTATTAACACCTAGACACTTACTGTCTAATAATTATTTCATCAGTCATTTGACTCTTAAACACATCATGCAAGCAATAAATTCAGTTATGGACTTGGATATCTTGAAATATACTCTTCTTCTTTTTTTTTTAAAGGACTTATCTAGTTCTTAACTTATCAAGGCTTGATTATTGCCTAAACTTGGGTTACCATCACTTGGAATGAAGACAGTCATCGTTATTTCTAAATTTGGAATAAGACTCAAAGGAAAGTTTTTGTAAATTTGACCAATTACGGTTTCATAAAGTATTATCTTTGTTCCATAAAGCTTGGCTTTTTCTCACTCCGTTAAGACTTCATCAGGTGAACCATATGTTCCACCTAGATTAATATCTTTTAATGTTTTGTAATATTTCCTGCTAAGAACTTCCAGTTTGAATCCTACAGTTTAGTGTCAAGGAAATCAGAGCTTATTGTCAGTTTATAGAGATTGGTACATATCGTTAGGAAAGTTCACGTGTAAAACGCTTGTTACAAGTCAAGGGTATGTTCTCCCCCCCCCCTTAAAAGTTTTCACTTCCACTCACCTTTGGTGTATATCCAGTTCGAACTATTAGTATAGCTTACAATGCCTCCATAGAGAATTATTTGTTACTATGATCATATAAAAATTTATATCACATTGGTGTTAGCTTCCTTTAGATTTCCTGAGCTCTTTACTGGTAACCACAAATCGAGTTGTCATAAAAGACATATGCTCATGTATAAATCCATAAGGATGGTGTAGGACATGTGCCTTAAGATAGGGTAGGTATATTTTATGATACTTATCCCTCTGAATATATCAATATTTCTCAAAAAGTTTCAGATTTAAAATCTCCCAATCATATGTATTTACATATAGCATCTAATATTGCTATCTTGGTAGTTTTCCTCACTTCAAAATATCTGAACTAAAAGTTTGTTCACTTCTCACTGTTTATTAGGAGTCCAGCATTGTCACTGTAATGATACTAGCTGAGACCCTTTGTATTAGAGCAGGTACTACATCCCGTGTTTATTTACGCTGGATGTTTAGTTATATGCAGTGAGATTTTGTTATGATTTTCTTGATATAATCATTGATTTATTTCTGTGGGACTATACTGATAGTCATATTTCAAGCTTTCGCACGATCTTCTCGCGAAGTTAATAGGGTATTGTAAGATTTTCCGTCCCGCACTGAGTGGCAAGCTCAGTGCCTGGGTATCCCGTAAAATTCAGTGTCCGCTCTTCTCAAGTAGGTCTTCATTCTCTTTTATTTGGTTTATTGGAGCAGCACTTGTTGTAGCAAGTGCGCCAGGCAGGTTGGATCATCATGCAGTGTATGTCCATTGAGATATACTTTTACTCCATCCTCACTGTGTTCTTGACGGTATTGTCAGCCCTTCGGGTTAACATCAGTATGGCGTCGCTGTTATTCGTCGTCAGCTCCTGTATAGATGACAGTTGGCGTCGTACGGTCTTCAACAAACCCTTTTTCGCCAGTTCGGGTAGTCTTAAGTATTTGTTTTAATTAATGTATTCCTTCCCATGACATCTGCTCGTTATTTAGGCAGGTCACAGTTTGTAGTTACTGTAAGTTTGAACAGTTATTAACGCCCTTCGGCGGACCAAGTAAAAACTAACTTACTAATCCTCACTGTACTATCTCACACCCTGTATCCCAAGGCTAATTTTGGTTGTACTCAGTTCTCAGAGCGCAACTACGCTCTGATACCACTTTTTGTAACACCCCAACCCGAAATCCAATAACCTGAACGATGATAGCTCCCAAAAATAACTAGAAATGCAGCGGAAAATATATACATAACAACGGGTGGTGCTACAACGCCGCTAATCACCCATGTGACTAACAAGGCTACTCCAACTTAATTTACAAATGATGCGGTCTGAGTACTGAATACAAACCTATTAAAACAACAGAAGATAATAATAAAAGTACGATACTGTAAGATGACACCGGTGGTAATAAACCATGTCTTAATTCTACCCCACCTACACTCGGTCGGGCAATCTCTTCATTCTTCAGGTACCTGGAATTATTTAGCCATGAAACGGCTCAGCAAAATAATTTGCCGGTATGAAATCGTGCAGCCTACAAGCTACTGGGCCACACCAACTAATTGTCGAATACATGCAGTTCATTTATAAAGCTGTAAATAAGCATAGCATGATAATATCAAATATCCACACAAGGACAATAATGTCACATAGAACAAGACTTCAGAAGGTCAAGTTGGCTGAACTGAAATTCTTAAATGATAGTCGGTCCACACAATGGGACTGACAGGTATAACTGAATATCTCAAATAGTGAAGGTATAGTGACCTCGTTAAGATCGAAAGGTTGGGTATTAAAAACCCCAGAAGATAACGTAGTTAACCTCTGAACTGAGAAATGTGGGAAATAGAACCCTCGAGAGGAATGTAGTCTTCCTCTCCACTGAACTGAAGGGAATTGAACCCTCGAGAGGAATAAAGTCTTCCTCTCAACTTGTAACACCCCAACTCAATCCAAATGTGGTCTCGCAACTTAACAGTATATATATAAACATATCGCAGCGGAATTCTTTACAAATCCAGGACCTTGCCACGGTCTGACTACAGAATATACCGAACATTAGTGCAACAACCTTAAACATTTACATATCCTTCTTACAACCCCCTCACTTCCTATACATCTTACTAACTCATATTGCCATACGAGTGCACATGCACAACTCGTAGGCCACTCTTACCCTTAACACTTGTATCCTCTTCTTACCCTCGCGACGGCCGCTTCATGTTGTACCTGTGTAGTAAAAACAGCCCCCAAAGGGGGTCAGCACGAATGCTGGTACGATCCCCTCATGGCCCCCAAGCTAACGTGGCTACGACGACTAATTGTCGATAGCATGGAGGTTGATTAGATGCACAACATAATAGAAAGTGCAGTAAACAACAACTCAGATATGAACAATCAAAGTTCACACACAATGAACGACTTAAATGCGTTCCCTTAATTGGAGAGTTAGTATTTAACTCCTTAAGTTTTGTTTCCTCTTAAACTCGGTCCAACCTTATCTTACCTCAATCTTAATCCTTATCTTAGTCTTAGAAAACAAACCATCCTTTAAATAGAAATGGCTGTAGCTTATCTCAGTCTTAGAATACAAACCATTCTTTAGGTAGAAATGGTTGTATCTTATCTCAAACCTTATCTCAATCTTATCTCAGTTCTTATCTCAATTAAGTCAACCGTTCTTTAATTAGAATGGTTGTACCTTAATTCATTGTTTATCTGTCGGGTCACGTAACCCTAACCAATGAGTTATCAGCTCCATTGGTTTACATAAACAATATTTGTTAGAATTAGTTGGGCATTTAGGTAGATCCCACCACACCATCTTAATGCCACCTACCCTGGACGGGAATCCAGCGTAGCTGAGCCGGCAACCGGCCCTAGGCTACAAGTCCGAAGACAAGTCCTTAATCGGAGGTCGAATCTACTATAGATAACGACCCCCTTTCCTTAGCATGCATGACCGGAGATCGGTCCCGGGTTTCCTCACTCAAGTTCCAATTAGTAGTTATCTCAAGACCCTGTTTGTTGGTTAACCTCTTTCGGTTCATATCGTCCCTCATTAGGGGGCGTTCCTTAGTCTCACTCAATTCCTTACTAAGCATTGGTTAGTAAGTTCTCACGGTATGTTGTGTTAGTTTTCAAACATCACACAACAATACAATATATATATGTTCCGGTTGCATGCTTTATCTTGTTTAGTGAGCACACAAAACAAATAGCACACAAGCCGAGGGACACCTCGTTAGCAAGCAGGTCACAAGAGAACTGTACCGTTCACCGTTGGTCGTTCGGCTGCTTACTCTCTTCCGGAGTCCAAACTCCCAAGTCCTAAAACATTCATTCAGTTTTAGGTTGTTAATCACTTAACTTAATATGACTTACTTAACTTGTTTAACTTACTTAATTCCTTAATGATCCCCACCTAACACCTCTTAGGTCTTACACTTAATCTTACCAACTTAATCTTAACTTTCAAGTTTATACTTAACTTAACTTAATCTCTTAAGTTCTTAGGGTCTCAATCATTACTACCCTACCAAAGGCATACCTTATTACCCATTGCCATTCTTAGAATTCAAAATTTCTTTTTTTTTTGTTTTTAGGCTCGACCGGACTTACCGACCGGACTTGCCAAGTCCGGTCCATTCCAGTACCCTTTTACCGTTGGAAAATTCACTCCGACCGGACTTACATGTCCGGTCCCATGTCCGGTCGATTCCAGAGACTTATTACCGTACAAAATTCATGCCCGACCGGACTTGACAAGTCCGGTCCCATGTCCGGTCTATTCCAGAAACATTTTTCCCTCACAAAACACAAGTCCGACCGGACTTGTAAGTCCGGTCCCCAAGTCCGGTCGATTCCAGAAACATTTTCCGGTAGTGTAACAGAGCCCGACCGACCTTGCAAGTCCGGTCCTAAGGCCGGTCGGCTCTAGAAACTTGTTTCTAAATTCTCTTTCAACTCCAAACTTCTCCTCATATATTCTAATATGTTATAACCTCATTTGGGCACCTCAAATACACCTTAAGCCCTCCTTAAAATACCTTAAATCATCCACCAAGATCCACCTTAGTCATTATGCATTTTCCTTGTAATAATGCTAACACTTGTAACGCTTTCCTCTAGGTTTCTAGGTGGTGGTTCATACCTAATGTAACCACTATGCCAAATGTTTCTTCACCCACTATAACATCATCTCCCAAGCATCTTTCACCATCGAAAATCCTTTTATGCATTTACTTAAAGTTCCTTAACAAGTTTAAACTTCCATCATCATCACATTGTTTCCTTCCTAGTTGTGCACCAACATTTGCCTAAGTCCTAAATACTCAATTACATTCTCTTGATTCCTAAATCCTTCAAAGTAATGCCTAAGTCATCGTAACTCATTATAACGCTTTATCTCACCCCTTTTTCATCAAGACTACCTCTAAAACTTCCTTAGTCATTAAATTCCCTTAGAACATATTCAAATCACCTTAATCATTACACCTTCTCCTTAATCTTATGCACACTTCTTATATTCCTCATCTCATGATTTTGGTGTGCTCAAAACACTCACCATTCCTCTAATTCCTCCTAGACATCTCTAGGTCATCCTAAACCTCAAGGACTCCTTAATTAACTAATCTCCACTCAAATTCCTTATAATGATTCCTAGTAAATCCTAGGTCATATTAGTTCACCACCATCGCCTAAACACTTATTTTCTACTCAAATTTTGCCATAGCACCTCTAGCATCATAGCATGCCCAAACACATTGTTTTCCTCATTTAACCATCTCACACACCTCAAGTTCTTTCTCATCATATCTCATCACCCAAACCAACTCATTCACAACAAACTCAATATATTGCAATAATCTTAAATTGCATAGCACTAAGGCTCTTAAATGACATGGCTCTTAGGCCCTTAAATAACTTAAACTTAAACACTGAATTTCCCACATATATAAGCTTTCAACCTGCAAATACACTCATCAATCTCATAGTAGTTATAATGCTCTTAAAATCCACCTTAAACTTATATTACTAACTCATTCTCATTAGCTCCTTAATCACAAGTTCATAAGCTTGTTTAAGTTCTTCTTTTTTTTTTTAGGTTATATAACCCAATACGCAATGTAAGCTTTAAGCCACATTGGTATTTATCTAAAACTCATTCCTTAATCTTAAACCACCATTAGGTAAGCATTTTACCTTGTTTTCTCAAGCTCATCTTAACTTCCTCCTTAGACCTTCTTCTTAATGATCTCGGCCACCACTTAAACTTCCTTTGCCAATGTTCTAACAATATTCAAGACTCATGAGCACTAAACAATACACTAACCTCAAGGAATAAAACCTAGGTTAGAAATGTGTTCTAAGGCATAAAAGTGGATGATTACCTTTGAAGTCTCAAGGTAGACTTTGGCATTGAATGAAATAGGACCTCCACTAGTCCTTGGTGAATAAATCAAGCTAGAACAAGGCATAAAAACATAGCCCCATGAGAAAGAATTTTCGGCCATGTATAAGGAATGATGGAAACATGGTTTTTCTTACATTTTCTTTACCTTAAGAGAATGGAGAAGCTAATGAGCTCTTCAAACTTGATTTTCCTCCATCAATGGAGTTTTCTCATGGCACCAAAATGGAGCTTTGAAAGATTTGAAAAGATAGAAAGATAGGTCTTGACCTAACTAAGACAAATATGCAATTTGTTTTGGATTTGGAGCTTGGAGTTGTATTTGGCAAGTGATTGAAGATGGAGAACCATGGAGAAGCAACACTCTCGGTTTTGGAACAGAGAGAAGAAGAAGAAACCGTGGGTGAAGAGAGAAATGGAGAAGAGGAGAGAAGGTAGGCTAAGGTAAGATATTTGCTTTAATAAAGCAAATAGTAACTTCTTTACTTATCTCTTCTTTTCTTCCTTATTTGATGAATCTATGGTGACTCATCTCTTAGAAAACCGGCCCCCTATTAAATAAGGCTAGTCATGGTCTTTGTTGACCAACTAATTAGCTTATCTTGATTAAAACTTAAACTAGTCACTATTTGGCACTATTCACTAATCAGTGCACATATTTCTGAAATTTTTGATTTCCCATTGATTTAGACCTCCTAATGTGATACTAATTAGTACACATGTTGATTAAAGAGTAATGAGGACATTTAGCCACTCAAAACTCAGTTCTAAGACAATTTCTCAAAAATGTGCTTTAAGACTTCTTAAAGCACATTTTGTGTTTTAACTTGTTTTCAAGCTTGGTTTTCTTTGCTAATTGATTTAAAATGACCATTAGGATATTACTAAGGTCTTATCATGATATTTGGGTACTCACCCAAGTCTCTCCAAGCTTAGAGCACGTTTTTGCCCTGATTGCCTTAAGGCACTTTCTTGTTTTCCTTGGTTTAAATCTACAATCTTTCTAAGGCATATTTTAGCCTTAATACATCATGATTTGATGTTTACTTAGCATACTTAGGTTTGGGGTATTTCAATCTACCCCCCTTAAAAGAACTTTGTCCCCAAAGTTCCCATGCATCTTTTCTTATTAGAATGCATGTCTTACCTCATTCCTTAGATCATATAGCTCATACTTATGTATACTTAATCTCATTGGATCATTGGATCCACCATATCTCATACTTAAATATCACCAACATGCTTAAGCATGTGCAGCACTCAAAATTCCTTTTGTTCCTTTTGATGATTAAAACATTCACATAACTTCCAACGTATTCTCCCATGTCACCGGTCCGTAGACAATGGCTCATTCGTCCTCGTCACCATGGGCCAGAATACAAAACACGCTGCTCTCCCCATGTCACCGGTCCAAAGACAAAGGCTCGTGCGTCCTCGACTTCATGGGCGAGACTCAGTAAAAAGGTAATCCTTTTTACGAGGTCATGTGAGGAATAATTCCTCTAATTAAAAATACAAGCAACTCCAATTTCATTTTATCCTAAGGTCTCTATCCTTAGTGTGATTTAATTGTGCCCACTGGTAGGGAGTTTCAGGAATCATCCAACCCTGATGTGATCAGCATCAGTGTAGAACTACCCTTCCACCCCAATTTGTGTTCGGTTTCCCTTGATCCCTAGAAAATCAAGTTCCACCTCCCACGTCATTTTCAAACATCCAAATAATTCACTCATGTCCAATTTTCTATCTTTTTAGTTCTTCTACTCATAATCAATACATCTCCAAAGTGTGGACTCATTCCATCAAACATTCCCAATTCATCTCTTAGTAATTACCTCAAGACTTAAATTCCTACTGAGTTCTATAACTGTCCATACCAATTCTCACCATCTTATATCCATAGCATTACAATTTCCTTCCTCATATTCATATCAAATTGTATCTCATAATGTTATCTTATTCTTATCTCACACATAGTCCCATATTGACTCATACCTCGTATATTCTTATTTCTTAAGTCTCCTTAATCCTCTTCCTTAATTCTCTTAACTTGTACTCACACCGGAGTTAACAAGATAGGTACTTAATATGTATGGTATTCACATCTTCTGTGTGCAATAACCATGATTTATCTCAAAATGTTTATGTAAAACCTGTTCTCAAATTATTTTGTGCTATGCACACCGTAGTTTATGTACTCAGTACACAAACATACGCTAAGCGCATACGCTAAGCGGTTTTCGCTCTACCCCCCTTAAAATGGATTACGCCCACGTAATCAGCGTTACATCATCTTTGAACATAAGTTCAAGATGTCTAATTCTCAGCAAGCATTCTAGCTTCCACGTCATCTATCTTACTTATAATTCGATCAGAAATGACTTAGTCTCTGTATCGAGGATTCTTAACGGTACTTATACCGTATTCTTAACTTAGTTTGGTCTAATCTCAAAGGTAGTGATCTGCTAGCTTCCGCTGCACCACTCTGATGTTCTTAGGCTTAATTGTTCAAGGACACGTGTTATCTTTATATATACACGGCCTTAATGAGTTGTAACTCGTCTATCCATTCTCCTTGAAGATCTTACGCTCATACTCTTAGTATTTTCTCGAATGTCTAAATTGCTCTCCCCAACTGACCTTTGGTCTGAGGATGATTCTTAGTCTGAAACTACTGTTTAGTGCATAATGCGCTTTACAGTCTTAATCCCTTACATCTTAAGGCATGTTCAATGTCTGTACTTAACAATCTGTGCTCTTCGCACTTCATAGTCCTTAATTATTTGTTCTCTGGTTCCTCTGTGTTGCTGGTTCGACTGAATTCTTCTCTTCGACTGTTTGTGGTAGTAGCTGCTCTTGTCTGATCTTGCGTCGTTGTCGGTGGTACGGAGTCGACTACTTCCCGTGTTCCTTACACCACTCGTTCACATGCATGGGGTACCTTACTGGTACATTACTACTTACCCAACTAACTCATAAATGAGCGTGTCAGGCCTGCAAGCCCCTGTGGGGTGCAGTCGTCCCACGTCTCGTTTTAGTAAACTCATAGTGTCCGTCACACGTTTAGCTATTGCTAACTATGAAGTATTCTGTTGTCGATCTCCTCTTCATCGTTCCATAATAACATTTATTGTTCTTCTTGAAGTTAATCAAGGGAAGTCCATTTACTGTGTTCTTGGGTATTGTATGCTCTAGCTCTTTATGTATCCCGTACTGATGCGGTCTCTTAATAATTGAGGTCTCTTTCGTAGAGCCTCATAACTTGTTCCTCATATTTATGCTACTAGGAATGCCCTTCCAGTTCCTTGAGGAATGGGTAGTGTGCTTCCTGTGAAATCTTACCTAACCAGGTCCAGACTACTGGCATCAATGCTCAGTTCGTCTACCATCTTATTTTCTTACTTATGCTGGTCTTAACTCATAAATCTAATTGCCTCAGTGTCAATATTTGACGGCTCATACATAATGGTCGCCTTACCGCGCACCATGACTTAATCCACTTATCTAACTATTGTACTTACGACCACTACTACCGTGGTAGTTGGCCTTTACTATGTTGCCCATTAATGGTGCAACCTCTTACTCACTTATTCTAATGTCTTAGTTTATACTCAATCCCTTCTTGGTGTAAACACACTGGAAGTTCTTTCATTCCGGTATTGGCGGTTGTCATACCGTGTTGTAGAATAGTTGGTTCTTGATATGAAGGTGTTCTGCTCCAATCTTAGACTCATAAACAGGCTGATTTATCTCGCTTTCTTTCATCCTTAATGATGTTATCTAGCATGTAGTTTAACTGGTTACTGAAGAAGTCATCCGCTGATTCACAAGCTCCTCAGAGCATTGATTAATTGACGTGCCATAATGTGCAGTCACAATGTTTATCTCTGCCCATACTAATTCTTACATCCTGGGTGTTGGATATGGGGTCTATCTGTGCCACCTTCATTATTACTCAAGTGTATCTGGTATGTTCTAAGGTAATCTCAAGGTTCATAGTTTCCATTTTCTAAATAAAGTTTACTTCATCTCTAACAAGTGAAAGCCCTTTTTGTGAGGGGTTCATTCCCACTCTTGGCCTCACAACAAGGAGAGGTATGCCCACCCTAAAAGGCGTGGTTCGTTCTCCGCTCCTGTCCTTAGCATTATCTCAATATTCTCATTAGTACCCTTTCTTGGTATTGTTTTTCCCAATCTAAATTATAGGTCTGGTAACCGTTCATATCTACGCATTGTAGTTCCTCATGGCTTAAATAAGCTCTCTTATAACTTACTGCACCTCGGCTCTGATGTGGTTAACATCCTTGGCTCGTAGGTTCTTAGTGCTTAATGTCTCAGTTTATTATTTGTACTCTTACTCATCTGCAGGTCTTCCTTATGAGATTCTGGTTCTTGAACTTTATCCACCGTTAGGTTACACACTAAATGTAGTATCGGGTTTCATGGTAAGTTGCTGCATCCTGCTTCCTGCTATGGAAGTTATTCAGGTGATCTGAGGTTACTTAATGTTTTTGACAATACTGTCATTCTACTAGACTTATGTCTTTTAGTAGTCAAGATTAGGTTCGTATTAGGCGTTTGCCTTGCGGTGTCCAAGTTGGATACCATCCTGTCGTCTTATACTTCCATCTCAACGCTTCGTTCAACTTCCGTTGACTATGCCACCCGTTGATGATCAATCATACTTGGGTGTTAATGAGTTAAACAAAAAGTATCAGCTGCCATTGATCAGTTATTTGGCTCGACTATACCCGCTCCGTGTGGGTAGTCCGCTGAGCTTCCCTCTGTCGGAATTGTACATTTTTAATCCTTAGTAGGTTATAACTTACGTTTATTTCTTTTGTCCATGTTTTCTGGGTCGTCCAACATCTTCATTGCAGAATGTTGTTATTGGTATCCTTAATGGTCACTTTGGGAGTCTTATCCCGTTTTCATTGTAGGTCGATGCTTCAACAGTCTCAATAGTATCTTATAATACATCCTTGTATATCATTGCTTATATAGTGTTTTTGCTCGCGATACCGAGCAATCTCTTAGGTTTTCCCCTTGAAGTTTGAGATTGGTGCTCTTACCATACTGTCGGTTGTTGTTTTAGTGGGTTATACCGTTGCTAGTATTTATATGGTTTAGTATTTCATCTAAGCTCAGCTCCCTGCTGGTTGATGTGTCGGTTCATCTCATCATGGTCAGGCCGTCAGGCCCTTCCAAGATCCTATTTTTTTTTTCCTGTTCTTATGGATTTACAGTCCGGTATTAATATATACTACAACTGTAGCGTTCTCTTATTTCGCCATAATGGCTTTTCGTGTGGCTTAACCGTGGTAGCACTTGCTATGGCAAGTGTGCCATGCAGGATGGGTTATTGGTACAAGGTACATCGGTAGTGATATTCCCTTCTAATTTCCATGTAATTGGTAGTCCTCGGGACTCCCTCAATGATCTCTTATTTTGGATATTCGACCATCGGGCAGTTTCCTTGTTGTTTGACAGTACTGTCATCTATTAGGGCGTTCCTCTTTCTGAGGGAATCCCTTAATATTTCCTTATGTCTTAATCCTCGCTCTTGTCTCCACACATCTTGTTGTGGTTACTAAGTAATGATTCTCCTTTAGGCACTACATCGTAGTCCTATTTCGGTATGCAATTTATATGTGTTTCCACCGTTGTCCGCGTTATGTCGGGCAGGTTTGCAACCTTTTTCATTGTATGGGGTTTGGAGTTCCCGGTTCTTAACTGGACCTTCCAGTAATCTCAATCCTCATGCTTTGTATTTTCCCGCTGTTATGCTCACTCGGACCGCTGTCCGGTACTCATGTCGCTTATCATTTCCTTATCCATTGCACGCGTAGTGCTTTCCTTATCATTGGTATTGCGGGTTATTTCGACTGCGTAACATGTCGACCCATGTTGCCGGTAATTACCGTTCCCTTATTGATAGAATTCCATAGGCAGCGCCTGTTTCTCTGTTGCGCTCCATTAAAAATCTCCCAGTTCTCCATAACTGTTGTACGACAAGTTGTTTTTCGTATTGCTTACTGTTAGCTAACTGCCAGATCGGGTTTCCCGAGTAAGAGAAGGCTTTCTTCTCTCTGGCGTTTGTTCCACACATTTAGGGTTAGGGATGTGGAGGGCGGGCCTAGGCACTATGGATATCCGGTAAACACCGGGGAGTCCTGGCTAACGCACCTCACACTCTATCTCTCAACCCTTAACCCATAACTCAATCTCAACCTCATCATTCTCCTAAGTTCGGTATTTCTTGACTTCAGAGCGTAACTACACTCTGATACCACTTTTTGTAACACCCCAACTCAATCCAAATGTTGTCTCGCAACTTAACAGTATATATATAAACATATCGCAGCGGAATTCTTTACAAATCCAGGACCTTGTCACGGTCTGACTACAGAATATACCGAACATTAGTGCAACAACCTTAAACATTTACATATCCTTCTTACAACCCCCTCACTTCCTATACATCTTACTAACTCATATTGCCATACGAGTGCACATGCACAACTCGTAGGCCACTCTTAACCCTTAACACTTGTATCCTCTTCTTACCCTCGCGACGGCCGCTTCCTGTTGTACCTGTGTAGTAAAAACAGCCCCCAAAGGGGGTCAGCACGAATGCTGGTACGATCCCCTCATGGCCCCCAAGCTAACGTGGCTACGACGACTAATTGTCGATAGCATGGAGGTTGATTAGATGCACAACATAATAGAAAGTGTAGTAAACAACAACTCAGATATGAACAATCAAAGTTCACACATAATGAACGACTTAAATGCGTTCCCTTAATTGGAGAGTTAGTTATTTAACTCCTTAAGTTTTGTTTCCTCTTAAACTCGGTCCAACCTTATCTTACCTCAATCTTAATCCTTATCTTAGTCTCAGAAAACAAACCATCCTTTAAATAGAAATGGCTGTAGCTTATCTCAGTCTTAGAATACAAACCATTCTTTAGGTAGAAATGGTTGTATCTTATCTCAAACCTTATCTCAATCTTATCTCAGTTCTTATCTCAATTAAGTCAACCGTTCTTTAATTAGAATGGTTGTACCTTAATTCATTGTTTATCTGTCGGGTCACGTAACCCTAACCAATGAGTTATCAGCTCCATTGGTTTACATAAACAATATTTGTTAGAATTAGTTGGGCATTTAGGTAGATCCCACCACACCATCTTAATGCCACCTACCCTGGACGGGAATCCAGCGTAGCTGAGCCGGCAACCGGCCCTAGGCTACAAGTCCAAAGACAAGTCCTTAATCGGAGGTCGAATCTACTATAGATAACGACCCCCTTTCCTTAGCATGCATGACCGGAGATCGGTCCCGGGTTTCCTCACTCAAGTTCCAATTAGTAGTTATCTCAAGACCCTGTTTGTTGGTTAACCTCTTTCGGTTCATATCGTCCCTCATTAGGGGGCGTTCCTTAGTCTCACTCAATTCCTTACTAAGCATTGGTTAGTAAGTTCTCACGGTATGTTGTGTTAGTTTTCAAACATCACACAATACAATATATAATATGTTCCGGTTGCATGCTTTATCTTGTTTAGTGAGCACACAAAACAAATAGCACACAAGCCGAGGGACACCTCGTTAGCAAGCAGGTCACAAGAGAACTGTACCGTTCACCGTTGGTCGTTCGGCTGCTTACTCTCTTCCGGAGTCCAAACTCCCAAGTCCTAAAACATTCATTCAGTTTTAGGTTGTTAATCACTTAACTTAATATGACTTACTTAACTTGTTTAACTTACTTAATTCCTTAATGATCCCCACCTAACACCTCTTAGGTCTTACACTTAATCTTACCAACTTAATCTTAACTTTCAAGTTTATACTTAACTTAACTTAATCTCTTAAGTTCTTAGGGTCTCAATCATTACTACCCTACCAAAGGCATACCTTATTACCCATTGCCATTCTTAGAATTCAAAATTTCTTTTTTTTTGTTTTTAGGCTCGACCGGACTTACCGACCGGACTTGCCAAGTCCGGTCCATTCCAGTACCCTTTTACCGTTGGAAAATTCACTCCGACCGGACTTACATGTCCGGTCCCATGTCCGGTCGATTCCAGAGACTTATTACCGTACAAAAATTCATGCCCGACCGGACTTGACAAGTCCGGTCCCATGTCCGGTCTATTCCAGAAACATTTTTCCCTCACAAAACACAAGTCCGACCGGACTTGTAAGTCCGGTCCCCAAGTCCGGTCGATTCCAGAAACATTTTCCGGTAGTGTAACAGAGCCCGACCGAACTTGCAAGTCCGGTCCTAAGGCCGGTCGGCTCTAGAAACTTGTTTCTAAATTCTCTTTCAACTCCAAACTTCTCCTCATATATTCTAATATGTTATAACCTCATTTGGGCACCTCAAATACACCTTAAGCCCTCCTTAAAATACCTTAAATCATCCACCAAGATCCACCTTAGTCATTATGCATTTTCCTTGTAATAATGCTAACACTTGTAACGCTTTCCTCTAGGTTTCTAGGTGGTGGTTCATACCTAATGTAACCACTATGCCAAATGTTTTCTTCACCACTATAACATCATCTCCCAAGCATCTTTCACCATCGAAAATCCTTTTATGCATTTACTTAAAGTTCCTTAACAAGTTTAAACTTCCATCATCATCACATTGTTTCCTTCCTAGTTGTGCACCAACATTTGCCTAAGTCCTAAATACTCAATTACATTCTCTTGATTCCTAAATCCTTCAAAGTAATGCCTAAGTCATCGTAACTCATTATAACGCTTTATCTCACCCCCTTTTTCATCAAGACTACCTCTAAAACTTCCTTAGTCATTAAATTCCCTTAGAACATATTCAAATCACCTTAATCATTACACCTTCTCCTTAATCTTATGCACACTTCTTATATTCCTCATCTCATGATTTTGGTGTGCTCAAAACACTCACCATTCCTCTAATTCCTCCTAGACATCTCTAGGTCATCCTAAACCTCAAGGACTCCTTAATTAACTAATCTCCACTCAAATTCCTTATAATGATTCCTAGTAAATCCTAGGTCATATTAGTTCACCACCATCGCCTAAACACTTATTTTCTACTCAAATTTTGCCATAGCACCTCTAGCATCATAGCATGCCCAAACACATTGTTTTCCTCATTTAACCATCTCACACACCTCAAGTTCATTCTCATCATATCTCATCACCCAAACCAACTCATTCACAACAAACTCAATATATTGCAATAATCTTAAATTGCATAGCACTAAGGCTCTTAAATGACATGGCTCTTAGGCCCTTAAATAACTTAAACTTAAACACTGAATTTCCCACATATATAAGCTTTCAACCTGCAAATACACTCATCAATCTCATAGTAGTTATAATGCTCTTAAAATCCACCTTAAACTTATATTACTAACTCATTCTCATTAGCTCCTTAATCACAAGTTCATAAGCTTGTTTAAGTTCTTCTTTTTTTTTTTAGGTTATATAACCCAATACGCAATGTAAGCTTTAAGCCACATTGGTATTTATCTAAAACTCATTCCTTAATCTTAAACCACCATTAGGTAAGCATTTTACCTTGTTTTCTCAAGCTCATCTTAACTTCCTCCTTAGACCTTCTTCTTGAATGAGTCTCGGCCACCACTTAAACTTCCTTTGCCAATGTTCTAACCAATATTCAATGACTCACATGAGCACTAAACAATACACTAACCTCAAGGAATAAAAACCTAGGTTAGAAATGTGTTCTAAGGCATAAAAGTGGATGATTACCTTTGAAGTCTCAAGGTAGACTTTGGCATTGAATTAAATAGGACCTCCACTAGTCCTTGGTGAATAAATCAAGCTAGAACAAGGCATAAAAACATAGCCCCATGAGAAAGAATTTTCGGCCATGTATAAGGAATGATGGAAACATGGTTTTTCTTACATTTTCTTTACCTTAAGAGAATGGAGAAGCTAATGAGCTCTTCAAACTTGATTTTCCTCCATCAATGGAGTTTTCTCATGGCACCAAAATGGAGCTTTGAAAGATTTGAAAAGATAGAAAGATAGGTCTTGACCTAACTAAGACAAATATGCAATTTGTTTTGGATTTGGAGCTTGGAGTTGTATTTGGCAAGTGATTGAAGATGGAGAACCATGGAGAAGCAACACTCTCGGTTTTGGAACAGAGAGAAGAAGAAGAAACCGTGGGTGAAAGAGAGAAATGGAGAATAGAGGAGAGAAGGTAGGCTAAGGTAAGATATTTGCTTTAATAAAGCAAATAGTAACTTCTTTACTTATCTCTTCTTTTCTTCCTTATTTGATGAAGTCTATGGTGACTCATCTCTTAGAAAACCGGCCCCCATATTAAATAAGGCTAGTCATGGTCTTTGTTGACCAACTAATTAGCTTATCTTGATTAAAACTTAAACTAGTCACTATTTGGCACTATTCACTAATCAGTGCACATATTTCTGAAATTTTTGATTTCCCATTGATTTAGACCTCCTAATGTGATACTAATTAGTACACATGTTGATTAAAGAGTAATGAGGGACATTTAGCCACTCAAAACTCAGTTCTAAGACAATTTCTCAAAAATGTGCTTTAAGACTTCTTAAAGCACATTTTGTGTTTTAACTTGTTTTCAAGCTTGGTTTTCTTTGCTAATTGATTTAAAATGACCATTAGGATATTACTAAGGTCTTATCATGATATTTGGGTACTCACCCAAGTCTCTCCAAGCTTAGAGCACGTTTTTGCCCTGATTGCCTTTAAGGCACTTTCTTATGTTTTCCTTGGTTTAAATTATCTATCAATCTTTCTAAGGCATATTTTAGCCTTAATACATCGTGATTTGATGTTTACTTAGCATACTTAGGTTTGTGGTATTTCACAACTGAAGTGTTCCGTCGCGACGTAAATAGGAGACGACCTGAGACAGGTACAGCTCCTGTAGCATGCATGGCCAGATCCAACTGGGCTCCTCGTTCTCGTAGTATAGAATTGTTAAGTGTCATATAAAGACGTTAAACAAGAACACAATGTGTATTGTCAATTATCACGTTTAGGATAATGACGTTTGTTATAAAGCTAAGTTAGTGAGAGACTTGAGTACAAGTCCTCGGTATACTGAAGCGCAGTTATTTAATCCACTGGTATAGTAGTGTTTGTATGCGTGGGACATACACGTAGTAGTCAGCATCATTCACGCACATAAATAATACAACAGCGCACAAGAGTAAACAACATTTTACATTAATTATCTTGGTCGTTAATTCAAACAACAGATAGCACACAAGCCGGTGTAATCCGGTAGAAAGAAGACTGCAATAATTCCATACCGTTCACCGTAGACTGTACTTGTTTAGTTCCCGGTCAACGTCTGGTCAAACAATGTCCTAGAAATAGGATTAATTTGAGAGTGTTAATTTATGTAACTCTCGTATAATAATTTTATTGTTTCATGAAACGATTTCATATTCGTTATTTCATGTGAGGTTTATTCCTTTATATTTAGGTAGTTCTTTTAACCTCTTTCCCTTATAATTAATTAAGGTACTTATATATTTCCAAAACATGTAGTCCTAACTTATAAGACTTATATTGTGTGGTAATTTCTTTTAATTACCTTATGATTGGATGTATAACTTATTTGTCACTCCTTGTGGTATTTCTAAATCTTTTAATGTATAAATATATATACATATTTATTCATGCACTATATTTGTTATTTATTTTTAATTGTCTAAGTGACATAACAACTTTATAATTCCTTAACTATATTTATATGTCACACTTGGACATTATATTCTTATAATTCTTTGTTATTCTCCTCTTAACCATAAATAATATTTATTGGTTACAATTAAATTCCTTATAACTATATAACCATAGTTTTAATCCCTTAATCACTTATTCTCATTCCCTTTTGATTTACTTGAAAATCTAATATATATATTTCACACACATGTATTATTTATGTTATTTATATATAATTGTCTAAATGACATAACCTCTTAATAAATCTCAATTTATATTTACATGTCATACATGGACATGTTATTAACATATCTTTTATTATTTACAAACTAAACCCAAATAATATTATTCCTTTTACAAGTAAATTACTTGTGCTTGTATATCATATAGTTTTAATTTCATAAATCATTAAATCATAATTCTCTTTTCTAAATATCTTAAATATCCATATAGGACCTACAAATATTTAATCTCATAATTACAACATACTTTTCGGTTAATATATTAACCTCATTTATTTCTTAAACTTTACATTAAACTCCAAAATACATTATATTACATAGTTTTATTTCCTTAAATAATTAATTCACTAAACCACCACTATAAATTTAGTAATTATTATTTGAACACTTTAACTTTTATAAATCACCAACTAGCCTCATTAATTTTTGGCTTTGTCTTAGAATTTCTTATAATTACTCTTTAACCCCAAAAACTTTACATAATTTATATATTCACTTATAAACTATAGTTTTGATATTTTAATTTCCTTAATAACCAAGTGGACACTTATATTTCTACTAATTGTGAATTCGCCCCATATAAGGTCTTATTTTATATTTAAACTCTTATAAATTTTATATTCACCCCATAACTTTTATAAACTTAATATCTCATGTCATAACTCATTTTAACTTAAAGGTTTCGGTCAATATTTGACCATAGTCTAATTTCTCACTTAATACATTAATATACCAATAAACTTATGTGTTTCTCGGTTTTACACCAAACCTTTTAAAATTTACATTTTAACCACATAACTTATAAACTAGCCATCTAAAGACTTGTAGCTATTTTTAATATTCCCAAAATTTATAATATAAGCTATTACACTCTTATATATCTCGAAAATCGTCAAATGAAATACCTTGCTCTCGGTTTTAATATTCCTTTACCATATAGTTTTAAAACTTGATTTAAACCTTATAATAAATACATTTAAATGTATATAAGCCATATAACACTTCCAAAAATTATGCTAATGACTTAGAATGATTATAAACTCAAAATAGAGCAATTAATACTTAAATATTTCGGTTAGAATATATGTGTATCCTAATTAATTTTTGTGACACATATTTATACCTTAAGGTAATAATCTTACCTTATATGTTATAAATTATTTTATTGACATTATAGTCCATATATTTTCGGCCTTAATTTATTTAAAGGGTACACTAAATTTTTATATCAAAGTTTGAAACTTAAATCAACCTTAAACTTAATAAACCTTAATTGTATATACTTACTTCTTAATTCAAGACAATTCTTGTACTTGATTTCTCCTTGAATTCCAAGCTCTCCAAATGCTATTTTGATGAAGGTATTTTCGGCCTCCTTATACACATGTTGGAGATCTATTTGTTAGACTTCTAACAAGGATTTATAAATAATATTTGGAGTAGTTTTATAAGAGTTTACCTTAGGAATTTTCAAGGAATTTTTGGTAGACCTTGAGAGGATTGTAGACCTAGATTTCCTTCATGAAATGATGAAGAGAATATAGGTTTAGAAGTTCTAGAATTCGTCACTAATTATAGACAACATATGGAGGAAGATAAGGATCACCTCATCTTACCGAAATTTCTAGATTGTGCACTCTCTGCGGTTTTTGTCACCCAGAACTGAAATGACCACGAAAATTAATGATCCTTATATGCCTGGAAATCTAATGCAAAGAGGAACAACTTCGGTGTTGAGAAGATTTTGAGAAAACTTACGGAAAATTCATAATATCTCCCGAACTGAGACCTATTGAACAGATTTCTGCTGTGAACCACTTCGCCTTCTTTTGTTCACCCAGAACTGAATACACCATGAAAATTAATGTTCTTTATATGTATGGAAAGATAATTCGAAGAGAAACAAGTTTTATGTTGGGAAGATTTCGAGATAACTTACTGAAAATTACAGAATCTCTCCCGAAGTCAGACCTCTTGAACAGATCTGCTACTTGACTTTTGCTTTGTAGGATTAGCTAGGAATTTTGACATAGAATGGAGTTAGAACTCAAACCTCCATTGTTGGAGCTTGAAGCTAGGAAAGAAGAAGAAGGAAAGAGAGCAAGGAAGCTTACCCAACCGGTGGTGTGAAGGGCAAAGAAGAATGAATGCTCACGTAGGAAAATAAGGTAAGAATTGATGGAATTTTCTTTTGATAATTTAATGTCAAATTTGAATAATCTTTTCCCTTGTTTATTCATTGTTTGGTTGGCTCAATGGATGCCCATGTTCCCAGCACATTTTCGGATGAGTGTTAAGGCATATTGGAGACTTTGATTGCTAGTTGAAGCTAGAAGACAAAGTAAGTTAATTATGTGTTTTTCTTTTGAATATTCAAAGTAGTATACATGTCATTCCTTGTCTTCATTCTCTTCATTATTTCGGTAATGTGCTGCTACCTTTACATCTGATTTTTTGATGATTAAAGCTTAAGAACATGGCTAGGTTAGCTAGGCATTTTATTTGAATTTTTATAAGACAATTTGAACTCCTTTTCATGCTTGAATTCGGACATAAGGGGCTGTACAACGCAATTGTTGTTGTCTAATTTTGACTATGAATTATACTAGTTAGGTAAGGTATTCTTTTGACTAAATAATGAAGCAAATATTCCCTTCTTTACAGCTCCAAAATCGGTGGTCATTCATGCTATGACATGGCTGTTTGTTTGTATACTTGCAAGTTGCATAAAGTAGATGCAAGTTGTTATTTTATGTATTATTTCATTACTTTTGCCAAAGCTAACATTCTCCTTGTTTTTCCTTGCAGGTCATCGACAATGTAGGCTCCTCTTTACAGATTTAATTTATCATAACACAACATGGCATGTGATAAGGTGAGTCACCATTCCATAAGACAATTTACAAACTAAAAAATTAGTCAAAATTGACTAATAAAATCGCCCCATGTGGTGGTCAAATGGGACTGATTTTTCATTTGATTTTTGTTACTCTATATTGTACTAAGACCATACTAATATGTGTAGTAGGTTCCAGCATTTAATTGGTACATTTTTATTATGGTAAAAGATGAAAGTTTTAAGGTAAAAATGGTGATTTCTAGTATCTTTTTGATGATAAAATCGCCCCTATTTGTACTATGAATTTAGTACTGCCATCAATTGATTTAGATGGTCATTTTATCCCCTTTTAATACTGTCAACTCGTGGCTCCTCAAAAATTTCAAGGTAATTGCGTAAAACGCATTTTAGTGACACCCGAAGGTGTGTTTTTGTGCTCTAAGGATATTCTGGGAAATAAATTGTCTTATGAGTTCCAAGTGTTTATAAACACTTATTATGGTAAATAAATATATATTAAGATGTTACATTGAGTTATATGGGGTTACATCAACCCATGACATAATTTACGAGCCATCGGGACACACCCGGGCAAAAAAGAGCGCTAAGAAATCCTCCTGTGGTTTTTGCTGAATTTTGAGAAACCACTTAGTGGGTTCTCTTTATAATGGTTAATAATGATGCTAGGAACTCAAGGAAATAATTTTATAGGAGTTCGTGCCACCTCGGCACTCCTCCGGACTTTCGTGCTTTAAGGGGCGTGCGTGAGCACTCCCAAGCGTTCTGCGTTTTTGACTAAATATAGCTTAGGGAATATGTTTATATATTCATATAATAATTGTATGACCATTTGGTTTGAATATTAGAGGGTCATACAGGGTCATGTTTGACCATATGCTTCTCAGGCGTTTTAGCGTTTATGGAGAAACGACTGTTTTTACGTAACGTTCTCATGCATGGGTTTGCATGCGTACGTGAAATGATTTATAATAGGATTATTTTCCATTAAATAATGGTTTTATAATATTAATTAGATTTGGGGTATTTCATATGGGCAAACTGAAAAGCATGATGAACCAGCTTCTAAAACAAGGTCAGGCGACAAATTCAAAATTTGCTGAGATAGAAGCGAAAGTTGCTGATCAGGCTACCATAACCACAAATTTAGAGAGACAGATAGGTCAGATTTCCCAACAACTGGCTCAAAGACCAACAGGGTCACTCCTGAGCCAGACTGATCCAAATCCCAGGGAGCATGCAAAATCAATAACCCTGAGAAGCGGAAAAGAGTTGGTATCTGATGTCCCTGAAGCTGAGAAGAAATCTGATGAACAAAAATCTGACAAAGAAGACGTAACAATTCCCAAGGAGAAGGAGTCTCCTGCATCCCTTACTATTAAACCATCCCAGGTTTCGTATGATATTCCAATCCCATTTCCTGATAGATTAAAGAAAAAGAATTTGGATTACCAATTTGGAAAATTTCTAAACATTTTTAAGAAATTAACTATTAATATTCCTTTTTCTGATGCCTTAACACAAATACCTATTTATGCAAAATTTATGAAAGATATTTTTTCTAACAGGCGATCTTTACAGGAAAATGACACGGTGAAATTAACCGAAAGAGTCTCTGCAGTACTCTTAAAGAAGCTATCACCAAAGTTGGGAGATCCAGGTCACCCTATCATTCCCTACGAGATAGAAGACATAAATTGTGGTAACGGGTTATGCGATTTAGGAGACAATATTAACTTAATGCCTTTATCTATCTTTAGGAAATTAGGTATAGGTCAATTCTCTCATACTCCTGTGCAGCTGCAACTAGCTGATCGATCCATAATCTACCCTAAAGGAAAAGTTGAAGATTTAGTGGTTTCTGTTGGCAAATTTATTTTCCCTAATCCTAGGTAGACCTTTTATGAGACTTGCCAGAACTTTAATTGATGTTGAAGGAGGTAAAATAATTTTAAGGCTTCATGATGAAAAGGTAGTTTTTGACATGACCCGGAACATGAAGCGTCCTTCTGATACACAAAACTGTTTTTCCATAGATACTATTGACTCTTTAGTACAGGAGACATTCCTCAGCAAAGATGAAGAAACAATTTTGGAAAGATGTCTTATGCATCTTGTGAAGCTGATGATGAAAATCCTGATATTGCTTTCATGGCTGAAGAGTTGAACAAGAGACAACCATACTTCCGTACCTACCAACAAAAATTCGAGCCTGAAATACCCCAAACTTAGATATGGTGTTTAAGACATAAACTAAGATATAAGAAGGTTAAATAATGCCTTAGAAACATTAAGAAACATTTTTAATCAAAGAAAACATAAGGAAACACCAAAAGAGCAGTTTAAGCAAAAATGTGCTCTAAGCTTGGAGAGACAAGGGTGAGCACCCAAATATTGTTCTAAAACCTTAGTAATATCCTAATGGTCATTTTAAGTCAATTACCAAAGAAAACCAAGCTCAAAAACAAGTTAAAACACAAATTGTGCTTTAAGGACTCTTAAAGCACATTTTTGAAAAATTGTCTTAGAAAGGGGTTTTAAGTGGCTAAATGCCCATTATTACTCCTTAATTAACATGTGTACTAATTAGTATCACATTAGGATGTCTAAATCAATGGGAAATCAAAAATTTCACAATTATGTGCCTTGTTTAGTGAATAGTAACCAAATAGTGCTAGTTTAAGTTAGTCAAAGTAAGTCAATTAAATGGTCAACAAGACCACAATCTACCTTATTTGACCAAGGGGGCCGATTTTTAAGTGTGACTAACCACACTTATCTAGCTAAGTAAAGAGAAAGCAAAAGTAAGTAAGTTCACTATTCACCTTTTTACATAATATCTTACCATTAGTAGTCCTCTCTCCTCCTTTCTTCATTCTTCATCTTCTCCATCGGTTTCTCTTGCTCTCTTTCCTCTCTTTCACGTAAGAAGACACCTCCATGCTAGCTCCATCTTCTTTTGCCCACATCTTGCTCATTTAAGCTCCAAAATCAAAACCAAGTACATATATCTCTTAGTTAGCTCAAGCTCTTCCTTTCTATCTTTTCAAAACTTCAGGAGCCTCATTTTGGAGCCAAGCCAAACCGCCATATAAGGAGGAAATCCAAGTTTGGAGAGTCCATTGGCTTCTCCATTCTCTTAAGGTAAAGAATATGTAAGAAAATCTAGGTTTCCATCATTTTCTTCCCTTGTTCGAAAATTTGTACTCATGGGACTCCATGTTTATGCTTTGTTAGCTTGTTTTCTACTCTCCAAAGGATAAAGGAGGTCCTTCTTGCTTCATATCCAAGCTTGTCTTGAGAAACCAAGGTAAAACAATCAATTTAATACCTTAAAACACATTTTTAACCTAGGGTTTGTTCCTTAGGGTTAATGTATTATCTAGCACTCATTGGAGTCATTGGATATTGGTTAGAACGTTGGCAAGGAGAACTTGGTTGGTGACCGAGATTGTTCAAGGAAAAGTCTAAGGAGAAAAGTTTGGGAGCTTGAGAAAGAACAAGGTAAATGTCTTACCTTAAGGTGTTTAATGCATTAAGGGATAGGATTTAGGTATATGATGAGTGTAGCTTAAGGTTTACATTAGAAAAGGGCTATATATAACCTAGGAGACACAATGACTATGTTTGAGAACTTGTGACTAAGGAGCCAATGAGAAAATAGATAGTTAAACAATGTTGAGATGAATTACAAGAAGCATTTTATTTCAATGGGAGCCTTGTTGTGTGTATTCGCAGGTTAAAGGCAAATATATGTGGAAATTCAGTGGTTAAGATTATTGTCATTTAAGGGCCTAAGTGCCAAGCATTTTAAGTTTATACACTATATGATCATGTGGTGTAGTTTTGGTGTAAATTGTGTGTTAAGATGTTATAATGAGAATTTGAGTGATCTTGGTTGTTTGATGGTGAAAAACCAAGTGTTTAGGTGTAACAATATACTAGAGAACCCATGTCAAAATTTGATGAAGAAACATAGTGTTTTAGATGTTCTAAGAAAATTTCATGACTAGGATAGTACTAGGAAGTTTAGAGGTTGTCTTGAAGGAAAAAGAGTGAGGTTAAGGTGTTCTTGTGAGTTATAATGACTTAGGCATCATCATGGAGGATCTTGGAGTCAAAAGAATGTTTAGGTATGCACCAAAGGCAATTTGAGAATGTTTTTAGGAAATATGCAATCTTGTTAGGAGAAGAGTAAAGTAATGTGTTTAAAGGTGAAGAGACGTCATGTAGTTACATAAAGGAACCTAGATGGTGAAAGATGCTTGGGAGATGATGTTATGGTGGTGAAGAAACATTTTGGCATAGTGGTTATGATAGGAATGAAACACCACTTAGAACACCTAAGGAAAATATTACAAGTGTTGAGAGATTATGTAAGAAATTGGGTTATAAGGCTGGAGATGGAGATGGGCGAGTTTAGGATGTTATTTAGGTATTAGAATATGCCTAAGATCATGTGTGAAGTTTGGGTGATTTATAGATGAAGAGAACAATTGTAACAACACTTAGAACAATGCAAAAGAAAGAAATTTGTAGCTGGTCCGGGACTTAAGTCCAGGGTGAAGTCCCAGACCAACCTAAAATTCATGCCGAGAGTTGCTTCAACCATAGGGTCTGGGACTTAAGTTTTGTAAGAAGTCCCGGACCACCCCCTAATTTACCCCCGAGGATTTTAGCTTGCATTGGTCCGGGACTTAAGACCCATACGACGTCCCGGACCACCACATTAAAATAGCCGAGAGTTTGAACTAAGTATATGTCCGGGACTTAGGTTGAGGACAAGGTCCCGGACCACACTAAAAAAAATCATGTTTAAGCTTGGGAAGTGTTAGGAAATGGTGGGAATGATTTTGTATTGATGTTACAAGGTTATTAAGGGCATGTTTGGTGGGTGTAATGGTTATTAAGTGGGAGAACAAGTATAATAGATAATGAGGAAGTGATGCACATGGAAGTTAAGTTAAAAACCATAAGGCTTAGTGAAAAACAATGGGTAAAAGTTGATGTTTAGGGAGGTTAAGTATTGTATTAAGTTGAATTGAATAATGACCTAAAACTGAATGAATGTTATAGGACTTGTGAATTGGGACTCGGAAGGAGATAAACCAAACAATCGTCGACGGTGAACGGTACAGTCTTTCTTGTGACCTGCTTGCTAACGAGGTGTCCCTCGGCTTGTGTGCTATCTGTTTATTTGCTATGACTAAGACCAGATAAAGCATGCAACCGGTTATATGTGTTCTCGTTGTGAATGTGTTTTCTTTACACTAACCCACGAGACATGAGATTGTTACTAACTAGGTTTAGTACTTACTGAGTTAAGGATAAGAGTTAAGTATTGGTAACTGTTGGTTAATACCCGTTAAGGTTTAACTAACACGTGGTGTGTAAGGTTTTTACTAACTGGAACTTGAGTGAGGAACCCGGGACTGACTCCGGTCATGCATGCTAAGGAAAGGGGGACGGTATCTGAATCAGATCCGCCCTTCGCTTAAGGACTTGTCTTCGGACTTGTTGCCTAGGGTCGGTTGCCGGCTCAGCTACATTGGACTCCCGTCCAAGGTAGGTGGCATTAAGATGGTGCGGTAGGATCACCTAAATCCTAGGTTTGAGATTAAGCTACAACCATTTCTATTCTAGGAACGGTTTGCATACTGAGATTAAGATAAGGTTAAGACTGATGTAAAATAAGGAACTGAGGTTAAGGAAATCAAGACTAAGGAGGGGGTTACTAACCCGCTTGATAAGGGAACGCTTGTGCCGTTCATTGTGTGTGAACTATGTATGTTCATCTGTGGATTGTTGTTTATAGCACTTCATATCATGATTGTGTTTCTAATCAATTTCCATGCTATCGACAATTAGTCGTCATAGCCCCGTTAGCTTGGGGGCCACGAGAGGGTCGTACCAGCATTCGTGCTGACTCCCTTTGGGGGCTGTTTTTACACTTGCAGGTAAGAGGCCCATGAAGTCACACCACGAGAGTAGGAGCGGTTAAACTGAAATACCCCAAACCTTGATATGTGGTTTAAATATCAAAATATGGTATGTAAAGGCTAAAAAGTGCCTTAGAAACATCAGTGAACAATTTAAACCATAGTAAAATGCAATAAAGCACTAAGATACAGTTTGAGCAAAAACATGCTTTAAGCTTGGAGTGAACTTGGTTAGGACCCAAAGAACCTACCAAGACTAAATAATAGTCAATTATGATTTAACAAGGCAAATTAAGTCCTTAGGAAACTTTGGTAGACAGTTAAACCAAATAAAACACAAGAATATACCTTAAAGTCAATAAGAGCAAAATGTGCTCTAAGCTTGGGATAAATTTGTATAAGGCCTAATGGTCATACTTATACCTCATAAGTATGTTAATGAACATATTAAATCAATTACCAAAGAAAACCAAGCTTGAAAACAGGTTAAAACACAAAATGTGCTTTAAGGAGTCTTAAAGCACGTTTTTGAAAAATTGTCGTGTAAATGAGTTTTGTATGGCTAAATGTCCATCATTACTCTTTAGTTAACATGTGTACTATATAGTATCACATTTGGAAGTCTATATCAATGGGAAATCAAAAATTTCACATCTATGTGCCTTGTTTTAGTGAATAGTAACTTTAATAAGCTAGTTTGTAACATATGTTATTATAAGTAAGTTAATTGGTCAACAAAGACCAAAACACCCCTAGACTACTAATGGGGGCCGGTTTTTATGAGGTGAGTCATCACCTTGTAAGTTAACAAAACAAATAACTAATGATAAAGCAAGTTACTATTTGCTTTATTACATAATATCTCTTAAAAAGGCAAACTTATCTTCATTCTCTCTTTCCTTCTTGCATTCCCACGGTTCCAACTCCATCTTCTTCCTCTCTTTCACGGTAATACTACATCACCACCATTAAACTCCATCTTTGATCTCTTGTAACTCCTAGCTCCATGGTCCAAATTCAATTTCAAGACCACCATTCTTCTAGTTGGAGCAAGCTCTACACTTCTATCTTTTCAAATCTTCAAAAGCCTCATTTCGGTGCCAAGGAGATTCACCATTGATGGAGCTTGAGCTCACCTTTTCACATGTTATTGTTCTCCTTTGCTTCAAGGTAAGAAAACTCAAAGAAAAATGATGTTTCCTCCATGTTTTGTGTTGTCCGAAAATTCACCTCACAATGGTGTTTTTACCTTGCTTGTTTTAGCTTCATTTGAATCTTCCAAGGGCTAGGAGGAGTCCTCTCTTGATACTCATTCAAGCTCTCTTTCCATTCAAAGGTAAAACAATTACCTTAATATGTTAAGATAATATATGTAACTAGGGTTTGCAATGAGATGAAGCATAATGCTTGAATACTCATTCTATTATTTGTACAATGTTTAGAAGTTGACAAGCAACCAAAAGCCTTGCCAATTTAGTCAAGGAAACAAGAAAGAAGTTTGTGGGCAAAAAGGTAAATGTGCTAACCTAATATGGTTTAAAGTCTTAGGAGAAATGAGCTTATATTGCTTATGAAAATGATTTAAGGAGCCATGGGAAAATGACTTAGAAGAATGCTCTCAAGGGCTTAGTAAAAGGCATATGTATTTTTGAGTGTATTTGCAGGTCAAAGGCAAATACAATGTGGGAAATTCAGTGTTTATGATTTATGCATCTTAAGGGCCTAAGAGCCATGTTATTTAAGGGCCTAAGTGCCAAGCAAAAGTTTTGCACTATATTGTGATGTAGTGTAAAATTTGGTGAAGTTTGTGTGTGAGGAAGCTCTTGGTGGACTTAAGTGTTCTTGAATGGAATAAGGTAAGAACCTAAGTGTTTGGATGTGAGAATATACGAGAGAAGCTATGGCAAAATTTGGAAAATGTGTAAGAAGTTCTAAGTGTTTTAAATAAGTCTTGGTGAACTAGGAAGTGTTAAAGGTGAACAAGTGTTTTACTAGGAAAAAAGAAAGCATGTATTAAGGTGATTTAGAGTGATACAAGGACTTTGGTATTATCTTGGAAGTTCTAGGAATTCAATGAGTGTTTTTGGGATGTAATAAAGTCTTGGAGAAGTTTGTTTAAGGTTTAGGAATGTTGGTGTACAAGGAAGAAATGATGTTTAGGTAAGATGTGAAAAAGGAGATTTAGTTAGTAAGAAAAGAAGTTTGAGAGATGATGCTAAGGTGTAGAGGAAACATCTTGGTATAGTGGTCATTATAGGTGAAATACCACTTAGAAAACCAAATGAAAAATGTACAAGTATTAAGAGATTTTGTAAGGAGTTTGTGGAATGATAAAGATAGTTTGGTGGGTGATTTAAGGAATTTAGTACATGGCTAATGATGTGTTTGAAGTGCCCAAATGAGGTTAGGACATATTAGGATATATGAGGTGAAGTTTGGAGTTAAATGGGCAATGGAAAATAAGGGTCTAGAGCAGACCGACCTTGCAACCGAACTTGCCAAGGTCGGTCGAGCCCAGTTTACCCTGCGAGAATTGGTTTCTGGAATGGACCAACCTTGGGGACCGGACTTGCAAGGTCGGTCGGGCTTGTATTTTGTGTACGAATTAAGTTTCTGGAATCGACCGAACATGGGACCGGACTTGGCAAGTTCGGTCGGGCCTGAATTTTCAAGGGAAGAAACTCTCGGGAATGGACCGAACATGCGACCGAACATACAAGGTCGGTCGGAGTAGAAATTTTTGACGGTAATGTGTTCTGGAATGGACCGACCTTGTGTAAGGTCGGTCGGTAAGGTCGGCCGACCAAAAACATTGTTTAAGGTTATTGAATGATGTGTAATGATGGGATTGACTAGTAATGAGTTATAAGTTGTTTAAGACATGTTAGGTGAGTTATAATGATAATTTAGTGGAAAAAAGATGTATTAAAATGTAAAGTAAAACAAGTTAAAAGTGAAGTTATTAACTAAGTTAACGGGGAAAAGTTATAAGCATTAAACTTTTAAACAAACATGTTGCCCCGATGTTAATAAAAGTATATGTAATGTTATCAGTTGTTCGAGAATTGCTCGAGGAACATAAGTGGACATGATAAGTGACTCCGGTGACAGGTATGTTTTCTTGCAACCTGTGTCCTACTGGATTACACCGGCTTGTATGCCAATGTGTTTTCTGTATGTTTGCCACGTTGTAAACAAAACATGTAATGAGTTTACAGTAATTCATTTATGTGGCGTGTTCAACTCCGATACCATTTAACCTCGGAAGTGTTAACCTTAGTTAACTGAGTCTAGGATCACATGAGAGTTCGGTATTCGGATTAAACGACCCAACCATGGGACGTTCTAAACCACGGCTATGCGTGTGTTAATTGTGTGATATGTGTATGTGAATGTAGGGATCTCCCTTGTGTGTCTAACCCAGTTGTATGACTGTATGGTGTGTAGATGTGATAGACTCCATAGTGGGGTTCTAACTAATATCTAAAAACAGGTATGTACTAACAGTGGTGATGAATCCGGTTTGGCCGGTCGCGTTGTTTGGGAGTGGGTATCCTTCTTAGCCTTACCCTTCTTCTGTTATGGTTGTTTCCCTCACGGGTTACGATCTCCCATTAGCTTATTCCAAAGCTTAGCTATTCTGACTTATGATCGGTTTAGGGGGAACATGTTTTGTGTGGTGTGTTCGGGCCTCCAAACCCAAACCATCTTAACTTAAGTTACTCGTCCGACTATTAGGACAGTAATGAGTGTTGTTGTTGTTGTATAACGAGCTTATCATGAGGGTGACTTCATTCTCTACTCTCAGGCCACCAGTGAATTAACAATGTTTGGGTCGGTTCCTAAGAGGACCGTTCCCGTTATGTTATGTGATGTTGTTGTAATGCAATTTCTATTGCGATGTTATCATGTGCACGTCGAAACGTGAAAAGTGTTGTTATGTTTTGTTATGTGAGGAATGTTATATGTTGTAAATATGGGTGTGTGGATCATGGAAATGAATCCCAGTTTGTGATAAGAGGCGTTTAGGGATAACCCTGATTTATGGGTAAGTGTCGTCTATTAAGGAAGTAGCTCCATAAGGAGGAACACTCTAGGATACGAACTCCTGAGTGACTTATCAAGTAAGGTGTAATATCCTTTTTTGAGCCCATTGAGGAATGATTCGTGTTGTTGTTGTTTTAAGTTAATGCATGATTCCATAAAATCAATCGCATGCGAAGACGACAATTAGTTGTGCGTGATCCGGTAGCATGTGGGCTGCGGATTACCATACCAGCAAAGGTGCTGAGCCCCTTGGGGGCCACCCTTTCTCTTCTTTTTTCCTATTTCAGGTACAAGAGCTGGAAGCCGTTCGAGAGTAGGACGGGTAGTCGTTGTACATGGGTAATCATTAAAGTTGTATATATACAGTAGGTGTAGTAAGACCGAAACTGTTATCGGCATCAATTTGTATTACTCGGTCAGTTGAAAGGCTTATGTATGTTGGTTGTCTGTTAATAAAGGTATCGTAATGTACAGTTACTCGGGAATCTAGTCCATCAGACCGTACCACATGTTTTATGTAATAGCCTTTTAGCCACGTCGGTGGTTAACGGCGTGTACACCAACGAGTTTAAGTAATGTGAAGTAGTGTATTTTTCTGGCTGCAGAATGTTGTTATGTGTTTTGTTGTGGATGGGGTGTTACATAAACATAGGATGGGTTGCTTATTTGAGTACGGGTTTGCGCTTGTGCTCCCTCTGTTTATATTGAAACTGAGTAAGTTTGCGACTATGACTTAGATACTTAAACTCGGTCAGTTGGTGGTATTTTGGATGGTGAATGTTTTGGTCGGTTGGTTTACTTTGGATAGTGTTGTAATTAATAAGGCCGGTATTTTCTAACGATCAGACCGTGGCAAGGTCCTGGTGTTTGTTATTTCCGCTGCTGCGACGAATTCGATTAAGTGTTAAGTTTTGCGATAACCACGATTGCTCATGACGGGTGTTACAGAGCCATTAAGATAGGAACCAGACAGACCAAGCCCTTCCCATTGAAAAGCACCTACGTCGAAATGAAGCCCTCTCCTCCCCCTCTTTAAAATACGCTTTTCTAAAAGAGCCATCTGATTTACCAGTTAGTATATTCTAAATTGACAGATGTGCAGAGAAGCAACTTTTAGGGGTGCTACGAAATCATAACCGCTATCGTTGGTCATAGCAGATATCAAAGGAATAAGCCCCTATATATGCTCTCATCGAATTTATATGGAAGATGATTTCAGGGCATTGGCACAACCACAGATGCGTCTCACCCCGTTCTAAAGAGGTGGTCAAACGGAGGTAATAACTACTTGATGCTGGAATTATTTATCCCATTTCGGATAGCAAGTGGGTGAGCCCAGTGCAGGTGGTACCCTAAAAGGGAGGAATAACTGTCGTTCCTAACGAAAAAGGTGAGTTGATTCCTCACGCTCTACTACTGGTTGGAGAGTTTGTATTGACTAGGATATTGAATACTGCTGTACACCCTGGTTTTACCCTCAAAAGATAGCTAATGAAAATACTCTAAACGGCGCAAACGACATTAAATGGACCTCAAACGAGTCTTAGAAGGGCAAACGAAGTTGGTCCGAGCTTGTGTCGGACATGGGAAGTTTCGGACACAGTCGAGAGTTGAGAAGTCTAAAATCAAGGCGACCGAACTTGTGTCCAGACTTTGAAGTTTCGGACACAAGTCGATTTCAAAATCCGAAAATCCTTACGGCGGTATGTCCGAACATTGGTCCGAGCTTACCAAGTTCGGACCTAAGTCAGGACTCTGTAAGTCTCACCTCATAATCCTCGCATGCTGTCCGAACTTTAATATTCGGACAGAAGTTCGGACACGATAAAACAGAGGTAACCTCTTAAACACTCGGGGCCTGTCCGAACATGGATGTCCGGACGGACGTTCGGACAGGTCCCTGTATGCGTTTAAAACAGTAAAACAGAGACCAAAAAGCAAACCAAAATTCATACCAAACCTTAATAAGATCAACTCAAGAAAAACATGCTTTTAAGCAACACTTATACCATAGAAACCAACGGAAGTCTTACTTGTAATCCAAGGTGCTACCGCCACATCCAAACCCTTGGATGCTCAGGCTATTAAACCACAAAACATTCCAAAACATCAACTTAACATTGTGAAACCAAATATGCAGAAGCTTAATCTGAATTTAACAACAAAACATTATTAAGGAACTTAAAACGTTGAGCTCCAGAAACTCATAAAACAACTAAAGTCTTAAAAGCAGTCTCAATTCTCCTAACACTAAGTCGTAGCGCATTCCCCATTTCCCCAAGTCAGCAATTTGTACCTGCGATCAGAAAACAACAATAAAAGCACGAAGGGATCGCGCAAATCAGTGAAACTGAGTAAATTCCATCTCATCATGTAAAATACATTTTAGAAATCCCATTTGAATTTTAGATAAACGAAACACTCGAGTTTGCAATCCAGTAACCCATTTCCACACTTCAATGTTCATCAATCAGTAAAACCATTCAGGGAGCCTTCAACTGGAGTATCCACAAAACAACCAAGCAGTCACAACGGACCGAAATAACAAATACCCTCACCCTAAGTCCTTAAGTGTGCACACCCCCTATGAATCATCAGTCCATAGAGTAGATCATAGAGCTTAACTGCAGTCATTGTATGTAGCACAAATATATATATATAATTCAGTGTAACCAATTCATGCTCACGGTGCAGAGAACCTACATGGTGAGTTAGGGATCACCATGAACCCCAAATAAACAGAAACCAGTGAAGAACCCAAATCAAAACCATTAACAATTTCCAGAACACCAACCAATTGCACCACTGTAACACCCCGTCCTAAGCCAATCGTGGTTATCGCAAAACTGAACACTTAATCGAATTCTTCGCTGCGGAAATAACAAACACCTAGACCTTGCCATGGTCTGATCGCTAGAATATACCGGCCTTAGCAATTACAACACTTATCCAAAATAGACATCCGACCAAAACATCACCATCCAATATACCACCAACCAACCAAGTTTAAGTATCTAAGTCATATTTACAAACTTACATCAGTTTCAATATAAACAGACGGGAGCACAAGCGCAACCCGTACTCAAAATAAACAACCCATCCTAAGTCTAACCCTCCTACTCTCGTGGTGCGACTTCATGGGCCTCTTACCCGCAAGTGTAAAAACAGCCCCCAAAGGGGTCAGCACGAATGCTGTACTCCCTCTCATGGCCCCAAGCTAACGGGGCTACGACGACTAATTGTCGATAGCATGGAAATTGATTAAGTACACAAGCATGATATGAAGTGCAATAAACAACAATCCACAGATGAACATAGATAGTTCACAAACAATGAACGACACAAGCGTTCCCTTATCAAGCGGGTTAGTAACCCCCTCCTTAGTTCTGATTTCCTTAACCTCAGTTCCTTATCTTACTCAAATCTTAACCTTAACTTATTCTCAGTATACAAACCGTTCCTGGAAGGGATTGGTTGTAGCTTAATCTCAAACCTGGGATTTAGGTGATCCCACCGCACCATCTTAATGCCACCTACCCTGGACGGGAGTCCACGTAGCTGAGCCGGCAACCGGCCTAGGCTACAAGTCCGAAGACAAGTCCTTAAGCGGAGGGCGGATCTGATTCAGATACCGTCCCCCTTTCCTTAGCATGCATGACCGGAGTCAGTCCCGGGTTTCCTCACTCAAGTTCCAGTTAGTAGAAATATTAAACACCATGTGTTAGTTAAACCTTAACGGGTATTAACCAACAATCACCAATACTTAACTCTTATTCTTAACTCAGTAAGTACTAAACTTGGTTAGTAACAATCTCAAGTCTCGTGGGTTAGTGTAAAGAAAACACATACACAACGAGAACAAATATAACCGGTTGCATGCTTTATCTTGTCTTAGTCATAGCAAGTAAACAGATAGCGAGGGACACCTCGTTAGCAAGCAGGTCACAAGAAAGATTGTACCGTTTACCGTCGTCTTTCGTTTGTTTAACCTTCTCCGGGGTCCCAATTCACAAACCTAAAACATTGATTCATTTTTAGGCCATTAGTTATTTGCACCTTACTTAACTCACTTAGTCCCTAAAGATTCCCATTCGATATCCTCTTAAATCCTTGCCACTTAACCTTATAAACTTAACTTTAAACATTAAGGTTTGTACTTAACTTAACTTAATCCCCTTAGGTTCTTAGGGTCCTAATCATTACTGCGCTACCAATGGCATACCTTATTACCAATTATCATCCTTAGAATTCAAAATTTCTTTTTTTTTTAAGTGTTAAGGGTCGTCCGACCCACCAACTGGGTCAGACCCTTCCAGTAACTTTCGGGTTTGAAAAACTCCACTTGTCCGACCCATGTCCGACCCAACCAACTGGGTTGGACCATTCCAGAAATTTTTCGTCTTCTAAACCACCTCTGTCCGACCCATGTCTGACCCAAATCCTCTGGGTCGGACCGTTCCAGAACCATTAACTAACGTCTAACAGAGGCCGTCCGACCCAAACTTGGGTCGGACCCCTAGGTCGGACGCCACCAGAACATGCCCAAACATTGTCAAATCTTCACTAAACTTTTCCTCAACCCTTCCAATGTGTTCTAACATCATTTAGACCCTTAAACCCACCTTAAATCATCCTCCATACTCATTAAAATAACCTCCAAAGATCATCCCAATCCTTTACTCAATTCTTTCAACAACTACCAACACTTAACACTTATTTCTTTCCTACATTTCAACATCCCTTTCACCTAGAACTTCTACTAACCAAAGGTTCCCTCCTTAAGGACTTGACCACACCATATACACCACTTGCACCCCTATTACATTTTCCAAACCTTCCTTAAATTCTAAACTCTAGTTTCTACCTAAATCATCTCGAAGTTTTACACTCATTCCCATCAAACATACACAAGTTTCCTAGCTTCTTTTATGCATTTACTTAAGGTTCCTTCATAAGCTTATGCTTCCATCCATCAACACATTATCTTCTTCCTAGTTGTTTACCAACATTTACCTAATTCCTAAATACCCAAGTACACTATTTTGATTCCTAAATCCTTCATAGTGATGCCTAAGTCATTATAAGCCATTTAAACACCTTAATCCCACCCTTTTTCATCAAGACAATCTCTAGAACTTCCTAGTACTTCCTTAATCATGAAATCTCCTTTGAACATCTCAAACACTTAGGTTCTCCTCTAAATTTTGCCATGGGTTCTCTAGTATATAGTTACATCCAAACACTTGGTTTTTCACCATCAAACAACCAAGATTACTTAAATTCTCATCACAACACCTTAACACACAATTTACACCAAAACTACACCACATCATTACATAGTGTATAAACTTAAATGCTTGGCACTTAGGCCTTTAAGTGACAATAATCCTAACCACTGAATTTCCACATATATTTGCCTTTAACCTGCGAATACACACAACAAGGCTCCCATTGAAATAAAATGCTTCTTGTAATTCACCTTGATATTCTTAAACTATCTCCTTTTTCTCATTTGCTCCTTAGTCAAAAGTTCACAAGTATGGTCATTGTTCATTCTCCTAGGTTTTATAACCCCTTTTTCCCAATGTAAACTCTACACTAAGCTCATCACATATCTAAATCCCATTCCCTTAAACAATAAAACACCTTAAGGTAAGTAATTTACCTTATTCTTTCACAAGCTCACAAACTTTCCTCCTTAGGTTTTTCCTTGCTCAATCTCGGTCACCACTTAAACTCTCCTGGCCAATGTTCTAATCAATATGCAATGACTCCAATGAGTACTAGATAATACATTAACCCTAAGGAACAAACCCTAGGTTAAAAATGTGCTTTAAGGTATTAAGGTGATTGTTTTACCTTGGTTTCTCAAGACAAGCTTGGATATGAAGCAAGAAGGACCGCCTTTATCCTTTGAAGAGTAGAAGACAAGCTAGAACAAGGCATTAAAATGAAGCCTCATGAGCATGTATTTTCGGTCATGAAGAAAAAGTGATGGAAACCTAGATTTTCTTACACTTTCTTTACCTTAAGAGAATGGAGAAGCCAATAGAGTCTACAAGCTTGAGTCTTTGTTGACCAAATATCTCACTTATATTAACTTATGTTATAAACTAGCTTAATTAAATTACTATTCACAAAACAAGGCACATAATTGTGAAATTTTTGATTTCCCATTGATTTAGACCTCCTAATGTGATACTAAGTAGTACACATGTTAATTAAAGAGTAATGATGGACAATTAGCCATTCAAAACCCATTTACAAGACAAGTTTTCAAAAATGTGCATTAAGAGTACTTAAAGCACATTTTGTGTTTTAACTCGTTTTCAAGCTTGGTTTTCTTTGGTAATTAACTTAAAATGACCATTAGGATATTACTAAGGTCTTAGAACAATATTTGGGTACTCACCCAAGTCTCTCCAAGCTTAGAGCACGTTTTTGCTTAAACTGTTCTTTTGGTGTTTCCTTATGTTTTCTTTGGTTAAAATGGTTTCTTAATGTTTCTAAGGCTTTATTTTGCCTCCTTATATCTTAGTTTATCACTTAAACACCATATCCAAGTTTGGGGTATTTCATTATACCCCCCTTAAAAGAACTTTGTCCCCAAAGTTCACATATATGCTTAACCATTCACGGTACTCAATTCCCTTAATCTTAACACCACATCTTATATTCACATTCACACATCTCAAGACTCAATGGTCAATCTCAAATACAATACATAAGTATTATACATAAACTCAAACTTAACACCAAAGTGTAGCAACTTACACAAATTCACATCTTAAACAACCAAACAAACGACAACAAGTTCGTTTCCTAACTCAAAAGCGAGGAAGCTCTACCCCCCTTAAAAAGGGGTACGCCCCGTACCCTATACAGACGATCTAGTCAGTAAACAAAGAAGGGTACTTTGCCCTCATCTTATCCTCTAATTCCCACGTGGCCTCTTCGACATCTTGGTTAGACCAGAGAACCTTCACCAGTTGCACTGACTTATGGCGAGTGTCCCTAGTCTTACTGTCCAAGATTCTCTGAGGAGTCTCCACGGATCTCATATTCGGTTCTAATGTCAACCTCTCAGGTTCTAATACATGGGAGGGGTGGTGCATGTATTTCTTTAGCTGTGAAACGTGAAAAACATCATGCACTTTACCCAGTTCAGCAGGTAAATTCAACCTGTAAGCAACCGGGCCCACCCGCTCCGTAATCTCATAAGGACCAACAAACTTCGGGCTTAATTTGCCCTTCTGCCCAAACCTGAATACAACCTTCATCGGTGAAACTCACAGAAATACCTGGTCGCCCACTGCGAACTCCAGGTCCCGTCGTCGAACATCAGCATACGACTTCTGCCTATCTTGAGAAGCTTTCATGTTCTCCCTGATTTGCTGAACTTCAGCCTTAACTTGCTCTAAGTACTCTGGTCCTATAATGACCGTCTCACTCGATTCATCCCAGCAGAGCGGTGTACGACATTGTCTACCATACATCTCGATCAGATGTAGTCTGTCAATCCAGCAGCCTTGGAAGTCTAAGGGACATGCCCTCAGCATGTCCTCGAGTGTCTGAATCGTACGCTCAGTCTGACCATCTGTCTGAGGATGGAACGCGGTACTAAACTTCAGTTCTGTACCCAACGCTTCTCTAGTAGCTCTCCAGTACCTCGAAAGGAATCTGGTATCTCTGTCTGACACTATGGTCTTTGGTATCCCGTGATGTCTCATTATTTCTTTCTCAAACAACTCAGCTAATTTGGTCACCTTCCAAGTATCCTTCATCGGTATGAATCGGGCTACTTTGGTAAGGCGATCCACCACCACCCCATATCATGTTGAGACCTCCCCTAGCAGGTGGGAGTCCAACTACAAAGTCCATGGAGATATCATGAAACTTCCACTCCGGAACTGGCATCGACTGTACCATTCCGCCCGGTCGTCGGTGCTCGAATTTTACCTTCTAGCAAGTGAGACACCTCAAGACGAAATCGGTAACATCTGTCTTCATTCCCGACCACCAGAAGTATCTCTTCATGTCTTTATACATCTTATAGGCTCCCGGATGGATGGAAACTGAAGAACAGTGTGATTCCCTAAGTATACGGTCTTTCAGATCCGTGTTGTCCCGTGGTATGCATAACCGGCCCTTAAGTCTGATCAGATCATCGTCGTGAAGTCTGAAGTCATATTTCTGACTCTCAAAGGTACCATCTGTCAGCTTCTGTCTGACCTCTCTCATGTACTCATCTGTCCTCTGAGCCTCTCGCACCTCATCAACCAAGCTGGAGAAAGAGACTAGCGAATGGAGTGAGTGTGCTCGATGGCTCAGGGCGTCTGCTACAACATTGGCCTTTCCCTCTTTGTATTGGAGGTCAATGTCATAGTCTTTCAAGAACTCTAACCATCTCCTCTGTCTGAGATTCAACTCCTTCTGAGTAAATATCTATCTTAAGCTCTTATGATCAGTGTAGATCGTCACACTAACCCCGTATAAGTAGTGGCGCCATATCTTCAAAGCGAAGACTACAGCTCCCAACTCCAAATCATGTGTGGGGTAGTTCTTCTCATGTTTCTTCAACTGGCATGAGGCATATGCCACTACCTTGCCATGTTGCATGAGCACGCAACCCAGCCCTCTACCGGATGCATCACAATAAACCTCAAAGCCCTCTGTACCGTCTGGAATGGTCAGAACGGTGCAGTGGTAAGTGAGTCCTTCAAACTCTGAAATGATTTCTCACAGTCAGTCGTCCACAAGAACGGTGCATCTTTCTTCATCAGACTGGTCATCGGCTTCGTGACCTTGCTGAAATCCCTAACAAACCTCCTTTAGTAACCTGCCAGACCGAGAAAGCTCCGGATGTCGGTAACAGTCTTCGGTCTTGGCCAAGTACGTACGGCATCAATCTTTGCTGGATCCACAGAGATCCCAGCATCTGAGATGACATGACCTAGGAAAGAGACCTGGTCAAGCCAAAACTCACATTTGGAGAACTTAGCATATAGCTGGTTCTCCCTCAATATTTCCAATACTCTCCTCAGATGTTCCTCATGTTCAGCCTTAGATTTCGAGTATATCAAAATGTCATCAATAAACACCACAACCGACTTGTCCAGCTGCTCCCGGAACAAGCGGTTCATCAGATCCATAAACTTCACCGGTGCGTTCGACAAACCGAACGGCATCACTGTAAACTCATAGTGGTCGTATCGTGTCCGGAATGCCGTCTTCTCAATGTTTCCCTCCTTAATGGCTATCTGATGATACCCCGATCTGAGATCAATCTTGGAGAACACAGATGCTCCCTTCAACTGATCAAACAGATCGTCAATGCGGGGTAGTGGGTACTTATTCTTCACTGTTACTGCATTCAGCTCTCTGTAGTCGATGCAGAGGCGGAGACTACCATCCTTCTTCTTCACAAAGAGGACTGGCGCTCCCCATGGTGACACACTTGGTCATATAAATCCCTTATCTAACAAATCTTTCAACTGTTCTTTCAATTCATTCAATTCTGCCGGAGCCATGCGGTATGGTGCCTTGGCTATCGGTCCGGTACCAGGTAGCAGCTCGATGGTGAACTCCACCTCCCGAGTGGGTGGCATGCCGGGCAGTTCCCGTGGAAATAGGTCGGGGAACTCCGACACTACCGGTAAGTTGGGGTCGAACTCGGGGTCTCTCTCTATGTCCTGTACATAGCAGAGGTACACTTCTTCTTTTCTCCTCAATTCCTTACACATTGCCATGGCGGTGATGATCTTAGTCGAAGGCTCTCTGGGCCTCTGGCGGTATGATATTGTTACCCCAGACGGACTCCTGAGCAGCAATCTATGCTCGGCGCAGAGGATACGTCCCTTGTGCCGCTCCAACCAGTTCTTCCCGAAGATAACATCAAATCCTAGCTCACTGAACTCAATAAAACTGACTGGAAAGTCTTCTCCCTTAATTCTGACAGTGGCTCCTCGGTAGTAACGAGTGCAACGAACCTTCTCCTTAGACGGGAGCGTAACCATGAAGTTGGGTAGCTCATCAGCGTCTAGCCCCAGCCTGCTCGCGAAAGATGCCGAGACAAAGGTGTGCGAGGCCCCTGGGTCAAAGAGAACTGATGCCTTAATCCCATTAATCGGAAAGGTGCCGGTGAGGATAGTGCCACTAGCGTCGGCTTGTGCCTCTGTAAGTATGCTTAGCGCACCTTCCGTACCGAGTCCATAACCTAATTGTGTTCATAAGCTTCATGAGTATTGATGGTATAACAAGAGTCGTAACAATTCATATGAACAACACTGTTATTTTATTCATAACCATCTTGTTTACAACATGAGCTTTAATCTTACATCTCATTCCTCTTCTCATTCTAACATTACATGGCTAATATTGTCTAAAGGTTAGGTTTAATCTCCCAAGTCTCATATGTGTCGCATTGATTACTGCTGACGGTGCTGTATTCAACTTGATTCTCTTAATCCCATGGTATAACATCCTTGATTCTCCTCCCATAATGAAATACCCCAAACCTTGGTATGTTGTGTAAATGTTAAACTATGGTATTTAAAGGCTAAAAAGTGCCTTAGAAACATCAATGAACCATTTAAACCATGGTAAAACACAATAAAACACTAAGACACGGTGTGAGCAAAAACATGCTCTAAGCTTGGAGTGAACTTGGTTAGGACCCAAAGAGCCTACCAAGACGTGATAATATTTAATTATGATTTTATAAGGCTAATTAAGTCCTTAGGAAACCTTGGTAGACATTGGAACCAAACAAAACATAAATAAATACCTTAAGGTCAATATGGGCTAAAAAGTGCTCTAAGCTTGGGATAAATTTGTATAAGACCTAATGGTCATACCTATACCTTATAAATATGTTAATGAACATATTAAATCAATTACCAAAGATAACCAAGCTTGAAAACAAGTTAAGACAAAAAGTGCTTTAAGGAGTCTTAAAGCACATTTTTGAAAAGTTGTCTTGTAAATGAGTTTTGAGTGGCTAAATGTCCATCATTACTCTTAAATATATATGTGTACTATATAGTATCACATTTGGATGCCTATATCAATAGGAAATCAAAAATTTCACTTCGATGTGCCTTGTTTTGTGAATAGTGATTTTAATAAGTAGTTTGTAACATATGTTATCATAAGTAATTAAATTGACAAATAAAGACTAAAATACCCTTATGTAATAAAGGGGGCCGGTTTTCTAAGTGTGGTGACTCACCACTCTCTTGTTAATATGAAAAGTAAATAAAGATGACTAATTAATGTACTATTTGCTTTATAAGCACAAATATCTTCTAAAAAGCAAGTTTATCTCATTCTCTCATTTCCTTCTCATTTCACACGGTTCCAAGTCTTCTACCTCCCTTCTTGCTGTTCTCTCACGGTAATACTCACCAACCAATTAAACTCTAGCTTTGACCTCTTGTAAATCCAAGCTCACTTAACCAAATCAAAAACAAACACCACCAATCTCTTCCTCTCATCAAGCTCTTCATTTCTATCTTCTTAAAATTCCAAGACCACCATTTCGGTGCCATGGAGTTCCACCATTGAAGGAGCTTGAGCTTGTATTTCTACATATTATTACTCTCTTTGCTTCTAGGTAAGGAATCTCAAAGAAAATCATGTTTCCTTCATGTTTTTGCTTTGACCGAAAATGCACATTAATGGTGCTCCTTGTGTGACTTTGTTCTAGCTTCATTCCAACCTTTCATGGACTAGGTGGAGTCTCTCTTGATAGATATTCAAACTCTCTTCAAAGATCAAGGTAAAACAACTACATTAATGTTTTTGAAACAATGTAAACTAGGGTTTACAATGAGATGAAGCATAAAGCTTATATACTCATTTCATTGTTGGTAATTGTTTGGTAGTTGACAAGGAATCAAATACCTTACCGGTTTTATAAGGAAACAAGAAAGAAGTTTGGGTGGAAAAGAGGTAAATATACTAACCTAATGGTTTAATGCCTTAGGAGAAATGAGCTTATAATGCTTGTTAAAAACTACCTAAAGAGCAAATGGTGAATGACTTAGTAAAGTGTTCTCAAGGAGACTAGTAAAAGAACATATGTCTTGGTGTATGTATTTGCATCAAAGGCATTATTATGTGGGAAATTCAGTGTTTAAGGTTTATGCAATTTAAGGGCCTAAGAGCCATGCTATTTAAGGGCCTAAGTGCCAAGCAATTTAAGTTATGCACTATATTGTGACGTAGTGTAAATTTGGTGAAGTTGTGTGTGGTGATGTTTTTGATGGATTTAGGTGTTCTGGAATGTTTAGTGGTGAAAACCATGAGTTTTGGAATGATGATGTGCTAAGAGAACCCATGTCAAAATTTAGGAAAATGTATAAGAAGTTCAAAGTGTTTAAAGGAATTTTGGTGAACTAGGAAGTGTTCTAGAGTGTAATATGGATTTAGGCATTATTTTGGGGTTTTAGTATATACCAAAGTCATTTTGGACTTAAGTTGAGACTTAGGCAAACTTTGGTAAATTGAGGAGAAAGTGTAAGCTTGGAAAAAGGAATTATAAGAATGACATAAGGAGTTTTGATTTGTAAGAAAGGATGTTTGGATGATGATGTTTGTGTGGAAGATATGTCTTGGTATAATGGTTAGAACAGGCATGAAACATCACTTAGGAACCTAGGGAGTAGATACTATAAGTGTTGGAGGCTTTGGAGGAATTTGGCTAAGTGTTTAAAGGCTTGGAAATTGAGCATTTTGCCTTGTCCGAACTTCCGTCCGGACATGGAAGTTCGGACAGGCTCTGTTGGGTAAGAATTTTGCACACTCGAACTGTGTCCGAACTTGGGAAGTCCGGACACATGTTCGGACGCATGGATTTCCGCATTAAGAGATTCTCGACTCACGTCCGAACTTCCGAAGTCCGAACACAAGTTCGGACGTGTGTCTGTTTTCAGTTTAAAGTCACGGCTTGCGTCCGAACTTGGAGGTTCGGACACAAGTTCGGACAGGCCACTGTATGGACCAAAAAACTTGGTTTTAAGGTGGGAAAAGTTGCCTAAAAATGGTGATTACTAAGTAATGATGTTATAAGAATGTTAAGGACATGTTAAGTGAGTTATAATGACAATTTAGTAGAGGAAAAATTGTATTAAAATATAAAAAGTAATATAAGTTAAAAAGTGAAGTTATGTAACTAAGTTAACGGGGAAAAGTTATAAGCGTTAGACATTAAATAATCATGCTACCCCGATGTTAATAAAAGTACATGTAATGTTATCAGTTGTTCGAGAATTGCTCGAGGAACATAAGTGGGCATGATAAAGTGGACTCCGGTGACAGGTATGGTTTTCTTGCAACCTGCGTCCTACCGGATTACACCGGCTTGTATGCCAATGTGTTTTTCTGTATGTTTGCCACGTTATAAGATAAATCATGAAACGAGTTTACAGTCGTTATTGTTGTTGTGTGTTTACGTGCCGATACCGGTAACCTCGAATGCGCATGAAAGGCTAGTTAACCACTATTAGGTAAACGTAAGAGAACGGTATCCGGTAATAACGTTTCCGACCTAAGGAACGTTCTAACCACGGCTATGCGTGAGCTAGTCATGTGATGTTTGTGTGTGATGTTTGTGTGTGAATGTATGATTCTCCCTTCCCTTGTGTGTGTCTAACAAGACTTAACCCAATGTTGTGATTGTTTAATTAAGTTCAATGTTGAACTTCTAACAAGTGCTAACGGGGAAGTGAGGAGTCCGGTCTGTTCCGGCCACTCGTGTGAGTATGGGGGTCGTTGTCATATCAGGTTCGATCCTCTCTGTATGTTATGGTTGTTTTCCAATTTGGTTTCCAACCTTCCCTTTAGCTTAACCAAGGCTATTACTGACTCACGTCGGGCCACAGGGGCATACTATGTTATGTTTGTTCGGTGTGCTTGGGTCACTATATCCGAGACACCTTGTGTTAAGTTATCCGTTCATTTAACGAGACGGTAACGAGTTATGTAATGAGCTCATCATGAGACTGGCAACATTCTCTAGGCTCACCAGTGTATTAACGATGTTTGGGTCGGTTCCTAAGAGAACCATTCCCGTTATGTTATGTGATGTTGTTGTAATGCAATTTCTATTGCGATGTTATTATGTGCACGTTGAAACGTGAAAGTGTTGTTATGTGTTGTTATGGGATGCATGTTATATGTTGTAAAATGTGGAGTATGTGGATCATGGATATGAATCCCAGTTTGTGATAAGAGGCGTTTAAGGATAACCCGAATAACGGGTAAGTGTCGTCTATTAAGGAAGTAGCTCCATTAGAGGAGAAGCACTCTAGGGATAATGAATATCATGAGTGACTTATCAAATAAGGATGTATTATCCATTTATTGAGCCCATTGGGGCGAAATGTTGTGTGTTGTGTGTTTACAGTTGCATGCACGATTTAAATATAATCAACCGCATGCTAAGACGACAATTAGTTGTGCGTGGCCCGGTAGCATGTGGGCTGCGGGATTACCATACCAGCAAAGGTGCTGAGCCCCTTGGGGGCCACCCTTTCTCTTCTTTTCTTATTTCAGGTACGAAGTGCTGGAAGTCGTTCGAGAGTAGGACGGGTAGTCGTTGTACATGGGTAATTATTTAAGTGTATATATACAGTAGGCGTAGTAAGACCGAAACTGTTATCGGCATCAGTTTGTGAATACTCGGCACAGTTGAAAGGTGTATGTTGTTGTTGTTGTCCATGGAAAGGGATAGTAATGTGTAGTCGCTCGGGAATTTATCCCATCAGACCGGTACGATGTATATGTATTAGCCTTGTTAGCCACGTGGGTGGTTAACGGCGTGTAATACCAAGAAGTTAAGTAATGTGTTGAAGTTTGTTTTCCGCTGCAGTTTGTTGTTAAGTGTGTATGTTGTTTGGATGGGGTGTTAAAAAGTGGTATCAGAGCGAAGTATCGCTCTGATGACTGAATTACCGAGCTTAGGAAGTACCGAGTTAAGATTTTAGTACTTTGGGTTAAGGGTTGAGTGATAGCGTGAGAGATACGCTAGTTAGGAGTAACCAGTGTACTAGAAACCTACAGTGTCCAACCCACCCTCCACATCCTGTTTTATAACTTGGGAAAGAACGCCAGAGAGATGAAAGTCCTCTCATACTCGGGAAACCCGATCTGGCTGTTATTAAGTACCTCTATGAGAACGGAGAACCTGTCATATGGTAGATCCCGAAAACTGGGAATCCCGGAGACGGTGCGCATCTGAACAATGCTAACCGCATTTCATAACAAAGAATGAAGAATCAGTGTATAGAAGAATAGAATTTCCGGCAACCTGGGTCGACATGCCGAGCAGTCGAGGATAACCAGCTTGCAACGCACCGACCGTGCAACAGGCAAGAAGTGGATTAGTGAAACCCGAGACGAGTGTCTACGGGACCACAGTTGATAAATAATACACCAACCGACAAGGGAACTACAACGTAGTGCCCAAACAAGAGACAAGTCTCAGTAACCACGACAAATACGTGGAACGGGCTACGAAGAGGAAACAATACAAAAGAAAAGGGGGTCTCCCAGAATGGGAAACACCCTAGTTGATGATCATCATGTGAAGACAGTGAGAAGTCACCTAGAGGAGTTATTATCAAGACAGTAAGGTCAGTGAGGGCCAACAAGGCCACCGATGATAGTGCGGGTAAGAACAATACCACAACCGGTATGTGTTGAACCGATAACCAGTTAGCATGGCGCACTTGCCATGGCAAGTGCTGTTATAACAGGGCTGTTCGGGGAAGTTTTAACAAATACAAAGTACTTAGTAAAGTACCATGAAGTTAAGTGTGATCATTATAACCATGGAAGGGCTTAACAGCCTGACCTTTGTAATTGGAAGTACACCAGTCAGCAAGAAGCTAGACTTGGCTAAGGTAAGAAGATGTTGTGAAACCATGAAAATTTCTTTCAAACCCAGATTTATTCAAACTCTTTCTTTTCAAAACCAAAATTTTCTTTCAAACCAACGCTTCTTTCTACCTTCTTTTAAGAACCAAACCAGTAAACCAAGGACAATTGATAAAAGTACAACAGTGGATAAGCTTTCCCTCGATTAAGTTCGGGAAGCACAGGGTGCATATTGTCACAGGACAATATGAGGGGAGCTGACAACAGAATACTTCACCTAGGCGTGTGACGGACACTACGAGTGTACCAACTGAAATGTGGGACGACCGCAATCCGGTAGGACGCAGGTTGCAAGAAAACCATACCTGTCACCGGAGTCCACTTTATCATGCCCACTTATGTTCCTCGAGCAATTCTCGAACAACTGATAACATTACATGTACTTTTATTAACATCGGGGTAGCATGATTATTTAATGTCTAACGCTTATAACTTTTCCCCGTTAACTTAGTTACATAACTTCACTTTTTAACTTGTTTTACTTTTATATTTTAATACAATTTTTCCTCCACTAAATTGTCATTATAACTCACTTAACATGTCCTTAACATTCTTATAACATCATTACTTAGTAATCACCATTTTTAGGCAACTTTTCCCACCTTAAAACAAAGTTTTTTGGTCTATACAGTGGCCTGTCTGAACTTGTGTCCGAACCTACTTATGAGTTAGTTGGGTAAGTAGTAATGTATCAGTAGGGTACCCCACATATGTATACGAGTAGAGTCCGAAACACGGGAAGTAGTCGACTCCGTTCTACGGTCAGCAGTAAGAGTCAAACAAGAGCTAAGGATTACCATGAATGGTTAAAGTAAAGGAACTCAGTTAAGTTAACGAGACTAAAGGAATTAGTGAATTCCTTTCAACGAAATGCTTAAGAGTCAGGAGGTGCGAAGTGCACTAACTGTAATGTAAAGACATCGTATACGTCTTAAGGATCCTCTGGGATAAACATGTTAGCTGGAACGGTGACCCAGCCTGTCCATGGCTAAGCAGATGCCTGATGTGGACACATTAATGTGCAAGGAATGGGATGAAACTCCCTGAATGAGTACCTAAACTACCAGGAAATGTTGATCTTCACAGGAGGAGATAATGAGCCAGTTGAGAACGCAAACGGCGTGGCTAACTCGATATATCAGTAAGTACGAACCAGATGTAATGGCATGACTTTGTAACACCCATGAGCAATCCTTAAAGGGTGTTCGCATCAATAATTGTTGCATGAAATGACATGACAGAAACACGAGGGTTGAAACTAACATCCAGTTTAGACATAAGTTGTCAGGAGACGGACTGACAATCCTAAGGGGCATCCCATGAAAGAGAACGGAATGCAACGACCTTGTCATGGAGCTCAATATAACGTCCAAAACATGTAATGTTGTACTGAGAAGTACATGTGTGTGGACAGCCTACAATGAGCGCAGCTCAAGGCAAATAAGGTTTATAGGCCACAAATAAAATGTGTTATGTAAATTAGATTGATTGCAGAAGTTTATGTTATATAAGTGAATAGAGTGCAGAACGAACCATTGCATTAAGAGTGGGGATATCTCTCGATACTGTGAAACCGCTGGAGCGGTAGTTATGTGAACCAAGCTCAAGAAATATGTTAAGGATGGATGATATTATTATTGAAAGAGAACAGTTAGTTTAGTAGCATGTGTGTATAAAGTGAAGCACCGAGCTGAATAATGCCGGCTTGTGGCTCGAATGAGCAACGCTCCAGGAGCATTCAGTAGTCATCCAAATGAGTGATGAACCATAATAATGTAAGTATATGTGTGGAAGTTAATGTGACAGTAAATACCATGTAAGTCAGTGTTATACAATGAGTAAGAGCACGGTTCGCAGCTAGCGACCGTTGTAACAATGTTATTGAGTAATGATGTGGCAGATAAGACCAGTTATGAGTTAAACTCAGTGGAGATACAAGATAAGTGATGATAAACAAACTCGGCAGTAAGCCAGTAGCCAGTATTACGAGATCGGAATCTCAATGAAACACAGTGTGAATTCCATGCGAATCACATAAGGGATTTTGTAACACCCCAACTCAATCCAATTGTGGTCTCGCAACTTAACAATATATATATAAACATGTCACAGCGGAATTCTTTACAACCCAGGACCTTGCCACGGTCTAACTACAGAATATACCGAACATTAGTACAACAACCTTAACCAATTACATATCCCTCTTACAACCCCTTCACGTCCTATACATCTTACTAACTCAAATTGCCATACGAGTGTACATGCACAACTCGTAGGCCACTCTTAACCCGTAACACTTGTACCCCCTTCTTACTCTCGCGACGGCCGCTTCCTGATGTACCTGTGTAGTAAAAACAGCCCCCAAAGGGGGTCAGCACGAATGCTGGTACGATCCCCTCATGGCCCCCAAGCTAACGTGGCTACGACGACTAATTGTCGATAGCATGGAGGTTGATTAAATGCACAACATAATAGTAAATGCTGTAAACAACAATCCATATATGAACAATCAAAGTTCACACACAATGAACGACTTAAATGCGTTCCCTTAATTAGAGAGTTAATTATTTAACTCCTTAAGTAATGTTCCCTCTTAATCTTAGTCCAACCTTATCTCACCTCAATCTTAGTCTTATCTTAATCTTAGAAACAACCATCCTTTAATAAGGAGTGGATGTCACTTATCTTAATCTTAATTATACAAACCATCCTTTAAAGAGGAATGGTTGCAACTCATCTTAACCTTACCTTAATCTTAAACTTAACAATACAAACCATCCTTTAAAAGGAATGGTTGCAACTTATCTTAACCTTACCTTAATCTCAATCTTAACTTAATCTCAATATACAAACCTTCCTGGAGGGGAATGGTTGTAGCTTAATTCGAACCTGGGATTTAGGTGATCCCACCGCACCATCTTAATGCCACCTACTCTGGACGGGAGTCCAGCGCAGCTGAGCCGGCAACCGGCCCTAGGCTACAAGTCCGAAGACAAGTCCTTAAGCGGGGCGGATCTGATTCAGATACCGTCCCCCTTTTTCCTTAGCATGCATGACCGGAGATCGGTCCCGGGTTTCCTCACTCAAGTTCCAGTTAGTAGTAATCTCAAGACCCTGTTTGTTGGTTAACCTCTTTCGGTTCATATCGTCCCTTATTAGGGGCGTTCCTTAGTCTCACTCAATTCCTTACTAAACATTGGTTAGTAAGTTCTCACGGTATGTTGTGTTAGTTTTCAAACATCACACAACAATACAAGAAATATAATATATTCCGGTTGCATGCTTTATCTTGTTTAGTGAGCACACAAAACAAATAGCACACAAGCCGAGGGACACCTCGTTAGCAAGCAGGTCACAAGAGAACTGTACCGTTCACCGTTGGCCGTTCGGTTGCTTACTCTCTTCCGGAGTCCAAATTCCCAAGTCCTAAAACATTCATTTAGTTTTAGGTTGTTAATCACTTAACTTAATTCAACTTACTTAAATTACTTACCTTACTTTACTCTTAATGATCCCCACCTAACACTTCTTAAGTCTTACAACTTAATCTTACAAACTTAATCTTAAGTGAATCGCTTCTCCTCATCACTTATACTTATTCATCCACTTAATTATCATTGTTACCCTCCAAACATGTCTTAAACAACCTTATAACATCAATACCTAATTATCCTCATCATTTCCCATCCTTAAACAAAGTTTTTGGTCAATACAGCACCTTGTCCGAACTTATGTCCGGACTTCCCAAGTTCGGACACTGTTCGAGACTCTAAGGGTGCAGATTGCCGAATGTCCGAACATGCGTCCGGACTTCCCAAGTTCGGACGCTGTTCGAGGCCAAACCAGAAAATAGAAATAGATGTGTCCGAACTTCTATGTTCGGACGGGTAGTTCGGACGCCAGTCGAAGATCAGAAGACTTACGCACTCCAGGGCATGTCCGAACGTCCAAGTTCGGACGTTAGTTCGGACGTGCCCTAACACCCATTTTCCTTATCTTTAAACTCTTACTCAATTCTTACCAAAATCCCTAACACCCATTATGTTTTATCCTTAGGTTTCTAAATGGCATCTCATGCCTATGTAACCATTATACCATGGTGTTTCTTCATCACCTTAACATCATCTCCCAAGCATCCTTATGCATATCCATTTGCTTTACTCAAACTTCTCAAAGCTATATGTAATCTAGCACACGCTTACATCTTCACAAGTCATTATACCTTATTTTTCCTTCAAACTTGTACAAGCTTCCTAGCTTCCTTAACCATGGTTTTGGTGCCTTAAATTCACCATTGTAACCCTTAGTCCCTCTAGACATCCCTAGGTCTTCCTAGTACTCAAGAACTCCATAGTTCATTCATTCTCACCAAAACAACACTTAATGTTTCCTAGAACATCCTTAGTCATAAAATCTCCTTAGAACACCTTAAACACTACCCTTCATTTACCTTGACCAAGCAACACCCTCCTTAGACTTTTCCACCTCTTTTGTTCAACTTACTCACCATTCTCATGATCATACACTCTTATAACTCCCTAGCCATTTCCTTTGACGACTTACAACCTCCTCCTACCTTTTTCACTTCCATCACCCAAGTCCACACATTACCATTCAACTAAACCTTACTAGTCCACCACTAACATCATCACACTCACACAAGGTTCTCAAAACTCTCATTGTCTTACTCTCTAGTTCAAACCTAAATCTCCTTAAGGCATTATACACCTTTCCTTAAAACTTATGCACAAGTCTTACATTCCTCATATCATGATTTTGGTGTGTTTAGTACACTCGTCAATCCTCTAATTCCTCCTAGACATCTCTAGGTCACTCTAAACCCCAAGAACTCCTTAGTTAACTCATTTCCACCCAAATTCTTTTTTAATGGCTCCTAATAAACCCTTGGTCATATTAATTCACCACCATCACCTAAACACTTATTTTCTACTCAAATTTCGCCATAGCTCCTCTAGTATATTCTCATGCCCAAATGCATTGTTTTTCTCACACAATAATCTCACATCCACCAAGTCCTTTCTCATCTCATTTTCTCACCCAAATCAACTATTCACATCATACTCCATATATTGCAATAATCTTAAATTGCATAGCACTAAGGCTCTTAAATGACATGGCTCTTAGGCCCTTAAATGACTTAAACTTTAAACACTGAATTTCCCACATATAAAAGCCTTCAACCTGCGAATACACCATCAATCTCATAGTAGTTATAATGCTCTTAAAATCCCTCTTAAAATATTACTAACTCATTCTCATGTGGCTCCTTAGTCACAAGTTCTCAAGCTTATTTATGTTCTTTTTCTTAGGTTACATAGCCCATTACCTAATGTAAGCCCTAGGCTACATTGGTACCCATCTAAAACTCATTCCTTAAACTTAAACCACCATTAGGTAAGCATTTTACCTTGTTTTCTCAAGCTTATCTTAATCTCCTCCTTAGACCTTCTTCTTGCATAGATCTCGGCCACCACTTAAATTCCCCTTGCCAATGTTCTAATCAATATTCAATGACTCATATGAGTACAACAATACTAACCTCAAGGAATGAAAACCTAGGTTAGAAATGTGTTCTAAGGCATAAAAGTGGATGATTACCTTTGAAGTCTCAAGGTAGACTTTGGCATTGAATGAAATAGGACCTCCACTAGTCCTTGGTGAATAAATCAAGCTAGAACAAGGCATAAAAACATAGCCCCATGAGAAGGAATTTTCGGCCATGTACAAGAAATGATGGAAACATGGTTTTTCTTACATTTTCTTTACCTTAAGAGAATGGAGAAGCTAATGAGCTCTTCAAACTTGGTTTCCTCCATCAATGGAGTTTCCTCTTGGCACCAAAATGGAGCTTTGAAGGATTTGAAAAGATAGAAGGATAGGTCTTGACCTAACTAAGAGAAATATGTGTTTAGTTTTTGATTTGGAGCAAAGATGAACACTTAGTGAGTGATTGAAGGTGGAGCACCCATGGATGGAGCTCTCTCGGTTTGGAGCAAAGAAGAGAAGAAGAAATCGTGTGAAGAAGAGAATGAAGAGAGAGAAGAAGAAAGGTGGCTTATAAGAGATATTTGCTTTAATAAAGCAAATAGTACTCTTTTACTTATCTCTTCTTTTCTTCCTTATTTGACTACTTATGGTGACTCACCCTCCTTAGAAAACCGGCCCCCTACCTTAAATAAGGCTAGTCATGGTCTTTGTTGACCAACTAATTAGCTTATATTGATTAAAACTTAAACTAGTCACTATTTGGCACTATTCACTAATCAGTGCACATATTTCTGAAATTTTTGATTTCCCATTGATTTAGACCTCCTAATGTGATACTAATTAGCACATGTTGATTAAAGAGTAATGATGGACATTTAGCCACTCAAAACTCAATTCTAAGACAATTTCTCAAAAATGTGCTTTAAGACTTCTTAAAGCACATTTTGTGTTTTAACTTGTTTTCAAGCTTGGTTTTCTTTGCTAATTGATTTAAAATGACCATTAGGATATTACTAAGGTCTTATCATGATATTGGGTACTCACCAAGTTCTCCAAGCTTAGAGCACGTTTTTGCCCTGATTGCCTTTAAGGCACTTTCTTGTGTTTTCCTTGGTTTAAATTGTCTACCAATCTTTCTAAGGCATATTCTAGCCTTACTACATCATAATTTGATGTTTGCTTAGCATACTTAGGTTTGGGGTATTTCAATCTACCCCCCTTAAAAGAACTTTGTCCCCAAAGTTCCCATGCATCTTTTCTTATTAGAATACATGTCTTACCTCATTCCTTAGATCATATAGATCATACTTATGTATACTTAATCTCATTGGATCATTGGATCCGCCATATTCTTATACTTAAATATCACACAATATGCTTAAGCATGTATAGCACTCAAAATTCTTTTTGTTTCTTTCGATGATTAAAACATTCACATAACTTCCAACGTATTCTCCCATGTCACCGGTCCGTAGACAATGGCTCATTCGTCCTCGTCACCATGGGCCAGAATACAAAACACGCTGCTCTCCCCATGTCACCGGTCCGAAGACAAAGGCTCGCGCGTCCTCGACTTCATGGGCGAGACTCAGTAAAAAGGTAATCCTTTTTACGAGGTCATGTGAGGAATAATTCCTCTAATTAAAAATACAAGCAACTCCAATTTCGTTTTATCCTAAGGCCTCTATCCTTAGGTGATTAATTGTGACCACTGATAGGGAGTTTCAGGAATCATCCTACCCTGATGTGATCAGCATCAGTGTAGAACTATCCTTCCACCCAATTTGTGTTCGGTTTCCCTTGATCCCTAGAAAATCAAGTTCCACCTCCCACGTCATTTCAAACATCCAATAATTCACTCATGTCCAATTTTCTATCTTTTTAGTTCTTCTAATCATAATCAATACATCTCCAAGTGTGGACTCAGTCCATCAAACATTCCCGATTCATCTCTTAGTAATTACCTCAGCTTAACTTCCTACTAAGTTCTAACTGTCTCATACCATTTCTCACCATCTTATCTCATAGCATTACCATTTCTTCCTCATACTCATATCAAATTATCTCATAGTGTTATCTTATTTTATCTCATACATAGTCTCATATCGACTCATACCTCATATATTCCTTATTCTTAATCTCCTTATCTTCCTTATTCTCTTAACTTGTACCACACCGGAGTTAACAAGATAGTACTTAATATGTATGGTATTCACATCTTCTGTGTGCAATAACCATAATTTATCTCAAAATGTTTATGTAAAACATATTCTTAAATTATTTTGTGCTATGCACACCGTAGTTTATGTACTCAGTACACAAACATACGCTAAGCGGTTTTCGCTCTACCCCCCTTAAAATGGATTACGCCCACGTAATCAACATTACATGATCTTTGAACATAAGTTCAAGATGTCTAATTCTACCAAGCATTCTAGCTTCCATGTCATCTATCTTACTTAGAATTCGATCAGGAATGACTTAGTTTTGTTCGAGGATTCTTAACGGTACTTATACCGTTTCCTTAACTTGGTTTGGTCTAATCTCAAAGGTAGTGGTCTGCTAGCTTCCGCTGCGCGACTCTGATAATCTTAGGCTTAATTGTCTTAATGGACACGTGTTATCTTTATATATACACGGCCTTAATGAGTTGTAACTCGTCTATCCATTCTCCTTGAAGATCTTATGCTCATACTCTTAGTTTTTTCTCGAATGTCTAAATTGTTCTCCCCAACTGACCTTTGGTCTGAGGATGATTCTTAGTCTGAAACTACTGTTTAGTGCATATCGCGCTTTACAGTCTTAATCCCTTACATCTTAAGACATGTCCAATGTCTGTACTTAACAATCCGTGCTCTTCGCACTTCATAGTCCTTAATTATCTGTTCTCTGGTTCCTCTGTGTTGCTGGTTCAACTGAATTCTTCTCCTCGACTGTTTGTGGTAGTAGATGCTCTTGTCTGATCTTGCGTCGTTGTCGGTGGTACGGAGTCGACTACTTCCCGTGTTCCTTACACCACTCGTCCACATGCATGGGGTACCTTACTGGTACATTACTACTTACCCAACTAACTCATAAATGAGCGTGTCAGGCCTGCAAGCCCCTGTGGGGTGCAGTCGTCCCACGTCTCGTTTTAGTAAACTCATAGTGTCCGTCACACGTTTAGCTATTGCTAATTATGAAGTATTCTGTTGTCGATCTCCTCTTTCATCGTTCCATAATAACATTTATTGTTCTTCTTGAAGTTAATCAAGGGAAGTCCATTTACTGTGTTCTTGGGTATGGTATGCTCCAGCTCCTTTCTGCATCCCGTACTGATTCGGTCTCTTAATAATTGAGGTCTCTTTCCGTAGAGCCTCTTATCATGTTTCTCATATTTATGCTACTAGGAATGCACTTCCAGTTCCTTAAGGAATGGGTAGCGTGCTTCCTGCGAAATCTTACCTAACCAGGTCCCGACCACTGGCATCAGTGCTCAGTTCGTCTACCATCTTATTTCCTTACTTATACTGGTCTTAACTCATAAATCTAATTGTCTTAGTGTCAATATTTGACGGCTCATACATAATGGTCGCCTTACCGCGCACCATGACTTAATCCACCTTTCTAACTATTGTACTCACGACCACTACTACCGTGGTAGTTGGCTCTTACCATGTTGCCCATTGATGGTGCAACCTCTTACTTATTTATTCTAATGTCTTACCTTATAATCAATCCCTTCTTGGTGTAAACACACTGGGAGTTCTCTCATTCCGGTATTGGCGGTTGTCGTACCGTGTGGTAAAATAGTGGACTCTTGATATGAAGATGTTCTGTTCCAATCTCGGATTCGTAAGTAGGCTAATTTCTCGCATTCTTTCATCCTTATGACGTTGCTTACCATGTAATTAACTGGTTACTGAAGAAGTCATCCACTGAATCACAAGCTCTTCTGAGCATTGATTAATTGACGTGCCATAATGTGCAGTCACAATGTTTATCTCTGCCCATTACTAATTCTTACATCCTGGGTGTTGGATATGGGGTCTATCTGTGCAACCTTCCTTATTACTCAAGTGTATCTGGTATGTTCTAAGGTAATCTCAAGGTTCATAGTTTCCATTTCTAAATAAAGTGTATTTTATCTCTAATATGTGAAAGCCCTTTTTGAGGGGTTCATTCCCACTCATGGCCTCACAACAAGGAGAGGTATCCCCACCCTAAAAGGCATGGTTCGTTCTCCGCTCCTGTCCTTAGCATTATCCAATATCTCACTGGTACCCTTCTTGGTAATGTTCTTCCCAATCTAAGTTATAGGTTTGGTAACCATTCATATCTACAAATTGTAGTCCCTTCATGGCTTAAACAAGCTCTCTTATAACTTACCGCGCCTCGGGCTCTGATGTGGTTAACATCCTTGGCTCGTAGGCTCGTAATGCTTAACGTCTCAGTTCATTATTTGTGCTCTTACTCATCTGCAGGTCATTCTCTTAAGATTCTGGTTTCTTGAGCACTATCCACCGTTAGGTTATACACTAAATGTAGTATCGGGTTTCATGGTAAGTTGCTGCATCCTGCTTCCTGCTATGGAAGTTGTTCAGGCGTTCTGAGGTTACTTAATGTCTTTGACAATACTGTCATTTTATTAGACCTATGTTTTTTAGCAAATAAGGATAAGTTCGTATTAGGCGTTGCCTTAAGGTGTCCAAGTTGGATATCATCCAGTCATCTTATACTTCCATCTCAACGCTTCGTTCAACTTTCGTTGACTATGCCACCCGTTGATGATCAATCATACTTGGGTGTTAATGAGTTAAACAAACAGTGTTAACTGTCATTCATCAGTTGTTCGGCTCGACTATGCCCGCTCTGTGGGGGTAGTCCCTGAGTTTTCCTTTTCCAGGGTTGTGCGACTTTAATCCTTAGTAGGTTATAGCTTACGTTTATTTCTTTTATCCTTGTTTTCTGGGTTTTCCAACATCTTCATCGAAGAACATTGTTATTGGTATCCTTAATGGTCACTCTGGGAGTCTTATCCCGTTTCCGTTGTAAGTCGATGCTTCAACAATCTCAATAGTATCTTATAATACATCCCTTGTATATCATTGCTTATATAGTGTTTTGCTCGCATTTCCGAGCGATCTCTTAGGTTTTCCCCTTTGAGATCCGGATTTGGTGTTCTTACCGCACTATCGGTTGTTGTTGTCATAGTACGTTGTACTGTTGCTAACATCCATATGGTCTAATATTATGTCCAAGTCCCGCTCCCGGCTGACTGGTGTGTTACCTTATCTCATCATGGTCAGGCCATCGGGCCTTTCCAAGGTCTTTTTTTTTGTTCTTATGGATTTACAATCCGGTACTAATATGTGCTACAACTGTAGCGTTCTCCTATCTTACCATGATGGCTTTCCGTGTAGCTAATCGTGGTAGCACTTGCTATGGCAAGTGCGCCATGCAGGATGGGTTATTGGTACAAGGTACATCGGTAGTGACACTTCCTTCTAATTCCCATGTAATTGGTAGTCCTCGGGACTCCTTCGATAATCTCTTACTTTGGATAACTGACCATTCGGCAGTTCCTTGTTGTTTGACAGTACTGTCATCTATTTGGGCATTCCTCTTTCTGAGGGAATCCCTTAATATCTTGTGTCTTAATCCTCGCTCTTGTCTCCACACATTTTGTTGTGGTTATTAAGTAATAATTCTCCTTAGGCACTACCTCGTAGTCCTATTTTGGTATACATTGTATGAGTTTTTACCGTCATCCGCATTATGTCGGCCAGGCTTGTAACCTTTTCTCATTGGTGTTGCGGGTTATTTCGACTGCGTAGCATGTCGACCCATGTTGCCGGTAATTACGTTCCCCCACTGATAGTATTCCATAGGTAGCGCCTTTCTCTGTTGCGCTCCATTAAAAACCTCCAAGTTCTCCATAACTGTAGTGCAACAAGATGTTTCTCGTATTGCTTACTGTTAGCTAACTGCCAGATCGGGTTCCCCCGAGTAAGAGAAGACTTTCTTCTCTCTGGCGTTGTTCCACATATTTAGGGTTAGGGATGTGGAGGGCGGGCCTAGGTACTATGGATGTCCGGTAACACCGGGAAGTCCTAACTAACGCACTCTCACTCTATCTCTCAACCCTTAACCCATAACTCAATCTCAACCTCAATATTCTCCTAAGTTCGGTATTTCTTGTCTTCAGAGCGTAACTACGCTCTGATACCACTTTTTGTAACACCCCAACTCAATCCAATTGTGGTCTCGCAACTTAACAGTATATATATAAACATGTCACAGCGGAATTCTTTACAACCCAGGACCTTGCCACGGTCAGACTACAGAATATACCGAACATTAGTACAACAACCTTAACCAATTACATATCCCTCTTACAACCCCTTCACGTCCTATACATCTTACTAACTCAAATTGCCATACGAGTGTACATGCACAACTCGTAGGCCACTCTTAACCCGTAACACTTGTACCCCCTTCTTACTCTCGCGACGGCGGCTTCCTGATGTACCTGTGTAGTAAAACAGCCCCCAAAGGGGGTCAGCACGAATGCTGGTACGATCCCCTCATGGCCCCCAAGCTAACGGGCTACGACGACTAATTGTCGATAGCATGGAGGTTGATTAAATGCACAACATAATAGTAATGCTGTGTAAACAACAATCCATATATGAACAATCAAAGTTCACACACAATGAACGACTTAAATGCGTTCCCTTAATTAGAGAGTTAATTATTTAACTCCTTAAGTATGTTCCCTCTTAATCTTAGTCCAACCTTATCTCACCTCAATCTTAGTCTTATCTTAATCTTAGAAACAACCATCCTTTAATAAGGAGTGGATGTCACTTATCTTAATCTTAATTATACAAACCATCTTTTAAAGAGGAATGGTTGCAATCATCTTAACCTTACCTTAATCTTAAACTTAACAATACAAACCATCCTTTAAAAGGGAATGGTTGCAACTTATCTTAACCTTACCTTAATCTCAATCTTAACTTAATCTCAATATACAAACCGTTCCTGGAGGGGAATGGTTGTAGCTTAATTCGAACCTGGGATTTAGGTGATCCCACCGCACCATCTTAATGCCACCTACTCTGGACGGGAGTCCAGCGCAGCTGAGCCGGCAACCGGCCTAGGCTACAAGTCCGAAGACAAGTCCTTAAGCGGAGGGCGGATCTGATTCAGATACCGTCCCCCTTTTTCCTTAGCATGCATGACCGGAGATCGGTCCCGGGTTTCCTCACTCAAGTTCCAGTTAGTAGTAATCTCAAGACCCTGTTTGTTGGTTAACCTCTTTCGGTTCATATCGTCCCTTATTAGGGGCGTTCCTTAGTCTCACTCAATTCCTTACTAAACATTGGTTAGTAAGTTCTCACGGTATGTTGTGTTAGTTTTCAAACATCACACAACAATACAAGAAATATAATATATTCCGGTTGCATGCTTTATCTTGTTTAGTGAGCACACAAAACAAATAGCACACAAGCCGAGGGACACCTCGTTAGCAAGCAGGTCACAAGAGAACTGTACCGTTCACCGTTGGCCGTTCGGTTGCTTACTCTCTTCCGGAGTCCAAATTCCCAAGTCCTAAAACATTCATTTAGTTTTAGGTTGTTAATCACTTAACTTAATTCAACTTACTTAAATTATTTACCTTACTTTACTCTTAATGATCCCCACCTAACACTTCTTAAGTCTTACAACTTAATCTTACAAACTTAATCTTAAGTGAATCGCTTCTCCTCATCACTTATACTTATTCATCCACTTAATTATCATTGTTACCCTCCAAACATGTCTTAAACAACCTTATAACATCAATACCTAATTATCCTCATCATTTCCCATCCTTAAACAAAGTTTTTGGTCAATACAGCACCTTGTCCGAACTTATGTCCGGACTTCCCAAGTTCGGACACTGTTCGAGACTCTAAGGGTGCAGATTGCCGAATGTCCGAACATGCGTCCGGACTTCCCAAGTTCGGACGCTGTTCGAGGCCAAACCAGAAAATAGAAATAGATGTGTCCGAACTTCTATGTTCGGACGGGTAGTTCGGACGCCAGTCGAAGATCAGAAGACTTACGCACTCCAGGGCATGTCCGAACGTCCAAGTTCGGACGTTAGTTCGGACGTGCCCTAACACCCATTTTCCTTATCTTTAAACTCTTACTCAATTCTTTCCAAAATCCCTAACCCATTATGTTTATCCTTAGGTTTCTAAATGGCATCTCATGCCTATGTAACCATTATACCATGGTGTTCTTCATCACCTTAACATCATCTCCCAAGCATCCTTATGCATATCCATTTGCTTTACTCAAACTTCTCAAAGCTATATGTAATCTAGCACACGCTTACATCTTCACAAGTTATTATACCTTATTTTTCCTTCAAACTTGTACAAGCTTCCTAGCTTCCTTAACCATGGTTTTGGTGCCTTAAATTCACCATTGTAACCCTTAGTCCCTCTAGACATCCCTAGGTCTTCCTAGTACTCAAGAACTCCATAGTTCATTCATTCTCACCAAAACAACACTTAATGTTTCCTAGAACATCCTTAGTCATAAAATCTCCTTAGAACACCTTAAACACTACCCTTCATTTACCTTGACCAAGCAACACCCTCCTTAGACTATTCCACCTCTTTTGTTCAACTTACTCACCATTCTCATGATCATACACTCTTATAACTCCCTAGCCATTTCCTTTGACGACTTACAACCTCCTCCTACCTTTTTCACTTCCATCACCCAAGTCCACACATTACCATTCAACTAAACCTTACTAGTCCACCACTAACATCATCACACTCACACAAGGTTCTCAAAACTCTCATTGTCTTACTCTCTAGTTCAAACCTAAATCTCCTTAAGGCATTATACACCTTTCCTTAAAACTTATGCACAAGTCTTACATTCCTCATATCATGATTTGTTGTGTGTTTAGTACACTCGTCAATCCTCTAATTCCTCCTAGACATCTCTAGGTCACTCTAAACCCAAGAACTCCTTAGTTAACTCATTTCCACCCAAATTCTTTTTTAATGGCTCCTAATAAACCCTTGGTCATATTAATTCACCACCATCACCTAAACACTTATTTTCTACTCAAATTTCGCCATAGCTCCTCTAGTATATTCTCATGCCCAAATGCATTGTTTTTCTCACACAATAATCTCACATCCACCAAGTCCTTTCTCATCTCATTTTCTCACCCAAATCTACTTATTCACATCATACTCCATATATTGCAATAATCTTATATTGCATAGCACTAAGGCTCTTAAATGACATGGCTCTTAGGCCCTTAAATGACTTAAACTTTAAACACTGCATTTCCCACATATAAAAGCCTTCAACCTGCGAATACACCCATCAATCTCATAGTAGTTATAATGCTCTTAAAATCCCTCTTAAACTTATATTACCAACTCATTCTCATGTGGCTCCTTAGTCACAAGTTCTCAAGCTTATTTATGTTCTTTTTCTTAGGTTACATAGCCCATTACCTAATGTAAGCCCTAGGCTACATTGGTACCCATCTAAAACTCATTCCTTAAACTTAAACCACCATTAGGTAAGCATTTTACCTTGTTTTCTCAAGCTTATCTTAATCTCGTCCTTAGACCTTCTTCTTGCATAGATCTTGGCCACCACTTAAATTCCCCTTGCCAATGTTTCTAATCAATATTCAATGACTCATATGAGTACTAAACAATACTAACCTCAAGGAATGAAAACCTAGGTTAGAAATGTGTTCTAAGGCATAAAAGTGGATGATTACCTTGAAGTCTCAAGGTAGACTTTGGCATTGAATGAAATAGGACCTCCACTAGTCCTTGGTGAATAAATCAAGCTAGAACAAGGCATAAAAACATAGCCCCATGAGAAGGAATTTTCGGCCATGTACAAGAAATGATGGAAACATGGTTTTTCTTACATTTCTTTACCTTAAGAGAATAGAGAAGCTAATGAGCTCTTCAAACTTGGTTTTCCTCCATCAATGGAGTTTCCTCTTGGCACCAAAATGGAGCTTTGAAGGATTTGAAAAGATAGAAGGATAGTCTTGACCTAACTAGAGATATATGTGTTTAGTTTTTGATTTGGAGCAAAGATGAAACACTTAGTGAGTGATTGAAGGTGGAGCACCCATGGATGGAGCTCTCTCGTTTGGAGCAAAAGAAGAGAAGAAGAAATCGTGTGAGAAGAAATGAAGAGAGAGAAGAAGAAAAGGTGGCTTATAAGAGATATTGCTTTAATAAAGCAAATAGTACTCTTTTACTTATCTCTTCTTTTCTTCCTTATTGACTACTTATGGTGACTCACCCTCCTTTAGAAAACCGGCCCCCTACCTTAAATAAGGCTAGTCATGGTCTTTGTTGACCAACTAATTAGCTTATATTGATTAAAACTTAAACTAGTCACTATTTGGCACTATTCACTAATCAGTGCACATATTTCTGAAATTTTTGATTTCCCATTGATTCAAACCTCCTAATGTGATACTAATTAGTTCACATGTTGATTAAAGAGTAATGATGAACATTTAGCCACTCAAAACTCAATTCAAGACAATTTCTCAAAAAGTGCTTTAAGACTTCTTAAAGCACATTTGTGTTTTAACTTGTTTTCAAGCTTGGTTTTCTTTGCTAATTGATTTAAAATGACCATTAGGATATTACTAAGGTCTTATCATGATATTTGGGTACTCACCCAAGTCTCTCCAAGCTTAGAGCACATTTTTGCCCTGATTGCCTTTAAGGCACTTTCTTGTGTTTTCCTTGGTTTAAATTGTCTACAAATCTTTCTAAGGCATATTCTAGCCTTACTACATCATAATTTGATGTTTGCTTATACTTAGGTTTGGGGTATTTCAGATTACTGTCAAGAGTTTACACCTCTGCACTCTGTATGACTGAGTGTTTTGGTATTGCACTTGCGCAGTAATGATCGAGTGGGATAGCTAGGAATTGGAAACATGTTAATTGTGGAGCAATAATGTTTAATGGCCGATGCATAGGAAATGCAAGGCCGCACCAATAAAAAGTACTTGTACAAAACAAATGTGGAGACATGATTAATAGTAAGTGACTACAGTAGCACTAACTGCCAAATATCGGTATGGAATATACCCCAAATGTTGTAATAGTTGAGAGAGCACTACACTCTAGGTAGTAGCTCAATCTCAACGACAGTAAGTCGGAAGGGAACAAGTCAATCATTGTGAAATACATAGCTGTATACACAGTAAATTGTTATGGAAGTGGATAGAAAGTGTATAACTCACCGAATTTGCTAACGGTAAGAGATACCACGCGTCGGTTAAGAAACCATTGTTACCAAGATGAAGGTGACAATTGGGGATGTACAATACAGTAAGAATAACAAATGGGGCAATTGAGCTCTACAGTTATTAGAGTTTCGCAACAGAAACTAGTGAGCCAGTGATTCAAGTGTTGAATGTACATGGTGAACATGAGTGAATGACTAATTATTAACGCCTAGAAGCCTAACAGGCCGAATCGAAACCAACTAAGAGTTTAAACACCAACTCCAATGAGAATTCTTGGTTTAGGAACTAAACCGCCATATGGTTAAGATCCTCTAATCAGAATCCATTGTGTAATAGACCGCGTGGAAGTTAAAAACACTTCACGACGCAGAACTCTTAAGCCAATGTTTAGTGATTGATTACGTGGGCGTAATCCCTTTTAAGGGGGGTAGAGCGCAAACCACTTAGTGTGTATTACCATACAAGTGACGTAGTGTTTGACTTATACTGTGCATAGCACAAATTATTGTTTTGATGATTGGTGTGTGTGTTACGTAAACATCACATCGTTCATGGTTAATTGTGGTAATTGCGCACAGAAGTTGCGAATACCATGTGATAAGTGTGTTGATTTGTTAACAGTGTGATAGTACAAGTGTAGAGAGTAGAGAAACTCCCGGGGAACAAAACCCGGACAGTGTATAAATGTGAAACCGTGTGTTGTATTTTGATAAAATATATGTGTATATTATTATATAGTGACTCGGAAAGGTTATGGAACAACATAGAACCTAGTGAGAATAAGATTCCCTAGGTACACATTAAAGTGTATGGAAATAATTGATGATGAAGTTCTATCCCTTGGAGATGTTATGATCATGATTAGAATGATTAAAAAGATAGAAAATTGGAAATGAGTGATTTATTGATGCTGAAAATGAAGTGGGAAGTGGAACTTGATTTGCATGCGATCAAGGGAAGCCGAACAAAACTGGGTGGAAGGATAGTTCAACATTGATGCTGATCACATCAGGGTTGGATGACTCTTGAAGCTCCCTATAAGTGGTCACAAATAACCACGCTAAGAAAGAACAAAGAGCATAAGTTGGACTTGGAGTTGTGTGTGTTTTCAAAAGGATTTTCAATTGGTATTTATAAACGTCGATAGATTCTTTATAATTAAAGTTCTCTTACTTAACCTCACAAGGAAAAAAATTTCAAATTTAAGTGATGTTTTGATCTCCCAAAGGCACGGGGACGGAAGGTGTCCATCGCGACCGGGTTCTGCGGGAGCACAGTGTATATCAAAGATATTTTTTTTTATTGCTATACATGCTATGACATGTTGTGTGGTATGTGTAATAAATGTTATTTTGACTTTGATTTCCTAAAGTGTATGCTATTAAGACCTATGAGTCTAAATGTGTTGTGTTACATAGACCTATGTGTCTAAAGGCTGTTATGTTATCAAGACTTATATGTCTAAATGTTGTTATGTTACCCAAGACCAGAGAGTCTAAGGGTTGTTATGTATGTGTAAATGTTGTTAAGATACCCGGACCATTGAGTCCGAGGTTATCATGTGAGTATGTTATGTTATGTATGGATGTGTATATGTACCCGGACCATTAAGTCCGAGGGTGTGATGTAAAGTAAGTTTGGTTATGGAAGTTTTATTTCTATAAGTAATCCCCATATTCTAATCCAAGATGGGTGGGAAGTGTAAACTTCGAGGACGAAGTTCTTTTAAGGGGGTAGATTGAAATACACCCCAAACCTTGGTATGTTGTGTAAATGTTAAACTATGGTATTTAAAGGCTAAAAAGTGCCTTAGAAACATCAATGAACCATTTAAACCATGGTAAAACACAATAAAACACTAAGACACGTTTGAGCAAAAACATGCTCTAAGCTTGGAGTGAACTTGGTTAGGACCCAAAGAGCCTACCAAGATGTGATAATATTTAATTATGATTTTATAAGGCTAATTAAGTCCTTAGGAAACCTTGGTAGACATTGGAACCAAACAAAACATAAATAAATACCTTAAGGTCATATGGGCTAAAAAGTGCTCTAAGCTTGGGATAAATTTGTATAAGACCTAATGGTCATACCTATACCTTATATGAACTTATGAAATAATCAATTACCAAAGATAACCAAGCTTGAAAACAAGTTAAGACACAAAAGTGCTTTAAGGAGTCTTAAAGCACATTTTTGAAAAGTTGTCTTGTAAATGAGTTTGAGTGGCTAAATGTCCATCATTACTCTTAAATATATATGTGTACTATATAGTATCACATTTGGATGCCTATATCAATAGGAAATCAAAATTTTTCACTTCGATGTGCCTTGTTTTTGTGAATAGTGATTTTAATAAGCTAGTTTGTAACATATGTTATCATAAGTAATTAATTGACAAATAAAGACTAAAATACCTTATGTAATAAGGGGGCCGGTTTTCTAAGTGTGGTGACTCACCACTCTCTTGTTAATATGAAAAGTAAATAAAGATGACTAATTAATGTACTATTTGCTTTATAAGCACAAATATCTTCTAAAAAGCAAGTTTATCTCATTCTCTCATTTCCTTCTCATTTCACACGGTTCCAAGTCTTCTTCTCTACCTCCCTTCTTGCTGTTCTCTCACGGTAATACTCACCACCACCATTAAACTCTAGCTTTGACCTCTTGTAATCCAAGCTCACTTAACCAAATCAAAAACAAACACCACCAATCTCTTCCTCTCATCAAGCTCTTCATTTCTATCTTCTTAAAATTCCAAGACCACCATTTCGGTGCCATGGAGTTCCACCATTGAAGGAGCTTGAGCTTGTATTTACATATTATTACTCTCCTTTGCTTCTAGGTAAGGAATCTCAAAGAAAATCATGTTTCCTTCATGTTTTTGCTTTGACCGAAAATGCACATTAATGGTGCTCTTGTGTGACTTTGTTCTAGCTTCATTCCAACCTTTCATGGACTAGGTGGAGTCCTCTCTTGATAGATATTCAAACTCTCTTCAAAGATCAAGGTAAAACAACTACATTAATGTTTTTGAAACAATGTAAACCTAGGGTTTACAATGAGATGAAGCATAAAGCTTATATACTCATTTCATTGTTGGTATATTGTTTGGTAGTTGACAAGGAATCAAATACCTTACCGGTTTTATAAGGAAACAAGAAGAAGTTTGGGTGGAAAAGAGGTAAATATACTAACCTAATGTGGTTTAATGCCTTAGGAGAAATGAGCTTATAATGCTTGTTAAAAACTACCTAAAGAGCAAATGGTGAATGACTTAGTAAAGTGTTCTCAAGGAGACTAGTAAAAGAACATATGTCTTGGTGTATGTATTTGCAGGTCAAAGGCATTATTATGTGGGAAATTCAGTGTTTTAAGGTTTATGCAATTTAAGGGCCTAAGAGCCATGCTATTTAAGGGCCTAAGTGCCAAGCAATTTAAGTTATGCACTAAATTGTGACGTAGTGTAAATTTGGTGAAGTCTTGTGTGTGGTGATGTTTTTGATGGATCTAGGTGTTCTAGAATGTTTAGTGGTGAAAACCATGAGTTTTGGAATGATGATGTGCTAAGAGAACCCATGTCAAAATTTAGGAAAATGTATAAGAAGGTCAAAGTGTTTAAAGGAATTTTGGTGAACTAGGAAGTGTTCTAGAGTGTAATATGGATTTAGGCATTATTTTGGGGTTTTAGTATATACCAAAGTCATTTTGGACTTAAGTTGAGACTTAGGCAAACTTTGGTAAATTGAGGAGAAAGTGTAAGCTTGGAAAAAGGAATTATAAGAATGACATAAGGAGTTTTGATTTGTAAGAAAGGATGTTTGGATGATGATGTTTGTGTGGAAGATATGTCTTGGTATAATGGTTAGAACAGACATGAAACATCACTTAGGAACCTAGGGAGTAGATACTATAAGTGTTTGAGGCTTTGGAGGAATTTGGCTAAGTGTTTAAAGGCTTGGAAATTGAGCATTTTGCCTTGTCCGAACTTCCGTCCGGACATGGAAGTTCGGACAGGCTCTGTTGGGTAAGAATTTTGCACACTCGAACTGTGTCCGAACTTGGGAAGTCCGGACACATGTTCGGACGCATGGATTTCCGCATTAAGAGATTCTCGACTCACGTCCGAACTTCCGAAGTCCGGACACAAGTTTGGACGTGTGTCTGTTTTCAGTTTAAAGTCACGCCTTGCGGCCGAACTTGGAGGTTCGGACACAAGTTCGGACAGGCCACTGTATGGACCAAAAAACTTTGTTTTAAGGTGGGAAAAGTTGCCTAAAAAATGGTGATTACTAAGTAATGATGTTATAAGAATGTTAAGGACATGTTAAGTGAGTTATAATGACAATTTAGTGGAGGAAAATTGTATTAAAATATAAAAGTAAAACAAGTTAAAAGTGAAGTCATGTAACTAAGTTAACGGGGAAAAGTTATAAGCGTTAGACATTAAATAATCATGCTACCCCGATGTTAATAAAAGTAGATGTAATGTTATCAGTTGTTCGAGAATCGCTCGAGGAACATAAGTGGGCATAATAAAGTGGACTCCGGTGACAGGTATGGTTTTCTTGCAACCTGCGTCCTACCGGATTACACCGGCTTGTATGCCAATGTGTTTTTCTGTATGTTTGCCACGTTATAAGATAATCATGAAACGAGTTTACAGTCGTTATTGTTGTTGTGTTTACGTGCCGATACCGGTAACCTCGAATGCGCATGAAAGGCTAGTTAACCACTATTAGGTAAACGTAAGAGAACGGTATCCGGTATAACGTTTCCGACCTAAGGAACGTTCTAACCACGGCTATGCGTGAGCTAGTCATGTGATGTTTGTGTGTGATGTTTGTGTGTGAATGTATGACTCTCCCTTCCCTTGTGTGTGTCTAACAAGACTTAACCCAATGTTGTGATTGTTTAATTATGTTCAATGTTGAACTTCTAACAAGTACTAACGGGGGAAGTGAGGAGTCCGGTCTGTTCCGGCCACGCGTGTGAGTATGGGGGTCGTTGTCATATCAGGTTCGATCCTCTCTGTATGTTATGGTTGTTTTCCAATTTGGTTTCCAACCTTCCCTTTAGCTTAACCAAGGCTATTACTGACTCACGTCGGGCCACAGGGGCATACTATGTTATGTTTGTTCGGTGTGCTTGGGTCACTATATCCGAGACACCTTGTGTTAAGTTATCCGTTCATTTAACGAGACGGTAACGAGTTATGTAATGAACTCATCATGAGACTGGCAACATTCTCTAGGCTCACCAGTGTATTAACGATGTTTGGGTCGGTTCCTAAGAGAACCATTCCCGTTATGTTATGTGATATTATTGTAATGCAATTTCTATTGCGATGTTATTATGTGCTCGTTGAAACGTGAAAGTGTTGTTATGTGTTGTTATGGGATGCATGTTATATGTTGTAAAATGTGGAGTATGTGGATCATGGATATGAATCCCAGTTTTTGATAAGAGGCGTTTAAGGATAACCCGAATAACGGGTAAGTGTCGTCTATTAAGGAAGTAGCTCCATTAGAGGAGAAGCACTCTAGGGATAATGAATATCATAAGTGACTTATCAAATAAGGATGTATTATCCGTTTATTGAGCCCATTGAGGCGAAATGTTGTTGTTGTGTGTTTACAGTTGCATGCACGATTTAAATATAATCAACCGCATGCTAAGACGACAATTAGTTGTGCGTGGCCCGGTAGCATGTGGGCTGCGGGATTACCATACCAGCAAAGGTGCTGAGCCCCTTGGGGCCACCCTTTCTCTTCTTTTCTTATTTCAGGTACGAAGTGCTGGAAGTCGTTCGAGAGTAGGACGGGTAGTCGTTGTACATGGGTAATTATTTAAGTGTATATATACAGTAGGCGTAGTAAGACCGAAACTGTTATCGGCATCAGTTTGTGAATACTCGGTACAGTTGAAAGGTGTATGTTGTTGTTGTTGTTGTCCATGGAAAGGGATAGTAATGTGTAGTCGCTTGGGAATTTAGCCCATCAGACCGGTACGATGTATATGTATTAGCCTTGTTAGCCACGTGGGTGGTTAACGGCGTGTAACACCAAGAAGTCAAGTAATGTGTTGAAGTTTGTTTTCCGCTGCAGTTTGTTGTTAAGTGTATGTTGTTTGGATGGGGTGTTACACATAACTAATACATCTCCAGACTTAAGTACCAACTTATTCGCACGGTCCGCACGCTTCTGCTCGCCGTATAAAAACTCTGCATCATCCCCAATGGACCAAGACACTATGGGTATCCCTCTTTCGAGAGACTCCGTTGTCTCGTCCTTATCCTGGTGTAGTCCAAGTCGCCCATCCTTCTCGTAGAAGTTCACAATGCAAATGGAACTCTTCGGGTATCCCCGGTGGTGAGACTCCATCTTGCATCCTCGTGGTTTGGTAGTTCTTGGCATACGGATTCCAATCCTTGCCTAAGCTCATCATTTTTAATCTCATCTTTGCTCCCCCTGGGTACTCCGGTGTGTAAAAACCTCCCGGTCCCATTCCTAGTTGACTGCATTTCCTGATGATGGCTATTTATGCTTTGGGTGTCAGGTATCCCCTTAATAAGATCATACCTGGGCGGATAACCTGACATTGTTCGGTTGGAAAGTCTATGGTTTTGATGTCGGTGTGCTCCGGTTAGGTGTAAATGGTATTGGATAGCAGATGTTGAAGCTTCCTAAAGTGGTAGTAGGTTATATCTTACTTAAGTTCTAATCTCATCTCATTCTTACTTAACTCAATTATTCACCAAACATGCATGATAATGCGGTAAGCAGGCAATTTTATTACTAAGTGGTTATAGCGGTATCTGGCCTCGATGAGGGTTCAGGCTCATCGTCCCGGTCCACCAAGTGTAGTGTGGGTCCCGACTTCTGGGTCACCCATGGGTTCCTGTCTGCAGCTTGCTGCACCTTCCTCTGACCGTCAGATCCAGCTCCCTGATCGGTCTTCCCCTTGCCCCTAGTATCGGGCCTGTAGGCTCTACTAACGGGGTTCCGGAAGCACTCATATGCTCAGTGTCCGTAAACCCCACAAAAGTTGCACTCCACCTTATTCCCCTTACAATCGAGCCCGGGGTGGTCCTTGTGACACCACCTACAGATGTAGCGTCGCTGGTAGGCACCACCGGCTCCCTTCTCAGTCTCAGATCCTGATCATTTATAATATCAATACTCATATCTCAAATGGTTACTAATTGTTTCTTAACTCACTCAATACCAATCCCTTACCCTTTGGCGCCCTAGAGCGCAGGGGTGTAGCTGCGTAAGCATACGTCAACTTCAATGGCTCTTCCGGAGCCTTCTCCTTTTCCTCCATCCCTTTTGGGTTCTGATTTTTCTGGGCCTGAGGCTGGTACTTCTGTTTCTTGTACCCACATTGCCCTTGGCTCTCCGTGCTCTTACCAGCACTCTTCCTCTTAGCATTCTCCTCGTCCCTCAGCTGGACAGTTATCTCAACCTTAGCAGCGGCATGATAGCACTCCTGCTTTCCACAGTATTAGTCACTCTTATTTCTCATAATCTAAATCTTACTCATTTACATACCCAAATCTCAATCATTCTTATTACCTGCAAGGTAGTGTAACTCGTCGGCCCCATGCCGTAGCGGAGTCGATGGCTAAGGCCGCCATAGAAGCGGTCCACCAGGATCTGGTCTGAATATCCAAGACCTGGCAGAAGACGGAGCAAGGCGGTGAACTCTGAGTAATACTCGTCCACCGTCATCTTGTCGGTATGCTTAAGCGCATCCAACTGCAAGCGCTTCTTCGTCTGGACATGGGCAGGGTAGTACTTTGCTCGTATCAAGGCGGTGTACTGCTCCCAGCCGAACTCTGGATTGGCCACATGCTCGGCCCTCACCAGCTTCCACCAATCGCCTACCGCCCCCTTCAGATAGAAAGCAGCCAGACGCACCTTGATCCCGGCAGGGACATCAAGGGTCTCAAAGGCGGTCTCCAGCTCGGAGATGTACGCCTCAAGCTTGGCGGGATCGGTCTCCCCCTTAAAGTGTGCGGGTCGAAAGTCTGCAAGTCTCTTCACCCAATTTTGTTCCCTGGGTTGTGGCGGTGGAGGTGGTGCACCCACACCAGGCTGATAGCCCATGTGCCCTAATGCGGCAGCCACGATCTCGGCGATCGTCTGCCCTCCCGGTATCCCTGAAGCATCATCGCCCTGGCCACGACCTCGGCCTCCTCTAGGACGTCCTGCCATCTGAACAAGCATAATTCACATTAGATTCGCATCCACCACTGTTTCGGTTAACGAATTTATAACGTCCGTAGACCGTAAAGACGATCCACACTTGTTAGTGGTCATCTGACTCTACTCACTCTAACTTCTCACACCCTCCACCCATCACATATTCCTTAACTTATATCCTAACTCGGTGGTTTTTATGTCCGGTATTTCTTTATCAGAGCGTAACTACGCTCTGATACCACTTTTTGTAACACCCCGTCCTAAGCCAATCGTGGTTATCGCAAAACTGAACACTTAATCGAATTCATCGTAGCGGAAATAACAAACACCTGGACCCTGCCACGGTCTGATCGCTAGAATATACCGGCCTTTGCAATTACAACACTTATCCAAAATAAACATCCGACCAAAACATCACCATCCAATATACCACCAACCAACCGAGTTTAAGTATCTAAGTCATATTTACAAACTTACATCAGTTTCAATATAAACAGACGGGAGCACAAGCGCAACCCGTACTCAAAATAAACAACCCATCCTAAGTCTAACCGCTCCTACTCTCGTGGTGCGACTTCATGGGCCTCTTACCTGCAAGTGTAAAAACAGCCCCCAAAGGGGGTCAGCACGAATGCTGGTACTCCCTCTCATGGCCCCCAAGCTAACGGGGCTACGACGACTAATTGTCGATAGCATGGAAATTGATTAAGTACACAAGCATGATATGAAGTGCAATAAACAACAATCCACAGATGAACATACATAGTTCACAAACAATGAACGACACAAGCGTTCCCTTATCAAGCGGGTTAGTAACCCCCTCATTAGTTCTGATTTCCTTAACCTCAGTTCCTTATCTTACCTCAATCTTAACCTTAACTTATTCTCAGTATACAAACCGTTCCTGGAAGGGATTGGTTGTAGCTTAATCTCAAACCTGGGATTTAGGTGATCCCACCGCACCATTTTAATGCCACCTACCCTGGACGGGAGTCCAGCGTAGCTGAGCCGGCAACCGGCCCTAGGCAACAAGTCCGAAGACAAGTCCTTAAGTGGAGGGCGGATCTGATTCAGATACCGTCCCCCTTTCCTTAGCATGCATGACCAGAGTCAGTCCCGTGTTTCCTCACTCAAGTTCCAGTTAGTAGAAATCTTAAACACCATGTGTTAGTTAAACCTTAACGGGTATTAACCAACAATCACCAATACTTAACTCTTATTCTTAACTCAGTAAGTACTAAACTTGGTTAGTAACAATCTCAAGTCTCGTGGGTTAGTGTAAAGAAAACACATACACAATGAGAACAAATATAACCGGTTGCATGCTTTATCTTGTCTTAGTCATAGCAAGTAAACAGATAGCGAGGGACACCTCGTTAGCAAGCAGGTCACAAGAAAGATTGTACCGTTCACCATCGTCTGTCATTTGTTTAACCTTCTCCGGGGTCCCAATTCACAAACCTAAAACATTGATTCATTTTTAGGCCATTAGTTATTTGCACCTTACTTAACTCACTTAGTCCCTAAAGATTCCCATTCGATATCCTCTTAAATCCTTGCCACTTAACCTTATAAACTTAACTTTAAACATTAAGGTTTTTACTTAACTTAACTTAATCCCCATAGGTTCTTAAGGTCCTAATCAGTACTGCCCTACCAATGGCATACCTTATTACCAATTATCATCCTTAGAATTCAAAATTTCTATTTTTTTTAAGTGTTAAGGGTCGTCCGACCCACCAACTGGGTCGGACCCTTCCAGTAACTTTCGGGTTTGAAAAACTCCACTTGTCCGACCCATGTCCTACCCAACCAACTGGGTCGGACCATTCTAGAAATTTTTCATCTTCTAAACCTCCTCTGTCCGACCCATGTCTGACCCAAATCCTCTGGGTCGGACCGTTCCAGAACCATTAACTGACGTCTAACAGAGGCCGTCCGACCCAAACTTGGGTTGGACCCCTGGGTCGGACGCCACCAGAACATGCCCAAACATTGTCAAATCTTCACTAAACTTTTCCTCAACCCTTCCAATGTGTTCTAACATCATTTAGACCCTTAAACCCACCTTAAATCATCCTCCACACTCATTAAAATAACCTCCAAAGATCATCCCAATCCTTTACTCAATTCTTACAACAACTACCAACACTTAACACTTATTTCTTTCTTACATTTCAGCATCCCTTTCACCTAGAACTTCTACTAACCAAAGGTTCCCTCCATAAGGACTTGACCACACCATATGCACCACTTGCACCCCTATTACATTTTCCAAACCTTCCTTAAATTCTAAACTCTAGTTTCTACCTAAATCATCTCAAAGTTTTACACTCATTCCCATCAAACTTACACAAGTTTCCTAGCTTCTTTTATGCATTTACTTAAGGTTCCTTTATAAGCTTATGCTTCCATCCATCAACACATTATCTCCTTCCTAGTTGTTTACCAACATTTACCTAAGTCCTAAATACCCAAGTACACTCTTTTGATTCCTAAATCCTTCATAGTGATTCCTAAGTCATTATAAGCCATTTAAACACCTTAATCCCACCCTTTTTCATCAAGACAATCTCTAGAACTTCCTAGTACTTCCTTAATCATGAAATCTCCTTAGAACATCTCAAACACTTAGGTTCTCCTCTAAATTTTGCCATGGGTTCTCTAGTATATAGTTACATCCAAACACTTGGTTTTTCACCATCAAACAAGCAAGATTACTTAAATTCTCATCATAACACCTTAACACACAATTTACACCAAAACTACACCACATCATTACATAGTGTATAAACTTAAATGCTTGGCACTTAGGCCCTTAAATGACAATAATCTTAACCACTGAATTTCCACATATATTTGCCTTTAACCTGCGAATACACACAACAAGGCTCCCATTGAAATAAAATGCTTCTTGTAATTCACCTTGATATTCTTAAACTATCTCCTTTTTCTCATTTGCTCCTTAGTCAAAAGTTCACAAGTATGGTCATTGTTCTTTCTCCTAGGTTTTATAACCCCTTTTTCCCAATGTAAACTCTACACTAAGCTCATCACATATCTAAATCCCATTCCCTTAAACAATAAAACACCGTAAGGTAAGTAATTTACCTTATTCTTTCACAAGCTCACAAACTTTCCTCCTTAGGTTTTTCCTTGCTCAATCTCGGTCACCACTTAAACTCTCCTTGCCAATGTTCTAACCAATATGCAATGACTCCAATGAGTACTAGATAATACATTAACCCTAAGGAACAAACCCTAGGTTAAAAATGTGCTTTAAGGTATTAAGGTGATTGTTTTACCTTGGTTTCTCAAGACAAGCTTGGATATGAAGCAAGAAGGACCTCCTTTATCCTTTGAAGAGTAGAAGACAAGCTAGAACAAGGCATTAAAATGAAGCCTCATGAGCATGTATTTTCGGTCATGAAGAAAAAGTGATGGAAACCTAGATTTTCTTACACTTTCTTTACCATAAGAGAATGGAGAAGCCAATGGAGTCTCCAAGCTTGAGTTTCCTCCTCTAATGGTGGTTTGTCTTGGCTCCAAAATGGAGCTCTTGAAGTTTTGAAAAGATAGAAAGAGAGAGCTTGAGCTAACTAAGAAGAATATGTAATTTGTTTTGGTTTTGGAGCTAAAATGAGTAAGTAGTGTACAAAGGAAGTTGAAGCTAGCATGGAGTTGTTCTTCATGTTGGAGAAGAAGAGAGGAGCAGCTCAAAACCGTGGGAACAAGAGAGAATGAAGAGGTGAGGAGAGAGGTGATTAAAGGTGTGATATTTATCTTGTAAAGTAAATAGTAGTTTTACTTTATAATTATTTGTTTACTTAATAACTAATAAAGGTGGTGACTCACCTTGTAAAAACCGGCCCCCATTAAGTAACAAGGGGTACTTAAGTCTTTGTTGACCAAATATCTCACTTATATTAACTTATGTTATAAACTAGCTTAATTAAATTACTATTCACAAAACAAGGCACATAATTGAGAAATTTTTGATTTCCCATCGATTTAGACCTCCTAATGTGATACTAAGTAATACACATGTTAATTAAAGAGTAATGATGGACATTTAGCCATTCAAAACCCATTTACAAGACAATTTTTCAAAAATGTGCTTTAAGAGTACTTAAAGCACATTTTGTGTTTTAACTCGTTTTCAAGCTTGGTTTTCTTTGGTAATTAACTTAAAATGACCATTAGGATATTACTAAGGTCTTAGAACAATATTTGGGTACTCACCCAAGTCTCTCCAAGCTTAGAGCACGTTTTTGCTTAAACTATTCTTTTGGTGTTTCCTTATGTTTTATTTGGTTAAAATGGTTTCTTAATGTTTCTAAGGCTTTATTTTGCCTCCTTATATCTTATTTTATCACTTAAACACCATATCCAAGTGTGGGGTATTTCAACCACGTAAAGAAAGCATAACCTCCAACAAGGTTTTCCAAAATACAGTTTGGTGACAAAAACAATCCACATCGAAATCCAATAATGAGCATAGAATTTACCTGATCGTTCTCTTGACTCAGGGACACCCAACAAATTCACCAATGACATTTGTCGTCGACACCAACGTCTAGGTCAAAACAGTTCACAATCAGAAAACAACGAACACAATCGAACAAACTAACACACTAACTATGCTACTACTTTACCCGTTATACTCTAGTTGGCACCAGGGAAGAATTCTGATCAAAACACTAGCAGGACGTGAATTGAGAGTTGGGAAGAAGAAGTAGTGGCGGCGTGAAGAAGATGAAGAACGATCAATAAGATTGTGGTTTAAATAAGTAAATCAGAGAGTTAGGGATTATTAATATAGATTAAATGAATTACATTTTGTAAAGAAGTAGAGAAATTAATTAAGTAAAGTAAACAACTTAAAAAGAGAATTCAATAATCAATATAGTAACTACTTTATAAATATATTGACGTTGAGAAATATCGGGAGAAGAAAACAAATCAACCCATTAGGAAATAAAGATATAATCCTTTAATTCGAAATAGAATGAAAAGAGATTTATTTGACTGTTGTAGAAGATAAGGATGAGGAGTAAAATATCTTAGAAGTTACTCATTAACATTTACTAGCAAGGAAGTAAACCAGAAATAAATCAATAACAGTAAGTAGTTTAAGGACTCAATGGGAGAAAAACAATTACGTTTAAAAGATGAATCACAAGCTAATAATATAATTACTGGGAGAAGAATAAGGAGAGTCAATAAACATTATATATTAAACAGCCAATTTGAAATCGGACTCTAGATACTTAAAATTAATAAGCTGGAAGGAAGATTCCAGATTGACATTTTGGAATTTAAATTACCTAATGAATTTAGGAAAGAAATTTAGGAATATGGCTAAAGTTAACCAAAGCAAAACGTTACCAAATAAATTGTAAACTTTTTAAGGAGAAGGTAGATTTAAAAATAAACATCGTTAAATTCCCTGGGCCACCTTAACACTAGTCTCGGACCTATCATTCATGTTATAAACTATGTTATTCTTAACTTGGAAATTCCCAGGTATTTCAACTGCCACACGTAAGGTTCATTTTCCCCTGCCCTTTATTGACCAAATGCTGGAAAGGTTAGCAGGTCAGGATTACTATTGTTTTCTAGATGGCTATTCAGGATACTTTCAGATCCCAATTGCTCCAGAAGATCAGGATAAAACTACTTTTACCTGTCCTTATGGAACATATGCTTATAAAAGAATGTCGTTCGGATTATGTAATGCCCCAACTACTTTTCAAAGGTGTATGATGGCTATTTTTTCTGACTACATTGAAAAATGTATATAAGTCTTTATGGATGACTTCTCTGCCTTTGGTTCGACATTTGACACTTGCTTGGAGAATCTTGATCTTATTTTGGCCAGGTGTGAGGACACAAATCTAGTCCTGAACTGGGAAAAATGTCACTTCATGGTTCGAGAAGGAATTGTGCTAGGACATAACGTGTCTTCAAAAGGTATTGAGGTGGATCGCGCTAAAATTGAGGTAATAGAAAAACTCCCACCTCCTACTACTGTCAGAGGTATCCGAAGTTTTCTTGGACATGCTGGTTTCTATAGAAGATTCATCAAAAACTTTTCCAAGATTTCTAAACCTCTATGTACTTTATTGATAAAAGATGCTAAATTTCATTTTTCTGATGAATGTTTAGCAACTTTTAATTTGTTAAAAGAAAAACTTGTTTCTGCTCCTATCGTTGTATCACCTAACTGGTCCCAACCTTTTGAAATCATGTGTGCCACCAGTGATTATGCGGTGGGTGCTGTTTTGTGCCAAAAATTGGATAAAGTTCTGAGAGTCATTTATTATGCTAGTCGTACTTTAAATGACGCTCAGAAAAATTATGCCACCACGGAAAAAGAATTGCTGGCAGTCGTCTTTGCTTTAGATAAGTTTCGTCCATACTTATTGGGTAGTAAGGTTATCATTCATACTGATCATTCTGCCCTCAAGTATTTATTTGCCAAAGCAGATGCAAAACCCAAGTTGATAAGATGGATACTTCTCTTGCAAGAATTCGACATGGAGATAAGAGATAAGAAAGGTATCCAGAATGTCGTGGCTGGTCACTTGTCAAGAATGGAGGGACCAGAAGACAAAAGACCCATCAATGAGTTTTTCCCTGACGAGGCAGTATTCGCAATCAAAATGGCAGGAGGCCCTTGGTTTGCCGATATTGCTAACTATCTGGCTAGGAAGATCATCCCAGCTGATATGACATATCAGCAGCGTAAAAGGTTCTTTTCAATTGTCAAACATTATTTATGGGATGATCCATTTCTTTTCAAAATCTGTGCAGATGGAATTATAAGGAGATGGGTCCCACAAACGGAGGTCAGAAATATCCTTCTCCATTGCCATTCTAGAGAAACCGGCGGACATCACGGTGCAACCCATACAGCTGCTAAGGTACTTGAATCGGGTTTCTATTGGAACACCCTTCACAAAGACTGTCATGCTTTTGTGTCTACTTGTGATCGGTGTCAAGGCAAGGTAACATTTCTCGCCGCAATGAACTACCCTTAAACAATATGCTAGAGGTTGAATTATTTGATGTTTGGCGGACTGATTTTATGGGACCCTTCACAAATTCTTTTGGAAATTTATACATCTTGGTAGCAGTTGATTATGTCTCTAAATGGGCGGAAGCCCTTGCTTGCTCTACTAATGATGGTAAAGTTGTGATGAAGTTCATAAAGAAACACATTTTCACTCGATTCGGTGTTCCTAGAGCAATAATCAGCGATGGTGGCTCTCATTTCTGCAATCGCCAGTTTGATGCTCTCCTGAAGAAATATGGAGTCCGACATAAGGTTGCTCTACCATACCATCCTCAAACGAATGGTCAGGCTGAGATAACAAATAGAGAACTGAAATGGATTCTGCAGAAGACGGTGAGCGCTTCTCGGAAGGATTTGTCCCTGAAATTGGATGTTGCACTATGGGCATACCGTACCGCCTTCAAAAACCTATTGGCGTGTCTCCCTACAAACTGGTTTTTGGGAAGGCATGTCACTTGCCTGTGGAATTAGAGCATAAATCATATTGGGCTCTAAAGGTGTTGAACTTTGATCTACAACAAGCCGGTGAAAAAAGGAAGTTCCAATTGACTGAGCTAGAAGAACTTAGGAACGACTCATATGAGAATGCAGTGATTTATAAGGAGAAGACCAAGCGTTGGCATGATAAGATGATTGCCAAGCGAGAATTCAAAGCGGGAGATCACGTCCTTCTTTATAACTCCAGACTTAGGTTCTTCCAAGTAAGTTAAAATCCTTCTGGTCTGGACCATTTAAAATAATATCTACCTCTCCTTATGGAGCTGTGGAATTGGACAATACGAAAGGAGGATCGTTTAAAGTCAATGTCGCTCGAATAAAATTATTTCTGGGAAACACGTACGACAACGAAAGGCTTCTGCTCGCTTCTTCTCAAAGAACCAGTCACACCTTAAAACACTCAGGTACGGTCTAGCCAAAGACCATAAAGATGGGCAGCTCGGTAGGAGGCACCCTATTATCTATCTTTTTAATCTATATTCTGCTTATATTATGTATCTTATTTTATGAAAAAAAACAATATAGTGAAATAAAAAAAAGAAAGGAGAGAGAACGAGGAGAATTAACTTGAGTTCTTCTGGATGTTTAGAATATTCACTACAGGAACATCTTGCACATTCCGATAGCTGAACTCAAGTGTGGGGGAGCTACACTACATATTCTGCATAAATCTAGGGAGTACACTATCCATACCCTGCTCTTTAAATTTTCAATATTTCCTATTCCCATGCTTTGTGATCATTACCCAGGTAGTTTGCATGCCCTGTTATTTAAATTCTTTTGATGCAATGAGGGCATTGCTTTGGTTCAAGTCTGGGGGAGATATAATAATAAAAAAGCTTGCTCTTAAGTTTGTATCTTTTTCGACACTGTGTTTAAATTTGTTAAGTGATTAATAATCAAAGAAGGAGCCATAGAGGGAGTAATGCCGGTGTTAACAGGTTTAAAGGGTACAAACTAAAAAAAAAAACACTCTGCTCCTTACTCAATGCAAAACAATTCTCAGGAAATTATCATTTGAATTTTGTTTTGACTTTGAGCCTGGATTTGAATTGGAATGAAACGGTGGAAAAAGAACAAGGCAAGGTACTCCTCTGATCCAGACAGGCATATTCTGATCCTAAACAGGCCTCGTCCACTCGGTTATTAAGTTCTTAGGGGTGCTTCATCACCCGGCTACCTAAGGTACTCGGTATCTGGGATAGTAGACCCAAAACCGCTACAAGGGTGGAGAGAAAAGTCTGAGGTAAAAGAAAAATGAACTTCAAAATTGAAGTATCTGTGCATTTTGTACCAAAATGATAAAAACTTCTTCATTATGGATCATGAGTATGTGGCTGAAATACCCCAAACCTAGTTATGTTGTCTAAACACCTAAATATGGTGTAATAAGACTAAAAAGAGTCTTAGAAACCTTAGTAAGTAAATTTAAACTAAAGAAAACACAAAATGTGCTTTAAAGTCAATAAGAGCCAAAATGTGCTCTAAGCTTGTGATAAACTTGGTTAAGACCTAATGAACTTACCAAGACCTCATTTATACACTAATGAACATATTAAACCAATTACCAAAGAAAACCAAGCTTGAAAACAAGTTTAAACACAAAATGTGCTTTAAGGAGTCTTAAAGCACATTTTTGAAAAATTGTCTTGTAAATGAGTTTTGAATGGCTAAATGTCCATCATTACTCTTAAATATACATGTGTACTATATAGTATCACATTTGGGTGGCTATATTAATGGGAAATCAAAAATTTCACTTCTAAGTGCCTTGTTTAGGTGAATAGTACTTTCATAAACTAGTTTATAACTTATGTTGTATTAAGTAATTAAATTGACAAACAAAGACTAATACACCCTCACACTAATAAAGGGGCCGGTTTTCTAAGTGTGTGACTCACCACTCTTTAGTTGATAAAATGAGTAAGTAAAGAAAACTAAGTAAACTTACTTTTTACTTTATAAGCATAAATATCTTCTTAAAAGCAAATCCTATCTCATTCTCATTTCTTTCCTTCATTCCCACGGTTTCCAAACACCATCTTCTACTCTCTTCTTTGCTCTCTCTCGGTAATACCACTACCACCATTAGAACTCCCACTTTGACCTCTTGTAAAATCTTGTTCACTTGTCCAAATCAAATTCTAAGACCACCAATCTCTTCCTCTCATCAAGCTCTTTATTCCTATCTTCTCAAAACTCCAAGAGCCCCATTTCGGTGCCAAGGTGTTCCACCATTGAAGGAGCTTGAGCTTGTATTTTGACATATTGTTGATCTCCTTTGCTTCTAGGTAAGGAATCTCAAAGAAAAATCATGTTTCCTCCATGTTCTTACCTTGACCGAAAATACACATTGATATAGCTCTTTGTGTGACTTTGTTCTAGCTTCATTTCAACTCTTCATGGACTAGGTGGAGTCCTCTCTTGTTATATATTCAAACTCTCTTCAAAGATCAAGGTAATACAACTACATTAATGTTTTTGAAACAATGTAAAATTAGGGTTTACAATGAGATGAAGCCTATAGCTTTAATACTCATTATAATGTTTGTATATTGTCTAGAACTTGACAAGGAATCAAAATACCATACGGTTTTGTAAGGAAACAAGAAGGAAGTGTTTTGGAAAAAGAGGTAAATCTACTAACTTAATGTTGTTTAATGCCTTAGGAGAAATGAGCCTATAATTGCTTATTAAAACTACCTAAAGAGCAAATGGTAAATGACCTAGTAAATGTTCTCAAGGAGACTAGTAAAATACCATATGTCTTGTTGTGTGTAATCGCAGGTTAAAGGCATATATATTGTGGAAATTCAGTGTTTAAGATTTAAGCACTTTAAGGGCCTAAGAGCCATGCATTTTAAGGGCCTAAGTGCCATGCAATTTAAGTTATGCACTATATTGAGATGTAGTGTAAATTTGGTGAAGTTGTGTATGAGAGTGTTCTTGGTGATTTTAGGCGTTCTTGTGTGTTTAATGGAGAAAGCAAAGTGTTTAGGCTTAGTAATGTTCTAGGGGAATCCATGTCAAAATTTAGGTAAGAAGCAAGAAGTTCTAAGTGTTTACATAAGGTTTGGTAAGTTAGAAAATGTAGGAAATGAATAAGGAGTTCATGATGTTTTAAAAGAATTATGATGAACTAGGAAGTGTTCTAGAGTGTAATAAGGACTTAGGCATGATCTTGAGATTTAGTAAGTACCAAAGTCACTTTGGGACTTAGGTGAATACCTAGGCAAATTTTGGTAAAATAAGGAGAAGTGTACACTAGGAAAAGAGTTTCAGGAAGGATATAAGGAATTAGTTGTGAGAGATGATGCTTGGGAGATGATGTTAAAATAAGGAGAAAACATTTTGGGATAGTAGTTATCATAGGTATGAAACACCACTTGAAAAACTAGGAGAAAATATTGTAAGTGTTAGGAATTTTGTGAAGAAATAAGTAAAGGATTAAGGAATTAGAAAATGAGTTTTATGTGTGTTTAAGGATGTCTTAAGTTGTGTTTGAAGTGCCCAAATGAGGTTAGGGGGTACTAGGTTATATGGGGTGAAGTTTGGAGTTGAATGTAAAAAGGAAAACAAAGATTTGGGGCAGACCGGACTTGACCGGACTTGCAAGTTCGGTCGGGCCCAGTTTATCCTGCGAGAATTGGCTTCTGGAATGGACCGACCTTGGGACCGGACGGACTTGCAAGGTCGGTCGGGCCTGTAATTTGTGTACGGATTGAGTTACTGGAATCGACCGGACATAGGACCGGACTTGGCTAGTCCGGTCGGGCTAAATTTCCGAAGAGGAGAAACTCTCTGGAATCGACCGGACATGGGCAAGTCCGGTCGGCAAGTCCGGTCGGACCTAAACTAGTAAAAAAAAAACAGAAAAGAATGTGACTTATGTGGTTAACCCTAGGGTGTATAATGAAGGTAACCTAGGGCAAGATAGACATTAAAACATGTCATACAATCATGTTAAATACTTAGTAAGTTTGAAGTTAAATAAATAATTAACCGACGTTACTAATGTGTTTAGGATTCTCTCAAGGTGGAAATCAGTCGAGGCATGGACCAAGGTATGGTTTTCTTGCAGTCTGTTGCCTACCGGTTTACACCGGCTTGTGTGTTGTTTGTTTTTCTGTGTGTTTATGACTTTTGTAAGATTAAACCATGTAAAGAGTTTACAGTTGTTAAATATTATTATGTTGTTAAGTATGACTCTCTCTTCCCTTGTGTGTGTCTAACAAGACTTGACCTATTATTGTGGAGTGCTTGTTGAGTTCGATGATGAACTACTAACAAGGGCTAACGGGGGAGGTGAGGAGTCCGGTCTGTTCCGGCCACGCGTGTGAGTATGGGAGTCGATGTCATAACCGGTTCGATTCTCTCTGTATGTTATGGTTAAGTTTCCAATTTGGTTTCTAACCTTCCCTTTAGCTTAACCAAGGCTATTTTACTGACTCACGTCGGGCCACAGGGGCATACTATGTGTTAATTCGGTGTGCTTGGATCACTATATCCGAGGCACCTTGTGTTAAGTTAACTGTCCAATCTAACCGGACGGTAACGAGTTATGTAACGAGCTAAGCATGAGCATGGCAACATTCTCTAGGCTCTCAGTGGGGACTAACTGTGTTGGTTCTCTTCCTAAAAGGAACTGTATGTTTGTGAAGTGTGTTATGATGTGTACAATACCCATGTTATGTTATATATGTATGAGTTGTGTGTTTAAAATAAATACCATGTCATCATGACAAATAGTTGCGCGCATTCCGGTAGTCGATGGGCTGCGCGTTAACCATGCCAGCCAAGGGTTGCTGACCCCCTCGGGGGATCCATATTTCTTATACTGCAGGATGAGGATCGAAGAAGCAGAGTGGCTCTAGATCCTAGAGAGTAGTTTACTTTTGGAGTACTTTTGGATGTTGCCCGGGTTGCGCCTGTGCTCCCGTGGCGTGTTATATACTTGTTTATGATGGGTTACAGTGAAGTATACAGTGAAGGTTTATGTAAACACTCGGTATTATGTTGATGTATTATATGGTTATTAGTTCTATGCTCGGGAGTCTGATCATCAGACCGGTACAATTGTATTTATTCAGCCTTGTTAGCCACGTGGGTGGTTGACGGCATTGTAGCACCATTCGTTTAGTTACTGTTTAGTTGTTTATTTTCCGCTGCGATTCCAAGTAATGTGTTGTGCGTAGTAGGGGTGTTACAGTGGCATTGAAAGGTATAATGGAATAAGACTTTACTTCATGCCCCTTGTCGTTCAAGGAAATGTGAAAGAAAATGGTGGATTGGCTCAGGGTAAAAAGCATAATTCTCATGGTACTGCTTCTCTTTCTTTTGAAGGACTTCAGGGTTATTTTCAGAAAAGGAAAAATTTTTATTTAAGAAACTTGCTGTTCTTAGTTCCCTTTAAAATCTGAAAAGTTTGGCAATTACATCTTTTATGCTCTCCTTACTTGATTATTGTCTGTTTAACTTGTTTAAACATTATGTCAAAATGATTTGCTTGAGGACAAGCAAAAGATAAGTATGGGGGAGTTTGATAAGTGAGAAATACATATACATTTAATGGTTTAATCTACCTTATATTTACTTACTTCCAGGATAATATTACTCACTTATCGTATGTTTTTCCTAAGATTTATGTTTTGATATGAACTGATGCATTTTACATATCAAATGCAGTAAAAAATCTTGGAATTACATAGTTTACTTCACAACCTTTCCAACGCAACAAACGGCCTGTGAAACGGAGCTAAAATGAAGAATCTAAGCCCAGTTGAAGATTGCAGAAAAATGAGGAAGAAAATACACCATGTCCGTGGAAATATGGCCGGACAGAGGGCGGACAGGACAAACACGTCCGGGGAAATATGGCCGGACAGGGGGCGGACAAAGACAATGTGTCCGTGACGCGTCCGTGGAGAAAAGGCCGGACATGAGTTGTGACCGTGGTGTGTCCGCGGAAGAAAGGCCAGACATGAGACAAGTCTGTGGCCTGTCCGGGGATAAAAGGCCGGACAACACTGATGCTGTGCTAGACATGTCCGTTGAAATAAGGCCGGACAAGAGATAGAGACGACCGGGGATTTAAACAAGGACGCCTCTAAATGCAACCCAGATCTCCTGATAATTGATTGAGCCGACCGTCTTCCCCGATTTTTATTGCGGCGCCTGCAAACATCTATCTACCTCTACACACCATCACCAATATCAGGTGCCGGCAGTCCCTAAATCCCTCACGCATTGTCCAGTTCTGTCTTCATCCTCATCCTTTCTTCTATATAAACCCACTGCTACTTCATCAGAAAAGGAGACACATTGGTTCACCATAACTCAACTTCACTTCTAAATCACACTTCCTCCAGAGAATTCCGTTTTCCTTCATACATCCACATCGCCACTTTATTTCCATCGTACTAAATAAGCCCGTGCGAGTGCAGAGAGTTCTTTCTTTGCTTATCTATACTCTGTTTTAATGTCTATGTTATTTACGTTGTTTGTTTGTATAATTATGTGTGAGTAATAACCTTAGCCTCCCGGGTTGGGAAGCAAGCCTATTTTATAAAATCATATTACGTAGACTTTCTAAAATAATCTGTTCAAGCAATATTTCATTCTCGTCCTTAATGCGCTTTAATATTCAAGCCAATTATTAAAGTGATATTTGTAGTCCCTTGTTAAAATGCGATCCTAAGACAAGGTTCTAGACAGAAGAAGTCAAAACGGGTTAACGACTAGAAGCGAGTTTTCGCCTATAAGTTAATCTGTCCCCAACAGGAATTGTTAATAAGGTGATTAATTTTAATAACTTGAGCAAGGATTGCGCTTGTTGTTTAAATTAATCAGGGTTTATTGTACAAGGACCGGTCAACAAACTAATTAAGATTTCCGAGTTTATTGCTAAAGTGGGAAAGTTTATGGTAATATAATTGAATGAAATAGGTGAGCAGAACAACCCAGGGTGCTTCCTTAAAACCAAAAGAGTTTTATAACTGCTATTATTATTCTGTTTTAATTAATTGTTCTTTTTACTGTTTTGTTTACATTAAGTGTTAAACCACAATCTCCCTAAAAAAGTGATAAGTTTCTATTAAATAGTCTAATTAGAATTCTCAGTTGATTTACACTATCAGTTAAACCACAGCAAGGTCCCCAAGAGTTCGACAACCCCCAATTCCACTATTTCTGCAAAACGATAGGTACACTGCCTAAGTGGTAGAAGTAGTCACATATTTCTCCCAATAATACCGTTCACCAAGTAACTGCTAGCTTGACAAATTCCTGTTCAGTAGTTCCTTCCCGAATGCTGTTAAATTCACAAGCAATACCGGGTAATATTATATATCTATCCACTAAGTATTACAGTACTATTACTATAGAGTTTATACTGTATATATTTTCCTGTATGTTCTTTATTTCCCCCTGTTATTTAACAGTGGTTCTAGGTTTGTCGTCAATTCATATTTTATGTGATCTCCACTGTGAATGAATTTCCAATTTAAGATATATCTTTATCTCATCAATTATATATCACTATATCTATCTCTTATGTCATATACCAATATAATTTGGTTATTTTTATAATCACAATTATTTCATAAACTTTATGTTATATTCTCTTGGTTTTTTTATTACACCCACCTTTATTTTATAAACTTTATATTGTATCCTATACTTGTTTCCACTTATTCTTTATACTTACAATTGGGTTATTTTCATTATAACAACCTTTATTTAATAAACCTTATATTATACTTCGTAATATACCATAATACATTATATGAATTCCTTTCTTTATTAAATTACAAAACCAAACTCATAAATTCGGTAGCTACATAATGAGCACATTAACTTTTGTAAATCATCCAATGACCATATACTTCTAGTCTTTACTGATTTAAATATATCAACTTTTATAAATTACCAAACAATCCTTTAAATTTTCGGTTTCCATATATACTTCCCATGACTAAATTTTAACCCCAAAACTTTTATGTAAGTTACATATCAACTTATAAACCATAGTTTTATTATTTAATCTCCTTAATTACCGAGACAACCCTTATACTTTTATAAATTGCCAAATAACCTTATAACTTTTATAATTCATTAATTATCCCCATTCATTTTCGGAAATTGCAAAACAAATATATTAGTTTTTTTAAATTACCAAATGACCACATTTATTTTTGGTCTTAACATGTAATCCCCTTATATTCACAATTTAACCTCAAAACTTTATGTAAGTTGCATATTAACTTATAAAATATAGTTTTAATATTTAATTTTATTAAATCACCGAAAGGACCCATATATTTTTATAATTATGAATTCGCCCCAATTTAATTTCGGTCCTTCCCTTATATATACCCATAAAACATGTGTAATTCGGTTTCTCCTCTAAACTTTCCAATATTTACAAATTAGCCCCAAAACTTTATAAAATGTTATTTTAACACTTAACCACTTATTTAAATTCACCAAAATTCATAATATTAATTCCTACCTTATATTATAATATAAGTATACCAAACAACTCCTTATGTTCTCGGTTTTCATTTTTGTACACCAAACTTCTCAAATTTATATTTTTGCCACATAACTTATTTAACTAACCATTTAAATACTTGTAGCTATTTTTAATGTTCCCAAAATTTATAATATAAGTTAATACACATATATATTTCGAAAATGACCCAAATATATATTTAACTCTCGGCTTTAATAAACTTTTACTATATAGTTTAAAACTTGATTTAAAACTTATAATAATTACATATAAATGTATATAAGCCATATAACACTTCTAAAAATTATGCTAATGACTTAGAATGATTATAAACTCAAAATAGAACATATTATCCTTAGATAATTCGGCTGGTACATGTATGTATCCTATTTAATTTTTGTGACACAATTTTATACCCTAAGGTAGTAATCTTACCTTATACGCTATAAATTATTTTTCTTGATATTATAACCCATTATTTTTGGCCTTGATTTATTAAGAGGTTATACATAATTTTTATACCAAAGTTTGAAGCTCGATCAAGCTTAAACTTAATAAACTTTAATTATATAAACTTACTCCTTAAATCAAGAAAATTCTTGTACTTGATTTCTCCTTGAATTCCAAGCTCTTCAAATGTTATTTTGACGTAGGGAATTCGGCCACCTTATACACATTTAGGAGATCCATTTGTTAGAATTCTAACAAGGATTTATAAATGAGATTTGGAGTAGTTTTACAAGAGTTTACCTTAGGAATTTTACAAGGTATTTTTGGTACACCTTGGGATGATTGTAGATCCAAGTTTCCTTCATGAAATAATGAAGAGAATATAGATTTAGAAGTTCCTAATTTTCGAAAATACCTTAAGGAATTTACTTAGGATTTTCAACATGAAAATATACCTTAACTTGATCTTGTTGTTCCTTGTGTTGTTGTTGAATCTAGGAACCTCCTTGGAACACTAATGCTTGGCGATTTCTTGTAGGTTTGCTAGGATGATTTCTTGCTTCCAGACTTAGTAGATTTAACTAGGAATTTACATAGAAAGGGTGTTAGATCTTAGAACACCATTAATGGAGCTTAGAAGCTCTAAGGAATTACTTAGCAAATGAAGAATGAAAAGAGAGGAAAGAGAGCTTACTCATTCGGCCAAGGAGTTGGCAAAGGAAGAATGGAGCCTCACGTAGCAAGATAAGGAAGGGAATGAAAGGTTGGAATTTTTTGACAATAATTGTCAAATTGTTTAATCTTTCATTTGTTTAATTATTTGGTGTTTGGCTCAATAAAATGTCTATCATTTAGTAGGCCATCGGTTGATTGATAAGGAAATTGAAGTCTTCCATTGACAACTTGTAATAAGAAGACAAAGGCAAGGTAGGTACATGTCCCCTTTGAATTTTATAAGTCAATTATCTACACTATCTTGTCTCTTATTTCTTGCTTGTTTACGGTAGTGAAGTTCTATGTAGACATCTGATTTCTTTGTTAATTAATGACATAAGAACATGCTAGGTTAGCTAGGTATGTTAGGTGAATTTTTATAAGGCAATTTAAGCCCTCTTTTCTTGTTGCAATCGACACTAAGGGCTGCTCCAAGACAATGAACTTTTGTTGTATTAGGCAATAGATTAGACATAGTTAGGTGGCTGTCTATCTTGACTACTTTTGTAGCAATCAATCCCCTTGTTTATGCATAGAAATCGGCAGCCTTAATAGGTAGAACATGGCTGTTTTTGTTTGATTCTTGCAACTTGTACAAAGTAGATATAGCTTTCTTATTTATTACTTTTGTTTAAACTAATTTCTTTATTGTCTCTTGCAGGTACACGGTATTGGGGTCTTATTTTGACTCAAATTATTTGTTACATTTTCATATAACATATGCTAGGTGAGTCATATTAGCATAAGACACTTATTTTAGCCAAAATCAAGTAAAAAAGGACTTAAAATGGCGCCCTAAATGGTGGTCAAATGGGACTGATTTTTCATTTGATTTTTGTTACACTATATTGTACTAAGATCATACTAATATGTGTAATAGGTTCCAGCATTTAATTGTTACATTTATAACATAGTAAAAGATGAAAGTTGTAAGGTAAAAATGCTGATTTTAGGTACCTTTTTAACCCAAAAATCGCCCCCACTTGTACTATGAATTTAGTACTGGAATTAATTGATTTATATGGTCATTTTATCCCCTTTTAAGATTATCAACTCGTGGCTCCTCAAAAACTTCAAGGCAATTGCGTAGAACACATTTTTGTGACACCCGAAGGTGCGTTTTTGTGCATTAAGGATTTTCTGAAAAATAATAGTCGCTATGAGTTCCAAGTGTTTATTGACATTTTTTATAGTCAATAATAATAACTTAAGGTGTTACATTGAGTTATATGGGGTTATATCAACTCTAAACACAACTCCCGGGCTAACCGGGCAAAAAGGAGCGTTAAGAAATCGTCCGAGCACTTTGTTATTTTTGAGGAAGTAGCTCGTGAATTCTCTTTAGAATGTTGTATAATGATGTTTGGAACTCTAAGAATTAATTTTATAGGAGTTCGTGCCACCTCGGCACTCCTCCTGAGCATTCCTAGGGGTTTATGGGGCCCCCATAAGGCATCTCCTAGCACTTTGCGTTTAACTGAGAATTTAGCTTGAGGACTTCATCTTATATGTTTAATAAAGTGTTATGGTGCATTTGGAATGAAGTTTAATGCTTTACTTCATCCTATAATGTATTTTCGGGACTGGGCCTTGAGGCCTTTAAGGGAACTCCCGGGCATATTGTATTTTTACTTAGTTTTAGATGAGGTCCTGTGTTCTAAGGGTCATATAATGATCCTTGATTGACTTCATATGAAGTTTACAACTTATATAACTTGTTTAACTTAAGGTCGGGCTTTAACGCACGTTTTTTACCTTAAGGAGTTTAGGTGCGTTTTAACGCCCAAGTGTATATATCCTTTCTTAGGGTTTAATAATCCCCTAAATTATATATTTTTACCCTTATTTAATTATTTAAGTGTTAGGGGCATTTCAATAAGGTCGACGCCTAAAGTGATAATATCCTTAGTTGCTGAGCAGACTCGAGTCTAAAAGAGCGAAGATGCCGTCGCAACGACCACCTAGTGAAAGTCATTAGAGAACCAGAAACCTTCGACTTGAAGATGGGAAAAATGATAGGCAGTGAACAAATGTTGAAACACTTGAACGAACACCCATGATAGGAAGTAAGATGCACCAACCTTATTATAGAATCCGACATGACATCAGAAGATATAACAAATTAATTCGGAAGCGTGTAGAGAACTAGGAAGCTAAGGAATAGCCTACAAATGAGCAGAGCTCAACGCGCAAGAAAGGATAAAATGGGCGTACCTAAGCCATGAACCGACTACAACTTGTAGACATAAATGATTGCAGAACCTATAACCTAGTGGGATGAAATTGCCAATAAGGGCGCCACTGAGGGGGAGAAATACAACATATCAGCGGAGCGGGGAAACGAACCAACAAAGCTTACACCGATTGAAGGGAAAAAATAAATCACTTGACTATTGAGAATGGGAACTATAAACCCCAGAATTCCTTAGGAGTCTTCCAAAGACACATGCAACAAAAAAATAAGAACTCTACTCTCGAATCTAGAACCAGTTACCAGGAAGGAAGAAAGAAAGCAATAACTATTGGGACCACACATAAAGGTGGAGTGACCAATGCTCAGAAGACTTGTGAACTAGATGAACTACTCATTCTTAAGTCAGCCAACAAGTGTAAACACAACCATAAATGATGAAAGCACGTGAGGAAAACTAACCTACACATGAATTTGAACCGAAGCAATCAACTTTGTGTTAAAAGACAGTGACCGGATAGTACGACGCAGCAATAACCACATGTTTGAACCCTAAGAACTCCCAGAGTGTTTTCACCAATAAGAGATTGAACCAAGGAGGATGTTTGCTTGAATTGTTGAAGAATTGAAACATCAATATACAATACATGAATGATAAACTAACAATAGCGGATGGCATAGCAACAATACCTATCTAAAGAAAAGTACATGGTGTGCAGGAAGCGACCATCATAAGTGACCGTCAGATGTTGACATGGAAGACCAATTTATGAGTTAAACACGGCGTGAATGAAAAATCAGTCTGAAGTGAGACTGCAAATTAATGACAATAGTTTAGACCGTACGAAAAGAGACATCACAGGTAGCACATTGCTTATTCCTAGTACATTTACATAAGAGCCCAGAAGTGCATTTCTAGTAGATTAAACATGAAAAATGATTTAAATAATAGGTCCGTCTATACTAGCTCTATCAAAAAAGAGACCTCAATTGCCAGAGAATCGAGTCCATACGAAATGCTGGGAGAAGGTAGAACATATTTAAGATCCGAGTAGATGGATTTCCCTTGATTAAGTTAAGGAAAAACCACATGTGTGTTACCGTGGAACGATAAAAGAGGAGATCGACAACAGAATACTTCACAACTTACTAACAACTAACCGTGTGACAGACACTACGAGTATACAAAAACGAGATGTGGGATGACCACACTCCAAAGGAGCTTGCGGGCCTGGCAGACTTATTCATAAGCTAGTCAGGTAAGTAGTAATGTATCAGTAGGGTACCCCATATATGTCAACGAGTAGTGGAAGGAACACGAGAAGTAGTCGACTCCGTGCTACGGTCAGTGATGCGAATTCAGACCATACAATAATTACCTCGAATAGCTGAAGAGAAAGATCTCAGTTAAGCTAACGAGTCTAAAGGAGACAGAGAACTCATTCTAGGATGAAATGATTAAAAGTTATGAGTGCGAGGAGCACTGAGTATTAAGTACAGACACCGGATGTGTCTCAAGATTTCCGAGAAAACTGTGAAGAGCAATAAGCACTAAATAGTAACCCCAGATTATACATAAACCCCAGACCGAAGGTCAGTCAGAAGGAACAATTCAAACAACCAAGAGTACGCTAAAAGCATGTACATTAAATCTTCAGAGCAATGGATGAACTATCTATAACTCATCGAGTCCGCATATAACAAGAGATATCAAGCGTCAATTGAAAGACCTTATTCCCAGAATTATCGGGGCACGAAGGATGAACAATACCTTAAAAAAAGGAAAAAGGAAAAAAATGCAACAAAACTCTAAGTTATCTGGGTCACGCAGCAGAAGCTTGTGGGCCCATATCTCATAGGTTCAGTATAACCTAAGAAGCTGAGAGAATAAATGAAGTATGTTACCAAGTGACCTGGAGCCTTAAAGGCTAGAGCTGAACCCTATTGTAAAATTGGTACAAAACCGATAAACCCTTTATACACAGACCTTTTGATCTAATCAATATGGGATAATCCGCATGGAAGCTAAAACTTCATGACAGCTAGACATCTTGAACCAATGTTCAATGATGATATTATTGATTACGTGGGCGTAATCCTTTTTCAGGGGGTAGAGCGCAAAGTCGCTTAGAGTACATTTTATGTGTTGGTCACGTAAATTACTGTGTGTATATGAAAGATTTATTGTAATGCTTGATATGTATAATACATAAATATACACGTATATTCCTATATTGAGTTGTAGTTACTTAGCACAAAAAATGCGAGTATCTTGTTAGCTTTACTATGAGAATACATGTAAGAGGTAGAAACTCGTGTAGAATTGAATTTCTTGTAGGACGTGGTATATGAAACCATATGTGGTGATATTGAGATAGGTGAATCGGTATGAAACCGATATGGACCATAACGGGAATTGAATCCCCTAGGGAACAAATGGTTGCTAAGAAATGGATTGATGTGAATAGTTTTGAAGATGAGTGATATACTTGAGATGTGTTAATTATTTGATTATGACTAGAATTATTAAAATAATAAATGGGAATTTGCTAATTAATTGATTGTTTGAAACTGACGTGGGAGGTTGAACTTGATTCCGCGCAAATCAAGGGAGACCGAACACAAATTGGGGGTGGAAGGATAGTTCAACACTGATGCTAATCACATCAGGGTCGGATGACTCCTGAAACTCCCTACAAGTGGACAGAGATATGAGTAGGTTATGAGCTTTGATGATTAGATAGTGTGTTCAATTTCTCACGGGGCCGAGGACCTTAGAGTCCTTCGTCAGTAGACCGGTGTTTTAATACCCTGGACCTAAAAATCGTGATTAAATTACTCTAATAGGATTGTTAAAGGCCTAATGGTGCCTAAAGAGTATTGGTAAAGAGAATAAAACCAAAAGAGAAGAGAAAACGCTTGAAAAGCGAAAAACGCTAAAATGCGCGTTAAATGAGTATAAGAGATATATGATCTTGACAGGGCCCGAGATGGATTCCTAAGGCTTAGTTAGGCCTAATTAGTGTACGGGAATGATTCCCGAAGAAAACGGATCCAAATAATGGATTAAAACGCTAACGGAGTCTTAAAGCACGTTTTTCGAGAAAACCCGAAAACGTGACTTTAAGTGGTCAAATGGACACGTAAAAATTAAATTTGATTAAATAACTATAATTAAGTATTAATGAAAGCTTAATGGCCATTAAAATAAAGAAACGAGAAAAACCCAAAAACGGGCCCGGTTAGTGAATAGTGCCAAACCGGGTAAAATAACGAGTGTTTTCTGTCAAAACCGAAAAATGCTCCAGCATGTATGTATACAGTGGGGCCGATTTTTATTGGCATAATTAGCCTTCCCCATCTCTAATATTAGCTAGTAAATAAAGGAAGAAAGAAAGAAAAGCAAAAGCAAAAGTAAATAGTACAAACCCACTTAATCTATCTTGCTCTTCATTCCTTCACTCACGTTTTCTTTTCCCACTTCCCACCTGAGCTCTCTTCTTCCTCACCGAAGCTCCATGGCGATTTGCAAGAGCCTTCATCAGCTCCCTTCTTCTCCTTCTTCTACAAGGTTCAAATCAACACCAAATTGCAAAATAATTGCACCATTGAATTCCTCTCAACTTGGGGAACATTTCCCTCCCTTAAAATACAAAAAGCTCACACTTGACCTCCATGGAAAAATCTGGGAATTGAAGGTGCCATCTTGTTCTAAAACCACTCCTTGGTTGCTTAAGGTAAGAAGCAAGCTCAAAATCTCTATTGTCTAGCTTCCTTTGATTTTTGGAAAATTCCAACGTGAGCCCTTCTCCATCCTTGCTTCAGCCGGTTTCTTCTTTCCTATGTGAGTTCTGGAACTTCATCATTTTGATTGCCTAAGCCCTCCATGAGGGCACTTGAAGGTAATCTCTAAGCTAAACCCTGAAAACTAGCTCTTGAAATACTAGTTTTTGTGAGGGGAAAATTGAATTAATAAGCTTGATATGTGTGTATGGGGATGATTGTAGATAGAAATCTAGACTCCCTTGTGTGTGGTGAAAACGAGAAGAAAATAAGGAACAAGAGAAAGGAGAAGAGAAAGAAAACCGAAAACTAACAAGGTAATAAGCTCACCTTGAGTTAGTTTTGTTTGGTTTGCAAAACAGATTTTTAATGTAGAATTAAGGATCTTGTTTTAGTGTGGTTAGATACTACAATTTGAATGAGTAATGAGGATGTTTAATGTTGTTTAAGTGTGAGAAATAAGCTTGGGAACTAAGCTAGTTTTTATGTGTGAATAAATGGGAATTTGATGTGGTTTTTGATGTCTAAACCAAACAGGGAGAAGAAGTGTTTGTGAGCATATTTGATGTGGTGAAAATTCTAGGGAAAGAAAGTAGGTGCTGTCAAAATTTGCCTAGGAATGGATAGATTTGGGTGTTTAATTATAAGGAAGAAACTAGGTGGTTTATGAGGTTTAAGTGAGTGGTTAATGGTTTGGAAAACCAAACTTTGAAGGAGAGTGTGTTAGGAGTAAAAATGCCATCTGAGTGCTTGGAATGACATTGGTAAGGGAAGTTTGAATGGTATAATGAAGAAACCAAAATCTGTTACAAAGTTATATAAAACAAGAAAACTAGTTATGGAAGTGAAGTTTAAGTGAAATTAACTAGAGTTTGCGAGTGCACTTGGTGCTTGGTTTAAAGAGGTGTAGGTGGGTAATTAGGTGCTAAAATATGTGGATTGTAAGTGGGGAAGATTGGGTAATTAAGGGACTAAGAGAAGACCTTGAACAGAATTGGAAAATGCTAAGTTTGCAAAATCTGTAGCAGGGTCCAGGACTAGGTCTAGGACCATGTTCCGGACCACCCCCTAAAATACCCCCGAGAGTTTTCCAGTTTGATTGGTCCGGGACTTAAGTCCCTGCCCATGTCCCGGACCACCCCTTAATTAATAGCCGAGGATGGAAGTCTGCACCTGGTCCGGGACTAGAGATATGGACAAGGTCCCGGACCATATTGAAATTTATGCCGAGAGTTTAAGTGCAGGTTTGGTCCGGGACTTAAGGGATGTATAAGGTCCCGGACCACTTCAAAAATATGGCCGAGAGTTAAGACCAGCATTGGTCCGGGACTTAAGGTAGGGACCAAGTCCCGGACCACCCCCAGAATCCTACAGAGAGTGTTTTAAAGGTTTCTAATGATGGGGATTTAAATGTTAATAATGTTATATGATGTTAAGGCCTTGTTTGGTGACATGTAAAGGCCCTAGGAAGTGTACGAAAGTGTTAGAAGTGATTGAGAAGTGAGAACTCAAGTTAACAAGAGTAAAACCGAGATAACGGGATAACGGGGTAAGTACGGGAGTAGCATTTTATTATGTACTGTATGAGCCTAGTATTAATAATAATGTTTGAAACATTACCAGAGGATCGTGTGTGAACCGAGCATGGTGAGATGACACGGTAAAAGTAAAACCCCGGTGAAAGGTATGATTTTCTTATACTCCGCGTGCTAATGAGTTACGTTGATTTGTGTGTTTGTGTGCCGGCCTAATCAAGACTAATGCATGAAAATAATCCCTTGTTTGATTATGTATGTCTTGTTGTATGTTGAATGAGCTAACATACTTGTATGCCGATGTGGTCTAACGTAGAGTATAGACCGACTCATAGTGAGTAACGTTTGGCTAGAGACCCATAGATCGGGTCGGTGCTTATGATAGCGAAAACGTGCAAACACACAAATTATCCATAAAGTAATGCGATAACTCAAACATATGAACTCCCTAGAATGTGAGGAGATGTACGGGTTGAGTAATTACCCGATAACGGTTAGTAAACCATAGTGAAACAATCCACGAAGTAAATAAGAGTGGAGAGGTAAATGAACCTCCATCGAGAGGATTGTAGTTAGTCCAATGATGTGAACTTAAAAGAAAGGTAAAAGAGACCTAAGGGACTATGTAACTCCCTTGAGACATGGTCGACTTCCTACATGAGGATTTTACCCGGTATAAGAAAATAACCGAAAGTTTGAGTAAGTGAAACGTATGGGTAACTCTTAAAACCTAAGATTGATCGAACTTGTGTATTGTTCCCAAAGTCATTAGAAACATCGAGAGCGATGCTTCTAGACTAAAGCACATAATATTATTATAACTCCGAGAGAGGAGTGTATGGGAATGAGAGTAGTCCGAGAGTAGTTGGACCTAAGTAAAAGAGATAGGAACTAAGAGAGAGTTCCGTGAGCTAGTTGAACCTTCCCACCATGCTAGACCCAGAGTAGGGTCGAAACCGGGGAAGTAAGACTATGCTAGAGTGCCATGAGTTTTGGCTTAAGTATGTATTGAGAGTAACAAGCGTGACGTAGGAGACCTGTAGTGTCTCGAGAATCTACAAGAGCTTGAGTATAAATAACCCAAGAGTGTGGGTGAGGTAATGAGTATAAGTAACCCGAGAGAATGGGTGAGTATAGTACGAGTAGCCCAAGAGAATGGGTGTGTATATGAGTACGTAACCCGAGAGAGCGGGTGAGATATTGAATAAGTAAACAAGGACTAGTGAGGTATAACCCTTACGGCCTAAGAGTAAACTGATACAACTAACAACCTTGTTATGTTAGTTAGGAATTGTGTTCCGTGATCGGATGTAGATTCCTTGAGTAATATACATATATATTGTATTGCTATGATGCATGTTGTTTAACTAAAATGAACTCCATGTATATCCGACAAAGTAGTCGGCGTACCCCGGTTAGCGCTCGGGGTATGCGAATTTCATATGCAGCGTTAAGCTGAGCCCCTAGGGGCAACGTTTTTATTTTTCAGGTACTCCGAAGATGTTACCGTTCGAGAGTAGGACGGGGTCGGTGGGTTGCATGGGTAGTTAGATTTAATTACTTATGTATTGAAAGAGGTGTAAGACCGAATATGTTGTCGGCATCCATATATTGTAGACTCGGTATAGTAAAGAAGTGAGTTGAGTATTGTATTTGTATTGTGTATTCGGTTGTTCCAGTTCATCAGACCGTTACTGTATGTGGAAATAAGCCTGGTTAGCCATATGGGTGGCTAACGGCGTTGTATCACCCTCTGTTGTATTTAGAGTTCCGCTGCGAGTTTATTGGTAATTGTGACAGTTTAAGAGGTAATGGCGTGATTAGCAGATGGGGTGTTACAAAAATGGTATCAGAGCGAAGTATCGCTCTGATGACTGGAAATACCGAGCTTAGGAAATACCGAGTTAGGAATTTGAGACTTAGGGCTAAGGGTGGAGTGGTAGCGTGAGAGATGCGCTAGTTAGGAACTTCAAGTATGATCTGGATACCTACAATACCAGACCCACCCTCCACAACCCCCGTATTAAAAGCTTGGGAAAGAACGCCAGAGAGACTGGGAAACCCGATCTGGCACTTATTTAATGTTTCCATATGAACCAGAACCTGTCAAGCGGAAGGTCCCGAGAACCGGAAACCCCAGGGACGGATCCCGCTGGAACGACAATAACCGCACTTAAAGGCGGAAGATCGCGAAATCCTAATTTAAGGAGACCGAATTCGTGGCAACATGGGGCGACGTGTGTAGCAGTCGCGAGAACCTGGCTGGCCAAGCAGCAGCAAGAGGGAAGCACCAACCGTGCAACAAGGCGGTTTCATAAGAAGTAACAAACCGGGACACAAGTCCACGGACCGCCATAGTTGAATAATACCACTAACGGTATATTAACCGCCTAAGAATCTAGTCAGAAGTAGATACACCCACCCTGCCACACCCAAGAGGTTGAAATACTTAACTGATATAGCTTAGACAGCTACAAGCAAACTACGGGATATACCCGAATAGGACTACAGAAGTAGTGCCTAAATGACGTAACCTCTGTAACCACAATGAAGACGTGGGAACGAGCAACGAGGTAGAGCATAGAACTAAATAACTAAGGAACTCCGATAGTGGAGAAGCACCTAAATGACTGACAGTCATGTCAAGCTGTATGAGAAGTAGTTCTAAGGAGTAGTTATCCAACTAAAGGATTAAGGAAGAGCCGACAAGGCTACTAATATAACGCGAATAATATCGTGACCGGTATGAGTTAACCTAAAAAAAAATCCGCCTGTACCGCGCACTTGCCACCGCAAGTGCAGTAATAACGGGACCGTTAAGAGGAATCTTAACAAGTGACAAGTACTTGGCAAGTACCAAGGTGGCGAACGAAGCCAATATAGCAACTTAGACGTTAAGAATTGTAAAACAAAACCTTGCAAGGGCCTAACGGCCTGATCATTGTATTAAGAACATACCGGTCAGCGAGAAGCTAGACCTGGTAAGAAGTAACCGGCATTGAAGTGCCATGAAGATTTTACTTTCAAGACTCACACTTTTATTTTCAAACACAAAATTTTCCAAAACCCCCAAATTTTAAAACCAAACTAGGGAACCACGGTAATTATAATAGGATGGTATAAGAGGAGTTGGCAACAGAATACTTCACCTAGGCGTGACACCGACACTACAAGTGTACACAAACGAGACATGGAACGACCGCACTCCGAAGGAGCTTGCGGGCCTGACAGACCAGATATGAGTTAGTCGGGTAAGTGGCAACGTATCAATAAGATACTCCATGTATGTATACAAGTAGAGTACGGAACACGGGAAGTAGCCCACTCCATACTACGGACGAAAGAGCCAATTCAAACCAAGATATTTGGACACCTCGAATGATCGAAGAACACAAAGAAGATTACGAAGCTAAAGGAGTCTAGAGACCAGTAAGGTGACGGACCTAAGGATATAGCGTGGATAAGTGCGAGAAGCACAGACTATTTAGTATAGACATTGGATATGTCTCAGGAATCAAGGAGGAAATACCTAATAACTGGAATGAATACCAGTGTAAGCAATATGATGAATGCCTTAAATGATCATATCAATGTTGATAAACGGGATAGGATTCCCACAACATACCTCATTGAGGAGAATAACGACCTGACCAAGGAGTTAAAGGAAAAAAGAATCAACGATGTACCCAATAACGGGAGACGTCCAACCCAAAATGGGATAATTCAGGTATATAACCGCAAGGCGGGGTAAGAAAATGAACATACCCATGAGTGCAAGCCAAATGTAATGGCACAACTCAGTGACACCCAGGAGCAATCCGTGAGGGTGCCGAAGTCAACAGCAGTTGAACGAAATATCGTGTTGAGAACACAAGTGTTAAAGCGAACACTCGGGTAGAACCCGAAGGGATCCCACGTAACATGGGGTACCCTAGATTGCCAGAAGGCATGAATTAATATCAAGATGCTTAAGGGCCTTCCATGTACGGAAGTGTGACGAAACAACTATATCAAAAACCCAGCAGTGCCTCCGAACCATTTAATGGTATACGGAGAAGAAGAAACTTGTTTAAACAGCCGCACAGAGCATGGCTCGAGGCGAGGTGGCTTGAAAGCCGGTAAAACTAACTACAAATAATAGATTTAAACATTGTGAACCTATGCATAAAGGCATGAGAAGAACCCGTGGAGAATGAACCACTACTTTAGAGTGGGGATACCACTTGTTATTGTGGGGCCTATGGAGTGGCAATTGCGTGAATCCTCCAGAGAAGGGCTACGACATAAGAATGTAATGCGAAACTGCTAGAGCGGCGTGGTGACACTTGAGCATGTGTTTATTGCCAAGGAGTAATTCGAACAGAGATAGTATGTAAGGAGGCTTTGATAGCAGTGGAAGGAAACCGATAGAGTAATCGGATGAGTAGTAAACACTGCATGTGTGCAATATGAACTGCAGAGTAAGCAGTGCGCAAGTGCGCAGAGAGAGTTAAAGAATAGTGTATATTGTTGAGTCAAGTGAATGGTAAGCCATAGTGTAATGGTGCGAACACCTGGGCGGAAGCTAAAGTAGTAGCGGATGCCATGAAAATGAGTAGGAACATGGTACGCAGCAAGCGACCGTTGTAAGAGTATAGTCAGATAATGATATGAAGCCCATGAATAACGATGATAAAAGAGACACGTTCCTTCCTATCACATAAGTGATTTACTGCAAGGAGTTTACGCCTCTGTACTCTGTAGGACTGAGTGTTTTGGTATTGCCCTTGACCAGTAATGATCTTGTGGGATAGCTAGAAACGTGAGAAATGCCAACGAAGCCTGTTGAGCAAAATCTAGTGAAATAACCGTGCGGCCATTGTCCAAAGATGCACAGAACGTGGGCCATAACCCACAGGTCCCAGGACCGATGCATAGTAAATGCATAGTAGTATCACTGAAGAATTCTTGTACAGAAACAAGCAAACAAACATAATTCAAAAGCCATTATTAAACGAGGAAGCACCACATACTAAGTAGTAGCTTGACCTCAACCGACAATAAGTCGGAAAAAAGTAAGTGAATAATCACGAAGGTATATAGTGCTATACGAAATAGATTTCCAGAGAACTGAAGAGAAAATCTATAACTCATCGAATTCGCATACGATAAGAGATACGAGGCGACGATTGAGAAACTCTTATATCCAAGACAAAAAGGGATGAAAAGGGAGTGAGTAATACATTGAGAATACCAAAAGGGAAAAGTAAGCTCTAGGTTTTAGGTCACGCAGCAAAAGCTAGTGGGCCGTAATTCAAAGGTTGAGTAAACCGGGCAATGTGAGTAATTTGCTAATCATAAACACCTTGAAGCCTTAGAAGTGAGAACAAAACCCGGTTATGAGTTAATTAACCGCATCGAAGTTAAAACACGTCATGATGCCCTTGTTAGTGAACCAATGTTCAGTGATAACATATGGTCGATTACGCGGGCGTAACCCCTTTTAAGGGGGGTAGGGCGAGAAACCGCTTAGTATGTTTTACGTATAGTGCGTAAACTACTATGTGTATAGCAACAAAAGGAATTGTTTTGATGATTGGAACTTAGTTACATAAACATATGTACCCATTCATGGTGTTAATTATGATAAATGTGCATGAGAGATGCAAGTAACGAGTATATAATATTATGAAAAGAGGAGTAGAGAGACTTGGGGAATGAGAATCCCTATAGTATATGTCTAGTGAGATTAGACATGAGACATAATGAGTATGAATCGGTATGAAACCGGTGTACCTAGTAGGAAGTGAGTTCCCCTAGGTAAGTTAATTTAGAGAATTTATGGAGTGAGTTCCATCCTTTGGAGTTGTATGTTGCATGCTTTTAAATTGAGTAACAAATTGAGGAAATGAGGTCATGAGTTTCTTAGTTAAAGTAAGCAAAGAAATTGGTAATGACGGATGACCTAAGTTCTAGGAATTTGAGATAAGTTAAAATGCATTGTTTTATGAATATGACTAGAAAGAGTAATCGATAGAAAACGAAAATGTTTGACTATCTGATTGTTTGAAACTGACGTGGGAGGTGGAACTTGATCTGCTAGCGATCAAGGGGAACCGAACACAAATTGGGGTGGAAGGATAGTTCAACACTGATGCTGATCACATCAGGGTTGGATTATTCCTGAAGCTCCCTATAAGTGGTCACAAGTAATCACCCTAAGAAAAGAGGCAACTACCATAAAATGGACCTGGAGTTGTGTGATGTTTTAAAAAGAATTTTCAAATTGAATTTACAAAGAATTTTCTTCAAGTATGTAGATGGATATGAAAACTAGTTTTCAAACCGCTATCACCCGCCGATGGCTGCGGCCTTAAGTCTTTATGACCGGTAGAACGGTGGGCGTGTATTAGTTTTGAAACCATTTCACCGTACGTGCGGTGGTCCTAAGTGACCGGTTGGGGCGGTGACAGTGTGTGATTTTTCCAAAGGCAGCGGGACGGGGAGAGTACCCTGAGACGTTCCTGTGTTGAGTGAATCAACTAGAGTGCCTAAGGATATGTATATGTGTAACATTTTGTTCAGAACCGAAGAGACCGTGGGCCAGAGAGAGTAAGTGCCCATTTGTCATGAAACGGCCGTGGGCAGAGAGCGTAAGTGTCCAACGTGGACCGGTACTTGAGGGATCAGTAGTATATTACTCAATATGGATTCGAGGACTGTAGTGCCTTCTTGTCTTCGGACCGATTCCATGGAGAGACCAAGAGTATTTTGATTGCTATACATGCTGTATATGTGTGTGGTATGGTAGTGTGAAATGAGACTGACTTGTGGAGTCTGTGAGGTTATACATGTATTATAACCTTGGCATAGCGTGCCCATGAGAGTAACGATTAGGATTCACCAACTTTGAGGACAAGTTCCTATGGGGGTAGATTTTAAACCCTGGACCTAAAAATCGTGAAAATTATCTAAATAGGATTGTTAAAGGCCTAATGTGCCTAAAGAGTATTGGTAAAGAGAATAAAACCAAAGAAAAGGGAAACTCTTGAAAAGCGAAAAACGCTAAAATGCGCGTTAAATGAGTATAAGAGATATATGATCTCGACAGGGTCCGAGATGGATTCCTAAGGCTTAGTTTGGGCCTAATTAGTGTACGGAATGATTCCCGAAGAAAACGGATCCAAATAATGGATTAAAAGCTAACGGAGTCTTAAGCACGTTTTTCGAGAACCTGAAAACATGAATTTAAGTGGTCAAATGGCCCGTATAAATTAAAGTTTGATTAAATAACTTAATTAAGTATAATGGAAGCTTAATGGCCAATAAAAATATAGAAATGAGAAAAACCCGAAAAACGGGCCCGGTTAGTGAATAATGCCAAACCGGTTAAAATAACTAGCGTTTTCTGTCAAAAACCGAAAAACGCTCCAGCATGAATGTGTACAGTGGGGCCAATTTTTATTGGCTTAATTAGCCTTCCCCCTCTCTAATATTAGCTAGTAAATAAAGGAAGAAAGAAAAGAAAGCAAAAGCAAAAGTAAATAGTACAAACCCACTTAATCTCTCTCTTGCTCTTCATTCCTTCACTCACGTTTTCTTTTCCCACTTCCCACCTGAGCTCTCTTCTTCCTCACCGAAGCTCCATGGCGATTTGCAAGAGCCTTCATCAGCTCCCTTCTTCTCCTTCTTCTACAAGGTTCAAATCATCACCAAATTGCAAAATAATTGCACCATTGAATTCCTCTCAACTTGGGGAACATTTCCCTCCCTTAAAAATCCAAAAAGCTCACACTTGACCTCCATGGAAAAATCTGGGAATTGAAGGTGCCATCTTGTTCTAAAACCACTCCTTGGTTGCTTAAGGTAAGAAGCAAGCTCAAAATCTCCATTGTCTAGCTTCCTTTGATTTTTGGAAAATTTCAACGTGAGCCCTTCTCCATCCTTGCTTCAGCCGGTTTCTTCTTTCCTATGTGGAGTGCTGGAACTTCATCATTTTGATTGCCTAAGCCCTCCATGAGGGCACTTGAAGGTAATCTCTAAGCTAAACCCTAAAAACTAGCTCTTGAAATACTAGTTTATGTGAGGGGAAAAATGAATTAATAAGCTTGATATGTGTGTATGGGGATGATTGTAGATAGCAATCAGACTCCCTTGTGTGTGGGGAAAACGAAAGAAGAAGAGAACAAGAGAAAGAGGAAGAAGAGAAAGAAAACCGAAAACTAACAAGGTAATAAGCTCACCTTGAGTTAGTTTTGTTTGGTTTGCAAACAGATTTTTTGTAATTAAGGATCTTGTTTTAGTGTGGTTAAGATCCTACAATTTGAATGAGTAATGAGGATGTTTAATGTTGTTTAAGTGTGGAAATAAGCTTGGGAACTAAGCAGTTTTTATGTGTGAATAAATGGGAATTTGATGTGGTTTTGATGTCTAACAAAACAGGGGAGAAGAAGTGTTTGTGAGCATATTTGATGTGGTGAAAATGCTAGGGAAAGCAAGTAGGTGCTGTCAAAATTTGCCTAGGAATGGATAGATTTGGGTGTTTAATTTATAAGGAAGAAACTAGGTGGTTTAAGAGGTTTAAGTGAGTGTTAATGGTTTGGAAAACCAAACTTTGAAGGAGAGTGTGTTAGGAGTAAAAATAATGCCATGTGAGTGCTTGGAATGACATTGGTAAGGGAAGTTTGAATGGTATATGAAGAAACCAAATCTGTCACAAAGTTATTGAAACAAGAAAACTAGTTATGGAAGTGAAGTTTAAGTGAAATTAACTAGAGTTTGTGAGTGCACTGGCTTGGTTTAAAGAGGTGTAGGTGGGTAATTAGGTGCTAAACATATGGATTGTAAGTGGGGAAGATTGGGTAATTGAGTGCAAAACATATGACTTTTTAAGGTTTAATCACCTTATTAATTGCAGCATTTTAGTAATGTTTCGCACTTATCTAGGGTTTTTCCTATAATTATGTTGTTATATTAACTGATGTATTATATGTGTTAAATTGTAGGAAAATACCTAAAACATACATATGTTTTATAAGGGATTAAATAAGGTCACGTGGAGGAGGAATACGCATGCATATTTGCATGCAACCGCCTGGTCTTGGGGCGGACACCACACCATCAACCGCCTGGCGGACGAGAAGGAGGCAACCGCCTCTTAATGGGCGGTCAGCTGGCGGACAAGACCATGGAGAACCGCCAAGTAACAGGCGGACAACATAGAGGAGACCGCTCCTTATCTAGCGGACACGTGTAAATGTGTGGGAAATCAACGGGTTATCTTCTATGCCGAATCGCTCTGCAACTTGAGACGGCGCCTACCAGAAATCACACACGTCGATGCAGCCCTGTCCCCTGCGCAATCAATGAGCTGCAATCAATGGGGAGCTGCAATCATCGAGCTCAATCAATGAAGCTGCTGATCTGCTTCTTCTTCCCTATAAATACGAGCTTCATTCCTCCTTACTGAGTGTCCTTCCAGAGGCTCCTCGTGGTTCCTCTGGAGTTCAATTCACACACCATCTCATTCCTCTCCTTCCCGCCTTCTCCATTTTATTTATTTTACATTCACAAATCCACCTCTAGCCCTACGTATACAAAATAGCAGAGTGAGCCGGAGTGATTACAGATGATTTCTATTACTCTGTCTCTGTCTACCTATTTAATATGTTAGGCTAGTTTAGGTATACTCTGGGAATAATTATTATGTATCGTATTAATTATGCATATGTTTTACTGGTTTTAGTTTTTAATAAATTTTGTTACGGTTAAGGTTTTCTCGCCATCTTTTTAATAACCTGAATTTATTAAAATGCTTTCTAAGTCGTTTTGATTTCATCGGTCGGGAACAGATGGGTTGATTAAGCCGTAAAACTGGGGGAAACTTATTTTCATCGTTTAAGTTAGTACTCAGTTGCAAATGTAATCCCTCAACACTCCTCTGCGTTCGCAGGCTTTTGCTTGAGTTTTCATCGGACCTTGCATTACAGGTGAACGAGTTCTTATGAGTTTTCATCGGACCTTAAGAAAATATCAGGAATCTTGCCAAACATTATAATTAAACCAGTAGACCTAGCTGAAAGAACAGATCTTATATTAATGTGAACCAGAGTCCCGTTTAGTTTATCTGTTAATTTAGTCATTTTATCTTTCCTTTTATTTATAAACAAGTCAATTAATCCCCCCTCCTGTGACACCGCTTAGGTACTATAATATGTACATTAGTCCCGTGGTTCGATATCCGGTCGCTTACATTTTCACTATACTACTGCGACCGGGATTTTTTGCAGCCCGACGTTTATTTTGGGTTTTAATTTCTTTTCTTTAATTTTAATTACACCACTTAACCACTCAGATTATAACGTCTGCAAAATGGCACCGTTGTCGGGGACTAGATTTATTCTAGTTCCTAAGCCCCGGATTATTCCCTGTTTAATTATAATATTTTGTTCTCTTATTTCTGTTAATATTTTGTCTATAATATTTTGTTTGTTGTTAATATTAATTATCTACTATATTTTGTTAATATTAATTATCTAATAATCTGTTAATATTAATTGGGCACCTGATTTTGGACATTTGGACATTTGGACATCTGACATTCGGACATCTAACTTCTAACATCTAATTTAACTTCTAACATTTTAATTTTGTGTATACTAACATTTAATATTCCATTGTCTCTAACATTTTATTTCCATGTCCTTAACATTTAATTTTATGTAATTAACCACTTATAATTTATGTAATCTAACTAATATTAATTTTTGTGTACTAATGTTTAATCCGTTTATTTCTTATTCTTTTTTGTTACATTAAAATCAAAAAAAAATGAAACAGGGGTTGTCCGCGAGGACAACCGCCCCGTTTGCAAGCGGACGGCACACATCTTACCGCCTAATAACTGGCGGACTCCACTCGCGGACGCCTCACTCATGTCCGCCACCTACCTCGCGACGCCTCACTCATGACCGCACCTAACGTGCGGACGCCACACACACACCGCGAGGCGGTCGTGCTTCAGAATAGGAAAAAAAAAGAGCTGAACGCTGGTTTTCCATTCCAGTTCTTCCCCAATTCATTCGAACTCGAGCGAACCCGATAGAGAAGACGAACACGCCGCGCGAATCGCCCTCCTCCTCAAATCGACATTTCTTCCTCATTTCTTCACCAAATCACTCAGGTTGTACCGAAATCTTCGTTTTTCAATTCTCTACGTTTCTATAGCTTCAAATCTGTAAATGATGAACTACATTAGGAGAAATTAAGGACTGAAGTTTCGAATCCCTAATTCCTTAAATTCAAAATTTCGAACTTAATTTGCTAGATTTCCCTCGAATTTGTCCTCTATTAATCATAATATACATATACAAGGTTAAATCTTCACTTATTACACTTAGATGGGTGTTTTTGATGAATTCGGAAATTGAAGAATGATAGTTACGAAAATCCATTGTTAAAACTAGCATTTTTCAGTTTTATTTAGCCTTAATTATTAACGAGTATAGATTATGATTATAGGTTATTATTTATAGATTTGATTGGTGACGGTATTAAAATACCTTGAATCAGACTGAATTTTTTGTGGAGAAATGAAGAATTTAGGGGAGACTCTGTCGAAATTTTGACAGAATTTATGTTGTCTAATTATTCTGTTTTTTTCATTCTTTCTTCAACTTGTTTTCTATTATTATTAATTTACGAAGTTGTTATATTAATGTTCTATTTGATATTAATTTCTATGTTGTTTATTAACGTTTTTGTTGTTATTCTCTATTTTATTTTTATGCTGTTTTGTTTGTTAATTTTTATGCTGTTAATTTCTATTGATTCTCATGTTATTACTACTTTGTTTGATATTTAATATTTTATTGTTGCTGTTAATGTTGTTTGCCTTTAATTTTAAATATATTTATGTCTCGTACACGTGGTGACTGCCCCGGAGCATCATCTTCTTCTGCACCTCGTCTTCAGGACGACGGCTTTATTTCAAGTAGAGGCTCGTGCCTGGTTCGATCAGGGCAAGGACTTTGTTGTGGAGAGGAAATTTGAGCCTGCGGTGCTAGAGGCTGCAGGGGTGGATACTCTATTTGCCAGGCTAGGACTTTCAGAGGTCCTAAGGTTAGGGCAGGGAGTCTTTGCTCTGGACCTAGCTCGAGAGTTTTATGCTAATGCCCGGGCGGGCGATATGAGCATTACTTCTTATATACGCCATCGCCCCGTGGAGATCACTCCCTCGTCATTCACTTCTCTCCTGCACATCCGGATGGTCCTGGTGATATCCGAGGATTCACAGAGGAGTACTTGCAGAGGTCGAGGTCCAGGTGGCTTCAGGCTGTAGGTCGGAGGACCCGACGTAGAGGGGAGGAGGAGAAGGATGTCCTCCCGTTCGCGAGCTTCCCCACGCTGACTCAGAGGCTTCTCCTGGAGATCCTCAGTCATCAGATTCACCCATCTGGGGCGCATGATGCTACTGATGAGGATTGTGCCTTACTGGACTACTTCCTAGGTCCATTTCCACCCGCTCAGTGCATCTCCTTCAGCCACGTCATGTTCAGCCAGCTCTATAAGGTGGTCTCCTACATGAGGACGAAGAAGAAGAAGATCACTCCCATTTTTCCCTTCTTCCTCAGTCTCCACATTATCGGTTCTGTCCCATTCTCAGCAGAGTTCAGGGAAGCTTTAGAGCTCCGTCCAGTGAAGCGCTCATGTCACTGCTGACTGTGCGGAGCTGGGGCTTTATGCGCTCAGATGACGGTACTTAGGTCAGAGGTACCGCTGCTCAGTCTTCCACTGCATCTTCCACATGAAATACCCCAAACCTTGGTATGTGTGTAAATGTAAACTATGGTATTTAAAGGCTAAAAAGTGCCTTAGAAACATGAATGAACCATTTAAACCATGGTAAAACACAATAAACAAGACACGGTTTGAGCAAAAACATGCTCTAAGCTTGGAGTGAACTTGGCTAGGACCCAAGAGCCTACCAAGACTTGATAATGTTTAATTATGACTTTATAAGGCTAATTAAGTCCTTAGGAACTTTGGTAGACAATGAAACCAAACAAAACAAATAAATACCTTAAGGTCAATATGGGCTAAAATGTGCTCTAAGCTTGGGATAAATGTGTATAAGACCTACTGGTAATACCTATCCTTATTTATATTAAGGAACTATTAAATCAATTACTAAAGAAACCAAGCTTGAAAACAAGTTAAAACACAAATGTGCTTTAAGAAGTCTTAAAGCACGTTTTTGAAAAATTGTCTTGTAAATGATTTTTTGAATGGCTAAATGTCCATCATTACTCTTTAATTAACATGTGTACTATATAGTAACATTTGGGTGGCTATATCAATGGGAAATCAAAAATTTCACTTCTATGTGCCTTGATTTGATGAATAGTAAACTTTTATAAGCTAGTTTGTAATATGATGTTATAAGTAATTTAATGAGTCACAAAGACCAAACTACCCCTAAGTATATGATGGGGGCGGTTTTTAGTAAGGTGAGTCATCACCATGTAAAATAAATTAAAGGAAGGAAGGAAAAGAAAGTAAAAGAAGAAAGTTACTTTAGTACATAAATATCTTCTAAAAGTAGACTCCATCTTCATTCTCTCATTTCCTCCAATTCCCACCGTCTTCTACCTTCCTTCTTTCTCTCTTTTACGATTTGCTATAGTACCACACAAGAACTCCATCTTTGAATGCTTGTGACTCCTAGCTCCATGGTCCAAATTCAATTTCAAGACCACCATTCTCTTAGTTAAGCCAAGCTCTACAATCTTGTCTTTTCAAAACTTCAAAACCTCCATTTCGGTGCCAAGAGAAACCTCCATGGGAAGAGCTTGAGCTCATCTTTTCATGCCTTGACATTCTCCTTTGCTTCAAGGTAAGGAAACTCAAAGAAATCCATGTTTCCTCCATGTTCTTATGTTGACCGAAAATCACCATTAATGGTATTTACCTTGCCTTGTTTAGCTTCATTTGAATCTCCCAAGGGCTTGGTGGAGTCCTCTCTTGATAAATATTCAAGCTCTCTTTCCATTCCAAGGTAAAACAATCATTTTAATACCTTAAGATAATATATGTAACTAGGGTTTACAATGAGATGGAGCTTAAAGCTTGAAAACTCATTATGATGTTTGTATATTGTTAAGTAGTTGACAAGGAGTGAAATGCCCTACCGGTTTTAAGAGGAAACAAGAAAGAAGTTTGAGTGGAAAGAGGTAAACATACTATCTCAATGTGGTTTAATGCCTTAGGAGAATTGAGCTTATAAGCTTGCTAAAACTACCTAAAGAGCAAATGGTGAATGACTTAGTAAGGTGTTTCTCAAGGAGACTAGTAAAGGAACATATGTCTTGGTGGTGTGTAATTGCAGGTCAAAGGCATTACTTATGTGGGAAATTCAGTGTTTTAAGGTTTATGCAATTTAAGGGCCTAAGAGCCATATTATTTAAGGGCCTAAGTGCCAAGCTATTTAAGTTATGCACTATATTGTGATGTAGTGCTTAATATGTGAAGTTTGTGTGTAAAAATGTTCTTGATGGATTTTAGGTGTTCTTGAGTGCTTAATGGTGAAAACTATGAGTTTTGGAATGATGATGTGCTAAGAGAACCCATGGCGAAATTTGTAAAATGTATAAGGAATTCTAAGTGATTAAATGAACTTGGGTGAACTAGGAATTGTTAGGAATGGACACATGCTTCACTAAGGAAGAACACATGCATTAAGGTGTTCTAAAGTGCTATAAGGATTTAGGCATTGTCTTGGAAGTTCTAGAAATCCAATGAGTGTTTTTAGGATATATTAAAGTCTTGGAGAAGTTTGTTTAAGGTTTAGGTCATGTTGATGAATAAGGAGAGAATGATGTTTAGGTAAGGTTTTGAGAAAGGAATTTAAGGAGTTGTGAAAGAGAAGATTTGGTTAGTAAGAGAAGATGCTTGGGAGATGATGTTATGATGGTGAGGAAACACTTGGTATAAAGGTTATTAAGGATGAAACACCACTTGTAAAACTAGGAGAAAACATTGTAAGTGTTAGAAATTTTGTGAAGATATAAGTGAAGGTTTAAGGAATTAGAGAAAGAGTTTTGGGAGTGTTTAAGGATATCCTAAGGTGTGTTTGAAGTGCCCAAATGAGGTTAGGGTATACTAGAATATATGGGGTGAAGTTTGGAGTTGAATGTAAAAAGGAAACAAAGATCTGGGGCAGACCGGACTTGCGACCGGACTTGCAAGTTCGGTCGGGCCCAGTTTACCATGTGGGAATTAGTTTCTGGAATGGACCGGACATAGGACCGGACTTACAAGTCCGGTCGGAGTAGAAAAATTTTGACGGAAATGTGTTCTGGAATCGACCGGACTTGGGTAAGTCCGGTCGGCAAGTCCGGTCGGACCAAAAATATGGTTTAAGGTTATGAAATGATATGTAATGATGAGGATTGATAGGTAATGATGTTATAAGGTTGTTAAGGACATGTTAGGTGAGTTTTAATGACAATTAAGTGGTGAAAAGTTGTATTGAAATGTAAAAGTAAAACAAGTTAAAAAGTAAAGTTATGTAACTAAGTTAACGGGGAAAAAGTTATAAGCATTAGACATTAAATAATCATGCTACCCCAATGTTAATAAAAGTACATGTAATGTTATCAGTTGTTCGAGAATTGCTCGAGGAACATAAGTGGACGTGGTAAAGTGGACTCCGGTGACAGGTATGGTTTTCTTGCAACCTGTGTCCTACCGGATTACCCCGGCTTGTATGCCAATATGTTTTCTTGAGTGTTGCCACCTTGTAAGATTTAAACATGTAATGAGTTTATAGTAATTCATTTATGTGGCGAATTTGGCCTCCGATACCATTTAACCTCAAGTATGTGTTAAACCTTAGCTAACCAAAACTAGGAACACATGAGTGATCGGTATACGGAGTTGACGGCCCAAACCTTGGGAACGTGCTAACCCGGCTATGTGTGAGTTAGTTGGATATTGTTGTTGTATGCAAGTGTGTGAACCTCCCTTATGTGCTTAACTCGGTTATGATACCGTATGGTGTGTGGATGTGGTAGGCTCCATAATGGATCTCTAACTACTTATTTATAAGTGTATATGTACTAATGGGGGGGTGAGGAGTCCGTTGTTCTCGGCCACGCGCGTGTGATGGACGGGAGTCGATATCATATCCGGTTCGGCTCTCTTGGTTATGTATAGGTGGTATTCCAATTTGGTTTCTACCTTCCCTTAGCTTATCCAAAGCTAGTTACTGACTCACGTCGGGCCACAGGGGCATACGAATGTTATTTCGGTGTGCTTGGGATTACTATATCCGACACACCTTGGGTATAAGTTAACCGTTCTATATAACCGGACGGTAACGAGGTTGGTAACGAGCTTAACATGGGATTGGTAATAATCTCTAGGCTCACTATGTATACTAACTATGGTGGAAGGTTCCTTGTGAGAACCGATTTACGGTGTTATGTATTGGTGTTGTGCTATGCAAATTCCCTTGCTATGCTACGATATGTATACGTCAGGTGTTAAAATGATTGTGATGCTGTCATGTGTACGACGAAACAAAGAGGTTTGTTATGTTTTGTTATGTGAGGATTGAGATATGTTGTAGGATATGGTGTGTGGATCATGGAAATGAATCCCAGTTTGTGACAAGAGGCGTTTAAGGATAACCCGATTAATGGGTACATGTCGTTCGTTAAGGAAGTAGCTCCGTTTTAGAGGAGAGCCACTCTAGGGTTTAAGGAATCATTGAATGGTTGGTTAAGTGTGGATGTGATGGTTATAGGTTGAGCCCATTGAGGCGAAATGTTATGTGTTGAATGTTTATGGCTTGTATGCGTGATTTAAATATAATCAACTGCATGCTAAGACGACAATTAGTTGTGCGTGGCCCGGTAACATGTGGGCTGCGGGATTACCATACCAGCAAAGGTGCTGAGCCCCTTGGGGGCCACCCTTTTCTACCTTTTCTATTTCAGGTACAAGGAGCTGGAAGCCGTTTGAGAGTAGGACGGGGTAGCTGACTGTGCGTGGGTAGCCATTTAAATTGAGTATGTACTGTAGGTGTAGTAAGACTGAAACTGTGATCGGCATTAGTTTGTAAAGACTCGGTACAGTGGGAATGTATGTATATAATGAATGTTAGAAATGGAATAAGGGTTGTTTTGTGTAGTTGCTCGGGAATCTAGTCCATCAGACCGATACAAATGTATATGTATTAGCCTTGTTAGCCACGTGGGTGGTTAACGGCGTGTAACACCATTGAATTGAGTAATGTGATGAGTTAAGATTTCCGCTGCAGTTTGATGTTAAGTGTATGGTGGTGGTTGGGGTGTTACATCCACAGCAGCGGGGACCTCTACGGGAGCTACACACTCGGCTGATCCCGACCCACCGTCCGCTGACACTGCACAGGGAGAGGAGCCCTATGTGCCGACTACTGCCATGATGCAGATCCCTGCTCCTGTACCTATCCCGACAGATCTCCAGACTCAGTTCCAGGCCTTCCATTAGAGGTTTGAGAGCTTTGAGCAGACTCAGCAGAGGATACTGGCTGAGCAGGCACGGGTGATGCAGCGCTTGGACCAGGGTGACAGGTTACATGCACAGACCGCTCAGCTCCTAGAGCGTCTCCTCGCTCAGTCAGGCCAGGGACCTGCACAGCCTCCACCACCACCACAGTGATTTTATTTTATTTTATTTTCTTGTTATTTTATTTCATTTTATATTTCTCTGACTTTTTGTAGACTATTACTGTTTAAACCTTGTTCTAACATTTGATATATTCAGGAAGGTAACAGTGTGATTTACTTTATGTCTTTATTTTATGAATTTTTATTTATGTTTTTCATTTAATGATTTTCTTTCGGTTCAATTGGAGTTCTGCTGGCTATATATGATTTTCTTTTCAGAACAAATTCTATGTCGAATATATAGCTGAACTCACCTTTGGAAAGCAACCTCAGTTGCTTTGGAATTTCAATATCTTTGGTTGAACACTTGCGCGAACTCAAGTGTGAGGAACGTCTCACCCCTGCCAAAGCTCTAAGTGTGAGGAAGGATACCTTCCTCAATCTACAATACAAGGGGAGTTTCAATTCTTCCTTATTTATATTAATGTTCAACCTACATGCGTTTAATCCTTTTTGAGTCTGTCATATTTGAAAGGTCCTTTTCTTGAATTAATTTTGATCAATGAGGACATTGCTCCTCTTAAGTGTGAGGAAGGAGAGACCTTTCCCTGAAAATATGGCAGTTGTTCATTAATGTCACACTCACTTTTTGCTACTCTAAACTGCCTATTAAAAAAATTGATAAAAATGAGATAAATAATTGTAGAAGTGTCTGAAATTATGTCAAGTGACAACTGAAAGGTAGTTTTATTTCAAGGAGTTTGTATAAAATTATTTTCCTTCAAAATACTATATTTTTACTCAAAATATGATAGATCTGCTGATTGTAAAAACCAATTTAGTTTAGCTTGGGATTGTGGAAATATGTGGAAAGTCAAGGAAAGAAAAGGATAAAGACAAGGTACTCCGCTGTTTATGAATTTTTCTAACCAAAACAGGCCTCGTCTATCCGGTTATTAAGCTCTTTGGGGTGCTTTAACACCTATCTACCTAAGGTCTCGTGACCTGGGATAGAAGACCCAACACCGCTACAAGGATAGAGAGAAAAGTCTGGGGTACAGAAAAATAATGCAATTCAAAAAAATATATAATATAAAAATAATATGTGCTTTGTATATACAATTTGCACATTCAAAAAGAAATGTAAATATAAATTGCAAATTATATTCATAAGCATGAGTATGTGGTGTTGAAAGGTATTGCGGAATAAGGCATTACTTCACACCCCTTGTCATCCCAGGTTAGTGAATGAAATTGGTTGGAAATCCCAGGTTAATCTAACTTGTTTTCTGCAGCTAATTTTTCTATGCTTTTATTAAATTGTTCTTTTTCACTGTTTGCTAAAACCTACTTCTAAGAGCAGAATTATTCTTTCAATTGTCACTTTGTCTAAATTCCCTTCTACACTTATTTAATCTTGTTTTATTATTTGGCTTAGAGATAATTCATTCCTTATTTGCTTGAGGACAAGCAAAAGTCAAGTGTGAGGAAGTTTGATAAGTGCAAAACATATAGACTTTTTAAGGTTTAATCACCTTATTAATTGCAGCATTTTTAGTAATGTTTCGCACTTATCTAGGGTTTTTCCTATAATTATGTTGTTATATTAACTGATGTATTATATGTGTTAAATTGTAGGAAAAATACCTAAAACATACATATGTTTATAAGGGATTAAATAAGGTCACATGGAGGAGGAATACGCATGCATATTTGCATGCAACCGCCTGGTCTTGGGGGCGGACACCACACCACCAACCGCCTGGCGGACGAGAAGGAGGCAACCGCCTCTTAATGGGCGGTCAAGCTGGCGGACAAGACCATGGAGAACCGCCAAGTAACAGGCGGACAACATAGAGGAGACCGCTCCTTATCTAGTGGACACGTGTAAATGTGTGGGAAATCAACGGGTTATCTTCTACGCCGACTCGCTCTGCAACTTGAGACGGCGCCTACCAGAAATCACGCACGTCGATGCAGCCCTGTCCCCTGCGCAATCAATGAGTTGCAATCAATGGGGAGCTGCAATCATCGAGCTCAATCGATGAAGCTGCTGATCTGCTTCTTCTTCCTCTATAAATACGAGCTTCATTCCTCCTTACTGAGTGTCCTTCCAGAGGCTCCTTCCGTGGTTCCTCTGGAGTTCCAATTCACACACCATCTCATTCCTCTCCTTCCGCCTTCTCCATTTTATTTATTTTACATTCCACCAAATCCACCTCTAGCCCTACGTATACAAAATAGCAGAGTGAGCCGGAGTGATTACAGATGATTTCTATTACTCTTGTCTCTGTCTACCTATTTAATATGTTAGGCTAGTTTAGGTATACTCTGGGAATAATTATTATGTATCTGTATTAATTATGCAATATGTTTTACTGGTTTTAGTTTTAATAAAGTTTGTTACGGTTAAAGGTTTTCTCGCCATCTTTTTAATAAACCTCATGAATTTATTAAAATGCTTTACTAAGTCTGTTTTTGATTTCATCGGTCGGGAACAGATGGGTTGATTAAGCCGTATAACTGGGGGAAACTTATTTTCATCGTTTAAGTTAGTACTCAGCTGCAAATGTAATCCCTCAACACTCCTCTGCCGTTCGCAGGCTTTTGCTTGAGTTTTCATCGGACCTTGCATTACAGGTGAACGAGTTCTTATGAGTTTTCATCGGACCTTAAGAAAATATCAGGAATCTTGCCAAACAGTTATAATTAAACCAGTAGACCTAGCATGAAAGAACAGATATTATATTAATGTGAACCAGAGTCCCGTTTAGTTTATCTGTTAATTTAGTCATTTTATCTTTCCTTTTATTTATATAAACAAGTCAATTAATCCCCCCTCCTGTGACACGCTTAGGTACTATAATATGTACATTAGTCCCGTGGTTCGATATCCGGTCGCTTACATTTTCACTATACTACTGCGACCGGGATTTGTTTGCAGCCCGACGTTTATTTTGGGTTTTAATTTCTTTTCTTTAATTTTAATTACACCACTTAAACCACTCAGATTATAAACGTCTGCAGTAATTAAGGGACTAAGAGAAGACCTTGAACAGAATTGGAAAATGTTAAGTTTGCAAAATCTGTAGCAGGGTCCGGGACTAGGTCTAGGACCATGTTCCGGACCACCCCCAAAAATACCCCCGAGAGTTTTCCAGTTTGATTGGTCCGGAACTTAAGTCCCTGCCCATGTCCCGGACCACCCCTTAATTAATAGCCGAGGATGGAAGTCTGCACCTGGTCAGGGACTAGAGATATGGACAAGGTCCCGGACCATATTGAAATTTATGCCAAGATTTTAAGTGCAGGTTTGGTCCGGGACTTAAGGGATGTATAAGGTCCTGGAACACTTCAAAAATATGGCCGAGAGTTAAGACCAGAATTGGTCCGGGACTTAAGGTAGGGACCAAGTCCCGGACCACCCCCAGAATCCTACAGAGAGTGTTTTAAAGGTTTCTAATGATGGGGATTTAAATGTTAATAATGTTATATGATGTTAAGGCCTTGTTTGGTGTCATGTAAAGGCCCTAGGAAGTGTAAGAAAGTGTTAGAAGTGATTGAGAAGTGAGAACTCAAGTTAACAAGAGTAAAACCGAGATAACGGGATAACGGGGTAAGTACGGGAGTATCATTTTATTATGTACCGTATGAGCCTAGTATTAATAATAATGTTTGAAACATTACTAGAGGATCGTGTGTGTAACACCCCTATAATAATAAAACAACAGCGGAAAATAAACTAAAGGTGCTACAGACCATCGGGCTCCAAACACCCGGTACCAACCTCACCAATTACAACCATTACAATTAACTAAGTTACGGTCTGAACTTCGAGAAAACTTAACGTAACATAACAGTAATAAAATACATTCAGTCTCCATAAACCTAATCCCATCCCAATCACTCATGCTCTTCGTGGCCACCTGTAAATCAATTTGTACCTGCAAGATGAAACCAAGCAGCCCACCCCGGGAGGGGTGAGTCAGTTCCCTGGAATGGAACTGGTACAATTCTCCAAAACAATCTTTAAAACATAACTCCTCAAAATAAACAGTAACTTGAAATTAAACTCTTGAAAGTAAAGCAGGGAAACAAGGCACTTTAAAATCACCAAGCCAAAGATAACAAGTTAAGGATAAAGATAAATAATAGAAAAGGTAAAGTTAGTGAAACAAAACCACACCATGTGTTAGTGAACATCCAATGCCTTAGTTGAACCCAATTCTCGTCAGGAGCAGAAAAACTCAGATAGTCACAAAGGACTAGGAATAATAAGATAGATCCAAGATTCAATAACTCAAGAGTGGAATAATTCAACAGGGAGAGATGGCCCCCACCGCCAAATATAAATGTCCGTATGGACGAGGGATATACAGCCCCCTGCTGTCATATTAAAAATGTTCGTATGGACGAGGGATATACAGCCCCCTGCTGTCATATTAAAAATGTCCTGGTGGACGAGGGATATACAGCCCCCTGCTGTCAAATATAAATGCCCCTATGGGCGAGGGATATACAGCCCCCTGCTGTTACCATTGAAGACGCGCGCACGTCGAAACCTCAAGAACCAGCTCATGGATGAAATAATATCCAGAGTCAAAAGAAGAATTTCTAAGATTGACCTTTTTTCCAAATTCCCACTAGATCACCAACTACCCAGAGCAATACCAAAACACTCAGTCCTACAGAGTGCAGAAGCGTAAACCCTAAGCAGTCAATGTCTAATGGAAGAACCAAATAGAAGGAACTAACACCCAAGTGAGTTTCACATCCAAGGCTCAATTAGTCACACAAGCTGGGTTAGTCACACAACCAATTCCATTTTAAAAATTCCTCTTAAGCTCAGTTAGCGTTTTCCAAAACATTCCACAAGTAAATCCGCAAAAATATCGGGGTACGAGAAATCGTACAAAACATTCCATAGAGTCCAAAACACAACAAGCTGAGTACGAGAAATTGTACCTGGGTAACGCTGGAGCAGTTCTAATCAACTTGCGCAAACAATCAACAGTACTCTGAAGAATATTAAAGGTAATCTATCATCAACCACTTGTAGCCTATGTTACGCTTAAATAAACTCCTTACTCTTATTTCAAAGTCTCAATTATCCTTTAAGCCCTCACTTAAATGTTATGTATAATCTTTGTGTTATCTGAGAACGTTGTATAGCCCAAGGTGGTAAGATCAAGGAATGTATTCGATCAACATTTGCTAATTGTCCACTCCTATCCACTTTATTCATACTTAACCACAATCCTCACATTCAAGACTTTTGAGACCTCTATATCATAAATGTGTTTATGTTATATAATTAAATCTAAGAATTTCGATAATAATCTTAAGCTCAATACCTTTATTCTTAATTTAGAATAAACATTGTATTATGACCTATGATGGACTCATCTCTGAATACTATACTATTATCTCACAATGTAAAGATTATGTATTTAAACAATATCTACTAGATAATTCATTATGATTAAGTTTTCCCCTTAACTTAATTAAAATCTACATCCTGTATATTGGAATCATAGTATTGTAGATGTGTTTTACTATAACTCAATCATTTTACCTTTAGTTCAGAATACCTTTTCAATTACAACCATTTAATAATCTTTGTCATAAGATGTTCAATTACTTTTCATCTTGAAATAACTATATCTTAACTAACTTAAACTTATCGAACTCATACATTTAGTATTCACCAGGTATATTATTTGTGAAATACCCCAAACCTGAGTATATTGTTTAAACACCTAAATATGGTATATTAAGACTAAAAAGAGTCTTAGAAACATTAGTAAACAAATTTAAACAAAAGAAAACACAAAATGTGCTTTAAGGTCAATAAAGGCCAAAATGTGCTCTAAGCTTGGGATAAGCTTGGTTAAGACCTAATGAACTTACCAAGATCTTAATTATATGCTAATGAACATATTAAACCAATTACCAAAGAAAACCAAGCTTGGAAACAAGTTAAAACACAAAATGTGCTTTAAGGAGTCTTAAAGCACGTTTTTGAAAAATTGTCTTGAAAATGAGTTTTGTATGGCTAGATGTCCATCATTACTCTTTAATTAACATGTGTACTATATAGTATCACATTTGGAAGTCTATATCAATGGGAAATCAAAAATTTCACTTCTATGTGCCTTGTTTTTATGAATAGTGATTTTAATAAGCTATTTTGTAACATATGTTTGTATAAGTAATTAAATTGACAAATAAAGACTATATTACCCCTAAGTACTAATGGGGGCCGGTTTTCTTAAGTGTGGTGACTCACCACTCTCTTGTTAATGTATTAAGTAAGTAATGATAAATAAATAAAGTACTTTTTACTACAAATATCTTCAAAAGTAAGTCTATCTCATTCTCTCATTTCTTTCTCATTTCACACGGTTCCATGCTCTTCTTCAACCTCTCTTCTTGCTCTCTTTCACGGTAATACTCACCACCACCATTAAACTCAAGCTTTGACCTCTTGTAAAGTCTAGCTCACTTGTCCAAATCAAAAACAAACACCACCAATCTCTTCCTCTCATCAAGCTCTTCATTCCTATCTTCTCAAAACTTCAAGAGCCCCATTTCGGTGCCATGGAGTTCCACCATTGAAGGAGCTTGAGCTTGTGTTTCTACATATTATTGATCTCCTTTGCTTCTAGGTAAGGAATCTCAAAGAAAAATCAAGTTTCTTCCATGTTTTTACCTTGACCGAAAATGCACATTAATGGTGCTCTTTGTGTGACTTTGTTCTAGCTTCATTCCAACCTTTCATGGACTAGGTGGAGTCCTCTCTTCATAGATATTCAAACTCTCTTCAAAGATCAAGGTAAAACAACTACATTAATGTTTTTGAAACAATGTAAAATTAGGGTTTACAATGTGATGAAGCTTAAAGCTTGAATACTCATTATGATGTTTGTATATTGTTTAGAACTTGACAAGGAATCAAATACCTTACCGGTTTTATAAGGAAACAAGAAAGAAGTTGTTGGAAAAGAGGTAAATATACTAACCTAATGTTGTTTAATGCCTTAGGAGAAATGAGCTTATAATGCTTGTTGAAACTACCTAAAGAGCAAATGGTGAATGACTTAGTAAAGTGTTCTCAAGAGACTAGTAAAAGGCATATGTGTTGTTGAGTGTATTTGCAGGTCAAAGGCAAATATATTGTGGAAATTCAGTGTTTATGATTTATGCATCTTAAGGGCCTAAGAGCCATGTCATTTAAGGGCCTAAGTGCCATGCAATTTAAATTATGCACTATATTGTGATGTAGTGCTATATGAGTGAAGTTTGTGTATAAGAAAGTGCTTGATGGATTTTTAGTGTTCTAGGTTGTTTGTTGGTGAAAACAATATGTTTTGGTTTAGTAATGTTCTAGGAGAACCTATGTCGAAATTTAAGTAATAAACAAGAAGTTCTAAGAGTTTAAAATGAGTTTGATAAGTTAAGAAGTGTTTAGAATGGTTAGGTGCTTTCCTTGTGAAAGAAACATGCATTAAGGTGATTTAAGATGTGAGAAGGGCTTAGGCAATGTTCTAGAGGATTTTATAATGCAAAAGAATGTTTGGGATACACCAAAGTCATTTGGACTTGTGTTAGGACTTAGGCAAACTTTGGTGAACAAGGAGAAAGTGTAAACTTGAAAAAGGATTTCAAGAAATGACATAAGGAGTTGATGGTAAGAAATGATGCTTGGGAGATGATGTTAAAATGAGGATAAAGAATTTTGGGATAGTAGCTATCATAGGTATGAAACACCACTTCAAAAACTAAGGAGGAAAGAGTATAAGTGTTAGGAACTTTGGGAAGAAATGAGTAAAGGCTTAAGGAATTAGAAAATGAGTTTTATGAGTGTTTAAGGATGTCTTAAGGTGTGTTTGAAGTGCCCAAATGAGGTTAGGGGGTACTAGGATATATGGGGTGAAGTTTGGAGTTAAATGAGAAATGGAAAACAAGGGTCTGGGCCAGACCGAACTTGCGACCGAACTTGCAAGGTCGGTCGAGCCCAGTTTACCCTGCGAGAATTGGCTTCTGGAATGGACCGACCTTGGGGACCGGACTTGCAAGGTCGGTCGGGCTTGTATTTTGTGTACGGATTAAGTTACTGGAATCGACCGAACATGGGACCGGACTTGGCAAGTTCGGTCGGGCTGAATTTTCAAAGGGAAGAAACTCTCGGGAATGGACCGAACATGCGACCGAACTTACAAGGTCGGTCGGAGTAGAAAATTTTGACGGAAATATGTTCTGGAATGGACCGACCTTGTGCAAGGTCGGTCGGTAAGGTCGGTCGGACCAAAACTTGTAAAAAAAAAACAGAAAAGAATGTGACTTATGTATTAACCCTAGGGGGTATAATGAAGGTAACCTAGGGTAAGTTAGACATTAAAAACATGTCATACAATCATGTTAAACATTTAGTAAGTTTGAAGTTAAATAAATAATTAACCGACGTTATTAATCATGTATAGGAGTGACCTACGGAGGAAATCAATCGAGGAAAGGACCAGGTTGGTTTTTCTTTGCAGTCTGTTGTCTACCGGTTTACACCGGCTTGTGTGTTGTATGTTTTTCTGTGTGTTTATGACGTTATAAGATCTAACATGTAATGGGTTTATAGTTGTTCATGTTATTGTGATGTTATGATGTGACTCATTTCCCTTGTGTGTGTCTAACATGACTTACCTCCTATTGTGTATTGGTTGTTAAGTTCCACCATGAACTTCTAACAGTGTTAACTGGGAAGTGAGGAATCCGGTTGTCCGGTCATGCATGTAAGTTAAGAGTAGATATCTGAATCATATTCGACTCTTATGTTGTTAAGATTGTTCTCCTTTTTGGCGTTCGATCTCCCGCTAGCTTCCTCCAAAGCTTACCTATTCTGACTTATGATCGGTTTAGTGGGAACATGTGTTTTGTGTGGTGTGTTCGGGTCACTATATCCGAACCATCTGTGACTTAAGTTACTCGTTCGAATAACAGAACGGTAATGAGTGTGTGTAACGAGCTTAACATGAGGGTGAATCATTCTCTAGGCTCTTATGTTATTTGACCTTCTTGACTTGTTATTGTGGAACGAAGATCCACTGTGTATGTGATGTTGTGCTGTGCACTATTGATGCTATGCCACATATTATGTTATGTTATGTTAAAAATGAATGCCATGTTATCATGACAATTAGTTCGCGTTATCCGGTAGCGATGGGCTGCGCGTTAACCATACCAGCCAAGGGTTGCTGACCCCCTCGGGGGCTCCATATTTTTACTGCAGGATGAGGATCGAGGAGGCAGAGTGGCTGTAGGATCTAGGCTGCAGTTGTATGTTGGTTTATTTTGGATGTTGAGCCTGGGATGCGCCTGTGCTCCCGTGGCATTATATTTTGATTCCGTTGAAATTACTATGGTGGTATATTGACAGTTTACAGTGAAGGAATGTAAGTAATACTCGGTATTGTATATGATGTATTTATGGTCTAGTTATATGCTCTGGAGTCTGATCATCAGACCGGTACACTTGTATTTATTCTGCCTTGTCAACCACGTGGGTGGTTGACGGCATTGTAGCACCGAAGTGTTAGTTATTGTTTAGTTATTTATTTCCGCTGTGATTTCATTTAGTTGTGAAGTACGTTGTAGGGGTGTTACAAAAAGTGGTATCAGAGCGAAGTATCGCTCTGATGACTAGAATACCGAGCTTAGGAATATACCGAGTTAGGAAACCTAACTACAGTTACCTAAGTGATCAGTTATGGAAAGGTTAACCACTAACCAAGTGTGGAGATACCATGTTGTCGGAAAACGTTTCAACCGTTGGAACCGATAAGTGTGTAAGCATAATGCTAATAATGTTCATGTGAATTCAGATGTCAGGTAGACCGCGAGGTAGGGGCCGCGGAAGCGGTACTGGAGGTACGGATGACCAGGGCGAGAATACTACGGCCCAGGTCATGGCTGAAGCTGTAGCGGCCGCCGTAGCCCAAATGGTACCACAACTAGTAGCTGCAATTCAACAGGGGCAACACCCCGAAGTTCAACCACCACCGCCACCGCCACGAGAGACCAACTGGGTCAAGGCATTGGCAGATTTGAGACCCCCTTCATTTCATGGGGAGACCGACCCACGTAAGCTGGAGGCGTACATCTCCGAGTTGGAGACCGCCTACGAGACCTTGGCTGTACCTGCAGAGGCTAAGGTCCGTCTTGCCGCTTACTACCTGAAGGGTTCGGCACAGAGTTGGTGGAAGCTTGTGAGAGAGGACCGGATGGCGGATCCTCAGTTTGGATGGAGGGAGTACACGGCTCTACTGCGAGCCAAATACTACCCTGTGCATGTTCAAGAGGCCAAGCGCCTGGAGCTGGATAGTCTGAGGCAGGGGGACAAGGTGTCAGTTGATGAGTATTACACTGCATTCACCGGCCTTATCCACCTGTTACCGGACCTGGGGTACTCGAACCGGGTGCTGGTAAACCGTTTTTACAACGGTCTCAGCCACCGTCTTCGCTATGGGATGGGGCCAGCTGAGTATACTACCTTGCAGGTAATTTAAATAAAGAATGATGTGAATATGTGTAGTCTACAAGTGAGTATTAATGTGAGTTTGTGAGTATGTTTTGCGGGGCATGACTGACGTCCTAAATTCAGGAGTGCTATCATGCCGCTACTAAGGTGGAGATCACCGTCCGTCTGAGGGACGAGGAGAATGCGCACAAGCGCAAGGCCACGAGCGAGGGCCAAAGTCCGCAGGGGTACGGGGGAGGAAAGAAGAAGAAGAAACCTTATTCCCAGCCCCAGAAGAGTCAGCACCAGGGTGATAAGGGCCAAGCCCAAACCACCACAGCTGAGGAGCCACTGAAGCTCACATATGCTTATGCGGCGAAACCCCTACGCTCTTACCCACCTAAGGGTAATTATCTAATTCTATGTGATAAGTTGAAGTGTATGTTGATAAGTTGTGAAACAAGTATTGAATGTGTATTGTGATAGCAGCTAGCACGGGCTCTGGACCGGAGCGCCACTATTACTGTAAGTGGTGCAATGGAGACCACCCCGGCAAGGACTGCAAGGGAAATGAAGTACAGTGTCGTTACTGTGAGAAGTGGGGTCACCGTGACTACGAGTGTTACCGGAACCCTAACAGCAGAGTCAACAAGCCCAAGGGGCAGTGGAAGGGTAAGGCCACAGCAGCTATTGATGGCCCGAAGACGGCTAACCAGCCACCCACAGATCAGAGACACACTGACTCCCAGAAGGGGAAGGGGTCGGGACCTAGCAAGGCCGCCCTGAATGTGGTGGACCGGTCTGAGGCGCCAGGGCCCTCTTCTAGACCAGGTACCGCCTAAACTGTTGAATATAATAAGTGATTGCATACCGCATTGCATGCATGTGTGTACTAGTGAGTCCAATGTGTCATCATGTGAGTGAAAAGTTAAAGTATAGTATGAAAGTCACCTAATAGAATAATTCTAAACTTAAAGGAACCTTCAATATATGTTATCCAATCCCACCCACACCAAACCCTGAAGAAACCACCATCAACATCACCGACTTTCCAATGGAGCAATGTCAGGTTATCCAGCCAGGTATGATACTCTTAAATGGATACCTGACACCGGAAGCACAAATCCATATCATCAGGCGATGCGATGAACTAGGAGCAAAACCAGGAGGTTTCTACACACCCGAACGGATCAAGAATGCAATTGAAGATGATGTGCATGGGTAAGGACTGGAACCCTTACACCAAGTCATATCAAGAAGTGCGAGCTGAAGATGGAGCAACAGTACCAAGTATACCCGAGGAGTTTCATGCGGTCATTAAACACGCCGTGGGAATTGCTCAAAAAGTTGAAACGGATTCAATTCCAGATGTGAAAGCAGATTTGTGTATTGTGAACTTCTACCAGAAAGGTGGACAATTAGGTTTACACCAAGATAAGGACGAGTCACCCGAGTCTCTAAGTAAGGGAGTACCCGTGGTGTCTTGGTCCATTGGTGATACCGCAGTGTTTGTGTATGGCGAGCAGAAGCGTGCTGATCTCGCAAGGAAGTTAATACTAAAGTCAAGAGATGTGTTAATCATGGGTGGGCAGTCAAGGATGCTATATCATGGCATCAGAAAGATCAAACTGAATACCGCACCATCGGCAGTGATCAATGCCACACACATGAAACCTGGACGTTTGAATTTGACCTTTAGACAGTTTTAAAGCCTTGTATAACTATGTAATATGTTAAGCCAGTATATGTTAAGGAAGTTATGTATGTGTTAAGTTATGTCAACAGTGTAAACCAACAATGTTGTAAGGGGAATGTGTTAATGAATAAAGTGGAGTTATTGAAGTATATCAACCGTGTTGTTACCCAGTACTCATTAATTTGCTAATGAATTAGGCTGTGCACTCGGAACGGGAGGTACACTGAGTGTCTGCAATGAGGCAGAAGCCGGCAAGAGCGGCACAATCCTCACCGGTACCTTTCCAGTCAATGGCGTGGACGCTTCGATCTTGTTCGACTCCAGAGCCTCGCACACATTTATTTCGCTATCTTTTGCGAAGAGGCTGGAGTTAGACGGTGATGAGATGCCAGACTTTCTAGTCACTCTCCCGTCAAAAGAACGGATCAGGTGCACCCGCTACCACCGAGATGCTATTGTAAGAATCAGAGATGAAGAGTTTCCGATCGACTTGATAGAGTTCGACGGACTTGGATTTGATGTGATTGTCGGGATGAACTGGTTGGAGCGGTACAAGGGCAGAATCCTATGTGCCGAGCATTGACTGCTTCTTCGGAGTCCATCTGGGGTTACTATATCTTACCGCCAGAGGCCCAGGGAGCCTTCGACTCAGATCATCACCGCCATGGCTATGTGTCGTGAACTGCAACGAGGGAGTGATGTATACCTCTGCTATGTCCAGGACATAGAGAGAGATCCAGAGTTTAGTCCTGATGTGCCGGTAGTGTCGGAGTTTCCTGATGTATTTCCTAAGGAACTGCCGGGCATGCCGCCAGCACGGGAAGTGGAGTTTGAGATTGACTTAGTTCCGGGCACTGGACCCATTGCGAAGGCACCCTATCGTATGGCTCCAGCAGAGATGACAGAGCTCAGGGAACAGCTGAGAGACCTACTCGACAAAGGGTTCATCCGCCCTAGCGTTTCACCATGGGGAGCGCCGGTCCTCTTCGTGAAGAAGAAGGACGGTAGCCTCCGCCTGTGTATTGACTATCGAGAGCTGAATGCTGTTACGGTGAAGAACCGTTACCCTTTACCACGCATCGACGATCTATTTGATCAGATGAGGGGAGCATCAGTATTCTTCAAGATAGACCTACGATCCGGATACCACCAGATTGCCATCTATGACAGTGATATCGAAAAGACAGCATTCAGAACGAGGTATGGACATTATGAGTTCACAGTTATGCCGTTTGGCTTATCAAATGCACCAGCTAAGTTCATGGACTTAATGAACCGCTTGTTCCAAGATCAGTTGGACAAGTCTGTGGTAGTCTTCATCGATGATATTCTTGTGTACTCGAAATCGAGAGGTGAGCACGAAAGCCACCTGAGGAATGTGTTACAAACATTGAGAAGGAATCAGTTGTATGCAAAGTTTTCGAAATGTGAATTTTGGTTGAACCAAGTATCCTTTCTTGGACATGTGATTTCTGAGGCCGGGATCGCTGTTGATCCGGCAAAGATTGATGCTGTGCGCACCTGGCCAAGGCCGAAGACAGTTACCGACATCAGGAGCTTCCTCGGTCTGGCAGGTTATTATAGGAGGTTTGTAAAGGACTTCTCCAGTGTCTCGAAGCCGATGACTTCCTTAATGAAGAAGGATGCACCATTCGAGTGGACAGTCGACTGTGAGAGTTCTTTCACGAGTCTCAAGGATGCTCTGACATCTGCACCAGTCCTGACTATACCAGACGGTCCAGATGGTTTTGAGGTCTATTGCGACGCATCAGGTAGAGGTATGGGTTGTGTATTGATGCATCACGGGAAGGTCGTAGCTTACGCCTCCCGACAGCTGAAGAAGCATGAGGAGAACTACCCTACCCACGATCTGGAGTTGGGTGCCATTGTCTTCGCATTGAAGATATGGCGACATTATTTGTATGGGGTAAGTGTGACAATCTATTCTGACCACAAAAGCTTAAAGTACTTGTTCACTCAGAAGGAGCTGAACATGAGACAAAGAAGGTGGGTTGAATTTCTCAATGACTAGGACATTAATCTGCAATATAAAGAGGGTAAGGCAAATGTGGTAGCTGACGCATTGAGTCGCCGAGCACACTCTCTCCATTCGCTAGTCTCTCATACTGGCTTGGTTGAAGAGGTGCGGAGTGCTCAGATGACGGATCAGTATATGCTGGAGATCCGGCAGAAGCTTATTGATGGCACATTCGAGGGTCAGAAGTACGACTTCTGACTCCACGATGATGACCTGATTAGGCTCAATGGCCGATTGTGTATACCTAGGAGTAGCGCTGAGTTGAAGGAGCGCATATTGAGTGAATCCCATTATTCTACTACTTCGATTCACCCCGGAGCTTCAAAGATGTATAAGGGTATGAAAAGATATTTTTGGTGGACTGGAATGAAAAAAGATGTAAGTGATTATGTGATGAGGTGTCTCACTTGCTAGAAGGTCAAGTTTGAGCACCGACGGCCTGGTGGTATGGTACAGCCAATGCCAGTGCCTAAGTGGAAGTTCCATGATATTTCCATGGACTTCGTAGTAGGGCTTCCGCCTACAAGGGGAGGTCTGAATATGATATGGGTTGTTGTTGACCGACTGACCAAGGTGGCCTGATTCATCCCGATGAAGGACACCTGGAAAGTGGCAAAACTGGCAGAACTCTTTGATAGAGAAATTGTAAGACATCATGGGGTACCGAAAACAATTATATCTGACAGAGATACCAGATTCTTATCGAGGTATTGGAAGTCTACACAAGAAGCATTGGGTACCGAACTGAAATTGAGTACAGCGTTTCACCCACAGACCGATGGTCAGAGTGAGCGCACCATACAGACACTTGAGGATATGCTACGTGCATGTGCACTTGACTTTCAGACCAGCTGGATTGATAAGTTACATCTGATCGAGTTTAGTTACAACAACAGTTATCATGCATCGATCAAGATGTCTCCCTTCCAGGCCTTGTACGGTAGACCATGCCGCACGCCATTATGCTGGGATGAGTCGAGTGAGACGGTCATTATAGCACCAGAGTATCTTGAACAAGTTCAGGCAGAAGTTCGCCAGATCCGGGCTAACATGAAGGCAGCTCAGGATAGACAAAAGTCGTACGCAGATGTGCGCAGACGTGACCTGGAGTTCGCCGTGGGCGATCAGGTATTTTTGAGAGTATCCCCCATGAAGGGAGTATTTCGTTTTGGACAGAAAGGCAAGTTGAGCCCAAAATATGTGGGGCCTTATGTTGTGACGGAGCGGATCGGCCCGGTAGCTTACAGACTTGATCTACCCGCCGAGCTGGGCAAGGTACATGATGTATTTCATGTGTCCCAGTTGAAGAAGTATATGTCTCATCCGTCTCATATGCTTCAGCCTGAAAGGCTAACCTTAGAGCCGACCATGCGATCAGTGGAGACTCCGGTACGGATTCTGGATACTAAGACTCGAGACACTCGCCATAAGTCTGTGAGACTGGTGAAAGTTCTTTGGTCTAACCAGGACATTGAGGAGGCCACTTGGGAGCTGGAAGAGAAGATGAAGGCGAAGTACCCGTCATTGTTTACTTCTTAGTGCTTATGTGTATAGGGTACTGGGCGTACCCCTTTTAAGGGGGGTAGAACCGTTTCGGTTATGTGTGTACGACGTGTATTTGAATACATCGTCTATGTTATGTTGTTATGTTACAGACCGTTGTGTTTGAATGATGTGGATGATGTTGTATGGACCTTGTGTCCAATGTTATGTACCCGATGTTATGTTGTATGGACCTTGTGTCCAATGTTATGCAAGTGTGTTGTCAATGATGTATGGAAGTATTGTTTATAAGTATTCCCGTGTTCTAACATTTAGGATATGTGGAAGTGTGAACTTTGAGGACAAAGTTCTTTTAAGGGGGGTAGATTGAAATACCCCAAACCTGAGTATATTGTTTAAACACCTAAATATGGTATATTAAGACTAAAAAGAGTCTTAGAAACATTAGTAAACAAATTTAAACAAAAGAAAACACAAAATGTGCTTTAAGGTCAATAAAGGCCAAAATGTGCTCTAAGCTTGGGATAAGCTTGGTTAAGACCTAATGAACTTACCAAGATCTTAATTATATGCTAATGAACATATTAAACCAATTACCAAAGAAAACCAAGCTTGGAAACAAGTTAAAACACAAAATGTGCTTTAAGGAGTCTTAAAGCACGTTTTTGAAAAATTGTCTTGAAAATGAGTTTTGTATGGCTAGATGTCCATCATTACTCTTTAATTAACATGTGTACTATATAGTATCACATTTGGAAGTCTATATCAATGGGAAATCAAAAATTTCACTTCTATGTGCCTTGTTTTTATGAATAGTGATTTTAATAAGCTATTTTGTAACATATGTTTGTATAAGTAATTAAATTGACAAATAAAGACTATATTACCCCTAAGTACTAATGGGGGCCGGTTTTCTTAAGTGTGGTGACTCACCACTCTCTTGTTAATGTATTAAGTAAGTAATGATAAATAAATAAAGTACTTTTTACTTTTTACTACAAATATCTTCAAAAGTAAGTGTATCTCATTCTCTCATTTCTTTCTCATTTCACACGGTTCCATGCTCTTCTTCAACCTCTCTTCTTGCTCTCTTTCACGGTAATACTCACCACCACCATTAAACTCAAGCTTTGACCTCTTGTAAAGTCTAGCTCACTTGTCCAAATCAAAAACAAACACCACCAATCTCTTCCTCTCATCAAGCTTTCATTCCTATCTTCTCAAAAATTCAAGAGCCCCATTTCGGTGCCATGGAGTTCCACCATTGAAGGAGCTTGAGCTTGTGTTTCTACATATTATTGATCTCCTTTGCTTCTAGGTAAGGAATCTCAAAGAAAAATCAAGTTTCTTCCATGTTTTTACCTTGACCGAAAATGCACATTAATGGTGCTCTTTGTGTGACTTTGTTCTAGCTTCATTCCAACCTTTCATGGACTAGGTGGAGTCCTCTCTTCATAGATATTCAAACTCTCTTCAAAGATCAAGGTAAAACAACTACATTAATGTTTTTGAAACAATGTAAAATTAGGGTTTACAATGAGATGAAGCTTAAAGCTTGAATACTCATTATGATGTTTGTATATTGTTTAGAACTTGACAAGGAATCAAATACCTTACCGGTTTTATAAGGAAACAAGAAAGAAGTTGTTGGAAAAGAGGTAAATATACTAACCTAATGTTGTTTAATGCCTTAGGAGAAATGAGCTTATAATGCTTGTTGAAACTACCTAAAGAGCAAATGACTTCTTCTTTAGTTAAAGGTTCTCAAGAGACTATGGTACTTAGTAAAAGGCATAGGTGTGTTGAGTGTTGTTGAGGTATTGGTTGCAGGTCAAAGGCAAAATATTGTGGAATGGAAATTCAGTGTTTATGATTTATGCATCTTAAGGGCCTAAGAGCCATGTCATTTAAGGGCCTAAGTGCCATGCAATTTAAATTATGCACTATATTGTGATGTAGTGTATATGAGTGAAGTTTGTGTATAAGAAAGTGCTTGATGGATTTTTAGTGTTCTTGGTTGTTTGTTGGTGAAAACAATATGTTTTGGTTTAGTAATGTTCTAGGAGAACCTATGTCGAAATTTAAGTAATAAACAAGAAGTTCTAAGAGTTTAAAATGAGTTTGATAAGTTAAGAAGTGTTTAGAATGGTTAGGTGCTTTCCTTGTGAAAGAAACATGCATTAAGGTGATTTAAGATGTGAGAAGGGATTAGGCAATGTTCTAGAGGATTTTATAATGCAAAAAGAATGTTTGGGATACACCAAAGTCATTTGGACTTATGTTAGGACTTAGGCAAACTTTGGTGAACAAGGAGAAAGTGTAAACTTGAAAAAGGATTTCAAGAAATGACATAAGGAGTTGATGGTAAGAAATGATGCTTGGGAGATGATGTTAAAATGAGGAGAAAGCATTTTGGGATAGTAGCTATCATAGGTATGAAACACCACTTGAAAAACTAAGGAGGAAAGAGTATAAGTGTTAGGAACTTTGGGAAGAAATGAGTAAAGGCTTAAGGAATTAGAAAATGAGTTTTATGAGTGTTTAAGGATGTCTTAAGGTGTGTTTGAAGTGCCCTAATGAGGTTAGGGGGTACTAGGATATATGGGGTGAAGTTTGGAGTTAAATGAGAAATGGAAAACAAGGGTCTGGGCCAGACCGAACTTGCGACCGAACTTGCAAGGTCGGTCGAGCCCAGTTTACCCTACGAGAATTGGCTTCTGGAATGGACCGACCTTGGGGACCGGACTTGCAAGGTCGGTCAGGCTTATATTTTGTGTACGGATTAAGTTACTGGAATCGACCGAACATGGGACCGGACTTGTCAAGTTCGGTCGGGCTGAATTTTCAAAGGGAAGAAACTCTCGGGAATGGACCGAACATGCGACCGAACTTACAAGGTCGGTCGGAGTAGGAAATTTTGACAGAAATATGTTCTGGAATGGACCGACCTTGTGCAAGGTCGGTCGGTAAGGTCGGTCGGTAAGGTCGGTCGGACCAAAACTTGTAAAAAAAAAAACAGAAAAGAATGTGACTTATGTAATTAACCCTAGGGTATAATGAAGGTAACCTAGGGTAAGTTAGACATTAAAAACATGTCATACAATCATGTTAAACATTTAGTAAGTTTGAAGTTAAATAAATAATTAACCGACGTTATTAACCATGTATAGGAGTGACCTACGGAGGAAATCAATCGAGGCAAGGACCAAGGTATGGTTTTCTTGCAGTCTGTTGTCTACCGGTTTACACCGGCTTGTGTGTTGTATGTTTTTCTGTGTGTTTATGACGTTATAAGATCTAACATGTAATGAGTTTATAGTTGTTCATGTTATTGTGATGTTATGATGTGACTCATTTCCCTTGTGTGTGTCTAACATGACTTACCACCTATTGTGTATTGGTTGTTAAGTTCCACCATGAACTTCTAACAAGTGTTAACTGGGAAGTGAGGAATCCGGTTGTCCGGTCATGCATGTAAGTTAAGAGTAGATATCTGAATCAGATTCGACTCTTATGTTGTTAAGATTGTTCTCCTTAATTTGGCGTTCGATCTCCCGCTAGCTTCCTCCAAAGCTTACCTATTCTGACTTATGATCGGTTTAGTGGGAACATGTGTTTGTGTGGTGTGTTCGGGTCACTATATCCGAACCATCTGTGACTTAAGTTACTCTTTCAAATAACAGAACGATAATGAGTGTGTGTAACGAGCTTAACATGAGGGTGAATCATTCTCTAGGCTCTTATGTTATTTGACCTTCTTGGCTTGTTATTGTGGAACGAAGATCCACTGTGTATGTGATGTTGTGCTGTGCACTATTGATGCTATGCCACATATTATGTTATGTTATGTATAAAAATGAATGCCATGTTATCATGACAATTAGTTGCGCGTATCCCGGTAGCCGATGGGCTGCGCGTTAACCATACCAGCCAAGGGTTGCTGACCCCCTCGGGGGCTCCATATTTTTACTGCAGGATGAGGATCGAGGAGGCAGAGTGGCTGTAGGATCTAGGCTGCAGTTGTATGTTGGTTTATTTTGGATGTTGAGCCCGGGATGCGCCTGTGCTCCCGTGGCATTATATTTTGATTCCGTTGAAATTACTATGGCGGTATATTGACAGTTTACAGTGAAGGAATGTAAGTAATACTCGGTATTGTATATGATGTATTTATGGTCTAGTTATATGCTCGGGAGTCTGATCATCAGACCGGTACACTTGTATTTATTCTGCCTTGTCAACCACGTGGGTGGTTGAGGGCGTTGTAGCACCGAAGCGTTAGTTATTGTTTAGTTATTTATTTTCGCTGCGATTTCATTTAGTTGTGAAGTACGTTGTAGGGGTGTTACAATTTGCTTAATTATTACCTATATAACAAGGTGTTTTAAGATAACCTTTTTATGTGTCCTTATTTACATTTACTTTTCTAACTGTTTTATTTTTACACACATTCACTCCTTAGACTATGTGTAATCCTTTTTTACTACATTTTAATAAACTTATGTCTTAAATACATTTTAGATTGTTTACAAAACCTAAGGTTTCAAAGGAATAACTCAACAAATCAATTTCCTTTATTATGTTTAGGATGGACAATATATCTACATAGAGTAGAATGTATCAAAGAATTAAATTCTGGTTCGTAAGCGAAATTGTTAATGATATGAAAATTCTCATATTTAATATTCAAATAACCTATCATTAATTCCCATTTGTAACACCCCTACTACGTACTTAATAATAACTGGAATCGCAGCGGAATTAAACCACTAAACAATAACTAACGATTGGTGCTACAACGCCGTCAACCACCCACGTGGTTAACAAGGCTGAATAAATACAAGTTGTACCGGTCTGATGATCAGACTCCCGAGCATAGAACTAAAACCATAAGTACATATACACATAACCGAGTATTTAACTTACAACCCATAATTATACACTATCACTGTAAACCTCCATTGTGCACTGTCAATAACTGAAATACATATTGCCACGGGAGCACAGGCGCATCCCGGGCCAACATCCAAAGGTACTCAAAAGTAAACTACATCCTGGGATCTAGAGCCACTCCGCTTCTTCGATCCTCATCCTGCAGTAAAAGAAATATGGATCCCCCGAGGGGGTCAGCAACCCTTGGCTGGTATGGCTAACGCGCAGCCCATCGGCTACCGGGATACGCGCAACCAATTGTCATGATAACATGGCATTCATTTTACACAATAACATCATATATACATTAGCATAGCAAGAATATTGCATAGCAAACAACTTCACACGTAACACACAAGAACGAATCCTTTTAGGAAACGAACCAACCAAGTTAGATCACATTGAGAGCATAGAGGATGTTGCCATACTCATACTAAGCTCGTTACATAACTCGTCACCGTCATTTAGAATTGAACGGATAACTTAAACACCAGGCGTGTCGGATATAGTGATCCCAAGCACACCGAATAAACATAGTATGCCCCTGTGGCCCGACGTGAGTCAGTAAAATAGCCTTGGATAAGCTAAAGGGAAGGTTGAAACCAAATTGGAAAACAACCTAAACATACAAAGAGAATCGAACCGGTAAATGACATCGACTCCCATACTCACACGCGTGGCCGGAACTACCGGACTCCTCACTTCCCCGTTAGCACTTGTTAGAAGACAACATTGCAACACAATACACAGATCACAATCAAGTGTTTAAGTCTTGTTAGACACACACAAGGGAAATGAGTCACATCTCAACAACATAATAATATGAACAACTGTAAACTCGTTACATGACTTAAGTCTTACAAAGTCATAAACACACAGAAAACAAACAACACACAAGCCGGTGTAAACCGGTAGGCAACAGACTGCAAGAAAACCATACCTTGGCCCTTGCTTCGACTGGTTCCCACCTTGAGAGAATCCTAAACACATTTAGTAACGTCGGTCAATTAACGCACTAGTCCACTGTTAACATTACTACTTCACATTTCTAGTTATCTCATTTCCACATTTTGTTTTAACTTCTCATCTTTTAAAATGTCATTATAACACTCCTAACATGACCTACATAACCTATAATCATCTCTAACTTATCCCCATCTTTAGACATCATTTAATACCTAAAAACCAAGTTTTATAGTGGTCCGGGACTTGGTCCCCAACTAAGGTCCCGGACCTACACTTAACAATCCTCTCGGTCTCTTTTAATGGGGTGGTCCGGGACTTCATACAGGTCCTAAGTCCCGGACCATTCTAGGCAAAAAAACTCTCGGGTAATTTAAGGGGTTGGTCCGGGTCCTTGTACAAGACCCAAGTCCCGGACCTAAAACTATGTAAAACTCTCGGCCTATTTTGCACCCCTGGTCCGGGACATGACCCATGACTTAGGTCCCGGACCCAACCTACAGAATCGACGTACTTGCAATTTTTCAAGTCCTGCTGCTTAAGTTCTTTACACCCATCATATGTATAAACTTCCCAGTACACTCTTATACTCAAAACTTCACCAAATATACACCACATTACAACATAGTGCACAATTTAAATTGCATAGCACTTAGGCTCTTAAAATGCGTAAATCTTAAACACTGAATTTCCCACAATATATTTGCCTTTGACCTGCAAATACACACAACAATACGTATGTCCTTTACTAGTCTTTGAGAACATTTTTCTAAGTCATTTACCATTGGCTCTTTAGGTAGTTTCAAAAGACAACATACGTTCATTTTCCAAAGGAATTTCAAGCTATTTTTGGTTAGCATAATTACCTCCTTTCCTCACAACTTCTTTCTTGTTTCAGAAATCGGTAAGGATATTTGCTTGCTTGTCAACTTAGAACTTGAAGAGAGTTTGGAAACGTGTCAAGAGAGGACTCCACCCAGTCCTTGAAAGGTTGGAATGAAGCTAAACAAGGCAACGTAAGGACACCATTTAAACAATTTTCGGACAACATAAAACATGAAGGAAACATCATTTTTCTTTGAGTTTCCTTACCTTGAAGCAAAGGAGAACAATAATATATGAAAAGATGAACTCAAGCTCCTTCCATGGAGATTCCTCTTGGCACCAAAATGGAGCTCTTGAAGATTTGAAAGGACTAAGTTGAAGAGCTTGATGAGACTAAGAGATCGGTGGTCTTAGTTTTTGATTTGGACAAGTGAGCTAGGAGTTACATGGATTTGAAGATGAAGTCTGGTGGTGGTGTTGTATTACGTGAAAGAGAGCAAGGAAGGGGATGGGCTACGTGAGACAGCAGAGGAAATGAAGGAATGAAGGAATGAAAGAATCACTGATTGTAGTTGCTTTTTGAAGATATTTGTTACGTAAAGCAAATAGTGCTTTTCTAATTACTTACTTATTTACTCAATCAGTTAGCAAGGGTGGTGACTCACCACATGCAAAACCGGCCCCCATTAAACATAAGGGGTTAATTAGTCTTTATTGCTCAATTAAATTACTTATGTTAACATATGTTACAAACTAGCTTATTTAGTTACTATTCATAAAAACAAGGCACTTAGAAGTGAAATTTTGATTTCCCATTGATTTAAACTTCCAAATGTGATACTAAGTAGTACACATATTAATTAAAGAGTAATGATGGACATTTAGCCATTCAAAACCCATTTACAAGACAATTTTTCGAAAACGTGCTTTAAGACTCCTTAAAGCACATTTTGTGTTTTAACTTGTTTCCAAGCTCGGTTTTCTTTGGTAATTGATTTAATAGGCTCATTAATATATAAGTAAGGTCTTGGTAAGTTCATTAAGCCTTAACCAAGATTATTCCAAGCTTAGAGCATATTTTGTCCTTATTGCCTTTTAGGCAATTAATTGTATTTACTATTTATTAAATTGTTTACTAATGTTTCTAAGACTCTTTTTAGTCTTAATAATTTATTATTTAATGTTTAAACAACTTATTAAGGTTTGGGGTATTTCAATCTACCCCCCTTAAAAGAACTTTGTCCCCAAAGTTCATACTTCCCACATATCTTATATTCTAAAACATGGGAATCACTTATGAAGCAATACTTCCATAACAACATTAACAACATTCTTACATAATATCGGACACAAGGTCCTAACAACATAACATCACTCAGACACAACGGTCTGTAACATAACAATATGACAACATGACATAAACAACAACATAGACAATGTATTCAAATACATGCCGTACACTCCTAACCGAAACGGCTCTACCCCCCTTAAAATAGGGGTACGCCCCGTACCCTATACATAAACACTAAGAAGTAAACAACAACGGGTACTTCGCCTTCATCTTATCTTCCAGCTCCCAAGTGGCCTCCTCGACGTCCTGGTTAGACCAGAGGACCTTCACCAGTCGTACAGACTTATGGCGAGTGTCTCGAGTCTTAGTATCCAGAATCCGTACGGGAGTCTCCACTGATCGCATGGTCGGCTCTAAGGTTAGCCTTTCAGGCTGAAGTACATGAGACGGATGAGACATATATTTCTTCAACTGGGACACATGGAATACATCATGTACCTTGCCCAGCTCAGCGGGTAAATCAAGTCTATAAGCTACTGGTCCTATCCGCTCCGTCACAACATAAGGCCCCACATATTTTGGGCTTAACTTGCCTTTCTGGCCAAAACGAAACACTCCCTTCATGGGGGATACTCTAAGAAACACCTGATCGCCCACGGCGAACTCCAGGTCACGTCTGCGCACATCAGCGTACGACTTCTGTCTATCCTGAGCTGCTTTCATGTTAGCCCGGATCTGGCGAACTTCTGCCTGAACTTGTTCCAGATACTCTGGTCCTACAATGACAGTCTCACTAGACTCATCCCAGCATAATGGCGTGCGGCATGGTCTACCGTATAAAGCCTGGAAGGGAGACATCTTGATCGAAGCATGGTAACTATTGTTGTAACTAAACTCGATCAGATGTAACTTATCAATCCAGCTGGTCTGAAAGTCAAGTGCACATGCACGTAACATATCCTCAAGTGTCTGGATAGTGCGCTCACTCTGACCATCTGTCTGTGGGTGAAACGCCGTACTCAATTTCAGCTCGGTACCCAGTGCTTCTCGTGTGGATCTCCAATACCTCGATAAGAATCTGGTATCTCTGTCAGATACAATCGTTTTCGGTACTCCATGATGTCTTACAATTTCTCTGTCGAAGAGCTCTGCAAGTCTTGCCACTTTCCAGGTGTCCTTCATCGGTATGAATCGGGCCACCTTGGTCAGTCGGTCAACAACAACCCAAATCATATTCAGACCTCCCCTTGTAGGCGGAAGCCCTACTACAAAGTCCATAGAAATGTCATGGAACTTCCACTCAGGCACTGGCATTGGCTGCACCATACCACCAGGCCGTCGGTGCTCAAACTTGACTTTCTGACAAGTGAGACACCTTAACACATAATCATTTACATCCTTTTTCATTCCAGCCCACCAAAAATAACGTTTCATACCTTTATACATCTTTGAAGCTCCGGGGTGAATCGATGTCGTAGAACAATGGGATTCACTCAGTATGCGCTCCTTCAGCTCAGCGCTACTCCTCGGAATACACAGTCGGCCATTAAGCCTAATCAAGTCATCGTCATGGAGTCTGAAGTCATACTTCTGACCCTCAAATGTATCATCAATAAGTTTCTGTCTAATCTCCATCATGTACTGATCCGTCATCTGAGCACTCCGCACCTCTTCAACCAAGCTAGTATGAGAGACCAGCGAATGGAGAGAGTGTGCTCGGCGACTCAGTGCGTCAGCTACCACATTTGCTTTCCCCTCTTTGTACTGCAAGTTAATGTCATAATCGTTTAAAACTCAACCCACCTTCTTTGTCTCATGTTCAACTCCTTCTGAGTGAACAAGTACTTTAAACTCTTGTGGTCGGAATATTGTCACTTACCCCATACAAATGATGTCGCCATATCTTCAGTGCGAAGACAATGGCACCCAATTCTAAATCGTGGGTAGGGTAGTTCTCTTCGTGTTTCTTCAGCTGTCGGGAGGCGTATGCTACGACCTTCCCGTGTTGCATCAACACACAACCCATACCCTTACCTGATGCGTCGCAATAGACCTCAAAACCATCTGGACCGTCTGGTATAGTCAGGACTGGTGCAGATGTCAGAGCATCTTTAAGCTTCTGAAAAGAAATCTCACAGTCTTCTGTCCACTCGAATGGAGCATCCTTTTTCATCAAGGAAGTCATCGGCTTCGAGACACTGGAGAAGTTCTTCACAAATCTCCTATAATATCCTGCCAGACCGAGGAAGCTCCGAATATCGGTAACCGTCTTCGGCCTAGGCCAGGTGCGTACTGCATCTATCTTTGCCGGATCAACAGCGATCCCGGCCTCAGAAATCACATGACCAAGAAAGGAAACTTGGTTCAACCAAAATTCACACTTAGAAAATTTCGCATACAACTGATTCTTTCTCAACGTCTGTAACACATTTCTCAGGTGACTTTCATGCTCACCTCTTGATTTCGAATACACAAGTATGTCATCGATGAAGACTACCACTGACTTGTCCAACTGATCTTGGAACAAGCGGTTCATTAGGTCCATAAACTTAGCTGGTGCATTGGATAAACCAAACGGCATAACCGTAAACTCATAATGTCCATATCTGGTTCTGAATGCTGTTTTCTCAATATCACTGTCCTTAACGGCAATCTGATGATAACCGGATCGTAGATCTATCTTGGAGAACACTGATGCTCCTCTCAACTGATCAAATAAGTCGTCGATGCGTGGTAAAGGATAACGGTTCTTCACCGTAACTGCATTCAGCTCTCGATAGTCAATACAAAGGCGGAGGCTACCGTCCTTCTTCTTCACGAAGAGGACCGGCGCTCCCCATGGTGAAACACTAGGGCGAATAAATCCCTTGTCAAGTAGGTCTCTCAGCTGCTCCTTGAGCTCAATCATCTCTGCTGGAGCCATACGATAGGGCGCCTTCGCTATTGGTCCGGTGCCCGGAACCAAATCAATCTCAAACTCAACTTCCCGTGCTGGCGGCATGCCCGGCAGTTCCTTAGGAAATACATCAGGAAACTCCGACACTACCGGCACATCTGGGCTAAACTCTGGGTCTCTCTCTATGTCCTGGACATAGCAGAGGTATACATCATTCCCTCGTCGTAGTTCATTATACATAGCCATGGCGGTGATGATCTGAGTCGAAGGCTCCCTGGGCCTCTGGCGGTATGATATAGTAACCCCAGACGGACTCCGAAGAAGCAGTCGATGCTCGGCACACAGGATTCTGCCCTTGTACCGCTCCAACCAGTTCATCCCGATAATCACATCAAAACCAAGTCCATCGAACTCTATCAAGTCGATTGGAAACTCCTCATCTCTGATTCGTACAACAACACCTCGGTGGTAGCGGGCACACCTGATCCGCTCTTTCGACGGGAGAGTGACTAGGAAGTCAGGCATCTCTTCACCGTCTAACCCCAGCCTCTTCGCAAAAGACAGCGAAATGAATGTATGTGAGGCTCCAGAGTCGAACAAGATCGATGCATCCACGCCATTGACTGGGAAGGTACCGGTGAGGATTGTGCCGCTTTTGCCGGCTTCTGCTTCATTGCAGACACTCAGTATTCCTCCCGTTCCGAGTGCACAGCCTAATTATTGGCAAACTATAAGTATATAGTACAACACGGTTCACATATTTCAAAACAACTCCACTTTATTTATTAACATTTCTTTACACCATAAGTTGGTTTACACTGCTGACATAATTAACACATGATACATCCCCAACATACACTGGTTTAACACATTACAATATTACACAGGGCTAAAACTGTCTGAAGGTCAAATTCAAACGTCCGGGTTTCATGTGTGTGGCATTGATCACTGTCGAAGGTGCGGTATTCAGTTTGATCTTCTTGATACCGTGGTATAACATCCTTGACTGCCCACCCATGATTAACACATCTCCTGATTTCAGTATCAACTTCTTTGCGAGGTCACCACGCTTCTGCTCGCCGTACATAAAAACTGCGGTATCACCAATGGACCAAGACACCACGGGTACTCCCTTACGTAGAGACTCGGGTGACTCGTCCTTATCTTGGTGTAAACCTAAACGTCCACCTTTCTGGTAGAAGTTCACAACACACAAATCTGCCTTTACACTTGGTATTGAATCGGATTCAACTTGCTGAGCAATCCCCACGGCGTGGTTAACAACCGCAAGGAACTCCTCAGGTATCATCGGTACAGTCGTTCCATTCTCAACTCGCTTGTCTTGATATGTCTTGGTGTAAGGATTCCAGTCCTTACCCATGCACATCATCTTCAATTTCATTTTTGACCCACTCGGGTATTCGGGTGTGTAGAAACCTCCTGGTGTTGTTCCCAGTTCGTCGCATCGTCGGATGATGTGGATTTGTGCTTCCGGTGTCAGGTATCCATTTAAGAGTATCATACCTGGCTGGATGACCTGACATTGCTCCATTGGAAAGTCGGTGATGTTGATGGTGGTTTCTTCAGGGCTTGGTGTGGGCGGGATTGGATAGCAAATATTGAAGGTTCCTAGGTTTTCAATTTACCTATTTAGGTGACTTTCACATCATACTTTAATTCTTTACTCACATAGTAATACATTTAAACTCACTAACACGCATGCATGTAATGCGGTATACAATCACTTATTTTGTTTCACGGTTTAGGCGGTACCTGGTCTAGAAGAGGACTCTGGTGCCTCAGACCGGTCCACCACATTCAGGGCGGCCTTGTTGGATCCCGATCCCTTCCCTTTCTGGGCATCAGTATACCTCTGGTCGGTAGGTGGCTGATTAGCCGACTTCGGGCCTTCGGTAATCGCAACGGCCTTACCCTTCCACTGTCCCCTAGGCTTGTAGTTCCTGCCATTCGGGTTCTGGAAGCACTCGTAATCACGATGCCCCATCTTCTTGCAGAATCTGCACTGCACATCATTTCCCTTGCAGTCCTTGCCGGGGTGATCTCCGTTGCACCACTTACAGTAATAGTGGCGCTCCGGTCCAGAGCCCGTGCTAGCTGCCAACACATCACACATTCAGTACACACTTTTCATTATAACATCACACACTTAAACTCATTATTCAGAATTAATTGGTTACCCTTGAATGGCTGAGAGCGCAGGGGCTTAGCCGCATAGGCATAAGTGGTGAGCTGCAATGGCTCCTCAGCAGTGGTGGTCTGGGGCTGGCCCTTGCCACCCTGTTGCTGTCCTTTCTGGGGCTGAGGGTATGGCTTTTTCTTCTTTCCACCCCCAAACCCTTACGTGCTTTGACCCTCTGATAAGTGTCTAAATGAGCATATTATTTAGGTGTATTTCATGTATAATATTAGCACTTTTCTTGCTCATTTCTCCACTTCGGTTAGTTTTCCTCTAAGTTTATATTTTATTGTTTATCTCACAAAATTATTGGTTTAACATGAGGAAAACCAAGCCGGGAGTGAAGTAGACAAAGAGACGAACGCGTAGACGCAAACGGCTCAGAAAACGGAGTCCAAACGAAAAATCTAGAGCCGGTCAAAGTTTGAAGGAAAATAGGCCACGGTCAAGGGTGCAACCGCCCCATAACAGGCGGACACCACCACACCAACCGCCAGGCGGACACCACCACACCGACCGCCTACTATCTGGCGGACACCACATGCTCAACCGCCAGGCGGTCACCACCACCTCTACCGCCACTTATCAAGCGGTCTCACAGGCGGACACCACACCATCAACCGCCACTTATCAGGCGGTCTTCCACAGGCGACACTAGCGCGGACACTAAAATCGCGCCCGAACATAGTTTTCTTCTTCGCGCGACTCTGCAACTCGCCTTATCTATCTACCCGCCGTCGCCTACCTTATTTCGCTCACGCGTATCCAGCTCCTGTCCCCTGCATTAAATGAAGCAATCAATGCTTCAATCAGTGAAGAAATCAACAGAGGCAATCAACTGCAAGTCTTCTACGTAGTCTTCATTTCTTCTATAAAACCCATTCCCTACAGCCTTGTACGAGTGCACGGAGAAAACCTGAAAATCACTCACACTCACCTCATCTCATTCTTCCAGTAAATCGCTCCCGTATACCATTTCACTCCATTAATTCTCTAATTCACCCACTTCACTTATAATAGCCTACGTACATGTTTCACTCTTCGACCTCTCCATTTCTCCATTTACTAATCATGTCTCCGTGCTGTTATTACGTCCAACCTCTGTCAGATTTATTACCAGTTAATATGTCTGGCTAAGGAGGATTTGCTCGGGCAAGGTTTTTAATTATGGTTTTTTAATTATGTAATCAATATTCTACCGGTTTTAATAAATACAGTTCGTTACGCTTAAAGGATTTCTCTCACCATTTTAATAAATTACATGAATTTATTAAAATGCTTTCCTAAGTCTATTTTGATCAGACCAGGTGATAAATAGACAGGTTATTTAAGCCGTAAATCTGGAGAAAACTTATTATGATTTAATAAGTTAGTATTTACAGATGCAATTATAATTCCTTGAATTTAATGTCCGTTTACATAGTATTGCTCGAACCTTGATTAGAGAGCACGAGCATTTTCTGGTAAATGAGTTCTTAAGGGTCTATGACTTAGTCCTTAGGATAATAACAGGAATTTTGCCAAATTAATTTATTAAACCGTAGGATAGATAGAGATAGCATAATTAATCAGATTATATAAAACCTGAACCCGGAGTTCCATTTAATTCATCTGCACTCAGAAATTTAATCTGCTCTTCTAATTCTCTAAAAAACAAGTCAATTAACTTCCCCCCTTTTGTGACAAGCTTAGGAACTATTTTAGCTCGCTATAAGTCCCACGGTTTGACCCCGGCCGCTTCTGTCTTCTACACTACTATGACCGGGTTTTAATTTGCAGCCCGACGGATATTTTGAGTATTAATTTTTCTTTTAATAACTACACTCTTCTAAATCACTCACGATAAATCCATTCTGCAAAATGGCGCCGTTGCCGGGGACTTGATTTAATCTAGTCCCTAAGCCCCGGTTAATTCACCTGTTTTAATTACAATAATCTGTTAATCTACTAATAAAAAAAACTGTTAATCCAATTTTGGACATATAACCTCGGACATCTGACTTGGACATGGACATCTAACTTCTGATCTGACTTGGACATCTGACTACTAATTGTTAATATTATTGTCATTTATTTCTTGTTATTTTTCGTTCCATTGTCTCTAACTACTAACTTAAATTTCCAGTCATTTCGTTCCATTGTTATTTCGTTCCATTGTCATTTCTTTCCATTGTATACTAACTACTAACTTTAAATTTCTGTCTACTAATTCCTAACATTTTTATTATTCTAACGTATAACCAGTTCTTTTCTCTGTTTTGAGTGGTGTATGCCTTTCACCAGGTCACAGAGCCTCCCAGAGAATATTAATCACACGGTTGGTTACATCCCAGAAATCGAGAGAACCTTTCTGCGCAATCTCAGGCAGAGACGAACTCAACAAACATACCACCACAGTGATAGATTCTGACCCGGAAGCTAACATGGCAGCTACACCAGCAACGGTTCGAAATATCAACAGGCCGTCTAACCAAGGACAACAGCCTGCCATCGTCCTTCCTCACCTTAGCCCATCCGAATACGATGAGTGGCAGAAGCTGAAGCCATATCATCAGATTCGATGTGTGAAGGAGTTGGGCATGTTTGATGGCACCAGTCCAGACGAAGCCCTGTTCATGTTACAAAATTCTTACAACATGCCAATAGCCTTACTGCAACCGACGCAGTACTTCAATATGCAAGATTGTCTTTATTCCCACACAGCCTGACGGGAAACGCGAGCAAGTGGTATCATAGCTTAACACCGAGTACCATTGGTACCTGGGACGACATGGCCACCAAGTTCTATGACAAATTCCTACCTCCGAGCCGAACTTTGGAGATGATTGCTGAAATTTATAATTTCAAGCAACCAGGGTCGGAGAATATTTGTGAAACTTGGGACCGTTTCAAAGGTCTACTACTCACTTGTCCTCACCACGGTCTGACGAAGGAACAAGTATCACAATTGTTTTACAAGGGCTTGATCGGTCCGTGCAGAACAATGGTGTTATCTTCGTTAGGGGCTGACGTTCTGAAAAAGCCGGGAGCACAATTTCTGAACAGCATGGAGTCTCTCTGTGAGGAAATTAGAGACTGGGCCTCCGGTGGATCAAGGAGCGGTACTCCAGGATTATATCATGTTGGGGAAAGTGATAACAAGTTCGATCAATTAATGAAAAGCCATGAGCAACTCATGGAAAGCAATGCTCAGCAAGCAACAAAAGTGAGCACTCTACAGAAAGTGGTCGAACAGATGGCTATGAATTCCTTCCCTCAGCAAGCTAAGTCGATGATTTCCCGACCACCTACTACCCCTCCAGGCTATGCTCCTCAATCTCAACCATCACCAACAATTTCTTGTACGCAATGTTGCGGGCCTCATGACTATGAACAATGCCCCCAACTACAAGAAATGAAAGCAGCGGAGGAAGCAAACTACATCACCAACAACTCAGGATACAGACAACCATGGCAACGTAACATGCAATCCAACCTTAGCTACTCAAACACCGGAAATATCCAAAACCCACATACCCTACAAACATCCCAAAATTACAGACCTCAGTCCAATTTCCAAGGAGGCCAAGGCAATATCAACAACAGCCTTATGGCAATGAAGCTTCATCGAGCCGACCAGCTCCACCTCCTTCGAATCCTGAGTCTGATATGTCTCAGATGCAGGAAATGTTTAAGGCGATGATGGGTAAATCCGAGATACGCAAGAAGAGGTCGCAGCTCTGCGCAAAGACCAAAAAGCCTTGCAGTCTCAATCAACAGCTCTACTCAACAAAGACCTCCTGGCCAACTCCCCTCACAGACCAATCCAAACCCAAAAGAGTATGCAAAAGCAATTTACATAGTGGACCAACCCATCACATTAGCTCAAAGGGAGCAACAACCCGAGAGTGAAATGGTCCCTGAAGTGGAGCAGCAGGCCGAGGAAGAATACCTCGACATGAACCAAATGAAGCTCTATGCCAAATTAGTTGCGATAAACGAAATGATGGAAGGTCCACTAGACCTTACATCACAGCAACCGGAGAGCAAACTGGTTCATGTAGTGGACGATTTACCTGAGGATTTGAGTTACTCAATACCACCACCCCCGTTCGAAAATGAGCAAACGGTATCAAACCTTCTGCTTGAGCTTGAAGACAAGCCATCAGAGGACAACTTCTACCTCAACTTCATGGAGTCTCCTCCCTCTGAAGTCAATTACCGTTATTTTCCCTCCTTCTCTGTGCTATACCCAGACAATGAGGATTGTTACATCCTCGAGAATGAAGAGGAGGAAATGCTCGCTCCCGCCAGAACATCCAAACAAAATACCAATATCACCTTCGAGGAACCACCTCCCTCTGAAGTTGAATTCAACCAAGGCTCTTCCTTTGAGCCTCTCAAAGAAGACGAGGATTATTACATCCTCAAATTCGAAGAGGAAAAGCCATCCAACTTTGATCTTCATCTGGAGGATCACAGCCTTCCCCTCTTGTGCAACAAAGAAGTAGGGTGGAAACTCGCAGTCGGCTCGCTGAGTGAGAAGGCCATCTTTCCATTTGATCCAGGGTCAGAATTTGAAGATACAAATTTCCCAGAAGTTCTCCCTGAACCACTCAACGCAGTTAAGGATGTCTTCATCCTTAAATTTGAAGAGGATGATACTCACACTAAGGATCATCCATTGGAAAATTTGGGCCCTTCGACAAAGAAAAATAATGCCCACCCCACCCACCCGTTGAAGCTCACTTCCACCTTCATTTTCGTTCCAGAGGGGAAATTTACATCCTCGACTTTGAGCAAGCACCACCACTACCTTCTTGCACCCATACGGCTCACCAACAAAGGGAGAATGTTTACATTCTCCAATTTGAGGAAGCACTACAACCATCACCCGGTTTTCACTACAAGATTAATGCCAGCAATAACCTCCTTCAAAACCAGGTTTTGTGGAGTTTGTCTCTTCCTACTATCATTGTTGCCATAATACTTTGTTTTGATCCAGGTGGTTCGATCCTACATATTGCCAATTTCCTGATCCCGGTACTGCCATTGTCAACATTCATTTATGATCCGGGATAATAAAATACGTCTAGCTAGAGACGTTAAACCCGGGCAGCTCGGTGGGAGGCAACCCACTATCTATCTTTTATCTTTCCTTTAATTTAAATGTTTTTTTCCTTTTTGTACTATATTTCCCTTTTATTTGCTATAATAAAATGCAGGCTTCACTTGAGTTCTTCTCGCTGTGTAGAATATTCTTTACAGGTTAATTCATGACATTCCACAGCAACACTCAAGTGTGGGGGAGCTCTACACACTCTACGAAATCTGGGGAGTACACTCTTTCCTTTACTAATTGCATGCCCTATTAATTTTATTTCCTACGCAATGAGGGCATTGCTTAAACTTAAGTGTGGGGGAAGAGCCTTTCAGGACATTTATGCTTAAATTGTCAATCTCTCTGCTTATCTTCTGCTTACCTCGCATTTGTTCAAAAATTGAATTATGTACCCTGCTAATGTAGGTTGTTCTCTTTAAAAACAAATACTATTATGAATTGTGGATAAAGGGTACAAATTTTTAAAAAATTTTCATTTGATTACTTTTGAGGAGCATTTTTATATGCGGTGTGACCAAATAATCTGCAAATGGTTGGATTTTATTGCTCAGGGTTTCTTTCTGTCTTCTCTCTTAGGGATTGCTAAGGGGTATTTCTCTGTTAAAAAAAAGAAGAAGTAACAAAAAATAAGGGACTTTCGAGACACCATTGGTAACCAACAAAAGAGAGTTGAGTGTTCTTGAATACAAAGGCGTGATGCCTATATTTTCTCATCTCTGCAAAAGTGAAGCAAATGCATAAATCTTTTCTTCCTTTTATTTTCTCCTCAATGCCCATTCTTGAGAAAGTTGGCCATGGTAAAAGTTCTCGGAGTCACCAAAACAAAAGAAACATTGAAGTACCTTAGATCATACCCCGAAATTCTAATTTTGTTTTCACCTTGAGCACACCTATGCCACCAGCAGATAATTTTTCACACTCCTCAATAAGTTTTAGAGATCATAAACTATTGACTTTTTTATCCTACCCTTCATAATAATATTTGTTAGTATTGAGCATTTCCTACTTGCTTAGGTACATGGTTTTACTTGAGGACAAGCAAAAAGATAAGTGTGGGGGTGTGATAAGTGTCTAAATGAGCATATTATTTAGGTGTATTTCATGTATAATATTAGCACTTTTCTTGCTCATTTCTCCACTTCGGTTAGTTTTCCTCTAGTTTATGTTTTATTGTTTATCTCACAAAATTATTGGTTTAACATGAGGAAAACCAAGCCGGGAGTGAAGTAGACAAAGAGACGAACGCGTAGACGCAAACGGCTCAGAAAACGGAGTCCAAACGAAAAATCTAGAGCCGGTCAAAGTTTGAAGGAAAATAGGCCACGGTCAAGGGTGCAACCGCCCCATAACAGGCGGACACCACCACACCAACCGCCAGGTGGACACCACCACACCGACCGCCTACTATCTGGCGGACACCACATGCTCAACCGCCAGGCGGTCACCACCACCTCTACCGCCACTTATCAAGCGGTCTCACAGGCGGACACCACACCACCAACCGCCACTTATCAGGCGGTCTTCCACAGGCGGACACTAAAATCGCGCCCGAACATAGTTTTCTCTTCGCGCGACTCTGCAACTCGCCTTATCTATCTACCCCGCCGTCGCCTACCTTATTTCGCTCACGCGTATCCAGCTCCTGTCCCCTGCATTAAATGAAGCAATCAATGCTTCAATCAGTGAAGAAATCAACAGAGGCAATCAACTGCAAGTCTTCTACGTAGTCTTCATTTCTTCTATAAATACCCATTCCCTACAGCCTTGTACGAGTGCACGGAGAAAACCTGAAAATCACTCACACTCACCTCATCTCATTCTCTTCCAGTAAATCGCTCCCGTATACCATTTCACTCCATTAATTCTCTAATTCACCCACTTCACTTATAATAGCCTACGTACATGTTTCACTCTTCGACCTCTCCATTTCTCCATTCACTAATCACGTCTCCGTGCTGTTATTACGTCCAACCTCTGTCAGATTTATTACCAGTTAATATGTCTGGCTAAGGAGGATTTGCTCCGGGCAAGGTTTTTAATTATGGTTTGTTTAATTATGTAATCAATATTTCTACCGGTTTTAAAATACAGTTTTACGCTTAAAGGATTTCTCTCACCATTTTAATAAATTACATGAATTTATTAAAATGCTTTCCTAAGTCTATTTTGATCAGACCAGGTGATAAATAGACAGGTTATTTAAGCCGTAAATCTGGAGAAAACTTATTATGATTTAATAAGTTAGTATTTACAGATGCAATTATAATTCCTTGAATTTAACGTCCGTTTACATAGTATTGCTCGAACCTTGATTAGACCGAGCATTTTCTGGTAAATGAGTTCTTAAGGGTCTATGACTTAGTCCTTAGGATAATAACAGGAATTTTGCCAAATAATTTATTAAACCGGTAGAGATAGCATAATTAATCAGATTATATAAAACCTGAACCCGGAGTTCCATTTAATTCATCTGCACTCAGAAATTTAATCTGCTCTTCTAATTCTCTAAAAACAAGTCAATTAACTTCCCCCCTTTTGTGACAAGCTTAGGAACTATTTTAGCTCGCTATAAGTCCCACGGTTTGACCCCGGCCGCTTCTGTCTTCTACACTACTACGACTGGGTTTTAATTTGCAGCCACGGATATTTTGAGTATAAACTTCCCAGTACACTCTTATACTCAAAACTTCACCAAATATACACCACATTACAACATAGTGCACAATTTAAATTGCATAGCACTTAGGCTCTTAAAATGCGTAAATCTTAAACACTGAATTTCCCACAATATATTTGCCTTTGACCTGCAAATACACACAACAATACGTATGTCCTTTACTAGTCTTTTTGAGAACATTTTTCTAAGTCATTTACCATTGGCTCTTTAGGTAGTTTCAAAGGACAACATACGTTCATTTTCCAAAGGAATTTCAAGCTATTTTTGGTTAGCATAATTACCTCCTTTCCTCACAACTTCTTTCTTGTTTCAGAATCGGTAAGGATATTTGCTTGCTTGTCAACTTAGAACTTGAAGAGAGTTTGGAAACGTGTCAAGAGAGGACTCCACCCAGTCCTTGAAAGGTTGGAATGAAGCTAAAACAAGGCAACGTAAGGACACCATTTAAAACAATTTTCGGACAACATAAAACATGAAGGAAACATCATTTTTCTTTGAGTTTCCTTACCTTGAAGCAAAGGAGAACAATAATATATGAAAAGACGAACTCAAGCTCCTTCCATGGAGATTCCTCTTGGCACCAAAATGGAGCTCTTGAAGATTTGAAAGGACTAAGTTGAAGAGCTTGATGAGACTAAGAGATCGGTGGTCTTAGTTTTTGATTTGGACAAGTGAGCTAGGAGTTACATGGATTTGAAGATGAAGTCTGGTGGTGGTGTTGTATTACGTGAAAGAGAGCAAGGAAGGAGATGGGCTACGTGAGACAGCAAGAGGAAATGAAGGAATGAAAAGAATCACTGATTGTAGTTGCTTTTTGAAGATATTTGTTACGTAAAGCAAATAGTGCTTTTCTAATTACTTACTTATTTGCTCAATCAGTTAGCAAGGGTGGTGACTCACCACATGCAAAACTGGCCCCCATTAAACATAAGGGGTTAATTTGTAACACCCCTACCATTAATACAATGCTTACCGTCCAATCTCCTTACACATCAGATACACGCAGCGGATACATACTTACATACAGTGGGTGATACAACGCCGTTAGTCACCCACGTGACTAACAAGGCTACTACTTCTACTTACAGCATCGGTCTGATGGACCGGAATCCCGAGTACTACACTTCCACGACACATACTCCATTCATCAAATGAATACTACAAGATTCCATTCAATACTTTACTCCTTCGTAATCCATACAATACAAAAGTAACCGAGTTTACTAGGTTCCCAGTACAATTACAATGCTTCTTCCAAGTTCATACATTCTCACTAAGAGGCTACTTACTACCCTTCCTCACACGCTACTTACTTCTAAATACAAGGGTGTGCCTCCGGTCTCTTCCTTGACCATATTCGTTTCGGGTACCTGCACACTAAAAAAAGTCCCCCGAAGGGGTCAGCTTTCGCCGAGCATGATAAACCGCATACCCCACGTACTAGTGAGGGTACGCCGACCACTTGGTCGAATACATGCAGTTCATTTTCATACAACATACATGCCATACATGCTCTTATACACAATATTACAATACATTACGCAAGGCATACACACATACATACACTTCATTGCATACAAGAAGTACAACATAAACCATCCAATACATACTTACCTTTTCCCGAATTACGCATACACATTACATACACAACATCAATACTTGTTAGCTTCATTGGTCCACCCGGGTTAATCGGGTGGAGATTACTCTTTTACTCGTTACTTCATACATACGCATACATACTCATACTCATACTACTTACGGATCCATACTTACTTACTCTTACTCTTACTCAAGTTAAGTCGTCGGGACCTCCGGCCCTGGGGACTACTACCCGTCCCACCTCCGGGATTTACTTGACTCACCAATCCGGGATGCTACCCATTTAAGGGATTTGGGCCGCGGACCAGTTTAAGAGTCAGGAATTGCAGCCAACCTCTTGTGACTCCGCATCCTCACGCGTGGCCGAAGCTATATCGGACTTCTAACTCATTCCAATTTACTCACTTAAGTTAGAAGTTAGGTAGTTAGGAATTAGTAGAAGTCAACATCCAACCACATACACAAATACATTATTCATATACACATCCATACCAATACCAATACAATATACAAGTACACACAGGTACAATTACACATCATCATCATTCATATATTTTCATGAATTATACAAACTATTGTTCAAGACAAGTATCGAGAACAATGTAAACAAGCACAGTAAGTGCAATATAATCGATTCATGCATTTATCTTATTAGGTGGTCAATAAGCACACAAATCGGGGTAACCAGATTAGGATACAGGGCATGAAGAAATCATACCTTTTTACCGGAATTTACTTTACCGGGTGTTCCCTTGTCCCTTTGGTTCACTCTTGTTCCTCGATCCTTATTCTCGAACCAATGACTACATGTCAAATGATTCAATTAATACTAAGCATTACAATACATGCATAGTTACTACTCCCGTACTTACCCGTTATCCCGTTATTTCGGTATAACTTAATGTTCTTTATATTCACAACTTTCTTACCTTCTTTACTTTAGCATTAACGCCTTACTCATTCACATATATGTATGTTATATATATGTGATATATATATATATATATATATATTATGTATGTATTTATATATATATATATATATGTGTGTGTATAGATATACATAATATTACATATATGTATTACTATATTATCTAATTAAAATTTAATTTTTTTTTTTTTTATAAAGGCCGACCGACCCACTCTGGGTAGGTCGCCTGGGTAGGTCGGCTGCAGAGAGTACCCGGGTTACAGAATTCGGCCGACCGACCCAGTCTAGGGTAGGTCGCCTGGGTAGGTCGGCTGCAGAACCCCTTTTAATTATCTACTTGGATTCCAAATTCAGCTCTATTCTCACCTAATCTTTTCCTACTCATTTCCACATGTTTAAACACTAATTAAATCCTCTAATTCACCTTAGTTCATCCATCCAATTCATTTTTCACTTCTAAATCAACTTACACAATTTTTCCCACTTCTTCTTCAACACATGCAACAGTTTTTGTTGCTCTCTTGCTACAGATTTTTAACCAACTTCTACCATCCAATACTTCCTCTACCAATGCCACTCCTAGCATTCTAATTGCATCATCTTACCATCCTACTTCCATCCCATTACCTAGCTCTTCTCCAAATCTGTTTCAAGGTATCAAACTACTCACCATAAGTTCTCCAAATACACTTGATTCCTCCTAGTTTCTCCAATGTGTTTTAAACTTCTTGCTACAGATTTTACACTCTTTTATTCACATGCTAACTACCATTCCATAGTTACTAATCATCTCATTAACTCCAATACACACCTTGGTTCTCCCATTCGCCAAGTCATCCATAAATGCACATATTCCTACCAACTAAACAGCTCACATTAAAATCTGTTACAAGGACATGCTTTCACCTAGTTTCCAGTTTTCTTAAGTGTTTTAATTCTAGATAAATTTTGACATAACCTCCCCTAAAATCTTACATTCTCACCACATCATGTATTCACATTTTGTTACCCATTTCACCTATTTCAAAACGGCAATAATATACAAGCTCTCATACACTAATACCAACATTAAGCACTCTTAAAAATTCCTGCACACTACCTTCAATTCCCATCTAGGTTTCAATAAGCTTTTACATGTCTTTCAAGGGTTTAAAACATTTGGATTCTCTTACACATTACACTACTACTCATTACCATTTTCAATACACCATTAAGAGCTACTAAAATCTGTTATACAATACATTTTACAAGGCTACCCAGAGAGTGCAATTTACCTTGTTCTTCTCCTAGTTTTCCTTTTCTTTTCTTTCTTTTTTTTTCCTTCCTTCTTTCTTTTCTCTTCTCCGCCGATTTTGCAAATTAGATTCTCTAACACTACAACCCATTGATATACACACTTCAATACAAAAAAAACTAACCCTAACCATCTTTAAGCTTTAATGTAATTTTTAGGGTTTAGAAATTTCATTACCTTGCAAGGGTGTAGGTGAAGCTTGGAATAGCTCAAGAACAATATTTCTACTCCACCAAAGAAGCCAAATCGGCTAGAATACAAAGCACCGACAAGGGTTTAGCTTAAAATTTCGTTTTGCCCACAAGGGCTAGAAAAAGATGAGGTTTCAAGAATATTTTACCTCATAGTAACAAGGAGATGAAGGTGGCTCTAATGGTGGTCTTGAAGCTCCAAATGCAGCATACCCATGGAAACGAAAATGCTTGTTTTCGAATTTTGAAAAGAGGAATATGTTCTCCTTGATGAGGGGATTCCAATGGTATAATTTTTGTAATTTTTGGTGAAGGTTTGATGGGTTAACAAGAGGAGAGAATATGGGGGCTGCTTTGGCTTCTTGAAATCGCCATGGCTGGCATGGGAAGAAGAAGAAAAATTCAGAGAAGGGAGAAGAGTGCTGTACGTGAGTGTAGAAGAGAATGGAGAGAGAGAGAGTGTATAAAGTAAAGTAAGGGTTACTTTTTGCTTTATTATTTCTTTTGTCTTTTGCAAATCAAAAGGAAATTAAGTGTGTGAGGGGAACAATCGGTTGACACACAGCCCACATGGGTTTTTAAATTTTTATTTACAATAGTGGACACACTAGTTTGTGTTATTTATGCTTTTACCCCACAACTTCCCGTTTTGACAGTTTTTACTATTTTCTCGTTCTATGATTTTTATTGGTTCTAAATGTTCACTAATGTTTATTAATGACTATTTAGTTGACCAAAATTGTTACGAGTCTATTTGACCCGCTTAAAGTCACGTTTTCCCAGTTTCCTCGAAAAACGCGCTTTAAGGTTCGTTTGTGTTTTTAATCCATTTTAAGGATCCGTTTTCTTCGGGAATTTGTTTCTACATGTTGTTTAGGCATAATTAAGCCTTTATAATCCATATAATACGCTAACCGAGGTCTCATACCTCATATGGTTATTCAACGCTTATTTAGCGTTTTTCGCTTTTTAAGCGTTTCTTTATTTCTTTTGGATTTATTTTTCCTCACCAATACTACTTAAGCATTATTAGGCTCTTAAACAAGGATTAGAATAATCTTAATCACTATATTTAAGTTTGGGGTATTTCATAATTAGTCTTTATTGCTCAATTAAATTACTTATGTTAACATATGTTACAAACTAGCTTATTTAGTTACTATTCATAAAAACAAGGCACTTAGAAGTGAAATTTTTGATTTCCCATTGATTTAAACTTCCAAATGTGATACTAAGTAGTACACATATTAATTAAAGAGTAATGATGGACATTTAGCCATTCAAAACCTATTTACAAGACAATTTTTCGAAAACGTGCTTTAAGACTCCTTAAAGCACATTTTGTGTTTTAACTTGTTTCCAAGCTCGGTTTTCTTTGGTAATTGATTTAATAGGCTCATTAATATATAAGTAAGGTCTTGGTAAGTTCATTAAGCCTTAACCAAGATTATTCCAAGCTTAGAGCATATTTTGTCCTTATTGCCTTTTAGGCAATTAATTGTATTTACTATTTATTAAATTGTTTACTAATGTTTCTAAGACTCTTTTTAGTCTTAATAATTTATTATTTAATGTTTAAACAACTTATTAAGGTTTGGGGTATTTCACCATTACCGTAAAGTATATCAATATAATATCTGATGTAACTTAGTTTTATCTGACAAAAGGTTCAAAGGTTTTAAGTATCAAATTCCTATTTATAAACCTTCTATAAATTCTAACTACCAAATACCTCACTTAATTGTAAACTCACATCCTAAGTATTGGTAATAAATGTTATAAATGTATTTCATATGGCTTATCTAATGCTAGGAAACTTAAGGATTATTATTTAGATAAATTTCCAAATCATAGTTTAATATAGTTTATATCATAACCCTTTTAATGATTTTATCTTAAAACATTAAGTTATATTCCAATACCATAAATGTTAAGAAATGATTAAATCTAGACTTACTAATCCACCTCACATTTAGATGTAAAAGTATTTTATTTATTTTATTATGGTTTATATACTAAGAATATTTAGATGTAATCGTATTACATTTGTTTATCATTAATTAGAATAAGAATCTATTTGTGCAACATTTTATGTAATCTAAACACAATTTTTTCTAAGTTTTAACTTATTAATTACATAATCCCAATTTTAGATTTACATCCTGGTTATTAACAAATAATACTATACATGCATTTTAATATGGTTATATATAAACCTTGGAAATCCAAGATAACTCTTTAAGCTCAATTTCATAACCACAATTCAATACTAGCTCATATAATATTCTTTTAATAGTATTATGTATAGGTTTAGTTTAACTTATTAATTCCTTCATATTCTATTTGTTATAAGGTATTTTATGTCTTTTATTTATTTATGTATTTATCGTATATGTACACTAGGATTTATTCAAGACATTCTTTATGTAGTTTTATTGCATTTAATTATTTATATTAACTTTTACACATATCCCATCCGAAATATGGTTTATAAATAAAGTATTTTCCTTAGTTTCAATTAAGTATATTAACCACCCTATTATAACTAATATACATGTAGATTAATTTAGTTCCTTGATTTAACTTAAGTTACTATTTTATTCCTTTTATATATGTATAAAATATATATATATATATATATATATATATATATTCCTTAGTTTAAATTAAAAATATTAACTCCCATATAGTATAATAAATAAAACGTAAAAGTAATTATATTCCTTGATTTACATAAGTTTCTACTTAAATATGTATATATACATATATGTAAATAATTTTACTTCTATTAAAAACTAATACCTAAACATTTATAAACTTACTGTTATAAAATGTTAATTTAGTGTTCCATAGTTTCCCAGCTTAAAAAGTTTATTAACAAACCATACTTTAATTTTTGGTTACATTAAAAACCATATATTATAAGTTATTCTTATGAAAAACTCATAAGCACAATTTTTAAAACCATTTACCATGGCCCAAAAATTCCCAAATTTAATATACAGTAACTATAACATTTTAGACATATTAAAAAAATTTTATTTCACAAAAATATCTTTTTAATTTAGCCAAATAATTCCAGAAAACCTGTAACTTGCAAAAATCATAACTTATGTTTAAAAACTCCAAAACCCTAATAATTTACATCAAATTAAACTAGATTAAATAAGGAATCTATGGTTAAAATTTCAAGTCAAAATACATTCGGGAAGATATTTAAATTAACCCAACAAGTTAGGACTATTTACTGGAATTTTATAAACTTATAATAATCATTTAATAGCCCGATCTAATCTCGGCCGTCCAATCTTTTAAAACGAGATCGGACGGCTCCTGTACACCCAGTTCTTCAGCGAATTCAGATTCCCAATCGAGTACTAAATCATCAATATCTCTTAATCTACAAAACGAAATCGAGTGATTCTTGTTTCTATGGATTCGAAATCGAATTTTGGTTCTATTGAGACCGGTTTCCCCAATTATAATGCAGTATTCATCAAGTTTCGAAATCAATTCGAATGTTAGGGTTCATATCGGGTTTAAACTTTGATTCGAAAATAATTCCAACAAATCCTCCTAATCTAACACGTAATTGACTAAATTGGAACATGGATTAGGTCGGTAACATGACTACGAATGACAATAATGAAGCAATTGATCGGAAACTTACCAGAGTTGTGTGAATTGAGTGAAATTGAAATCGGAAAAATTGGAAAAATATGAACTTTGAGCAGTTCGTGGTGCCAACTTCGAAGATCTATAACTAGCAGTACAAATCGAGTTAGGCTATGAGTAAGGGCTCATTGGAAAGAGCAAACTTAGATCTACGTATTGATAGCAAGAACTAAACCTAACTCGCACCACACAGAAGAAATTGAAGTCGCAAATCACGAGTTTACCTCTTTGTTTCAGTATTATTTTATGTGCTGGCGAGACCGAAACTTTAGACACCTTTCCCTTCCAATCGGTTGAGAATTGGCTCAGACCATAAACATGAAAGTTTTAAAGGAATTAGAGCTCTTCAAAACAAGCTAAAAAACATGGAATTTGGATGAGTAACGAAGAAGTTATTGTGATCGAAGTTACCTAATTCGAAGAGAAAACTGGAATTGTAGTTTCGGTTTCTACAGGGTGGCTACTTTGACTCGATTTTCCGGTTGATTCAGAATGAATTAGGGTTTGTATGAGTTATAGTTGTTTAGAGGGAATGTAGTTGAAGACAACAAAGAAGACGGCATTGAAAAATATGGAGAGATGAATGAGATATAGCCGTCTAAAGTTAGGGCAAAGTATGGAAATCTGTTACCGAAATTCAAGGGATAAAATCAGCTAAGTGTTGGCGACCCGTGACAGAGTGACACGTGGCATCTTTCAAATTTTTGATTCACAACTTCAATCTAGCATAACTTTGGCTAGGATGATCCGTTTTTGACGTTCTTTTTATCGATCTTCATGGTTTTCCATAACCTATTTATTGGTATAGGTTTCATGGCCTGGTTTGACCATTCTCAAAAAAGTCAACTCTAGGAAGGCTTAATAAGCTTTAAGGTTTCTAGGATTTTATATTGACTTTTATATTTCAAAACAATGTTCCAACACTTCCTAAAATCTTTATAATATAATTGGAGTGTTTAGAAATTTTCCCTAGATTTATTGACTTATAAATCTTATTATTAAATTCATAATATATAATAATTAGGGTTAAATAGGAGAAAACCCCTAAATAAATTTCACAATTCCATATAATAATTTAATATTCATAATTCCATATAATAATTTAATATTCATAATTCCATATAATAATTTAATACTTAATAGTATTATTAAAGGTTTAATAAAAGAAATCCCCTAAATTAATTTAAATTAATTTAGGGGTATTTTAGTATATCCCCCTTAAAAGAAACTTTGCCTCGAAGTTTAAGAAAATCAACTAGTAGGCACTCACACTGCTTTGGGTGTGCTAAGACAATGATAATTCCAATGAAATTCCATACCAATCCAATCCTTTATTTCCATCCATTTCCCTAACAACATTCCACTCGAGATTACTCAAACTCAAAACGAACCAAGATATACCAAGACATAGCATGATGAAAATCAACAGTCACATACTGTCTCATATTGTAAAAACCAAGCACATACAAACACCTCTCATTCTGCTAATACTGTTCTCCCTTTACTAACAATGCAACGAGGCATAATCCGGATGAGATAACGAAGGAGGAGTATGCCAGCATATCCCCCTTAAAAGAGCTACGGTACGCCCTCGTACCGCTACTAACGGCACATTCAAAGAATTCAACACCTTATTAACCAGCTTTGTTGTGAATTTACTGCACCGTTGATTTTATCTATGATCGTTACATATATCTGTATCTCTTGATTGTTATGTAATTGTATTTCCTTGGTGGTTATAAAATTTTATCTTATGATTATTATCCATTCATTTAATGACTGATACGAATTATATGTCCATATATGATCATTTATCATATCAATTATATTACCAAGCTATAAACCAAGTGTAACGTACTTGAGTAGTTTAACATAATATTCCCAATCATTTAATAATCCTCAATAATCTTCCAAAATTATCTTCAAAGGTTTATTAGTCAACCATATGTTAAAACTCTATAAGATAAATATTTTCTCTGACATTTCAAGTTTCAATTGTTTTTATAATTAACTATCATATTTTAGACGATTCATTCAGTGTTTACTTTATAAAATTTACATATTATATAACTTCACCCAAGGCAGAATTTTAGGAAGTTCTTCCAAAATCTGATTCCTTTACCTTAAAATTTATATATTATATTTTTTTAAGGTAGGGACTCTATATAAAATTTTAAGTCAAATGAGCTAGTCTAATGAAAACTCACTCACTCTTGGTAATTATTTTTCTTAAGGTTTGTTCTATGTAAATATTCTCCTGATTATTAAATCTTAGTACTCCCTTAGACAATGGTGGCTTTGTAAATATCACTCTTAGTGTGACTTCTAAGATTTTATCTATGTATAAGGTTAAACTTCTAAATAAACATGAGGATTTCCAAATCTTTAAGTAACTCTCAATTTTTCACTAGACACTCAATACTCCAAGTATTTAAGGCTCAATAATATTTAGTTTATTATTACTCATGTGTTTTCACTCCATAGGTAAGTATTTTTCACCAAGGATTTAACTCGGTAAACTCTTTACATGCATGAATTTAGTACTGGATCTTAATATACGAGTTTTGAACTGTTCATTGTGGCTAGTAATGAAATATGCCTAGCTCAAGATTCCATGATGGTAACGTCTTACCACCACTTCCCCTCAAGTTCAACACAATCCATCACCTGCGTAGAAGATTATTTACAGTTAGATGGCAAGGCTTGTCTAGCCCCTAAACTTCTAGAAGTGGGTGTGCACCCCCACTACTTTCAGCCTAGGAGTTCGTCGCACCAGGCACTTCCCGTAGGGTGTTAGGTTTATGTGTTTTCTTTCTAAAGTTAACATAGAGTTTTAATGTGTTTTACAAGTTCAGATGTTGATCTTTTCTAATACGCTACTAGTTCTTGTTAGCTTAATAATTTTCTAGACTTAAGATTTATCTTAAACATTATCTTTAGGTAATAAATTGATACCAAGTAGTTCATGAGATTTATTTTCAAACTTTAAAGGAGTTGAAGTACTTTCACATAATATCAATACTAATTTAGTTATGTAAAGTTCTATTTGTATACTGTTTTCAACAAAAAGTATTCTTTAAAATTCTAGCAATTTGTGTACTAGCTTTTAAAGGATTGCATTTTTAGCAATGTATTCTCCATGAGTATGCTTTTGAAAAATAGCTTAATATTTGGTTTATCTCAACCAAAATCTTATCGTACTTAATATAGGATGTTCCAAACTTATATATATATATTATATGTAGTTTATTGTTGGAACGGTATAACAACATCACACACACTCAACAGACATTCACAAAAGAAAAGTGTGTAAAGGAATCGTTCTCAATTCCAAAAAGGGTTAGGAGTCGTGCCTTACTGGAGTCCTCACTTCCCAATTCTACCCCAGTTCCCCAGTTTAAAGTGCACCTATAATCTAAGTATTTCACTCGGCTTGTTCTCTCGGGTTCAGAGCGTAACTACGCTCTGATACCACTTTCTGTAACACCCCTATAATAATAAAACAACAGCGGAAAATAAACTAAAGGTGCTACAGACCATCGGGCTCCAAACACCCGGTACCAACCTCACCAATTACAACCATTACAATTAACTAAGTTACGGTCTGAACTTCGAGAAAACTTAACGTAACATAACAGTAATATAATACATTCAGTCTCCATAAACCTAATCCCATCCCAATCACTCATGCTCTTGGTGGCCACCTGTAAATCAATTTGTACCTGCAAGATGAAACCAAGCAGCCCACCCCGGGAGGGGTGAGTCAGTTCCCTGGAATGGAACTGGTACAATTCTCTAAAACAATCTTTAAAACATAACTCCTCAAAATAAACAGTAACTTGAAATTAAACTCTTGAAAGTAAAGCAGGGAAACAAGGCACTTTAAAATCACCAAGCCAAAGATAAAAAGTTAAGGATAAAGATAAATAATAGAAAAGGTAAAGTTAGTGAAACAAAACCACACCATGTGTTAGTGAACATACAATGCCTTAGTTGAACCCAATTCCCGTCAGGAGCAGAAAAACTCAGAGTCACAAAGGACTAGGAATAATAAGATAGATCCAAGATTCAATAACTCAAGAGTGGAATAATTCAACTGGGAGAGATGGCCCCACCGCCAAATATAAATGTCCGTATGGACGAGGGATATACAGCCCCCTGCTGTCATATTAAAAATGTCCGTATGGACGAGGGATATACAGCCCCCTGCTGTCATATTAAAAATGTCCTGGTGGACGAGGGATATACAGCCCCCTGCTGTCAAATATAAATGCCCCTATGGGCGAGGGATATACAGCCCCTTGCTGTTACCATTGAAGACGCGCGCACGTCGAAACCTCAAGAACCAGCTCATGGATGAAATAATATCCAGAGTCAAAAGAAGAATTTCCAAGATTGACCTTTTTTCTAAATTCCCACTAGATCACCAACTACCTAGAGCAATACCAAAACACTCAGTCCTACAGAGTGCAGAAGCGTAAACCCCATGCAGTCAATGTCTAATGGAACAACCAAATAGAAGGAACTAACACCCAAGTGAGTTTCACATCCAAGGCTCAGTTAGTCACACAAGCTGGGTTAGTCACACAACCAATTCCTTTTTAAAAATTCCTCTTAAGCTCAGTTAGCGTTTTCCAAAACATTCCACAAGTCAATCTGCAAAATATCGGGGTACGAGAAATCATACAAAACATTCCATAGAGTCCAAAACACAACAAGCTGAGTACGAGAAATCGTACCGGGTAACGCTGTAGCAGTTCTAATCAACTTGCGCAAACAATCAACAGTACTCTGAAGAATATTAAAGGTAATCTATCATCAACCACTTGTAGCCTATGTTACGCTTAATTAAACTCCTTACTCTTATTTCAAAGTCTCAATTATCCTTTAAGCCCTCACTTAAATGTTATGTATAATCTTTGTGTTATCTGAGAACGTTGTATAGCCCAAGGTGGTAAGATCAAGGAATGTATTCGATCAACATTTGCTAATTGTCCACTCCTATCAACTTTATTCATACTTAACCACAATCCTCACATTCAAAACTTTTGAGACCTCTTTATCATAAATGTGTTTATGTTATATAATTAAATCTAAGAATTTCGATAATAATCTTAAGCTCAATACCTTTATTCTTAATTTAGAATAAACATTGTATTATGACCTATGATGGACTCATCTCTGAATACTATACTATTATCTCACAATGTAAAGATTATGTATTTAAACAATATCTACTAGATAATTCATTATGATTAAGTTTTCCCCTTAACTTAATTAAAATCTACATCCTGTATATTGGAATCATAGTATTGTAGATGCGTTTTACTATAACTCAATCATTTTACCTTTAGTTCAGAATACCCTTTCTATTACAACCATTTAATAATCTTTGTCATAAGATGTTCAATTACTTTTCATCTTGAAATAACTATATCTTAACTAACTTAAACTTATCGAACTCATACATTTAGTGTTCACCAGGTATATTATTTGCTTAATTATTACCTATATAACAAGGTGTTTTAAGATAACCTTTTTATGTGTCTTTATTTACATTTACTTTTCTAACTGTTTTATTTTTACACACATTCATTCCTTAGACTATGTGTAATCCTTTTATACTACATTTTAATAAACTTATGTCTTAAAATACATTTTAGATTGTTTACAAAACCTAAGGTTTCAAAGGAATAACTCAACAAATCAATTTCCTTTATTATGTTTAGGATGGACAATATATCTACATAGAGTAGAATGTATCAAAGAATTAAATTCTGGTTCGTAAGCGAAATTGTTAATTATATGAAAATTCTCATATTTAATATTCAAATAACCTATCATTAATTCCCATTACCGTAAAGTATATCAATATAATATCTGATGTAACTTAGTTTTATCTGACAAAAGGTTCAAAGGTTTTAAGTATCAAATTCCTATTTATAAACCTTCTATAAATTCTAACTACCAAATACCTCACTTAATTGTCAACTCACATCCAAAGTATTGGTAATAAATGTATTTCATATGGCTTATCTAATGCCAGGAAACTTAAGGATTATTATTTAGATAAATTTCCAAATCATAGTTTAATATAATTTTATATCATAACCCTTTTAATGATTTTATCTTAAAACATTAAGTTATATTCCAATACCATAAATGTTAAGAAATGATTAAATCTAGACTTACTAATCCACCTCACATTTAGATGTAAAAGTATTTTATTTATTTTATTATGGTTTATATACTAAGAATATTTAGATGTAATCGTATTACATTTGTTTATCATTAATTATAGAATAAGATCTATTTGTGCAACATTTTATGTAATCTAAACACAATTTTTCCTAAGTTTTAACTTATTAATTACTTAATCCCAATTTTAGATTTACATCCTGGTTATTGACAAATAATACTATACATGCATTTTAATATGGTTATATATAAACCTTGGAAATCCAAGATAACTCTTTAAGCTCAATTTCATAACCACAATTCATTACTAGCTCATATAATATTCTTTTAATAGTAATATGTATAGGTTTAGTTTAACTTATTAATTCCTTCATATTCTATTTGCTATAAGGTATTTTATGTCTTTTATTTATTTATGTATTTATGTATATGTACACTAGGATTTATTCAAGACATTCTTTATGTAGTTTTATTGCATTTAATTATTTATATTAACTTTTACACATATCCACATCCGAAATATGGTTTATAAAATTAAGTATTTTTGTAACACCCCTACAATTAATACCGTGCTTACCGTCCAATCTCCTTACACATCAGATACACGCCGCGGATACATACTTACATAATGTGGGTGATACAATGCCGTTAGTCACCCACGTGACTAACAAGGCTACTACTTCCACATACAGCATCGGTCTGATGGACCGGAATCCCGAGTATTACATATCTACCATATATACTCCATATACCAATACATGCTACATTCTTCCATTCGATACAATATTTCAAATACAATACAATATAATCCACATACCGAGTTTACTAAGATCCTTATACAAGTATACTACCTCTTCAAAGTTCATACGTACTCACTACGAGACTACTTATTACCCGTTCCTCACCAACTACTTGCTTCTAATTACAAGGGTGTGCCACCGGTCTCTTATCTTGACCATATTCGCTTCGGTACCTGCACACTAAAAACGTTCCCCCTAGGGGGTCAGCTTTCGCTGCGCATGATAACCGCATACCCCACGTACTAGTGAGGGTACGCCGACCACTTGGTCGTATACATGCAGTTCATTTTCATACAACATACATGCATACATGCTCTTACACACAATACAATAATACTTACGCAAACATACATACATACAATTCATTACATACAAGGAATACGATATAACCATTCAATACTTACTTACCTTCTTCCGAATACACATACTCATTACATACACAAAGTACAGTTCTTGTTAGCTTCATTAGTCCGACCGGGTAATCGGGTGGAGATTACTCTTTTACTCGTTACTTCATACATACGCATACATACTCATACATACTTACGGATCCATACTTACTTACTCTTACTCTTACTCAAGTTAAGTCGTCGGGACCTCCGGCCCTGGGGACTACACCGTCCCACCTCCGGGATTTACTTGACTCACCAATCCGGGATGCTACCCATTTAAGGGATTTGGGCCGCGGACCAGTTTAAGAGTCAGGAATTGCAGCCAACCTCTTGTGACTCTGCATCCTCACGCGTGGCCGATACTATATCGGACTTCTACTCATTCCGGTTTACTCACTTAAGTTAGGAGTTAGTAGTTAGGAATTAGCAGAAGTCATTCATTCAAGCCACAATAATACAATACAAAGCTCATATACCCATCCATACAAAATACAGTGCAATATACAAGTACACTACAAAATACAATACACATCATCATCATTCATATGTTTCATGAATTATACAAACTATTGTTCAAGACAAATATCAAGAACAATGTAAACAAGCACAAATAAGTGCAATATAGTCCGATTCGTGCATTTATCTTATTTAGGTGATCAAGTAAGCACACAAATCGGGATAACCAGATTAGGATACAGGCATGAAGAAATCATACCTTTCACCATTGTACTTGTATCCCAACATTCCTCCGGTGTTCACAAATCATATCCTTTTATATATATACATACAGTGGAATGATTAATCTAACTATCATTAACTTAACTCATACTTACTATGTCCTTATGCTTCTTACACTTACACATTACTTACTTATTTTTCGTTACCTTAAGTTTTACTTTCCTACTTAACGTTGGCATACTTACATACATGTACATATATATATACATGGGTATACATATATATACATATAATTATTATTTAATTTAATTTTTTTTTTTTTGACTGGACCGGACTTGCGACCGACCTTGCAAGTCCGGTCCATTCCAGTAGCTATTAGTACGAGGAATTTTCTGGCTCGACCGAACTTGCAAGTCCGGTCGCAAGTTCGGTCCATTCCAGTAGCTTGCATTACGGGAATTTTTCTGGCCGACCGAACTTGCAAGTCCGGTCGCAAGTTCGGTCCATTCAGTAGCTTGCATTACGGGAATTTTTCTGGTCGACCGAACTTGCAAGTCCGGTCGCAAGTTCGGTCCATTCCAGAAGGTTACTGACGGGAGAATTTTTCTGGTCCGACCGAACTTGCAAGTCCGGTCGTAAGTTCGGTCCATTCCAGAAGCACTCCCGTCTTTGTAAATCTGGGCTCGACCGAACTTGCAAGTCCGGTCGTAAGTTCGGTCCGGCCCAGTATTTGCATTTTTGTTTCCGTTTTCAGTCCTCTCTTTTACCCATTACCTCCCCATTGTTCCTACACTTAATCCCACATGTTTTATCACTAAATAATCCTCTTAATACACCTTAGTTCATCCATCAATTCCTTACTCATTCCTAAATCCACATACACAATCTCTCTCACTTTCTTTCAACACTTACAATAGTTTTCTTTCCTCTTATGCTACAGATTTTCATACTCCATTCTACCATCCATTACTTCTCAACCAATGCCACCATTAGCATTCCAAATACATTTCCAAGCCATTGCAATACCTATACCCAAGTCCGACACTCTTTTTACCGATTCCTGCACACTACTCTTTCCTAGTTCCACAACGCAAATTGATATCTCTTTGCTACAGATTTTGGTTTCCACTATCATGCTACAGATTTATCACTCAACTTCTAACCTCCATTACTTCCTCAACTAATGCTACTCCTAGCATCCAAAATACATTACTCACAACCTAATTCCATCCCATTTGCAACCTCACATCCTAACCTGTTACAAGCTACTAAACCACTCACTTTAACTTTCCAAAATCTGTTCCAATGTATCTAAGTCCTCAAATTCCTAGATAAAATTCGACATAGTCCCCCCTATAATTCTTACTTGCTCACACACCATTTCAGTGAAATACCCCAAACCTAAGTATGCTAAGTAAACATCAAATCATGATGTAGTAAGGCTAAAATATGCCTTAGAAAGATTGGTAGACAATTTAAACCAAGGAAAACACATGAAAATGCCTTAAGGGCAATTAGGGCAAAAATGTGCTCTAAGCTTGGAGGGACTTGGGTGAGTACCCAAATATGATGGTAAGACCTTAGTAATATTCTAATGGTCATTTTAAATCAATTAGCAAAGAAAACCAAGCTTGAAAACAAGTTAAAACACAAAATGTGCTTTAAGAAGTCTTAAAGCTCATTTTTGAGAAATTGTCTTAGAATTGAGTTTTGAGTGGCTAAATGTCCATCATTACTCTTTAATCAACATGTGTACTAATTAGTATCACATTAGGAAGTCTAAATCAATGGAAATCAAAAATTTCAGAAATATGTGCACTGATTAGTGAATAGTGCCAAATTGTGACTAGTTTAAGTTTTAATCAACTTAAGTCAATTAGTTGGTCAACAAAGACCAAAAGTATCTTATTATTAAAGGGGGGAACGGTTTTTGAAGTGGTGACTCACCACATGTGCTAGTAAGTAAGGAAAGAGGTGGGAAAGTGAGTAATTCACTATTTGCTTTTAAATGACAAATATCTTCTTATACCTTCTCTCTCCTCTCTTCTTCTTCATTTCCCACCTTCACCATCGGTTTTACTACCTATTCCCTTCTCCAAAACCGTGAGAGCTCCATCCATGGTGCCTCCACCTTCAATTGCTCACCAAATGTTCATCTTTGCTCCAAATCGAAAAGTAAGCATAGATTTCTCTTAGTTAGATCAAGGCCTTCATTCCTATCTTTTCAAATCCTTCAAAGCTCAAGTTTGGTGCCATGAGAAAACTCCATTGATGGAGGAAAATCAAGTTTGAAGAGCTCATTAGCTTCTCCATTCTCTAAGGTAAAGAAAATGTAAGAAAAACCATGTTTCCATCATTTCTTCTACATGGCCGAAAATTTCTTCTCATGGGGCTATGTTTTTATGCCTTGTTCTAGCTTGATTTATTCACCAAGGACTAGTGGAGGTCCTATTTCATTCAATGCCAAAGTCTATCTTGAGACTTCAAAGGTAATCATCCACTTTTATGCCTTAGAACACACTCCTAACCTAGGTTTTTATTCCTTGAGGTTAGTGTATTGTTTAGTACTCATATGAGTCATTGAATATTGATTAGAACATTGGCAAGGGGAATTTAAGTGGTGGCCGAGATTCATGCAAGAAGAAGGTCTAAGGAGGAAGTAAAGATAAGCTTGAGAAAACAAGGTAAAATGCTTACCTAATGGTGGTTTAAGTTTTAAGGGATGAGTTTAGGTGGATACCAATGTGGCTTAGAGCTTACATTGTGTATTGGGTTATATAACCTAAGAAAAAGAACTTAAATAAGCTTGTGAACTTGTGACTAAGGAGCCAATGGGAATGAGTTAGTAATATAAGTTTAAGATGGATTTTAAGAGCATTATAACTACTATGAGATTGATGGGTGTATTTGCAGGTTGAAAGCTTTTATATGTGGGAAATTCAGTGTTTAAATTCATGTCATTTAAGGGCCTAAGAGCCATGTCATTTAAGGGCCTAAGAGCCATGTCATTTAAGAGCCTTAATGCTATGCAATTTAAGATTATTGCAATATATTGAGTTTGTTGTGAGATGGTTGAATGATGAAGAATAATGTGTTTGGGCATGATAAGATACTAGAGGAGCTATGGCGAAATTTGTGTAGAAAACAAAGTGTTTAAGTGGTAGTGGTGAGTTAATATGCCCTAGGGTTTACTAGGGAGCATGAAAAGAAAAATTGGGTGGAAATGAGTTAACTAAGGAGTTCTTGAGGTTTAGAGTGACCTAGAGATGTCTAGGAGGAATTAGAGGATTGGCGAGTGTACAAAACACAACCAAAATGATAGAAGTAAGACTTGTGCATAAGTTTTAAGGAAAGGTGTATAATGCCTTAAGGAGATTTAGGTATGAACTAGAGAGTAAGACAATGAGAGTTTTGAGAACCTTGTGTAAGTGTGATGATGTTAGTGGTGGACTAGTAAGGTTTAGTTGAATGGTAATGTGTGGACTTGGGTGATGGAAGTGAAAAAGGTAGGAGGATGTTGTAAGTCATCAAGGAAAATGACTAGGAATGTAAAAGAGCGTATGATCGTGAGAATGGTGAGTAAGTGAGTAAAAGGAGGTGGAAATGTCCAAGGAGGGTGTAGTATAGTTAAGGTAAAGAAGAAAAAGGTTAAGGTGCTAAGAGGATGACAAGAAATGTTTAGGTATGCCCAAGAGTTTAGGAATGATGAGTAACAAATGGGAAAGAGAGGAATTTGTGCATGGTTATGTAAGATGACTTGAGGAAGTTTTGGTAAATGAACTGAAGATGGAAAATAATGTTTATGAAGTGCCCAAACTGTTAAGGAGGGAACACTTGGGTTGGTTGAAGTTTTGGTAAAGATACAAGTTGGTAATGTAAGGAATTATATGAGAAGTGTTAGGAGTGTTTGTAAGAATTGAGCAAATGTTTGAGAAGATCTTTGGAAGTTGTTTTAATGAGTTTGGTGGAGGTTATAAGGTGTTTTTGATGTGCCAAATGATGTTAGAACACATTAGGAGGCTTGAGGAAAAATTTGGAGAAAGTTTGACAATGTATGGGAAGTTTCTGCAGCCGACCTACCCAGGGGACCGACCCCAGTCTGGGTCGGTCGGGCTGGAACTGTGAAGTTGGATGTTCTCTGTAGCCGACCTACCCAGGGGGTGGGTCGGTCGGACCATAAAAAAAAAAAGAAACCCTAAGAGAGTTTAGTGGTATTAATGGTACCCCCATTAAGGGGGCAATGATGATTAGTGGTATAAAGACCTGAGGGATTAAGTTAAGAATAAACTTAAAGGTTTAAGATTAAGTTCGTAAGATTAAGTTGTAAGACTTAAGAGGTGTTAGGTTGGAATCATTAAGGGTTAAGTAAGTTAAGTAAGTTAAGTAAGATAAGTAAGTTGAATTGAGTTAAAAGATTAACAACCTAAAACTGAATGAATGTTTTAGGACTTGGAATGGGACTCCGGAAGAGATTAAGCAACCGAACGGCCAACGGTGAACGGTACAGTTCTCTTGTGACCTGCTTGCTAAGAGGTGTCCCTCGGCTTGTGTGCTCTTTGTTTTGTGTGCTCACTAAACAAGATAAAGCATGCAACCGGAATATATTATATTTATTGTATTGTTGTGTGATGTTAGAAAACTAACACAACATATCGTGAGAACTTACTAACCAATGTTAGTAAGGAATTGAGTGAGACTAAGGACGCCCCTAATAAGGGACGATATGAACCGGAAAGGTTAACCAACAAACAGGGTCTTGAGATTACTACTAACTGGAACTTGAGTGAGGAAACCCGGGACCGATCTCCGGTTATGCATGCTAAGGAAAAAGGGGGTCGGTATCTATAGCAGATTCGACTTCCTCTTAAGGACTTGTCTTCGGACTTGTAGCCTAGGGCCGGTTGCCGGCTCAGCTACGCTGGACTCCCGTCCAGGGTAGGTGGCATTAAGATGGTGGGTGGGATCACCTAAATCCCAGGTTTGGACTTAGGATACAACCATTCCCCTCCAGGAACGGTTTGTATACTGAGAAAAGTTAAGATTAAGATTAAGGTAAGGTTAAGATAAGTTGCAACCATTCCTTTTTCAAGGATGGTTTGTATTATTAAGATTAAGATTAAGGTAAGGTTAAGATAAGTTGCAACCATTCCTTTTTAAAGGATGGTTTGTATTATTAAGATTAACATTCAGGTAAGGTTAAGATAAGTTGCAACCATTCCTTTTTAAAGGATGGTTTGTAATATTAAGATTAAGATAAGCTTCATCCACTCCTTATTAAAGGATGGTTGTTTCTAAGATTAAGATAAGACTAAGATTGAGGTGAGATAAGAATGGACTAAGATTAAGAGGGAACATTACTCAAGGAGTTAAATAATTAACTCTCTAATTAAGGGAACGCATTTAAGTCATTCATTGTGTGTGAACTTTGATTGTTCATATATGGATTGTTGTTTACAGCATTTACTATTATGTTGTGCATTTAATCAACCTCCATGCTATCGACAATTAGTCGTCGTAGCCACGTTAGCTTGGGGGCCATGAGGGGATCGTACCAGCATTCATGCTGACCCCCTTTGGGGGGCTGTTTTTACTACACAGGTACATCAGGAAGCGGCTGTCGCGAGAGTAAGAAGGGGTACAAGTGTTACGGGTTAAGTGTGCCTACGAGTTGTGCATGTACACTCATATGGCAATTTGAGTTAGTAAGATGTATAGGATGTGAGGGGGTTGTAAGAAGGATATGTAAATGGTTAAGATTGTTGTACTAATGTTCGGTATATTCTGTAGTCAGACCGTGGCAAGGTCCTGGATTGTAAAGAATTCCGTTGTGACATGTAGATATATATATGCTGTTAAGTTGCGAGACCACAATTGGATTGAGTTGGGGTGTTATAAAAAGTGGTATCAGAGCGTAGTTACGCTCTGAAGACAAGAAATACCGAACTTAGGAGAATATTGAGGTTGAGATTGAGTTATGGGTTAAGGGTTGAGAGATAGAGTGAGAGGTGCGTTAGTCAGGACTTCCCGGTGTTTACCGGACATCTATAGTACCTAGGCCCGACCTCCACATCCCTAACCCTAAATATGTGGAACAAACGCCAGAGAGAAGAAAGTCTTCTCTTACTCGGGGAAACCCGATCTGGCAGTTAGCTAACAATAAGCAGTACGAGAAACATCTTGTTGCACAACAGTCACGGAGAACTTGGGGGTTTGCAATGGAGCGCAACAGAGAAACAGGCGCTACCTATGGAACACTATCAGTAAGGGAACGGAAATTACCGGCAACATGGGTCGACATGCTACGCAGTCGAAATAACCCGCGATACCAATGGTAAGGAAAGCACTACGCGTGCAATGGATAAGGAAATGATAAGAGACATGAGTACCGGACAGCGGTCCGAGTGAGCATAACAGTGGGATAATACAAGCATGAGGATTGAGATTACTGGAAAGTCCAGTTAGAAACGGGAACTCCAAACCCCATACAATGAGGAAGGTTATAAAACCTGGCCAAGATAATGCGGACGACGATAGGAACTCATATAAATTGTTTACCGAAATAGGACTACGATGTAGTGCCTAAAGGAGAATTATTACTGAGTAACCACAACAAAATGTGTGGAGACAGGAGCGAGGATTAAGACATAAGAAAATATTAAGGGGTTCCCTCAGAAAGAGGAACGCCCTAATAGATGACAGTACTGTCAAACAACAAGGAAACTGCCGGATGGACGGTTATCCAAAATAAGAGATTATCGAAGGAGTCCCGAGGACTACCAATTACATGGGAATTAGAAGGAAGTGTCACTACCGATGTACTTGTACCAATAACCCATCATGCATGGCGCACTTGCCATAGCAAGTGCTACCACGGATAAGCCACACAAAAAGCCATCAAGGCGAAATAGGAGAACGCTACAGTTGAAACACATATTAATACCGGATTGTAAATCCACGAGAACAGAAAAATAAGACCTTGGAAAGGCCCGACGGCCTGACCATGATGAGATAGGGTGACACACCAGTCAGCCGGGAGCAGAACTTGGACATAATATTAGACCATGTGGATATTAGCAACGGTATAACCCACTACAACAACAACCGACAGTACGGTAAGAACACCAACCTCAAACTCCACGAGGAAAACCTAAGAGATCGCTCGGTGATCCGAGCAAAACAATATGTAAGCAACAAACTTCGATGAATATGTTAGTAAACCCCGGAAACAAGGACAGAGAGAGTAGACTTAAGGTATAACCTACCAAGAGTTAAGGATATACGAATCCCACAGAGGAAAGCGCAGAGGACTACCCCCACAGAGCGGGCATAGTCGAGCCAAACAAACTGATGAATGACAGCTAGTACTGTTCGTCTAACTCATTAACACCCAAGTATGATTGATCATCAACGGGTGGCATAGTCAACGGAAGTTGAACGAAGCGTTGAGATGGGAGTGTAAGGTGATAGAATGATATCCAACTTGGACACCTTAAGGCAAACGCCTAATACGAACTGAACCTTAATTACTAAAGGACATAAGTCTAATAAAACGACAGTATTGCCAAAGACACTATGTAACCTCAGATCACCTGAACAACTTCCCTAGCAGGAAGCAGGATGCAGCAACTTATCATGAAACCCGATACTACATTTAGTATGTAAATTAACGGTGGATAGTGCTCAAAGAACCAGAATCTTATAGGGATGACCTGCAGATGAGTAAGAGTACAAATAATGAACTGAGACATTAAGCATTAAGAGCCTACGAGCCAAGGATGTTAACCACATCAGAGCCCGAGGCGTAGTAAGTTATAAGAGAGCTTGTTTAAGCCACGAAGGGACTACAATTTGTAGATATGAACGGTTACCAAACCTATAACTTAGATTGGGAAGAACATTACCAAGAAAGGGTACCAATGAGGATATTGAGATAATGCTAAGGACAGGAGCGGAGAACGAACCATGCCTTTTAGGGTGGGGATACCACTCCTTGTTGTGAGGCCATGAGAGGGAATGAACCCCTCAAAAGGGCTTTCACTTATTAGAGATGCAATACGCTTTTGTTAGAGAATGGAAACTGTAAAATTGAGATTACTTTAGAACAGGTCAGATACACTTGAGTAATATGGAAGGTTGCACAGATAGACCCCATATCCAACACCCAGGATGTAAGAATTAGTAATTGTCAGAGATAAACATTGTGACTGCACATTATGGCACGTCAATTAATCAATGCTCAGAAGAGCTTGTGATTCAGTGGATGACTTCTTCAGTAACCAGTTAAATTAGATGGTAGATAACATCACTAAGGATGAAAGAAAGCGAAAGAGATTAGCCTACTTACGAATCTGAGATTGGAGCAGAACATCTTCATATCAAGAGTCAACTATTTTACAACACGGTACGACAACCGCCAATACCGGAATGAGAGAACTCCCAGTGTGTTTACACCAAGAAGGGATTGAATATAAGGTAAGACATTAGAATAAGTGAGTAAGAGGTTGCACCATTAATGGGCAACATGGTAAAGGCCAACTACCACGGTAGTAACGGTCGTGAGTATAATAGTTAGATAAGTGGATTAAGTCATGGTGCGCGGTAAGGCGACCATTATGTATGAGCCGTCAATATTGACACTGAGGCAATTAGATTTATGAGTTAAGACCAGCATAAGTAAGAAAATAAGATGGTAGACGAACTGAGCATTGAGGCCAGTAGTCTGGACTTGGTTTGGTAAGATTACACAGGAAGCACACAACCCATTCCTTAAGGAACTGGAAGTGCATTCCTAGTAGCATAAATATGAGGAACAAGATAAGAGGCTCTACGGAAGAGACCTCAATTATTAAGAGACCGAATCAGTATGGAATACAGAAAGGAGCTGGAGCATACCATAACCAAGAACACAGTAACTGGATTTCCCTTGATTGACTTCAAGAAGAACAATAAATGTTATTATGGAACGATGAAAGAGGAGATCGACAACAGAATACTTCATAATTAGCAATAGCTAAACGTGTGACGGACACTATGAGTTTACTAAAACGAGACGTGGGACGACTGCACCCCACAGGGGCTTGCAGGCCTGACACGCTCATTTATGAGTTAGTTGGGTAAGTAGTAATGTACCAGTAAGGTACCCTGTGCATGTGAACGAGTGGTGTAAGGAACACGGGAGGTAGTCGACTCCGTACAGGACAACGACGCAAGATCAGACAAGAACAGCTACTACCACAAACAGTCGAGGAGAAGAATTCAGTTGAACCAGCAACACAGAGGAACCAGAGAACAGATAATTAAGGACTATGAAGTGCGAAGAGCACGGATTGTTAAGTACAGACATTGGACATGTCTTAAGATGTAAGGGATTAAGACTGTAAAGCGCAATGCGCACTAAACAGTAGTTTCAAATTAAGGATCATCCTCAGACCAAAGGTCAGTTGGAAAGAACAACTTAGACATTCGAGAAAACACTAAGAGTATGAATATAAGATCTTCAAGGAGAATGGATAGACGAGTTACAACTCATTAAGGCCGTGTATATATAAAGATAACACGTGTCCATTGAGAGACCAATATACCTAAACTGTAAGGAGGCAGGAGGATATACAATGCCATAAAAAGATAAGTGAAGCAGTTAAGCCTAAGAACATCAGAGTGGTTGCAGCGGAAGTAGCAGATCACTACCTTTGAGATTAGACCAAACTAAGTTAAGAATATGGTATAAGTACCGTTAAGAATCCTCGATACAGAGACTAAGTCATTTCTGATCGAATTATAAGCAAGATAGATGACATGGAAGCTAGAATGCTTGGTAAAATTAGACATCTTGAACTTAGTTCATGGATGATATAATGTTGATTACGTGGGCGTAATCCATTTTAAGGGGGGTAGAGCGAAAACCGCTTAGCGTATGTTTGTGTACTGAGTACATACACTACGGTGTGCATAGCACAAAATAATTTGAGAATATGTTTTACATAAACATTTTGAGATAAATCATGGTGATTGCACACAGAAGATGTGAATACCATATATATTAAGTACCATCTTGTTAACTCCGGTGTGAGTACAAGTTAAGAGAATTAAGGAGGAGGTTAAGGAGACTTAAGAAATAGGAATATATGAGGTATGAGTCGATATGAGACTAGGTGTGAGATAAGAATAAGATAACACTATGAGATATCATTTGATATGAGTATGAGGAAGAAGATAGTAATGCTATGAGATATAAGATGGTGAGAATTGGTATGGGACAGTTATAGAACTTAGTAGGAATTTAAGTCTTGAGTTTAATACCCCGGATCTAAAAATGGTGATTAAATTACTCTAATAAAATTATTAAGGGCCTAATGGTGCCTAAAGAGTATTGGTAAAAAGAATAAAACCAAAAGAAAAGAGAAAACGCTTGAAAAGCGAAAAACGCTAAAATGCGCGTTAAATGAGTGTAAGAGATATATGATCTCGAGAGGGTCCGAGATGGATTCCTAAGGCTTAGTTAGGCCTAATTAGTATACGGGAATGATTCCCGAAGAAAACGGATCCAAATAATGGATTAAAACGATAACGGAGTTTTAAAGCACGTTTTTCAAGAAAACCCGAAAACGTGACTTTAAGTGGTCAAATGGACCCGTAAAAATTATAGTTGATTACATAACTATAATTAAGTATTAATGGAAGCTTAATAGCCATTAAAAATGAAGAAACGAGAAAAATCCGAAAAACGGGCCCGGTTAGTGAATAGTGCCAAACCGGGTAAAATAACGAGCGTTTTTTGTAAGAAAACGAAAAACGCTCCAGCTCTCTAATATTGTGGGGGCCGGTTTTATTGGTGAGTCACCACTCACACACACTCTAAGCTAGTAAATAAGTAAGAAAGAAGGTAAATGAGGAGAGAGAAAAGTAAAAGCAAAAAGCATAAAACAATTTCCTCTCTCTCTCTTTCCTCCCATTCTCTTTTCTTCTTTCTCTCTTTCCCCTTCTTCACGATTCTCTCCCTCTCCCTCTTGTGCTGTACGCCATTGGAGCCAAGCAAGCTTCTCCACCTTCTCCTCCATGCCCAAGCTTCATCCTTGCTCCAAACTCAAAAATAATCACATATTTGTGATCCTCTCATCACCCTCTATCATTCTCTCTTTTCAAAACTCGAAAATGGTGAGTTTCATTTTCGTGGGTGTTGCCCATTTGAGGAGAAAAGCACACCATTAGGTAGCTTGAAGCTCCCTCTTTCTATCAAGGTAAAAAATTCATGAAAAAGTCTTGTTTTCTTCATCTTATGCCTTGGCCGATTTTGGTCTCTAATGGAGCCTTGTTTATTTTCTCTTATGAGCATTGTTTCAATCCCTAAAAGCTTGGAGGGAGTTACTCTTTGATTCTTGATCAAAACCTCATCCTAGGGTTTCAAGGTAATCACCAATTTTAGAGCTTTAAAGCATTTTAAATTAATGAGGTTAAGTGTTTTTACTTAAACTCATTTCTTGCTTTGAACATTGACATGGAGATGGGTAATTCCATGGTCTTTGACCGATTTTGGGAGAAGAGAAAAGGAGAAGAGGAGAAGAACTTTCAAAAGGAAATTTAAGAGAAAGCAAGGTAAGGAACCAACCCAATGTATATTCTTATGTATTAGAATTTGGGAAGGGTAATTAAAATGAATGAACCCCACTTGAGTTGTGGTGATAAGGTTCTTGCTTAGAAATAATGCAAGTGAGAAAGCCTTTGTGAGTTAATGCTTGTTTTGCGAGCTATGTATATGATGAATTATGCTTTATGGTGTTTAATGAGTTTTGCTTGATTAATGAGGAAATATTGAGTGCTGATAGAACCCTTGTGGTTTGGCTAGTTTTAGGATGATTTAAACGGTGGTATGAGTTTTGGGCAATGTTGGAGAAGTAGCCAAGTTATGGCAAAATTTATGTGGAAACCTAAGTGGTTTAAGTGGTGTTTTGTGTGGAGAATAACCTAGGATTAGCTAGGTGTTGTTGGAGATTGAATTGGGTAAATGATCACCCAAGAATATGAGAGGATGATTGTGGTGAGACGTGCAAAAATCTGTAGCAATAGGGGGTGTGTAAACGCCTTAGGAGTTTTAGACAACAAAGGAGATTTAAGGCTTTAAGAGTGAGTTTTGGAGCTTGGTATGAGTTGTACATTATCTTGGAAGATGTGGAATGGTCAAAATGATGGAGAGCATAATGCAAGGGGTTAAGGAGAAGTTAGAAATGCACAAGTGTGCATTAGTGTAAAATGAGAATGAAAAATGTGTGAATTTGAGCAAGAGTTTGAGTAAGGTTTGGGCCTATGATTTGAAGAGTTTTAGAGCATGTTTTAACGTGACTAAACATGTGGAAAACTTGTGGAAAGTTTATGGAAAGATTAAGGGTGGTTTAAGGATTGATTTGGAGTGGAAAAATCAAGTTTGGAGCAGGTTTTAGCAGGGTCCGGGACTTGGTCCTTGGACAAAGTCCCGGACCACACCTAAATTAAGGCCGAGAGTACATATCCTGCTTTGGTCCGGGACTATACTCCAGGACAAGGTCCCGGACCATGTGTAATTTTCACCCGAGAGTTATGTTTGCAATTGGTCCGGGACTTAGGGTAAGGACCAAGTCCCGGACCACCCCCAGAATTGCCCCGTGAGTGTTTTAAAGGTTGCTAATGATGGGGGTTTGAATGCTAATGATGTTATAAGATGTTAAGGCCTTGTTTGGTGACATGTAAAGGCCCTAAGAAGTGTAAGAAAGTATTAGAAGAGAGTGAGAAATGAGAACTCAAATTAACAAGTGTAAAACCGAGATAACGGGATAAACGGGGTTAAGTACGGGAGTATTGGTTTTACATACCGTAATGCTTTGATGTTAATAAAACATTTGAATGTTATCAGTGGATCGTGTGTGAACCAAGCATGGTGAGATGACACGGTAAAAGTAAAAACCCCGGTGAAAGGTATGATTTTCTCATGCCCCGTATGCTAACCGAGTTACTCTGATTTGTGTGTTTGTTGCCGGCTAATCAAGATCAAAGCATGAAAATAATCCCTTGTTTGATTATGTATGCCTTGATGTATGTTGTGAGCTAACATACTTGTATGCCGGTGTGGTCTAACAGAGTGCCTAGACCGACTCATAGTGAGTATTGATTGACTAATAACCCGTAGTACGGGTAGTCTCATAAGCAATGGAAATATGCAAACACACATGAACTATCGATTAAAGTATAACGATATCGTAAACATATGAACTCCCTAGAATGTGAGGAGATGTACGGGTTAAGTAAATACCCGATAACGGTTAGAAAACCTTATTGAAACAATCCACGAAATAAATATGAGTGGAGAGATAAATGAACCTCCATCGAGAGGATTGAAGTTAGTTCAATGATGTGAATATATAAGAAAGGTAAAAGAGACCTAAGGGACTATGTGGTTCCCTTGAGACACGGTCGACCTCCTAAATGAGGATTTTACCCGGTATAAGAAAATATCCGAATGTACAAGCATATGATTGTGAGGGTAACCCTTAAACCTAAGATTACCCGAATTAAGTAAAGTTCCCAAGGTCATTAGAAACATCGAGAATGATGCTTCTAGACTAATATACATGATATTATTATAACTCCGAGAGAGGAGTGTACGGGAACGAGAGTAGTCCGAGAGTAGTCGGACCTAAGTAAAGAGATAGGAACTAAGAGAGAGTTCCGTGAGCTAGTTGAACCTTCCCACCATGCTAGACCCAGAGTAGGGTCGAAACCGGGGAAGTAAGACTATGCTAGAGAGCCATGAGTTTTGGCTTAAGTATGTAATAAGAGTAACAAGCGTGACGTAGGAGACCTGTAGTGTCTCAAATCTACAAGAGCTTGAGTATGAATAACCCAAGAGTGTGGGTGAGATAATGAGTATAAATAACCCGAGAGAAAGGGGTGAGTATATGTATGAGTAACCCGAGAGAATGGGTAAGTATAAGAATGAGTAGCCCAAGAGAATGGGTGTGTATACGAATATAACCCGAGAGAGGGTGAGTATTGAATAAGTAAACAAGGCATAGTGAGGAATAACCCTCAATGCCTAAGAGTAACCAGTTACCACTAACAACATTGTTATGTTAGTTAGGAATCGTGTTCCGTGATTGGATGTAGATTCCTTCTGTGATATACATATATATTGTATTGCCATGATGCATGTTGTTTGATTAAAATGAACTCCATGTATATCCGACCCAAAGTAGTCGGCGTACCGCGGTTAGCACGCGGTATATGCGAATTTCATGCGCAGCGTAAGCTGACCCCCTAGGGGGAACGTTTTTAGTGTGCAGGTACTTGAAGCCGACCACCGTTCGAGAGAGTAGGACGGGGACTGCTATGAAGCATGGGTAGTTAGATAGTAATTACTAATGCATTTGAAAGAGGTGTAAGTCCGAGTATGTTATCGGCATCCGTATATTGTAGACTCGGTATAGTAAAGTAAGAATTGAGTATTGTGCTGTATGAAGTACTCGGTTGTTCCAGTCCATCAGACCGTTACTGTATGTGAGTCAGGCCTGGTTAGCCACGAGGGTGGCTAACGGCGTTGTATCACCCTCTGTTGTATTAGAATTCCGCTGCGAGCTTAATGGTAAATTGTAACAGTTTAAGAGGTAATGATGAGATTAGCAGTTGGGGTGTTACAAAAATGGTATCAGAGCGAAGTATCGCTCTGATGACTGGAAATACCGAGCTAGGAAATACCGAGTTAGGAATTAGAGACTTAGGGCTAAGGGTTGAGTGGTAGCGTGAGAGATGCGCTAGATAGGAACTTCTAGTATGATCTGGATACCTACAATACCATACCCGCCCTCCGCAACCCCCGCATTAAAAGCTTGGGAAAGAACGCCAGAGAGACGGGAAACCCGATCTGGCACTTACAAACTATTTCAAATGAACTAGAACCTGTCATGCGGTAGATCCCGAGAACCGGAATCCCGGAGACGGATCCCGCTGAACGATAATAACCGCACTTAATGGCGGGAGATCGAGAAATCCTAATCCAAGGAGACTGGAATCTGTGGCAGCTTGGGGCGACATGCTTAGCAGTCGCGAGAACCTAGCTAGCCGAGCAGTAGCAAGAAGGAAGCACCAACCGTGCAAGAAGGCGGATTAATGAGAAGCAATGATAATAACAAAAACCGAGACACATGTCTACGGACCGCCATAACTAAATAATACCATCAACGGTACACTAACCGACTAAGAATCTAGTCAAGAGTAGATACACCCACCCTGCCACACCCGAAGAGGTTGCAATACCTAACGGGCACAGCTTAGACAGCTACGAGCATAGCTACGGGATATACCCGAATAGGACTACAGAAGTAGTACCTAAATAAGTTAAACCTCGGTAACCACAGTAAAGACGTGGGAATGAGCAACGAGGTAAAGCATAGAATTAAAGTAATTAAGGAACTCCGAGAGTGGAGGAGCACCTAAATGAATGACAGTCATGTCAAGAGGAATGACAATCAGCTCCAAGGAGCAGTTATCCAACTAGGGGATCAAGGAAGAGCCAACGAGGCTACCAAATATAATGTGAACAATACCGTGACCGGTATGAGTTAACCCAAAAACCGCCTGTACCGCGCACTTGCCTCGGCAAGTGCAGTATAACGGACAGCTAAGAGGAGCTTTGACAAGCGACCAGTACTCAACAAGTACCAAGACGGCAAGAGAAGCCAATGTAGCACCACAAACCCTAAGAATTCTGAAACGAAACCTTGGAAAGGCCTAAAGGCCTGACCACTGTTTAAAGAACATACCGGCCAGCAAGAGCTGACTGGGTAAGAATCAGCTGGCATTGAAATGTCACGAGGAGCTTGCTTTTAAAACTCGAATTTTCTTTCAAACATAAAATTTTCTAAAAACCCCCGAGTTTTTAAACCAAACCAGAGAACCATAGTAAATCATTATAGGACCATATAAGAGGAGTTGGCAACAGAATACTTCACTTAGGCGTGACCGACACTACAAGTGTACACAAACGAGACATGGAACAACCGCACTCCAAAGGAGCTTGCGGGCCTGACAGACCAATTATGAGTTAGTTGGGTAAGTGGTAACGTATCAATAAGATACTCCATGTATGTACACTAGTAGAGTACGGTACACGGGAAGTAGCCCACTCCATACTACGGACGAAAGAGCCAATCCAAACTAAGACAGCAGACACCTCGAATGATCGAAGAACACAAGGAAGCTTACCGAGTTAAGGGAGTCTAGAATCCAGTAAGGTCACGGACCTAGGATAAGGCGTTAAGAAGTGCGAGAAGCACAGAGTATTAAGTACAGACATTGGATATGTCTCAGGAAATACCTAATAACTGGGTGAATACCAGTGTAAATAATACGGCGAATGCCTAAATGAACTTATTAATGTACGATAAACGGGATAGAAATTCCCACTTTATACCTCACTGAAGAGAATAATGACCAGACCTAGAAGGTATTTGAAGGTACCAAGGATCTACCCAATAATGGGAGACATTACAACCCTAAACGGGATAGTCAAGGACATAGCCGCAAGGCGAAGTCACAACTGAACATAACCATGAGTACAAGCCAAATGTAATGGCATTACTCAGTAACACCCAGGAGCAATCCGAGAAGGGTGCCGGAGTCAACAGTAGTTGAACGAAATATCGTGTTGAGAACACAAGTGTTTAAGCAAACACTCGGGTAGAACCCGAAGGGATCCCTCGTAACACGGGATACCCTAGATTGCCAGAGGGCATAAACAACTATCAAGTTATTTAAAAGGGCCTTCCATGTCTGGGAGTGTGATGAGACAACCATATCTAAGAGCCTAGAAATACCTCCTAACCATTTAATGGTATACGGAGAAGCAGAAACCTATATAAACAGCCCGCATGGAGCATGACTCGAGGCAAGGTGGCTTGTAAGCCGATAAAACCAACTACAATACGTAGATCCAAACGTTGTAAAACATATGCATAAAGGCATAAGAGTTATTGTGGAGCACGAACCCCTACCTTAGAGTGGGGATACCACTTGTTACTATGAGGCCTATGGAGCGGCATTTGCGTGAATCCTCCAGAGAAAGGCTACCACCTAGGTATGAAATGTGAAACCGCTAGTGCGGTGTAGTAAAACTTGAACATGTGTATATTGCCAATGAGTATATGAACAATAGTAGAGAATAAAGAGGAACCTCGATAGCAGTAAAAGGAAACCGATAGAGTAATCGGATGAGTAGTGAACACTGTATGTGTACAGTATGAACTGCAGAGTAAGCAGTGCGCAAGCGCGCAGAGAGATTTAAAGAATAGCGTATATTGTTGAGCCAAGTGAATGGCAAGCCATCGTGTAAATGGCGAGAACACCTGGGCGGAAGCTAAAGTAGTAGCGGATGCCATAGAAATGAGAAAGAATATGGTACGCAACAAGCAACCATTGTAAGATATAGCCAGTTCATGATATGAAGTTGATGAGAAAATGTGGTAAAGGAGACATGTTCATTCCTATCTCATGAGAGATTTACTGTCAAGGGTTTACGCTTCTGCACTCTGTATGACTGAGTGTTTTGGTATTGCACTTGTGCGGTAATGATCAAGTGGGAGAGCCAGGAATTGAGAAATGTCAACGAAGCCTGTTGAGTGAGAATCTAGAGAGATAACCGTGCGGCCATTGGCCAAAGATGCACAAAGAACGTGGGCAGTAACCCACAGGGCCCAGGATCGATATGTGGAAAAATGTAGAGTAGTATGAATGAAGAACTCTGGTACAGAACCAAGAAACAAACATAATCCATGAGCCACTATTAAACGAGGAAGCACTACATGCTAAGTAGTAGCTTGACCTCAACCGACAACAAGTCGGGAAAAATAAGTGAATAATCACAAAGGTATACAGTGTTATACGAAGTAGATTCCCAGAGAACTGGAGAGACAATCTAAAATTCATCGAATTCGCATACGGTAAGAGATACCAAGCGACGATTGAAATACATGGAGAATACCAAAGAGCAAATTAAGCTCTAGTTATCAGGTCACGCAGCAGAAGCTTGTGGACCGTGATTCAGGGTTAAGTATACCTATGTCACAAACCCCTTGAAGCCTTAGAGGCTAGAACCGAACCCGGTTATGAGTTAATTAACCAATGTTCAGTGATAACATATGGTTGGTTACGCGGGCGTAACCCCTTTTAAGGGGGTAGGGCGAGAAACCGCTTAGAGTATGTTTTACGTATTGGTGCGTAAACTACTATGTGCATAGCACAAAAAGAAATTGTTTTGATGATTGGAACTCATGTTACATAAACATGTCTACCCATTCATCGTGTAAGTATGAGTATTGTGCATGAGAGATGCGAATAATGTGTATGTAATAAATATGAAAAGAGGAGTAGAGAAACTCCTGGGAATGCGAATCCCTATAGTATATGTCTAGTGAGATTAGACATGAGTTATGATGAGTATGAATCGGCATGAAACCGATGTGTAACCTAAGAGGGAGTGAGTTCCCTAGGTGATTTTATTTGAGAGTGATTGATGGAGCGAGTTCCATCCTTTGGAGTTGTATGTTATGTGTTTTAAATTGAGCAACAATTTGAGTAAATGAAGCCATAAGTATGGAATACCTAGGTAAAGTAGTGAAGCAATGAGAATGACAATGACCTAAGTACTAGGAACTAGAGATTAATTGAAACGAATTGTTTCGTGAATATGACTAGAAAAGTAAAAGATAGAAAACAAAATGTTTGACTATCTGATTGTTTGAAACTGACGTGGGAGGTGGAACTTGGTCTGCTAGCGATCAAGGGAAACCGAACACAAATGGGGTGGAAGGATAGTTCAACACTGATGCTGATCACATCAGGGTTAGATGATTCCTGAAGCTCCCTATAGTGGTCACAAGTAATCACGCTAAGAAAGATACAGCTACCATAAATCTGATTTGGAGTTGTGTGATGTTTTAAAAAGAATTTTCAAACAGATTTTGAAAAAGAATTTTCTTCAAGTGTGAAGATGGAAACAAAAAAAAAAAAACTGGTTTTGAAACCGCTATCACCCGCCGATGGCTGAGCCTTAAGTCTTGATGACCGGTAGAACGGTGGGCGAGTATTAGTTTTGAAACCATTACACCGTACGTGCGGCGGTCCTTAGTGACCGGTTGGGGCGGTGTCAGTGTGTGATTTTTCCAAAGGCAGCGGGACGGGGAGAGTACCCTGAGATGTTCTTGTGTTGAGTGAGTCAACCAGAGTGCCTGAGGATATGTATATGTGTAACGTTTTGATCAGAACCGAAGGGACCGTGGGCCGAGAGAGTAAGTGCCCGTTTGTCATGAAACGGCCGTGGACCAGAGAGCGTAAGTGTCCAACATGACCGGTACCTGAGGGATCAGTAGTATATCACTCAACGTGGATTCGAGGACTGTAGTGCCTTCTTGTCTTCGGACCGATTCCATGGAGAGAGTAAAAAGAGTATTTTTGATTGCTATACATGCTGTGATATGTGTGTGGTATGTGTAGTATGAAATGAGACAGACTTGTGGAGTCTGTAAGGTTATACATGTATTATAACCTTGGCATAGTACGCCATGAGAGTAACCATCTAGATTCACCAACTTTGAGGACAAAGTTCCTAAGGGGGGTAGATTTTAATACCCCGGATCTAAAAATGGTGATTAAATTACTCTAATAAATTATTAAGGGCCTAATGGTGCCTAAAGAGTATTGGTAAAAAGAATAAAACCAAAAGAAAAGAGAAAACGCTTGAAAAGCGAAAAACGCTAAAATGCGCGTTAAATGAGTGTAAGAGATATATGATCTCGAGAGGGTCCGATGGATTCCTAAGGCTTAGTTAGGCCTAATTAGTATACGGGAATGATTCCCGAAGAAAACGGATCCAAATAATGGATTAAAACGATAACGGAGTTTTAAAGCACGTTTTTCAAGAAAACCCGAAAACGTGACTTTAAGTGGTCAAATGGACCCGTAAAAATTATAGTTGATTACATAACTATAATTAAGTATTAATGGAAGCTTAATAGCCATTAAAAATGAAGAAACGAGAAAAATCCGAAAAACGGGCCCGGTTAGTGAATAGTGCCAAACCGGGTAAAATAACGAGCGTTTTCTGTAGAAACGAAAAACGCTCCAGCTCTCTAATATTGTGGGGGCCGGTTTTATTGGTGAGTCACCACTCACACACACTCTAAGCTAGTAAATAAGTAAGAAAGAAGGTAAATGAGGAGAGAGAAAAGTAAAAGCAAAAAGCATAAAACAATTTCCTCTCTCTCTCTTTCCTCCCATTCTCTTTTCTTCTTTCTCTCTTTCCCCTTCTTCACGATTTCTCCCTCTCCCTCTGTGTGCTGTACGCCATTGGAGCCAAGCAAGCTTCTCCACCTTCTCCTCCATGCCCAAGCTTCATCCTTGCTCCAAACTCAAAAATAATCACATATTTGTGATCCTCTCATCACCCTCTATCATTCTCTCTTTTCAAAACTCGAAAATGGTGAGTTTCATTTTCGTGGGTGTTGCCCATTTGAGGAGAAAAGCACACCATTAGGTAGCTTGAAGCTCCCTCTTTCTATCAAGGTAAAAATATTCATGAAAAAGTCTTGTTTTCTTCATCTTATGCCTTGGCCGATTTTGGTCTCTAATGGAGCCTTGTTTATTTTCTCTTATGAGCATTGTTTCAATCCCTAAAAGCTTGGAGGGAGTTACTCTTTGATTCTTGATCAAAACCTCATCCTAGGGTTTCAAGGTAATCACCAATTTTAGAGCTTTAAGCATTTTAAATTAATGAGGTTAAGTGTTTTTACTTAAACTCATTTCTTGCTTTGAACATTGACATGGAGATGGGTAATTCCATGGTCTTTGACCGATTTTGGGAGAAGAGAAAAGGAGAAGAGGAGAAGAACTTTCAAAAGGAAATTTAAGAGAAAGCAAGGTAAGGAACCAACCCAATGTATATTCTATATGTATTAGAATTTGGGAAGGGTAATTAAAATGAATGAACCCCACTTGAGTTGTGGTGATAAGGTTCTTGCTTAGAAATAATGCAAGTGAGAAAGCCTTTGTGAGTTAATGCTTGTTTTGCGAGCTATGTATATGATGAATTATGCTTTATGGTGTTTAATGAGTTTTGCTTGATTAATGAGGAAATATTGAGTGCTGATAGAACCCTTGTGGTTTGGCTAGTTTTAGGATGATTTAAACGGTGGTATGAGTTTTGGGCAATGTTGGAGAAGTAGCCAAGTTATGGCAAAATTTATGTGGAAACCTAAGTGGTTTAAGTGGTGTTTTGTGTGGAGAATAACCTAGGATTAGCTAGGTGTTGTTGGAGATTGAATTGGGTAAATGATCACCCAAGAATATGAGAGGATGATTGTGGTGAGACGTGCAAAAATCTGTAGCAATAGGGGGTGTGTAAACGCCTAAGGAGTTTTAGACAACAAAGGAGATTTAAGGCTTTAAGAGTGAGTTTTGGAGCTTGGTATGAGTTGTACATTATCTTGGAAGATGTGGAATGGTCAAAATGATGGAGAGCATAATGCAAGGGGTTAAGGAAAGTTAGAAATGCACAAGTGTGCATTAGTGTAAAATGAGAATGAAAAATGTGTGAATTTGAGCAAGAGTTTGAGTAAGGTTTGGGCCTATGATTTGAAGAGTTTTAGAGCATGTTTTAAGGTGACTAAACATGTGGAAAACTTGTGGAAAGTTTATGGAAAGATTAAGGGTGGTTTAAGGATTGATTTGGAGTGGAAAAATCAAGTTTGGAGCAGGTTTTAGCAGGGTCCGGGACTTGGTCCTTGGACAAAGTCCCGGACCACACCTAAATTAAGGCCGAGAGTACATATCCTGCTTTGGTCCGGGACTATACTCCAGGACAAGGTCCCGGACCATGTGTAATTTTCACCCGAGAGTTATGTTCGCAATTGGTCCGGGACTTAGGGTAAGGACCAAGTCCCGGACCACCCCCAGAATTGCCCCGTGAGTGTTTTAAAGGTTTCTAATGATGGGGGTTTGAATGCTAATGATGTTATAAGATGTTAAGGCCTTGTTTGGTGACATGTAAAGGCCATAAGAAGTGTAAGAAAGTATTATAAGAGAGTGAGAAATGAGAACTCAAATTAACAAGTGTAAAACCAAGATAACGGGATAAACGGGGTTAAGTACGGGAGTATTGGTTTTACATACCGTAATGCTTTGATGTTAATAAAACATTTGAATGTTATCAGTGGATCGTGTGTGAACCAAGCATGGTGAGATGACACGGTAAAAGTAAAAACCCCGGTGAAAGGTATGATTTTCTCATGCCCCGTATGCTAACCGAGTTACTCTGATTTGTGTGTTTGTTTGCCGGCTAAATCAAGATCAAAGCATGAAAATAATCCCTTGTTTGATTATGTATGCCTTGATGTATGTTGCATGAGCTAACATACTTGTATGCCGGTGTGGTCTAACAGAGTGCCTAGACCGACTCATAGTGAGTATTGATTGACTAATAACCCGTAGTACGGGTAGTCTCATAAGCAATGGAAATATGCAAACACACATGAACTATCGATTAAAGTATAACGATATCGTAAACATATGAACTCCCTAGAATGTGAGGAGATGTACGGGTTAAGTAAATACCCGATAACGGTTAGAAAACCTTATTGAAACAATCCACGAAATAAATATGAGTGGAGAGATAAATGAACCTCCATCGAGAGGATTGAAGTTAGTTCAATGATGTGAATATATAAGAAAGGTAAAAGAGACCTAAGGGACTATGTGGTTCCCTTGAGACACGGTCGACCTCCTAAATGAGGATTTTACCCGGTATAAGAATCCGAATGTACAAGCATATGATTGTGAGGGTAACCCTTAAACCTAAGATTACCCGAAATTAAGTAAAGTTCCCAAGGTCATTAGAAACATCGAGAATGATGCTTCTAGACTAATATACATGATATTATTATAACTCCGAGAGAGGAGTGTACGGGAACGAGAGTAGTCCGAGAGTAGTCGGACCTAAGTAAAAGAGATAGGAACTAAGAGAGAGTTCCGTGAGCTAGTTGAACCTTCCCACCATGCTAGACCCAGAGTAGGGTCGAAACCGGGGAAGTAAGACTATGCTAGAGGGCCATGAGTTTTGGCTTAAGTATGTAATAAGAGTAACAAGCGTGACGTAGGAGACCTGTAGTGTCTCAAGAATCTACAAGAGCTTGAGTATGAATAACCCAAGAGTGTGGGTGAGATAATGAGTATAAATAACCCGAGAGAAAGGGGTGAGTATATGTATGAGTAACCCGAGAGAATGGGTAAGTATAAGAATGAGTAGCCCAAGAGAATGGGTGTGTATACGAATGAGTAACCCGAGAGAGAGGGTGAGGTATTGAATAAGTAAACAAGGCATAGTGAGGAATAACCCTCAATGCCTAAGAGTAACCAGTTACCACTAACAACATTGTTATGTTAGTTAGGAATCGTGTTCCGTGATTGGATGTAGATTCCTTCTGTGATATACATATATATTGTATTGCCATGATGCATGTTGTTTGATTAAAATGAACTCCATGTATATCCGACCCAAAGTAGTCGGCGTACCGCGGTTAGCACGCGGTATATGCGAATTTCATGCGCAGCGTAAGCTGACCCCCTAGGGGGAACGTTTTTAGTGTGCAGGTACTTGGAGCCGACCACCGTTCGAGAGAGTAGGACGGGGACTGCTATGAAGCATGGGTAGTTAGATAGTAATTACTAATGCATTTGAAAGAGGTGTAAGTCCGAGTATGTTATCGGCATCCGTATATTGTAGACTCGGTATAGTAAAGTAAGGAATTGAGTATTGTGCTGTATGAAGTACTCGGTTGTTCCAGTCCATCAGACCGTTACTGTATGTGAGTCAGGCCTGGTTAGCCACGAGGGTGGCTAACGGCGTTGTATCACCCTCTGTTGTATTAGAATTCCGCTGCGAGCTTAATGGTAAATTGTAACAGTTTAAGAGGTAATGATGAGATTAGCAGTTGGGGTGTTACATTGAGGTAATTACTAAGAGATGAATCGGGAATGTTTGATGGACTGAGTCCACACTTGGGAGATGTATTGATTATGATTAGGAAGAACTAAAAAGATAGAAAATTGGACATGAGTGAATTATTTGGATGTTTGAAAATGACGTGGGAGGTGGAACTTGATTTTCTAGGGATCAAGGGAAACCGAACACAAATTGGGGTGGAAGGATAGTTCTACACTGATGCTGATCACATTAGGGTTGGATGATTCCTGAAACTCCTTACCAGTGGTCACAATTAAATCACAATAAGGATAGAGGCTTTAGGATAAAATGAAATTGGAGTTGATTGTATTTTTAATTAGAGGAATTATTCCTCACATGACCTCGTAAAAAGGATTACCTTTTTACTGAGTCTCGCCCATGAAGTCGAGGACGCACGAGCCTTTGTCTTCGGACCGGTGACATGGGGAGAGCAGAGTGTTTTGTATTCTGGCCCATGGTGACGAGGACGAATGAGCCATTGTCTACGGACCGGTGACATGGGAGAATACGTTGGAATTTATGTGAATGTTTTTGATCATCAAAAGAACAAGGAGAATTGTGAGTGCTATACATGCTTAAGCATGTTGTGTGATAGTTAAGAATAAGAATATGGTGGATCTAAGGATTCAATGAGTTTAAGTATACATAAGTATGATCTATATGATCTAAGGAATGAGGTAATACATGTATTCTAATGAGATAAGATGCATGGGAACTTTGGGGACAAAGTTCTTTTAAGGGGGGTAGATTGAAATACCCCAAACCTAAGTATGCTAAGTAAACATCAAATCATATGATGTAGTAAGGCTAAAATATGCCTTAGAAAGATTGGTAGACAATTTAAACCAAGGAAAACACAAGAAAATGCCTTAAGGGCAATTAGGGCAAAAATGTGCTCTAAGCTTGGAGGGACTTGGGTGAGTACCCAAATATCATGGTAAGACCTTAGTAATATTCTAATGGTCATTTTAAATCAATTAGCAAAGAAAACCAAGCTTGAAAACAAGTTAAAACACAAAACGTGCTTTAAGAAGTCTTAAAGCACATTTTTGAGAAATTGTCTTAGAATTGAGTTTTGAGTGGCTAAATGTCCATCATTACTCTTTAATCAACATGTGTACTAATTAGTATCACATTAGGAAGTCTAAATCAATGGGAAATCAAAAATTTCAGAAATATGTGCACTGATTAATGAATAGTGCCAAATTGTGACTAGTTTAAGTTTTAATCAACTTAAGTCAATTAGTTGGTCAACAAAGACCAAAAGTATCTTATTATTAAAGGGGGGAACGGTTTTTGAAGTGGTGACTCACCACATGTGCTAGTAAGTAAGGAAAGAGGTGGGAAAGTGAGTAAATTCACTATTTGCTTTTAAATGACAAATATCTTCTTATACCTTCTCTCTCTCCTCTCTTCTTCATTTCCCACCTTCACCATCGGTTTTACTACCTATTCCCTTCTCCAAAACCGTGAGAGCTCCATCCATGGTGCCTCCACCTTCAATTGCTCACCAAATGTTCATCTTTGCTCCAAATCGAAAAGTAAGCAGATTTCTCTTAGTTAGATCAAGGCCTTCATTCCTATCTTTTCAAATCCTTCAAAGCTCAAGTTTGGTGCCATGAGAAAACTCCATTGATGGAGGAAAATCAAGTTTGAAGAGCTCATTAGCTTCTCCATTCTCTAAAGGTAAAGAAAATGTAAGAAAAACCATGTTTCCATCATTTCTTCTACATGGCCGAAAATTTATTCTCATGGGGCTATGTTTTTATGCCTTGTTCTAGCTTGATTTATTCACCAAGGACTAGTGGAGGTCCTATTTCATTCAATGCCAAAGTCTATCTTGAGACTTCAAAGGTAATCATCCACTTTTATGCCTTAGAACACACTCCTAACCTAGGTTTTTATTCCTTGAGGTTAGTGTATTGTTTAGTACTCATATGAGTCATTGAATATTGATTAGAACATTGGCAAGGGGAATTTAAGTGGTGGCCGAGATTCATGCAAGAAGAAGGTCTAAGGAGGAAGTTAAGATAAGCTTGAGAAAACAAGGTAAAATGCTTACCTAATGGTGGTTTAAGTTTTAAGGGATGAGTTTAGGTGGATACCAATGTGTCTTAGAGCTTACATTGTGTATTGGGTTATATAACCTAAGAAAAAGAACTTAAATAAGCTTGTGAACTTGTGACTAAGGAGCCAATGGGAATGAGTTAGTAATATAAGTTTAAGATGGATTTTAAGAGCATTATAACTACTATGAGATTGATGGGTGTATTTGCAGGTTGAAAGCTTTTATATGTGGGAAATTCAGTGTTTAAATTCATGTCATTTAAGGGCCTAAGAGCCATGTCATTTAAGGGCCTAAGAGCCATGTCATTTAAGAGCCTTAGTGCTATGCAATTTAAGATTATTGCAAATATATTGAGTTTGTGTGAGATGGTTGAATGATGAAGAATAATGGTTTGGGCATGATAAATACGAGAGGAGCTATGGCGAAATTTGTGTAGAAAACAAAGTGTTTAAGTGGTAGTGGTGAGTTAATAGCCCTAGGGTTTACTAGGGAGCATGAAAAGAAAAATTGTGTGGAAATGAGTTAACTAAGGAGTTCTTGAGGTTTAGAGTGACCTAGAGATGTCTAGGAGGAATTAGAGGATTGGCGAGTGTACTAAACACACCAAAATCATGATATGAGGAATGTAAGACTTGCATAAGTTTTAAGGAAAGGTGTATAATGCCTTAAGGACATTTAGGTATGAACTAGAGAGTAAACAATGAGAGTTTTGAGAACCTTGTGTAAGTGTGATGATGTTAGTGGTGGACTAGTAAGGTTTAGTTGAATGGTAATGTGTGGACTTGGGTGATGGAAGTGAAAAGGTAGGAGGATGTTGTAAGTCATCAAGGAAAATGACTAGGAATGTAAAAGAGCGTATGATCGTGAGAATGGTGAGTAAGTGAGTAAAAGGAGGTGGAAATGTCCAAGGAGGGTGTAGTATATTAAGGTAAAGAAGAACAAGGTTAAGGTGCTAAGAGGATGACAAGAAATGTTTAGGTATGCCAAGAGTTTAGGAATGATGAGTAACAAATGGAAAAGAGAGGAATTTGTGCATGGTTATGTAAGATGACTTGAGGAAGTTTTGGTAAATGAACTGAAGATGGAAAATAATGTTTATGAAGTGCCCAAACTGTTAAGGAGGGAACACTTGGGTTGGTTGAAGTTTTGGTAAAGATACAAGTTGGTAATGTAAGGAATTATATGATAAGTGTTAGGAGTGTTTGTAAGAATTGAGCAAATGTTTGAGAAGATCTTTGGAAGTTGTTTTAATGAGTTGGTGGAGGTTATAAGGTGTGTTTGATGTGCCAAATGATGTTAGAACACATTAGGAGGCTTGAGGAAAAATTTGGAGAAAGTTTGACAATGTATGGGAAGTTTCTGCAGCCGACCTACCCAGGGGACCGACCCCAGTCTGGGTCGGTCGGGCTGAAACTGTGAAGTTGGATGTTCTCTGCAGCCGACCTACCCAGGGGGTGGGTCGGTCGGACCATAAAAACAAAAGAAAAAAAAAACCCCTAAGAGAGTTTAGTGGTATTAATGGTACCCCCATTAAGGGGGCAATGATGATTAGTGGTATAAAGACCTAAGGGATTAAGTTAAGAATAAACTTAAAGGTTTAAGATTAAGTTCGTAAATAAGTTCGTAAGTTGTAGACTTAAGAGTTGTTAGGTAGGAATCATTAAGGGTTAAGTAAGTTAAGTAAGATAAGTAAGTTGAATTGAGTTAAGAGATTAACAACCTAAAACTGAATGAATGTTTTAGGACTTGGAATGGGACTCCGGAAGAGATTAAGCAACCGAACGGCCAACGGTGAACGGTACAGTTCTCTTGTGACCTACTTGCTAACGAGGTGTCCCTCGGCTTGTGTGCTCTTTGTTTTGTGTGCTCACTAAACAAGATAAAGCATGCAACCGGAATATATTATATTTATTGTATTGTTGCGTGATGTTAGAAAACTAACACAACATACCGTGAGAACTTACTAACCAATGTTTAGTAAGGAATTGAGTGAGACTAAGGAACGCCCCTAATAAGGGACGATATGAACCGGAAGAGGTTAACCAACAAACAGGGTCTTGAGATTACTACTAACTGGAACTTGAGTGAGGAAACCTGGGACCGATCTCCGGTCATGCATGCTAAGGAAAAAGGGGGTCGGTATCTATAGCAGATTCGACTTCCGCTTAAGGACTTGTCTTCGGACTTGTAGCCTAGGGCCGGTTGCCGGCTTAGCTACGCTGACTCCCGTCCAGGGTAGGTGGCATTAAGATGGTGTGGTGGGATCACCTAAATCCCAGGTTTGGAATTAGGATACAACCATTCCCCTCCAGGAACGGTTTGTATACTGAGAATAAGTTAAGATTAAGATTAAGGTAAGGTTAAGATAAGTTGCAACCATTCCTTTTTAAAGGATGGTTTGTATTATTAAGATTAAGATTAAGGTAAGGTTAAGATAAGTTGCAACCATTCCTTTTTAAAGGATGGTTTGTATTATTAAGATTAAGATTCAGGTAAGGTTAAGATAAGTTGCAACCATTCCTTTTTAAAGGATGGTTTGTAATATTAAGATTAAGATAAGCTACATCCACTCCTTATTAAAGGATGGTTGTTTCTAAGATTAAGATAAGACTAAGATTGAGGTGAGATAAGGATGGACTAAGATTAAGAGGGAACATTACTCAAGGAGTTAAATAATTAACTCTCTAATTAAGGGAACGCATTTAAGTCGTTCATTGTGTGTGAACTTTGATTGTTCATATATGGATTGTTGTTTACAGCATTTACTATTATGTTGTGCATTTAATCAACCTCCATGCTATCGACAATTAGTCGTCGTAGCCACGTTAGCTTGGGGGCCATGAGGGGATCGTACCAGCATTCGTGCTGACCCCCTTTGGGGGCTGTTTTTACTACACAGGTACATCAGGAAGCGGCTGTCGCGAGAGTAAGAAGGGGTACAAGTGTTACGGGTTAAGTGTGGCCTACGAGTTGTGCATGCACACTCGTACGGCAATTTGAGTTAGTAAGATGTATAGGATGTGAGGGGGTTGTAAGAAGGATATGTAAATGGTTAAGATTGTTGTACTAATGTTCGGTATATTCTGTAGTCAGACCGTGGCAAGGTCCTGGATTGTAAAGAATTCCGCTGTGACATGTAGATATATATATGTTGTTAAGTTGCGAGACCACAATTGGATTGAGTTGGGGTGTTACATTTAGCTCACAATTTCCCATTCTCACAACCTGTTTATACACAACATCAATATACAAGCTCCCATACACAATTACCAATACTAAAACACTACTAAAAATTCCTACACTCAACAACCCAATACCCAACTAAGTTTCAATACATTTTACATGTCTTTCAACGGTTTTAAGCACCTAGATTCTCCTACACAATATATTGCTACACAATACCATTTTCATTACTCATTTCAACTTCTAAAATTTGTTACATTCATATATATACAAGGCTAAACAAAGGTGAGTATCCTTACCTTGTTTCTCTTCTAATTTCTTTTCTTCCTCTTGCTTCTTCTTTTCCTCTTTCTCCACCGGTTTAGCAAACACAAATTCTCTACTCTACAACCCATATACATACACATTTCAATACACAAAAACTAACCCTAGCTATTATTAAGCTTTAAGTAGGTTTTAGGGTTTAGAATTCTCATTACCTTGCAAGGGTGTAAATGAAGCTTGGAGTGGCTCAAGAACAAGGTTTCCAACTCCACCAAGATGTCAAAATAGGCTAGGATACAAGGAGCAACAAGGGTTTTAGTTTTCATTTTCGTTTTGCCCTTGAGGCTAGAAAAGTTGGAGTTTTTTTAGGAATATTTTTACCTTAAAAGAACAAGGAGAAGGAGGGCCTTCTAATGGTGGTCTTGAAGCTCCAAATGGGACATACCCATAAAAACGAAAGTTGTTGTTTTCGGATTTTGGAAAGGTAGAAGTGTAGCTCTTGATGAGAGGATTCTAATGGTGTAGTTTTTATAATTTTTGGAGCAAGTTTGATGGAGTTTCAAGAGGAGAGAAGATGATATTTTTGTGAGGTTGCTCTTTTCTCCATGGATGACCGATGAGGAAGAAGAAGAAAAGAGAGTGAGTGAGGGTGAGTGGTATTACGTGAGTGAAGAGAATGAAATGGGAGAGAGAGTGTGAGATAGGTAAGTAAAGTAGTGTTTTACTTTTTGCTTTTTAAATTCTTTTGTCTTTTGTTAATGAAAGGAGAGTAAAGAGTGTGTGAGAGAGAGAGGGGTGTGGGATCGGACACACTCACAGGACCCATAAGGGTTTTAAAATTGTATTTACAATATTTTACACATAAGTTTGTGTTATTTATGTTTCTACCCCACAACTTCTCGTTTTTGACAGTTTTTACTAATTCCTCGTTTTATTGATTTTATTGGTCCTAAAGCTTCACTAATATTTATTAATGATTATTTAGTTGACCAAAATTGTTACGAGTCTATTTGACCCGCTTAAAGACACGTTTTCCCGGTTACCTCGAAAAACGCGCTTTAAGGTTCGTTAGTGATTTTAATCCGTTTTAAGGATCCGTTTTCTTCGGGAGTTGTTCCCATATATTATTTAGGTCTTATTAAACCTTTAGAATCCCTATAATACTCTAACCGAGGTCTCATACCTCCTATGGTTATTTAACGCTTATTTAGCGTTTCCCGCTTTTTAAGCGTTTCTTTATTTCTTTTGGATTTATTTTTCCTTACTAATATTAATTAGGTACCCTTAGGCCCTTAAATACGTATTAGATTAATTTTAATCCCTATATTTAAGTTCGGGGTATTTCAATCTACCCCCCTTAGGAACTTTGTCCTCAAAGTTGTTCGAGGTTATAGGTTTACAATGCTTACTCATTCTTACGTGTCTAATATGAAAGCTATACCTTCTTCCTCCTTACAATTCCCAAATCTATTACTCAGGGTCTCTACATACTATATCATACCAATGTACTATAGTTACTCCAATCCGCATTACTACCGACCATCCGGTTCCTCATTACCAAATTTATATATACATACAATGCAAGGCTATTCCCAAAGCAATGCAACACACATTCCAATCCCGTAGGCGCTCAGGTCATCTAGACACGGGACTCCTCTATGTCCCGCCGCCCTTGGAATAATACAACATACTACCTTACTATCTTCTTTGGTACTCACTTCTAACACATCCTCATTCTCCATACTAAAAGAAATTCTTCCACCACTACCAATTAAAATTTATAAAACATACAACTCCATATTCCAGTTTATATTCATTACTTCTATCCTATGTGTGATTCTTGTGACCACTTGAGGGGAGCTTCAAGAATCATTCGACCCTGATGTGATCAGCATCAGTGTTGAGCTATCTTTCCACCCCAATTTGTGTTTGGTTTCCCTTGATCTGATCAGGATCAAGTTCGACTTCCCACATCAGATTCAATCAAACAAATAATTTAATTGTTTTCATTTTCTATTGTTTTACTCTTTCTAGTCGTAATTACGAATTCATACATCTCCAAAGGATGGAATCAGTCCATTAATCATCATCACTCTACTTCCCAAATGCTTTACTCCATGGTTCAATCCTAATGCTCATTTCATCAACCTTCACTACTTCCATCCATTACTCACCATCATATCCTATATTCTAACTAAGGAATACTATATTTATAAGATTTAGTTGACTTCAATTGTTTCAAATATTTTACTTACGATTCCACTACTCATAAACTTCATTCATCTACTATCCTCATTCATTTCGTACTACTTCTTCAAAGGTTACAATACTTGTGGAGCTCCGTCCACTACTCATTACTTTTCTTTTACTAATACTCTTACATTGGTGTTACAAGATGGGTATACTCCTCCTATGGTATTTGCATGTCTAATGCCTAATTACCATAATTACAGTGTGAATGAGTACTTATGTTTATTTAACATAATATCAATCATCAATTTGGTTCTCATTTGTGCTATGCACATTATGGTTTATGTGTTTTATTCACAAAACTTACATTAAGCGGTTTCGCTCTACCCCCCTTAAAAGGGATTACGCCCACGTAATCTCCCATATGTTAATATTAAACATTGGTTATTTAATTCGGGCAATCCGAAGCATTTAGCTTCACTACCGTATACTATAAAATATGTTCTGGTCAAAGGGATCTTAACCATACCAATGGTTTAGTCTTTGCACCAAGAACTTCTATATGAGTTTATTTAACTCATCATTAATTCGGTTCTAGCCTATTAGGCTTCAAGGCATTAATAGCCATTGTATTATACTCACTAGGTATATTGTCTCCTAGCTAGGGCCCACTAGCTTCTGTTGCGCGACCCTGATAGCTTGGGTTACTTGCCCTTCGTGTTATCATTAATGTGCTATACATCATCTTCTTATCCGTCTATTATGGGAATAAGGTTTACTAAACAAATGCGGTATTCTTTTACCATGTTTGAACTCGATGAGTTGTAGGTTGTAACCAGTTCTCTAGCAATCTAGTATACACACTATTTGTACCTCCACGATCATTCGCTAAGCTCCTCCGACTTATTGTCGGGCGAGGTTAAGTCACTACTTAGTTGTAGTACTTCCTCTGTTTTCAGTAGCTTCTGAATTATACCAGTTCTCCTGGTTCAGTACAAGTGTTCTTTACTTGTATGACCTTGCATTTTCTATGCGTCGGTCTTGTGACTTTCTTGTGTCTTCTTTCACCTTATATTCCAGTGGAATTCACATCTTGTGATTACTAGTGTGTTGTACACTCTTCGTGCTTCTTTGGCCATAGGCCGCACTGTATGATGCTAGGCTTGCTTGACTGGCTTATGCCATGTTTGTGGTGAAAGGAAAGATTTACTACGGTTTACATTCTCCATATCCCTAGCCATCTCATTAGATCATTAGCTGCGCAGGTGCAATACCAAAACACTCAGTCATACAGAGAGCAGAGGCGTAAACGCTTGACAGTAAGTCACTTATGTGATAGGAAGGAATGTTTCTGCCTGTCATCTCGTACTTATACTCCGTGTCATTATCTGTTACTTCCTCATATCGGTCGCTTGTTGCGCACCGTATTCTTACTCATTATACAACATCGTTTTTACTGTTTCTGTTACTGTGATAGTTTCTCTTTACTCATTGCCATTGTCATTGGCACCATTCCCTTATGGTATGTATACCCTGGGGTTTCCAATGTTCGTGTGTATGACGGTTGTCGTGGCATACCACAATATTAATATCTTCCCCATGTGGAGATGTTCTTCTATTTTAGGTTTCCTGTGTAGGTTAGCTTACCTCTTATTCCGTCATCATTTGTGATACAATTTACCAAGTATCTTGGTTGACCAAGGATGAGATAACTCATCGGGTCATAAGCTCTCTTGAGCGTTAGTCATTCATGGTGTTCAATGTGTATTCATATAGATTGTTTGACAATTATTGTCTTCCAGTGCTGAGCATTGGTTATATGCTCTAGCTGTGTAGTTCCACTTGTATGCATATCACCGGGACATCCCAAGAAACTTCAAGGGTTTTCTGGTCCGTTCTCCAATTAAGAGTATTCTATTACTGATAAATGAAAGTTCTTGTTGAGGGGAATGCATCCACTCATAAGTCTCGTGACGAGGTTTATCATGTTGGTATTTATACAATGGTTCAGCACATTCTTGGGTGCATATATAGTATGCTTACTCCTTAAGTCGTAATGGTTTGGAAATCCCATTTCCTTGTTCCATCGCCCCTTGGCAATGTCTATATGCGTAGGCTTTCCCGTTATAATAGATGGAAGCCTTTCTAAGGGTTCACATCTTCACCACATTGGTGGTCTTCGGTTAAAGAGGGGTACCTTCCCTTGGGTTTCTCGTAGTGTCCGAGCGTGGACTAGGCCAATGTTGGCATTATCATGATTCTTATGCCTCTGGGCTACCATTGCTACAGAAGGCATGGCGGTAATTAAGAACTCCGTCAACTGCATACTAGGCTGATGCCCTAGTGACAGTGACATTGAGTTGGCCATTACTCCAAGCCACTCAGGATGTTGGGTTTGAATTTATGGTCCAGTTGTTGATTTCTTGTTGTATGAGGCAATATTTCTTGCAAGTCTTGTTAGTAATGGTGTGGGTTTTGCAACCGTTTAAGGTTACACAACGCATCAGGTTTATGGCTTTAGAGCCATATTGCTGCAAGCTATGCTCTTTGCAAGCTGCTTATACATGTTTCCACTCCATGTATACCGTCATAGGTTGGAGGTATCATTGGGCTCCATGGTAAGTCGTGGCATCACGCTTCCGTTCATAGGAGGCCTTTTTAGGCAAATGGTATTAATAGGTGCCTCTCAGTATCTTAGGGCATTTCCTGTTAAGTGAAATCCCTTCGGTGTCCTAACCGAGTGTTCGTTTTAGCTCCCATGCTCATATCATTACGCTTGTTCAGCTGTTGTTAACGTAGACACTCTTCAAGGATCGCTCCTGGGTGTTGGTAGCTGTGCCGTTACATCCGGCTAACGTTTATGATATGTTGTCCACCGTACCGTCTTGTGGTATTGTACTTGAGTTGTCCCTTTTTGGGTCATGACGTCTCCCGTCCTTGGGTAGACTGTTTATACTTGTTCCTAGTGCTTGAGACTAGGTTTGAATATCCTCTCCGATTATGGATTGTGCTTCGTAGTAATGTTGTGTTTGCTCTTGGGAGTTCTGTCCCGTTTGCTGAGCATTGTGGTGTTCACGTTAGGCAACTGCCTTACTGTGTTTAGGCTGGGTATACCTTCCAGCTATCACGTATTTGTTTGATGTCCTCGAGACATATCCAATGTCTATATTTACTAGTCTGTGCTTTTTGCACTTCCCAGTTCTTATTCCTCATCTCCAGATGGATTCTCTAAGTTCCTTGATACTTGATCGTCTGAGGTGTCCAGCTGTTCTGGTTTGAACTCACTCATGGTCCGTAGAACGGAGTTGACTACTTCCCGTGCGTCGCACACTACATGTATACATACGTGGGGTACCATATTGACACGTTACCACTTACCCAACTATATGTCGGGCCCGCAAACTCCTTCGGAGTGCGGTTGTCCCACATCCCGTAACGGGTACACTCGTAGTGTTCGCCACATGCCTAGGTGAAGTATTCTATTGCCAACTCCTCTTGTATCATTCTATGATACTCACCATAATCATGTTGGTTCTGTTTTAACATCCAAGGTTTATAAAAGAAGGTTGTGGTTTTGAAAGGAAAATTTTGGGTTTTTAAAACAATGGTTCGGTGTTAAAAGAAATCTCTCATGGCATAGCCATGTTTGAGGTCTTGACCAAGTCTAGCCTCTCGCTGACTGGTATGTTCTAAATACAGTGGTCGGGCCGTTAGGCCTTTCCAAGGTTCCATTCCTTCAGTTTTAGGATGTTTATTCCTGTGGTTGTTTCGTTACAGTCACCGTAAATTACTACGTACTTGTGACGTGTGAGTGTTCCTTTACATGTTCATGTTCTTACTGCACTTGCCGTAGCAAGTGCGTGGTACTGGCGGTTTTTGAGTAATCCTATACCGATCACGGTATGGTTTCTATTTGTGTTTGTTAGTCTTGTTGACGCTTCCCTCGATCTTATTGATCTATAATTGGTATACTCGCTCCTTTAGGTAGCTTCTTGGTGGTCTAGACATGGCTGTCGTAGATCTGGGTACTCCTCCACTCCTTGGAGGTTCCCGTTCTATTTGGTTTAATGTCGTTCCTTGTGGCTCGTTCCCACACATTTGTGGTGGTTACTGAGCCTTCCTCGTTTAGGTACTACACTTGTAGTCCTATTGGATTGTATCTCATGGTTGTTCTTGTAGTTGTCTGAGCTTATTGCCCAGGTACTGCAACCTTAATGGCATTATAGTTTTGGAGTTAACCGCTTCCGACTATGTCCTTAGTCGGCTAGCATACCGTTGGTGGTATTATTCAAGTATTACTATCCCGTAGACTTGTGTCTCGGGTTCCGTTACTGCTCCCTTTTTCATTCCGTTGCACGGTTGGTGCTTCTTTCCTGCTGTTGGTTGGCTAGCTAGGTTTCGCGACTGCTAAGCACGTCGCCCCATGCTGTTGTAAGTTGTCGCCTCCTCGTGGTTGGAGCGTTCATCCTACCGCTATTACGTGCAGTGTTGTGGTTCAACCGGGATCCATCTCCGGGACTTCCAGTTCTCGGCATCTCCTACGTGTCGGTTCTTGTTTACCGTGTGATTATTTCATAACTGCCAGGTCGGGTTTTCCCCGAGGATGAGAAGGCTCCTCTTCTCCCTGGCGTCCTTTCCCAAGTTATACAGTGGGGTTTGCGGCGGGCGGGACTGGTATTGTAGGTATCCGGTACTCACCGGTAGTTCCTAACTAGCATATCTCTAAGGCTAACACTCAGCCCTTAGCCCTAAGCTTCTACTTCCTAACTCGGTATTCCCTAAACTCGGTATTTCCAGTCATCAGAGCGACACTTCGCTCTGATACCACTTTTTGTAACACCCCTACCATTAATACCGTGCTTACCGTCCAATCTCCTTACACATCAGATACACGCAGCGGATACATACTTACATAATGTGGGTGATACAATGCCGTTAGTCACCCACGTGACTAACAAGGCTACTACTTCCACATACAGCATCGGTCTGATGGACCGGAATCCCGAGTATTACATATCTACCATATATACTCCATATACCAATACATGCTACATTCTTCCATTCGATACAATACTTCAAATACAATACAATATAATCCACATATCGAGTTTACTAAGATCCTTATACAAGTATACTACCTCTTCAAAGTTCATGCGTACTCACTACGAGACTACTTATTACCCGTTCCTCACCAACTACTTGCTTCTAATTACAAGGGTGTGCCTCCGGTCTCTTATCTTGACCATATTCGCTTCGGTACCTGCACACTAAAAACGTTACCCCTAGGGGGTCAGCTTTCGCTGCGCATGATAACCGCATACCCCGCGTACTAGTGAGGGTACGCCGACCACTTGGTCGTATACATGCAGTTCATTTTCATACAACATACATGCATACATGCTCTTACACACAATACAATAATACTTACGCAAACATACATACATACAATTCATTACATACAAGGAATACGATATAACCATTCAATACTTACTTACCTTCTTCCGAATACACATACTCATTACATACACAAAGTACAGTTCTTGTTAGCTTCATTAGTCCGACCGGGTAATCGGGTGGAGATTACTCTTTTACTCGTTACTTCATACATACGCATACATACTCATACACACTTACGGATCCATACTTACTTACTCTTACTCTTACTCAAGTTAAGTCGTCGGGACCTCCGGCCCTGGGGACTACACCGTCCCACCTCCGGGATTTACTTGACTCACCAATCCGGATGCTACCCGTTTAAGGGATTTGGGTTGCGGACCAGTTTAAGAGTCAGGAATTGCAGCCAACCTCTTGTGACTCCGCATCCTCACGCGTGGCCGAAGCTATATCGGACTTCTACTCATTCCGGTTTACTCACTTAAGTTAGGAGTTAGGTAGTTAGGAATTAGCAGAAGTCATTCATTCAAGCCACAATAATACAATACAAAGCTCATATACCCATCCATACAAAATACAGTGCAATATACAAGTACACTACAAAATACAATACACATCATCATCATTCATATGTTTCATGAATTATACAAACTATTGTTCAAGAAAAATATCAAGAACAATGTAAACAAGCACAGGTAAGTGCAATATAGTCCGATTCGTGCATTTATCTTACTTAGGTGATCAAGTAAGCACACAAATCGGGGTAACCAGATTAGGATACAAGGCATGAAGAAATCATACCTTTCACCGTTGTACTTGTATCCCAACGTTCCTCCGGTGTTCACAAATCATATCCTATTATATATATACATACAGTGGAATGATTAATCTATCTATCATTAACTTAACTCATACTTACTATGTCCTTATGCTTCTTACACTTACACATTACTTACTTATTTTTCGTTACCTTAAGTTTTACTTTCCTACTTAATGTTGGCATACTTACATACATATACATATATATATACATGGGTATACATATATATATATATATATATATATATATATATATATATATACATATTATTATTTAATTTAATTTTTTTTTTGACTGGACCGGACTTGCGACCGACCTTGCAAGTCCGGTCCATTCCAGTAGCTATCAATACGAGGAATTTTCTGGCTCGACCAAACTTGCAAGTCCGGTCGCAAGTTCGGTCCATTCCAGTAGCTTGCATTACGGGAATTTTTCTGGCCGACCGAACTTGCAAGTCCAGTCGCAAGTTCGGTCCATTCCAGTAGCTTGCATTACGGGAATTTTTCTGGCCGACCGAACTTGCAAGTCCGGTCGCAAGTTCGGTCCATTCCAGAAGGTTACTGACGGGGAATTTTTCTGGTCCAACCGAACTTGCAAGTCCGGTCGCAAGTTCGGTCCATTCCAGAAGCACTCCCGTCTTTGTAAATCTGGGCTCGACCGAACTTGCAAGTCCGGTCGCAAGTTCGGTCCGGCCCAGTATTTGCATTTTTGTTTCCGTTTTCAGTCCTCTCTTTTACCCATTACCTCCCCATTGTTCCTACACTTAATCCCACATGTTTTACCACTAAATAAACCTCTTAATACACCTTAGTTCATCCATCAATTCCTTAGTCATTCCTAAATCCACATACACAATCTCTCTCACTTTCTTTCAACACTTACAATAGTTTTCTTTCCTCTTATGCTACAGATTTTCATACTCCATTCTACCATCCATTACTTCTCAACCAATGCCACCATTAGCGTTCCAAATACATTTCCAAGCCATTGCAATACCTATACCCAAGTCCGACACTCTTTTTACCGATTCCTGCACACTACTCTTTCCTAGTTCCACAACGCAAATTGATATCTCTTTGCTACAGATTTTGGTTTCCACTATCATGCTACAGATTTATCACTCAACTTCTAACCTCCATTACTTCCTCAACTAATGCTACTCCTAGCATCCAAAATACATTACTCACAACCTAATTCCATCCCATTTGCAACCTCACATCCAAACCTGTTACAAGCTACTAAACCACTAACTTTAACTTTCCAAAATCTGTTCCAATGTATCTAAGTCCTCAAATTCCTAGATAAAATTCGACATAGTCTCCCCTATAATTCTTACTTGCTCACACACCATTTCAGCTCACAATTTCCCATTCTCACAACCTGTTTATACACAACATCAATATACAAGCTCCCATACACAATTACCAATACTAAAACACTACTAAAAATTCCTGCACTCAACAACCCAATACCCAACTAAGTTTCAATACATTTTACATGTCTTTCAACGGTTTTAAGCACCTATATTCTCCTACACAATATATTGCTACACAATACCATTTTCATTACTCATTTCAACTTCTAAAATTTGTTACATCCATATATATACAAGGCTACACAAGGTGAGTATCCTTACCTTGTTTCTCTTCTAATTTCTTTTCTTCCACTTGCTTCTTCTTTTCCTCTTTCTCCACCGGTTTAGCAAACACAAATTCTCTACTCTACAACCCATATACATACACATTTCAATACACAAAAACTAACCCTAGCTATTATTAAGCTTTAAGTAGGTTTTAGGGTTTAGAATTCTCATTACCTTGCAAGGGTGTAAATGAAGCTTGGAGTGGCTCAAGAACAAGGTTTCCAACTCCACCAAGATGTCAAAATTGGCTAGGATACAAGGAGCAACAAGGGTTTTAGTTTTCATTTTCGTTTTGCCCTTGAGGCTAGAAAAGATGGAGTTTTTTTAGGAATATTTTTACCTTAAAAGAACAAGGAGAAGGGGGCCTTCTAATGGTGGTCTTGAAGCTCCAAATGGGACATACCCATAAAAACGAAAGTTGTTGTTTTCGGATTTTGGAAAGGTAGAAGTGTAGATCTGAGAGAGGATTCAATGGTGTAGTTTTTATAATTTTTGGAGCAAGTTTGATGGAGTTTCAAGAGGAGAGAAGATGATATTTTGTGAGGTTGCTCTTTTCTCCATGGATGACCGATGAGGAAGAAGAAGAAAAGAGAGTGAGTGAGGGTGAGTGGTATTACGTGAGTGAAGAGAATGAAATGGGAGAGAGAGTGTGAGAGATAGGTAAGTAAAGTAGTGTTTTACTTTTTGCTTTTTAAATTCTTTTGTCTTTTGTTAATGAAAGGAGAGTAAAGAGTGTGTGAGAGAGAGAGGGGTGTGGGATCGGACACACTCACAGGACCCATAAGGGTTTTAAAATTGTATTTACAATATTGGACACATAAGTTTGTGTTATTTATGTTTCTACCCCACAACTTCTCGTTTTTGACAGTTTTTACTAATTCCTCGTTTTACTGATTTTATTGGTCCTAAAGCTTCACTAATATTTATTAATGATTATTTAGTTGACCAAAATTGTTACGAGTCTATTTGACCCGCTTAAAGACACGTTTTCCCGGTTACCTCGAAAAACGCGCTTTAAGGTTCGTTAGTGATTTTAATCCGTTTTAAGGATCCGTTTTCTTCGGGAGTTGTTCCCATATATTATTTAGGTCTTATTAAACCTTTAGAATCCCTATAATACTCTAACCGAGGTCTCATACCTCCTATGGCTATTTAACGCTTATTTAGCGTTTCCCGCTTTTAAAGCGTTTCTTTATTTCTTTTGGATTTATTTTTCCTTACTAATATTAATTAGGTACCCTTAGGCCCTTAAATACGTATTAGATTAATTTTAATCCCTATATTTAAGTTCGGGGTATTTCAATTTTCCTCAGTTTCAATTAAGTATATTAACCACCCTATTATATAACTAATATACATGTAGATTAATTTAGTTCCTTGATTTAACCTAAGTTACTATTTTATTCCTTTTATATATATATATTTTCCTTAGTTTAAATTAAAAATATTAACTCCCATAAAGTATAATAAATAAAACGTAAAAGTAATTATATTCCTTGATTTACATAAGTTTCTACTTAAATAGTATATATACATATATGTAAATAATTTTACTTCTATTAAAAACTAATACCTAACATTTATAAACTTACTGTTATAAAATGTTAATTTAGTGTTCCATATTTTCCCAGCTTAAAAAGTTTATTAACAAACCATACTTTAATTTTTGGTTACATTAAAAACCATATATTATAAGTTATTCTTATGAAAAACTCAAAACACAATTTTTAAAACCTTTTACCATTGCCCAAAAATTCCCAAATTTAATATACAGTAACTATAACATTTTAGACATATTATAAAATTTTATTTCACAAAAATATCTTTTTAATTTAGCCAAATAATTCCAGAAAACCCGTAACTTGCAAAAATCATAACTTATGTTTAAAAACTCCAAAACCATAATAATTTACATCAAATTAAACTAGATTAAATAAGGAATCTATGGTTAAAATTTCAAGTCAAAATACATTCGGGAAGATATTTAAATTAACCCAACAAGTTAGGACTATTTACTGGAATTTTATAAACTTATAATAATCATTTAATAGCCCGATCTAATCTCGGCCGTCCAATCTTTTAAAACGAGATCGGACGGCTCCTGTACACCCAGTTCTTCAGCGAATTCAGATTCCCAATCGAGTACTAAATCGTCAATATCTCCTAATCTACAGAACGAAATCGAGTGATTCTTGTTTCTATGGATTCGAAATCGAATTTTGGTTCTATTGAGACCGGTTTCCCCAATTATAATGCAGTATTCATCAAGTTTCGAAATCAATTCGAATGTTAGGGTTCATATCGGGTTTAAACTTTGATTCGAAAATAATTCCAACAAATCCTCCTAATCTAACACGTAATTGACTAAATTGGAACATGGATTAGGTCGGTAACATGACTACGAATGACAATAACGAAGCAATTGATCGGAAACTTACCGGAGTTGTGCGAATTGAGTGAAATTGAAATCGGAAAAACTGGAAAAATATGAACTTTGAGCAGTTCGTGGTGCCAACTTCGAAGATCTATAACTAGCAGTACAAATCGAGTTAGGCTATGAGTAAGGGCTCATTGGAAAGAGCAAACTTAGATCTACGTATTGATAGCAAGAACTAAACCTAACTCGCACCACACAGAAAGAAATTGAAGTCGCAAATCACGAGTTTACCTCTCTGTTTCAGTATTATTTTATGTGCTGGCGAGACCGAAACTTTAGACACCTTTCCCTTCCAATCGGTTGAGAATTGTCTCAGACCATAAACATGAAAGTTTTAGAGGAATTAGAGCTCTTCAAAACGAGCTAAAGAACATGGAATTTGGATGAGTAACGAAGAAGAATGGCTGATGAAGTTACCTGATTCGAAGAGAAAACTGGAATTGCAGTTTCGGTTTCTGCAGGGTGGCTACTTTGACTCGATTTTCTGGTTGATTCAGAATGAATTAGGGTTTGTATGAGTTATAGTTGTTTAGAGGGAATGTAGGAGAAGACAACAAAGAAGACGACATTGAAAAATATGGAGAGATGAATGAGATATAGCCGTCTAAAGTTAGGGCAAAGTATGGAAATCTGTTACCGAAATTCAAGGGATAAAATCGGCTAAGTGTTGGCGACCCGTGACAGAGTGACACGTGGCATCTTTCAAATTTTTGATTCACAACTTCAATCTAGCATAACTTTGGCTAGGATGATCCGTTTTTGACGTTCTTTTTATCGATCTTTATGGTTTTCCATAACCTATTTATTGGTATAGGTTTCATGGCCTGGTTTGACCATTCTCAAAAAAGTCAACTCTAGCAAGGCTTAATAAGCTTTAAGGTTTCTAGGATTTTATATTGACTTTTATATTTCAAAACAATGTTCCAACACTTCCTAAAATCTTTATAATATAATTGGAGTGTTTAGAAATTTTCCCAAGATTTATTGACTTATAAATCTTATTATTAAATTCATAATACTATATAATAATATATAATAATTAGGGTTAAATAGGAGAAAACCCCTAAATAAATTTCACAATTCCATATAATAATTTAATATTCATAATTCCATATAATAATTTAATATTCATAATTCCATATAATAATATAATACTTAATAGTATTATTAAAGGTTTAATAAAAGAAATCCCCTAAATTAATTTAAATTAATTTAGGGGTATTTCAGTATATCCCCCTTAAAAGAAACTTCGCCTCGAAGTTTAAGAAAATCAACTAGTAGGCACTCACACCGCTTCGGGTGTGCTAAGACAATGATAATTCCAATGAAATTCCATACCAATCCAATCCTTTATTTCCATCCATTTCCCTAACAACATTCCACTCGAGATTACTCAAACTCAAAACGAACCAAGATATACCAAGACATAGCATGATGAAAATCAACAGTCACATACTGTCTCATATTGTAAAAACCAAGCACATACAAACACCTCTCATTCTGCTAATACTGTTCTCCCTTTACTAACAATGCAACGAGGCATAATCCGGATGAGATAACGAAGGAGGAGTATGCCAGCATATCCCCCTTAAAAGAGCTACGGTACGCCCTCGTACCGCTACTAACGGCACATTCAAAGAATTCAACACCTTATTAACCAGCTTTGTTGTGAATTTACTGCACCGTTGATTTTATCTATGATCGTTACATATATCTGTATCTCTTGATTGTTATGTAATTGTATTTCCTTGGTGGTTATAAAATTTTATCTTATGATTATTATCCATTCATTTAATGACTGATACGAATTATATGTCCATATATGATCATTTATCATATCAATTATATTACCAAGCTATAAACCAAGTGTAACGTACTTGAGTAGTTTAACATAATATTCCCGATCATTTAATAATCCTCAATAATCTTCCAAAATTATCTTCAAAGGTTTATTAGTCAACCATATGTTAAAACTCTATAAGATAAATATTTTCTGTGACTTTTCAAGTTTCAATTGTTTTTATAATTAACTATCGTATTTTAGACGATTCATTCAGTGTTTACTTTATAAAATTTACTTATTATATAACTTCACCCAAGGCAGAATTTTAGGAAGTTCTTCCAAAATCTGATTCCTTTACCTTAAAATTTATATATTATATTTTTTTTAAGGTAGGGACTCTATATAAAATTTTAAGTCAAATGAGCTAGTCTAATGAAAACTCACTCACTCTTGGTAATTATTTTTCTTAAGGTTTGTTCTATGTAAGTATTCTCCTGATTATTAAATCTTAGTACTACCTTAGACAATGGTGGCTTTGTAAATATCACTCTTAGTGTGACTTCTAAGATTTTATCTATGTATAAGGTTAAACTTCTAAATAAACATGAGGATTTCCAAATCTTTAAGTAACTCTCAATTTTTCACTAGACACTCAATACTCCAAGTATTTAAGGCTCAATAATATTTAGTTTATTATTACTCATGTGTTTTCACTCCATAGGTAAGTATTTTTCACCAAGGATTTAACTCGGTAAACTCTTTACATGCATGAATTTAGTACTGGATCTTAATATACGAGTTTTCAACTGTTCATTGTGGCTAGTAATGAAATATGCCTAGCTCAAGATTCCATGATGGTAACGTCTTACCACCACTTCCCCTCAAGTTCAACACAATCCATCACCTGCGTAGAAGATTATTTACAGTTAGATGGCAACGCTTGGCTAGCCCCTAAACTTCTAGAAGTGAGTGTGCACCCCCACTACTTTCAGCCTAGGAGTTCGTCGCACCAGGCACTTCCAGTAGGGTGTTAGGTTTATGTGTTTTCTTTCTAAAGTTAACATAGAGTTTTAATGTGTTTTACAAGTTCAGATGTTGATCTTTTCTAATACGCTACTAGTTCTTGTTAGCTTAATAATTTTCTAGACATAAGATTTATCTTAATCATTATCTTTAGGTAATAAATTGATACCAAGTAGTTCATGAGATTTATTTTTCAAACTTTAAAGGAGTTGAAGTACTTTCACATAATATCAATACTAATTTAGTTATGTAAAGTTCTATTTGTATACTGTTTTCAACCAAAAGTATTCTTTAAAATTCTAGCAATTTGTGTACTAGCTTTTAAAGGATTGCATTTTTAGCAATGTATTCTCCATGAGTATGCTTTTGAAAAATAGCTTAATATTTGGTTTATCTCAACCAAAATCTTATCGTACTTAATATAGGATGTTCCAAACTTATATATATATATATATGTAGTTTATTGTTGGAACGGTATAACAACACATCACACTCAACAGACATTCACAAAAGAAAAGTGTGTAAAGGAATCGTTCTCAATTCCAAAAAGGGTTAGGAGTCGTGCCTTACTGGAGTCCTCACTTCCCAATTCTACCCCAGTTCCCTAGTTTTAAGTGCACCTATAATCTAAGTATTTCACTCGGCTTGTTCTCTCGGGTTCAGAGCGTAACTACGCTCTGATACCACTTTCTGTAACACCCCTATAATAATAAAACAACAGCCGAAAATAAACTAAAGGTGCTACAGACCATCGGGCTCCAAACACCCGGTACCAACCTCACCAATTACAACCATTACAATTAACTAAGTTACGGTCTGAACTTCGAGAAAACTTAACGTAACATAACAGTAATAAAATACATTCAGTCTCCATAAACCTAATCCCATCCCAATCACTCATGCTCTTCGTGGCCACCTGTAAATCAATTTGTACCTGCAAGATGAAACCAAGCAGGCCACCCTGGGAGGGGTGAGTCAGTTCCCTGGAATGGAACTGGTACAATTCTCCAAAACAATCTTTAAATCATAACTCCTCAAAATAAACAGTAACTTGAAATTATACTCTTGAAAGTAAAGCAGGGAAACAAGACACTTTAAAATCACCAAGCCAAAGATAACAAGTTAAGGATAAAGATAAATAATAGAAAAGGTAAAGTTAGTGAAACAAAACTACACCATGTGTTAGTGAACATCCAATGCCTTAGTTGAACCCAATTCCCGTCAGGAGCAGAAAAACTCAGATAGTCACAAAGGACTAGGAATAATAAGATAGATCCAAGATTCAATAACTCAAGAGTGGAATAATTCAACTGGGAGAGATGGCCCCACCGCCAAATATAAATGTTCGTATGGACGAGGGATATACAGCCCCCTGCTGTCATATTAAAAATGTCCGTATGGACGAGGGATATACAACCCCCTACTGTCATATTAAAAATGTCCTGGTGGACGAGGGATATACAGCCCCCTGCTGTCAAATATAAATGCCCCTATGGGCGAGGGATATACACCCCCCTGCTGTTACCATTGAAGACGCGCGCACGTCGAAACCTTAAGAACCAGCTCATGGATGAAATAATATCCAGAGTCAAAAGAAGAATTTCCAAGATTGACCTTTTTTCCAAATTCCCACTAGATCACCAACTACCCAGAGCAATACCAAAACACTCAGTCCTACAGAGTGCAGAAGCGTAAACCCCATGCAGTCAATGTCTAATGGACCAACCAAATAGAAGGAACTAACACCCAAGTGAGTTTCACATCCAAGGCTCAGTTAGTCACACAAGCTGGGTTAGTCACACAACCAATTCCTTTTTAAAAATTCCTCTTATGCTCAGTTAGCGTTTTCCAAAACATTCCACAAGTCAATCTGCAAAAATATCAGGGTACGAGAAATCGTACAAAACATTCCATAGTCCAAAACACAACAAGCTGAGTACGAGAAATCGTACATGGGTAACGCTGTAGCAGTTCTAATCAACTTGCGCAAACAATCAACAGTACTCTGAAGAATATTAAAGGTAATCTATCATCACCCACTTGTAGCCTATGTTACGCTTAAATAAACTCCTTACTCTTATTTCAAAGTCTCAATTATCCTTTAAGCCCTCACTTAAATGTTATGTATAATCTTTGTGTTATCTGAGAACGTTGTATAGCCCAAGGTGGTAAGATCAAGGAATGTATTCGATCAACATTTGCTAATTGTTTTCTCCTATCCACTTTATTCATACTTAACCACAATCCTCACATTCAAAACTTTTGAGACCTCTATATCATAAATGTGTTTATGTTATATAATTAAATCTAAGAATTTCGATAATAATCTTAAGCTCAATACCTTTATTCTTAATTTAGAATAAACATTGTATTATGACCTATGATGGACTCATCTCTGAATACTATACTATTATCTCATAATGTAAAGATTATGTATTTAAACAATATCTACTAGATAATTCATTATGATTAAGTTTTCCCCTTAACTTAATTAAAATCTACATCTTGTATATTGGAATCATAGTATTGTAGATGCGTTTTACTATAACTCAATCATTTTACCTTTAGTTCAGAATACCCTTTCTATTACAACCATTTAATAATCTGTCATAAGATGTTCAATTACTTTTCATCTTGAAATAACTATATCTTAACTAACTTAAACTTATCGAACTCATACATTTAGTGTTCACCAGGTATATTATTTGCTTAATTATTACCAATATAACAAGGTGTTTTAAGATAACCTTTTTATGTGTCCTTATTTACATTTACTTTTCTAACTGTTTTATTTTTACACACATTCACTCCTTAGACTATGTGTAATCCTTTTATACTAAATTTTAATAAACTTATGTCTTAAATACATTTTAGATTGTTTACAAAACCTAAGGTTTCAAAGGAATAACTCAACAAATCAATTTCCTTTATTATGTTTAGGATGGACAATATATCTACATAGAGTAGAATGTATCAAAGAATTAAATTCTGGTTCGTAAGCGAAATTGTTAATTATATGAAAATTCTCATATTTAATATTCAAATAACCTATCATTAATTCCCATTACCGTAAAGTATATCAATATAATATCTGATGTAACTTAGTTTTATCTGACAAAAGGTTCAAAGGTTTTAAGTATCAAATTCCTATTTATAAACCTTCTATAAATTCTAACTACCAAATACCTCACTTAATTGTCAACTCACATCCTAAGTATTGTTAATAAATGTTATAAATGTATTTCATATGGCTTATCTAATGCCAGGAAACTTAAGGATTATTATTTAGATAAATTTCCAAATCATAGTTTAATATAGTTTTATATCATAACCCTTTTAATGATTTTATCTTAAAACATTAAGTTATATTCCAATACCATAAATGTTAAGAAATGATTAAATCTAGACTTACTAATCCACCTCACATTTAGATGTAAAAGTATTTTATTTATTTTATTATGGTTTATATACTAAGAATATTTAGATGTAATCGTATTACATTTGTTTATCATTAATTATAGAATAAGATCTATTTGTGCAACATTTTATGTAATCTAAACACAATTTTTCCTAAGTTTTAACTTATTAATTACTTAATCCCAATTTTAGATTTACATCCTGGTTATTGACAAATAATACTATACCTGCATTTTAATATGGTTATATATAAACCTTGGAAATCCAAGATAACTCTTTAAGCTCAATTTCATAACCACAATTCAATACTAGCTCATATAATATTCTTTTAATAGTATTATGTATAGGTTTAGTTTAACTTATTAATTCCTTCATATTCTATTTGCTATAAGGTATTTTATGTCTTTTATTTATTTATGTATTATCGTATATGTACACTAGGATTTATTCAAGAAATTCTTTATGTAGTTTTATTGCATTTAATTATTTATATTAAATTTTACACATATCCACATCCGAAATATGGTTTATAAAATAAAGTATTTTCCTTAGTTTCAATTATGTATATTAACCACCCTATTATATAACTAATATACATGTAGATTAATTTAGTTCCTTGATTTAACCTAAGTTACTATTTTATTCCTTTTATATATATGTATAGAAATATATATATATTTTCCTTAGTTTAAATTAAAAATATTAACTCCCATAGAGTATAATAAATAAAACGTAAAAGTAATTATATTCCTTAATTTACATAAGTTTCTACTTAAATATGTATATATACATATATGTAAATAATTTTACTTCTATTAAAAACTAATACCTAATCATTTATAAACTTACTGTTATAAAATGTTAATTTAGTGTTCCAAATTTTCCCAGCTTAAAAAGTTTATTAACAAACCATACTTTAATTTTTGGTTACATTAAAAACCATATATTATAAGTTATTCTTATGAAAAACTCATAACACAATTTTTAAAACCTTTTACCATTGCCCAAAAATTCCCAAATTTAATATACAGTAACTATAACATTTTAGACATATTATAAAATTTTTATTTCACAAAAATATCTTTTTAATTTAGCCAAATAATTCCAGAAAACCCGTAACTTGCAAAAATCATAACTTATGTTTAAAAACTCCAAAACCATAATAATTTACATCAAATTAAACTAGATTAAATAAGGAATCTATGGTTAAAATTTCAAGTCAAAATACATTCGGGAAGATATCTAAATTAACCCAACAAGTTAGGACTATTTACTGGAATTTTATAAACTTATAATAATCATTTAATAGCCCGATCTAATCTCGGCCGTCCAATCTTTTAAAACGAGATCGGACGGCTCCTGTACACCCAGTTCTTCAGCGAATTCAGATTCCCAATCGAGTACTAAATCGTCAATATCTCCTAATCTACAGAACGAAATCGAGTGATTCTTGTTTCTATGGATTCAAAATCGAATTTTGGTTCTATTGAGACTGGTTTCCCCAATTATAATGCAGTATTCATCAAGTTTCGAAATTAATTCGAATGTTAGGTTTCATATCGGGTTTAAACTTTGATTCGAAAATAATTCCAACAAATCCTCCTAATCTAACACGTAATTGACTAAATTGGAACATGGATTAGGTCGGTAACATGACTACGAATGACAATAACGAAGCAATTGATCGGAAACTTACCGGAGTTGTGCGAATTGAGCGAAATTGAAATCAGAAAAACTGGAAAAATATGAACTTTGAGCAGATCGTGGTGCCAACTTCGAAGATCTATAACTAGCAGTACAAATCGAGTTAGGCTATGAGTAAGGGCTCATTGGAAAGAGCAAACTTAGATCTACGTATTGATAGCAAGAACTAAACCTAACTCGCACCACACAGAAAGAAATTGAAGTCGCAAATCACGAGTTTACCTCTCTGTTTCAGTATCATTTTATGTGCTGGCGAGACCGAAACTTTAGACACCTTTCCCTTCCAATCGGTTGAGAATTGGCTCAGACAATAAACATGAAAGTTTTAGAGGAATTACAGCTCTTCAAAACGAGCTAAAGAACATGGAATTTGGATGAGTAACGAAGAAGTAATGGCTGATCGAAGTTACCTGATTCGAAGAGAAAACTGGAATTGCAGTTTCGGTTTCTGCAGGGTGGCTACTTTGACTCGATTTTCCGGTTGATTCAGAATGAATTAGGGTTTGTATGAGTTATAGTTGTTTAGAGGGAATGTAGGAGAAGACAACAAAGAAGACGACATTGAAAAATATGGAGAGATGAATGAGATATAGCCGTCTAAAGATAGGGCAAAGTATGGAAATCTGTTACCGAAATTCAAGGGATAAAATCGGCTAAGTGTTGGCGACCCGTGACAGAGTGACACGTGGCATCTTTCAAATTTTTGATTCACAACTTCAATCTAGCATAACTTTGGCTAGGATGATCCGTTTTTGATGTTCTTTTTATCGATCTTCATGGTTTTCCATAACCTATTTATTGGTATAGGTTTCATGGCCTGGTTTGACCATTCTCAAAAAAGTCAACTCTAGCAAGGCTTAATATGCTTTAAGGTTTCTAGGATTTTATATTGACTTTTATATTTCAAAACAATGTTCCAACACTTCCTAAAATCTTTATAATATAATTGGAGTGTTTAGAAATTTTCCCAAGATTTATTGACTTATAAATCTTATTATTAAATTCATAATACTATATAATAATATATAATAATTAGGGTTAAATAGGAGCAAACCCCTAAATAAATTTCACAATTCCATATAATAATTTAATATTCATAATTCCATATAATAATTTAATATTCATAATTCCATATAATAATTTAATACTTAATAGTATTATTAAAGGTTTAATAAAAGAAATCCCCTAAATTAATTTAAATTAATTTAGGGGTATTTCAGTGTGTGAACCGAGCATGGTGAGATGACACGGTAAAAGTAAAACCCCGGTGAAAGGTATGATTTTCTCATACTCCGCGTGCTAACCGAGTTATGTTGATTTGTGTGTTTGTGTGCCGGCCTAATCAAGACTAAAGCATGAAAATAATCTCTTGTTTGATTATGTATGTCTTGTTGTATGTTGAATGAGCTAACATACTTGTATGCCGATGTGGTCTAACGTAGAGTATAGACCGACTCATAGTGAGTAACGTTTGGCTAGAGACCCATAGATCGGGTCGGTGCTTATGATAGCGAAAATGTGCAAACACACAAATTATCCGTAAAGTAATGCGATAACGCAAACATATGAACTCCCTAGAATGTGAGGAGATGTACGGGTTGAGTAATTACCCGATAACGGTTAGTAAACCATAATGAAACAATCCACAAAGTAAATAAGAGTGGAGAGGTAAATGAACCTCCATCGAGAGGATTGTAGTTAGTCCAATGATGTGAACTTAAAAGAAAGGTAAAAGAGACCTAAGGGACTATGTAACTCCCTTGAGACATGGTCGACCTCATACATGAGGATTTTACCCGGCATAAGAAAATAACCGAAAGTGTGAGTAAGTGAAACGTATGGGTAACTCTTAAAACCTAAGATTGACCGAACTTGAGTATTGTTCCCAAAGTCATTAGAAACATCGAGAGTGATGCTTCTAGACTAAAGCACATAATATTATTATAACTCCAAGAGAGGAGTGTATGGGAATGAGAGTAGTCCGAGAGTAGTCGGACCTAAGTAAAAGAGATAGGAACTAAGAGAGAGTTCCGTGAGCTAGTTGAACCTTCCCACCATGCTAGACCCAGAGTAGGGTCGAAACCGGGTAAGTAAGACTATGCTAGAGTGCCATGAGTTTTGGCCTAAGTATGTATTGAGAGTAACAAGCGTGACGTAGGAGACCTGTAGTGTCTCGAGAATCTACAAGAGCTTGAGTATAAATAACCCAAGAGTGTGGGTGAGGTAATGAGTATAAGTAACCCGAGAGAATGGGTGAGTATAGTACGAGTAGCCCAAGAGAATGGGTGTGTATATGAGTACGTAACCCGAGAGAGCGGGTGAGATATTGAATAAGTAAACAAGGACTAGTGAGGTATAACCCTCAAGGCCTAAGAGTAAACTGATACAACTAACAACCTTGTTATGTTAGTTAGGAATTGTGTTCCGTGATCGGATGTAGATTCCTTGAGTACATATATATTGTATTGCTATGATGCTGTTGTTTGACTAAAATGAACTCCATGTATATCCGACAAAGTAGTCGGCGTACCCCGGTTAGCGCTCGGGGTATGCGAATTTCATATGCAGCGTTAAGCTGAGCCCCTAGGGGCAACGTTTTTATTTTTCAGGTACGCCAAAGATGTTACCGTTCGAGAGTAGGACGGGGTCGGTGGGTTGCATGGGTAGTTAGATTTAATTACTTATGTATTGAAAGAGGTGTAAGACCGAATATGTTGTCGGCATCCATATATTGTAGACTCGGTATAGTAAAGAAGTGAGTTGAGTATTGTATTTTGTATTGTGTATTCGGTTGTTCCAGTTCATCAGACCGTTACTGTATGTGGAAATAAGCCTGGTTAGCCATATGGGTGGCTAACGGCGTTGTATCACCCTCTGTTGTATTTAGAGTTCCGCTGCGAGTTTATTGGTAATTGTAACAGTTTAAGAGTTAATGGCGTGATTAGCAGATTGGGTGTTACAGGTGTGCTCGAGGGTGTGCTTGTATTTGTTTCCCAAGGGGCCGTGGACCTCAAAGTCCTTCGTCATAAGACCGGTGTGCCTGCGGGTATTTGTGAATGTTGTGGACTCAAAGAAAAAAAAGTTTCATTTGCTATGGTTTTTCACCATTGCGTCGTGGATGCTCCATACAATAAAATGGATTGACTCCTGTGGTATAAACATATAATAGTATAGAAGGTATGAGACGCCTTAGAGTATACTTACATACCAAGAATTTGAAATTGATCATGCGGGCGGATCACTTACACCCATAACGAAATCGTATGTGCACTCGTGTTGCACTTTGCTGAGTGTATGATTGGTTGTGTACGAACATTGCACTATTGAAGGTTGATTATATGTGCACTTTTGTTGCACTTTGGTTGAATTTGAATAATATGTGCGCCTTGTTGCACTTTGATTGGATTATGTATACTCTCACTACGCTATGATGAGATTGCATGTGCACGTCTATTGCATTTTGCCTGATTATAGTTTATATTGTGCTGGATATACATAGGGCTTGAGTTATTTGGACATGGGACCTGATCCCTAGGATTGACACTAGTCGTTGAACTAGATCTTTTAGGACCAATTGATTTAGGAATAAAACTTCGGGACGAAGTTCTTTTTAGGGGGTAGATTGAAATATCCTAAAAATTAATTACTTTAATTAATCATCAATTAATTAAATAAAAGTAATTAACGAGAGGTTGAGGAATTAAAGGTCCTTAAATAAGTAAAAATGGAATACTGTAATATTTAAATAATCCCTAAGAAGTCGTTAGAAACATTATCGAACCCTAAAAAGACATTGTGAAGGGTTAGAAAAAGAAATATAAAGGAAAATATAATTAATTACTTTTACATCGAAAAACGTGTCCTAAATATTTTAGAAGTGAAAACGAGGTCTTAGACACCTTATAAGATTACTTGGGTAATTTTAGAGCCATTGGAAATTTAGTTAAGAAATCGGCATAAAAGACGTCACGTTTTCGCCTAAAATGACGAAACGCAAACCAATTAGAAATCAAATACTAATTGAGGGAATTTATTAATAAAAATAATAATAATTGTTGGAAGATATAGATTGTGAGTCATAAAAATTTTTGTCTCGTTAAACGGGATATCATGTCGTGAACACCACAAAAAAACGGGTATAAAACGAGCTAAAAAATGACAATATGTATACACTGATTTTTATTAAAAAATGGACCGACTAGCCCAAAAAAACTGGGTCGGTCCAATCTGCTTTCACTCTCGGTAGATACCAGCCCTAAGACTACAACTAATATCTAATTAGCCAACACTCTTTCTTGATCACTCACGTTTTCAACCCTAACCAGCAAGGGACATACATGCCGCCTCCATTCTCCCTGATGCTCTCACGGTAACTGCCGCCTCCATTCTCCCTGATGCTCTCACGGTAATTCTTCTTTTTCTGCAAGAAGTACCTCCTCACTCTTTCTTCTTCCCTTGTTCTTTCTTCTTCCCTAATTCTAAATAATCTATACTGGCGTTATCAGTACCGGTGAACAAGGAAACATGCTCGCTCTGCTCTATGTCTATCTTGATTTTCTTATGATTTCTACACTGGTGGTGTTCAACATTGGAACTACTGCTTTTCGCACCCCTGATTGAAGCTAGCGGTAACAATAGCAAGATCCGAAAAGGAAGAAAAAAAACGGGGTAAGAATTTCAAGATTCTTGTGATTTCTTTCTAGTTTAGACCTAAGACTAGTTCTAACATTTCCCTTGTTTTACCCATGATTCTGCAAACTACCGTACCCAAAATGAAAATGAAAACCAGGAGTGGAAACAAAACTGTGTAGATTGAAGGGTGTGGGCAGGGGCGAAGCCGGAAAAAATTTGTAAGGGGGGCGAGAATTTTTTTTAATAATATTAATTAATCAATTTAATTTAAGTTTTTAAATAAATATAAATTTTCAATACTTATAATTATATTTAAAAATTGATATTAGTTATTAACTTTGACAAAAAAAAATAAAATAAAATTGAAATATAAAGATTAGCATATAACTAAGATTGTTTTACCTTTTTTATTTCATATTTTTAAAAATTGGTATACTAAATATATGTTAATGCAATTAATATAGAACAAGAGTTCCAAACTAGTAGTTTTTTTCCAAAAACTTCTTCTAAAAGTTATTTGAGCAATTCTAATATTATTTTAATTTACAAATCTGTAATAAAAAACTAAAAACACTTGTATTATGGAAACAATGGTACATGATTACTAAGAGTGACATAATAATCCATTTTACTTTTGACTATATTGCTAAAATAAGAATATTAAGAGTTTTCATATCTAATATAGACTCAAAATGATTTTTACAATATAATTCTTTAAAACAAATGTTACATATTAATAGAAATTAAATTGATAATAAATAAAACTTAGTGATATCATGTGATATTTTACAGAAAGTTATGGGGGCGTACAAATATCTATTAACATAAATAAACTATATAACAATAAAGCTAAAACTAATTTAAGTATGTATCCGAGGGAGTTGGGGGGGCCGCACACCCACCAGCCCCCCCTTGTCTCCGCCACTGGGTGTGGGAGTCACCCGAAGCACCAAAGGGAAAACTAGTTCTGTTTTTCCTGTGTAAATCAAAACATATCGAGGGCGTGGATCTGGTCAAGATTAGTTATGGCTTTAAAAATCGAAGAGGGGTTTAACGTGCTTAAGTCCAAGAGGACTCTCAGGTGGTGATACTAATCTTTGTGTTTAACCGAAAATGATTAGTTAATGTTTTAGTGTTTTCTGGGATTATTTGCAAGTATTACAGTAGTTGATGAACACTGTGTGGGTGATTGTGCAAAACCGAGATTAGTGTTGACCTTGGGAATTCGATACTTCTTCAATCTGGTTAAGTCTTGGTGTTTTGCTATATTAAAAAAACTAGAAGACTTGTTTATTCTGCTATGATCAAAAAAAATATAAGGGAATGTAAACTGCAAATTTTACCTGTGCATTTTCAAACAGGTGACTGGCCGAGAACCAGAGTTTTGTGTGGTGAAAATTAGTTGTGGGTGGTGTAAATCTAGCCTGAAAATTCTGAGTTACGTGTGTACACCAATCTGGATTAGTTTGGTGTGAAATAAAGATCCGAAAAATTAGGGTCCTTGAGAGACAGTGGATAAACATTTGATTATGATTTCTGTTATGTTGTAAGTTTGGATTGAAAATTTGAGTTACTATGACAGTTCTTTATGTTCTTATTTTAAAGGTTAAAATAAAATAAAATCTGGTGGTAGTAATTATAGTTGTGGACAATCGGCATCTATTGTTGGTGTTTTGTTAAATTTGGAAGGCAGGTCTAATTTGGTGAAGTTCGAGGTTTCTGAAAAAAAAACAAGGTTTGAGTAATATTTTGAGTGTTTAGTTTTGGAAATTTACAGTTTGTGTTAATACTAAATAGTAGGGTAATTAGGTGACTAAGTAGTTGATTTTGAAAATTATGGTTGGTTAATATGTTTTATTGTCAATTGAAATGAATGGGTTGAAGTACCTATGAATAAGAATATGGGATTTAGAGGTTTGGTGTGAGTTGTTTGACGGTTGTGAGCAGTATTGAAAGGATTAATGTGCGACTGATCTGGACAAAATTAAAGTTTTGTTGAAGGTTTTGGTTACTAGGTGCTTAAGTGATAATATGATAACAATTGTTCTGAAGGTTAAATTAGTTAGTGGCTTTTGCGGGATTAATGGAATTGGAAGATAGCGAACTGTATGTGAATTACAAGTTATAGGATTTTCGTTAAGTATGCAAGTGTTGACAATGCCAATTAAATAGTGGTCGGTTAAAGAATGCTGGATTATTAATATGTTTGTGGCTATTATCGGTTAATGGGTTAGTCGTTGAGAGATTTGGGTTTCTGATATATGAATGGGTAATTAGTAGACCTCAATGGTATTCTGATTAGTTTTACGTGAAATAGACATAGGTGCCAATATATACGAATTGGATTATGTCTAGGAAGATAAATGTAAAGCTTAGTTCAACGGTATATTTGGGAAATAGAAATTAATATGAGGAATGAAATAATATTAGCATCTTGGTCAAATTAACAAGAATATACTGGTTATATACACGTCAATATTGTCAAGGTTGTTAAAAAAAATTGTTGTAAAATGTGGGTTAATTAAACAAATTTTTAGTGGGTCGTTAAACAAGAAAAATAACACTATAATTATGATATTTCTATACTATAACAACACATACTAAATTATGGACTGACATTAGATATTACGGGAGCATACATATATATATATGTATACAATATGTGTGGTTTCTATACTAAATGAGAGAGGAATTAACTTAAAAGATATAGTATAATTGAATTTGAATTATAAGGTTGGAAATTACTAATGATACTTATGTATTATAAGTATAATATGATGAAGGAGGAGAGTTGTAATCTTGACAAGCATTTGAATTAAGGGGAGATTGAAATACCCCGTAATTGAAAACAGTGATTAATTAGGCTAATTATATTTTTAAAGGCTTAATTACACTTAAATAAATACGAGGGTACAAATCCCGAAGAAAACTGACCTTTAAAATGGGTTAAAAGCATAAACGAACCTTAAAGCGCGTTTTTCGAGGAAACCGGGAAAACGTGACTTTAAGCGGGTCAAATAGACTCGTAACAGTTTTGGCCAACTAAATAATCATTAATAAATATTAGTGAAGCTTTAGACCCAAGAAAATTAATTAAACGAGAAAATTCTGGAAAACGGGTTCCGGTTAGTGAGAACTGTAACAACCGGGAAGTTGTGGGGCGAGAGTGCAAATAAACAAACTAAGTGTGTCCACTTTTCAAATAAAAATAAAAAATTGTGAGTGTGTGTGTGGGTAGGGGCGGCCAGCTCTCTCTCCCATTCTCTTTATTTCTCCCTTATTTGCTAAAGGACAAGACTATTAAGTAAAAAGCAAAAAAATAGACTCTCTCTCCTCACTCCCCTCTTCCTCTCACGCATCCCCCTCCCTCTCTTTCTCTATTTCTCTGAATTCTCTCCTTGCTCCTGTGACAGCCATGGAGAACTAGAGGAGCTCACCCAACTTCTTCCTTCTCTCCTCTCTTTGAGCACTCAAACCTTCTCCAAATCCAATAAAAATTATACCATTGCAACCCCCTTGCAAAGGAGAACATTTTCATCCTTTCCAAAATCGAAAACAACCACTTTCATTTCAGTGGGTATTCTCCATTTGAAGATTCAAGTCCACCATTAGAAGCACCTTCACCTCCTTATCATCTTGAGGTAAAAAGAAGTTCGAAAATCCATTATTTCTAGCCCTTGTTTGCATTATAAGAAATTTCAGTTTTTGAACTCTTGGTTCCTTGTTGCTTCAGCTGATTTTGGCTTCTCCTTGGGCTAGGAATATTGTTCTCTTGCTAGTCAAGAACTTCATTCATCCATTGAAAGGTAATACCTTGTTTAAACCCTAAAACATTTAAATTCTAGGGTTAGAGTAAAAATGAATGCTAAATGGTTAGTGTGTATTGGTATGGTTGTTGTAGCATTGTGTACTGTGTGAAGAAGAACAAAGGAGGAGGAAAAGAGAAGGAAAGGAAAGAAAGAAAAACTAACAAGACAAGGTAAATACCCTTACCTTGAACTAGTTTTGTATATGTGTTGTAACAGTTTTTGAGTATCAAAAACAAGTAATGTATTTGAGTAATGAGTAGTAGTAATGTAGTAGTGTATTGGAGAAGAGAATGTAACAGTTTTGAAGTTTTTAAATGAGTTTTAAAAGCTTGGGAAAACTTGGGTAGTATGTGTATGTGCAGGAATTTTATGTTGTTGTAGTAGTGTGAATTGTGAGTATAATGTATTGTATAAACAGGTTGTGAGAATGAGAATATGTGAGCTGAAATAATGTGTGGAGAAAGTAAAAATATAGGGGAGACTATGTCAAATTTTGTGTAGGAATGAGAGGACTTAAGTGTTTAAGAAGAGGAAGTAACCTAGGTGATAACTAGGTGTATTTGAGGAGTGTTTAGTACTTTGGAAACAGATTTGAAAAGAGTGTAGGTAATGTGAAGATATAGGATGCAAAGTAATGTATTTTGGATACTAGGAGTAGCATTAGTTGAGGAAGTAATGGAGGTTAGAAGTTGAGTGAAAAATCTGTAGCATAAGAAGGAAAACAAAAATCTGTAGCATAAGTGAAATGGAAACTAGTATAAGTGTGGAAAAGAAGTGAGGAAAGATTGTGTAAGTGAATGTAGGAATTGAGTAGTAAGTTTGGTGGATGAACCAAGGTGATTTAGAGGGCTTAATTAGTGCTAAATCATGTGGGGAAGTATTGGTAAAGATTGGGGAAACAATGGGTAAAGAAAACACCCAAAAACAGATTTTAAAACTGAATACTGGGCCGGACCGGACTTGCGACCGGACTTGCAAGTTCGGTCGAGCCCAGATTTACAAGACGGGAAACCTTCTGGAATCGACCACCTTGCGACCGGACTTGCAAGTTCGGTCGGACCAGAAAATTCTCCGTCTGAACCTTCTGGAATGGACCGAACTTGCGACCGGACTTGCAAGTTCGGTCGCCAGAAAAATTCCCTAATGCAAGCTACTGGAATGGACCGACCTTGCGACCGGACTTGCAAGGTCGGTCGGGCTAAAATTTTCAAATACGAAACTTACTGGAATGGACCGACCTTGGGACCGGACTTGCAAGGTCGGTCGGCCCTGGAATTTTCACGATGTAGCCTACTGGAATGGACCGGACTTGCAAGGTCGGTCGCAAGTCCGGTCGAGTAAAAAAAATGTTTTAATTATATGATTATAGTAATCATATATACATATATATGCCTATATACACATATGCATATATATGTAGTAATACACCATTAATGAAGTAGTAATGGTAAGAAAGTAAGTAAATGAGTAAGGAAGCAAGCTTAAGAAGTAATAAGGAAAAGAATGGTTTTATAACCAAGTATGAATGTAAAGAGTAGTAAGTAACATTGAATATCAATGAAGGAGTAAGTAGATCAATAATAGACATTGATCATACTACTTCATGTATGTATAGGAATCAAGTTGATCCTCGGGAACCGAGTACGAACCACGGTGAACGGTATGATTTCTTCATGCCCTGTATCCTAACTTGGTTACCCCGATTTGTGTGCTTATGTGATCACCAATAAGATAAATGCATGAATCGGACTTATATTGCACTTAACTGTGTTTGAACTATTTGTTCTTGTTGAATCTTCTTGAACATTTAGTTTGTATAATTCATGAAATGTATGAATGGAAATGAAGTATGTGTAAGTATGAGTACTTGTGTATTGTATGTATGTATGGAAAGTAAGTATGGACTTCTACTAATTCCTAACAATCTAACTCCTAACATGAGTAATGAGTAAAATGGAATGAGTAGAAGCCCGATATAGTTTCGGCCACGCGTGAGGATAAGGAGACACAAGAGGTTGGATCCGAATCCTGGCTATAATCTTTTCCATGGACCAATCCCTTGAATGGGTAGCATCCTGGATTAGTGGGCCACCCTAAAGCCCGGTGGTGGGATGTAGTAATCCCTGCCCGGAGGTCATACCGACTTAACTGGAAGTAAAGTATGTAAGAAGTAAGTATTGTATTTGTATTGGTCTTGACTATTGTAAGTCATTGACCCGGAGTAAAAGTATTGAACACCCGATTAACCCGGGTGTGTAATGAGGCTAACAAGACCTTTGTATGTATTGGAGAATTGTATCTCCGTAATGCGGTGAGTATGGTAAGTATGAACGGTTGACTTGATTGTCTTCCTTGTATGTATTGTATGTATGTATGCTTGTGAAATGAATGTATTGAATTGTATTGTATAAAGCATGTATGTATGTATGAATGAAACGAACCGCATGTATCGACCAATTAGTTGGCGTACCCTCGCTAGTACGCGGGGTATGCGGTTATCATATGCAGCGTAAGCTGACCCCCTAGGGGGAATGTTTTTACTCCACAGGTACCCGCGAGGCGTGACGGTGAGTAAGGACGGATGTATTCTTTTTGGTAGTTAGTAGGATTGGATGGTGTACCGAGTTGTACACGGCTAAGGCCTTTTGAGTAGCCGGTGTACCATGTGGTACACCTTTTTGGATATGAACTTATTGGATAGTAAGGAGAGGATGTATAAACTCTTCATTTTTGGGAAGTAGTCTTGGAATGTAATTCATATTCAGTATACTCGGTAATCAAATGTAAGTAAGTATTTGGTATTGTAAAGTAAGTAGTATGTATTCTTATCATCATCAGACCGAACGGTAAGTAGTAGTAGCCTTGTTAACCTTGGAGGTTAACGGCGTTGTATCACCCGCCGGGAGTAGTAAGTATTCCGCTGCGAGTAAGGTAATATGGGATGATTAGAGGATAATGGAAGGATTAGCGGTTGGGGTGTTACAAAAAGTGGTATCAGAGCGAAGTCTCGCTCTGATGATTAGAATCTTAAGTGTAGTGATTACCGAGTTAGGATTTCAACTGTCTTAAGACGGGTATTTTGAAACCTAACTAGGAACTACCGTTGTTAACAACGGATACCCTTGACCTGCAAAGACGATACCATTGTTTGAATGAAGACCATGAGGTCATAGTATCACAACATCTAATGTCATCCACACTTGTTCAGATGTCAGGACGAGGTCCAGGTCGTCCCGGAGGAGGGACTAGTGACGGTCCAAGCGCACAGACGATAGCTGAAATCGTCGCCGCCACGGTAGCACAGATGCTACCGGATGTAATCACTGCTGTACAACAAACACAGCAAAACCAGCAGCAGCCCGACCCACCTCATCCCCGTGAGACCAATTGGGTAAAAGCAGTCACCGACCTTCGACCTCCCTGCTTTAGAGGCGAGAGCGACCCCGCCAAACTCGAGGCCTACCTCTCCGAGATGGAGACGGCCTTCGAGACACTTGAGACTCCCGCTGGAGTTCAAGTGAGGATAGCTGCGTACTACCTCAAAGACGCGGCTATGGACTGGTGGAAGCTCATTAAGGCCGAGCACGTAGCAGACCCTGCATTCGGATGGGAAGCATTCACCTCTCTCCGATCTAAGTACTACCCGAGCATGTCAAGACCAAGAAAAGGCTTGAGCTCGATGCACTAAAAATGACCGAGAAGATGACGGTTGATGAATATTACCGCACCTTCACCTCTCTTCTCGACTTCTACCCGACCTTGGGTATACCGGCCAAGTCTTGGTCGACCGCTTCTACGGCGGATTGAGCCATCGACTCGGTATGGCATGGGCTTCACACGGTTTACCTCCCTTCAGGTAAACAAGTTGAACCCTTAAAAGCCATGAGTAATGTGAATTAGTATTCCCGTATGTAAGTGTAACCTAATGCCTAAGTAATTCAGGAGTGTTACCATGCTGCCTCCCGAGTGGAGATCACATGCCAGCTGAGGGATGAAGATCAAGCGCTCAAGCGCAAGGCAAGCAACAAAAACACCTCCGATGACCAAAAAATCCAAACCTTGGAAGAAAAGGAAGGGGAAGCATTCCCATCAGAAGAACACTTCCGGAGACGGCGGTGCCCATGCTGAGAAGGGCAAGGCAGCTGAGCCATTACAGATTGCCTACACCGCACCAGTGGCAGCGAAGCCACTGAGGTCTCAGCCCTACAGGGGTAAGAAACCGAAACCGAATTAGTACACTTGTGAATTAGTATGTATGTGGAGTATTGTAAGTATACCGAACCTTGCTAACTTGGAAGCTATAGGTTCTGGATTTGGCCAAGGAAAGAACCAATCTGATGGCCGCAGCTACATCTGCCGTAACTGCAACAAGGATCATCCCGGCACAGATTGCCAAGGAAGGGAGATCCGCTGCTTCACTTGTCAGAAACCGGGCCACCGTGCCAATGCATGCCCAGAAAACTCAAGCCCAAGGGCAACTACCAGGGCTACAAGCAGCGTGAAGGCAAGGAGGTTGCATCTGGCGATGCTCATGCCCAGACCTCACAGGGACAGGGATCCCGAGGTCCGCAGAAGGGCGCACCGCAGAGGCAGCCGGCCTTACACATCATGACCGTGATGGGACCGGGACTAAGTCCGGCCCAGGTAATAACTGAAACCTTTAATCCTTGAAGAGCATGACTAAGTATTAAAGTAATTGTATGAATGAGTATGAATGCGTAAGTACTTGAAGTATGAAATTGAGCATGAGTAAGTAACATGGAAGTATGTATTGAGCATGAAATGAATTAGTAAGCCTAGAACTCACAGATGATTACCACCTTAGGGAAATTCCTTATCTGTTACCCAATACCTTCGAACTCACCTCATGAAGAGACCGACATCGCCACTCACCACTTCAACAACAACAGTGTCAGGTCATCCGCCCAGGTATGATCTTATTAAAAGGATACCTGACCCGAAGCGCAAGTTTCAATCATCCGACGATGCAACGAGTTAGGAATGGGTCCAGGAGGATTTTATACACCCGAATTCCCCGGTGGAGCTACAATGAAGCTGAAAATGATGTGCTTGGGAAAGGACTGGAACCCTTATACCAAGACATACCAAACAACGCGAGCAGGAGACGGAGCAACACCTCCAGCAATACCCCCAGAATTCCAAACGCTTGTCACACAAGCTGTAGAAATTGCACAACAATGTGAAGATGAACCAATCCCTGCACTTGAAGCAGACTATGTATCGTCAACTTCTATGAGAAAGAAGGACGACTTGGCTTACACCAAGACAAGGACGAGACAGCGGAATCTCTTGAACTAGGAGTGCTCGTAGTGTCTTGGTCCATTGGTGATGACGCCGTATTTATGTATAGCGAGCAGAAGCGTGTGGACCTCGCGGAGAAATTGGTATTGAGATCAGGAGATGTTCTAATCATGGGTGGAAAATCAAGGTTGCTGTATCACGGGATCCAGAAGATCAAGTTGAATACGGCACCACCGGCAATAATCAATGCCACACACATGAAACCAGGACGCCTGAACCTTACCTTTAGAAAGTATTAATTTTGTAGTAGCATGTAATCCAGTAGTAACGTGTATTAGAGACACAGTATGTATGATGGTTGGTTATTCAATAAAAGCAGTGTTGATTATTAAATTCCACTTGCGTTCCACCATCTTTACTTATAATCTCATGAATCAATAGGTTGTGGACTCGGTACCGAAGGTAACCTGAGCATCCTCACCGAAGAACAAGCCGGCAAGAGCGGCACCATTCTAACGGGAACATTCCCAGTAAACGGCATCGAAGCCTCAGTATTATTCGACTCCGGCGCCTCTCACACCTTTGTATCGCCATCATTCGCTACAAGGTTGGGGCTAGACGCAGATGAGCTACCAAATTTCTTGGTTACTCTCCCGTCGAAGGAGCGGGTAAAGTGTACTAAGTATTACCCCACCATTCAAATCAAAGGTGAAGCGTTTCCCATTTCCTTCATTGAATTCAACGGATTGGGATTCGACTTGATAATTGGAATGAACTGGTTGGAGCGGCACAAAGGACGGATCCTATGCGCCGAGCACCGATTGCTGCTCAAGAGTCCATCTGGGGTCACTGTTTCATACCGCCAGAGACCAGAGAGAGCCTTCAACTACAGTCATCTCCGCTATGGCAATGTATCGGGAGCTCAGAAAGGACATGAAGTGTATTTATGTCACGTGCAAGACCTGGAGAGAGATCCAGAGTTCAGTGATGATGTAGCAGTAGTCTCAGAATTCCCTGATGTATTTCCCAAAGAGCTACCTGGCATGCCACCACAGAGAGCAGTAGAGTTTGAAATCGACCTTGTACCGGGTACTGGTCCCATTGCTAGGGCACCATACCGCATGGCACCAGCAGAAATGGCAGAACTCAAAGAGCAACTACATGACTACTCGACAAAGGGTTTATACGCCCGAGCGTATCACCCTGGGGAGCACCGGTCCTCTTCGTGAAGAAGAAGGACGGTAGTCTCCGCCTCTGCATCGACTACCGCGAATTGAATGCGGTCACAGTAAAGAACAATATCCATTGCCACGCATCGACGACCTGTTCGATCAGTTGAAGGGAGCATCGTCTTTTCTAAGATTGATCTCCGATCCGGATATCACCAAATTGCTATCAAAGAGCAAGATATTGAGAAAACAGCATTCCGAACAAGATATGGCCACTACGAATTCAGTGATGCCATTCGGTTTGTCTAATGCACCAGCCAAATTCATGGACCTAATGAATCGGTTATTCAGTGATCAGCTGGACACTTCAGTAGTAGTATTCATGACGACATCTTGTGTATTCGAAGTCAGCAGAAGAACATGAAAACCATTTGAGAAGAGTACTTGAGACACTGCGAGAACCAGCTGTATGCGAAGTTCTCCAAATGCGAGTTTTGGCTAGATCAGGTATCATTCCTCGGTCATGTCATCTCGAGCGCGGGCATTTCAGTAGATCCATCCAAAATCGAAGCAGTGCGATCATGGCCTAGACCTAAGACTGTTACCGACATCCGGAGCTTTCTTGGTTTAGCCGGTTATTACCGGAGGTTTGTAAAGGACTTCTCAAAAGTCGCTAAGCCCATGACGTCATTGATGAAGAAAGATGCACCGTTTGTATGGACAAGCGAGTGCGAGGTATCCTTCCAGAAACTAAAAGACTCATTGACCTCAGCGCCAATTCTCACACTTCCAGAGGGCACAGAGGGATTTGAGGTGTATTGTGATGCATCGGGCAAGGGCATGGGATGCGTACTCATGCAGCATGGCAAGGTAGTAGCCTATGCTTCTCGCCAGCTGAAAAAGCATGAGGAGAATTACCCGACACATGATCTAGAGTTAGGAGCCATTGTCTTCGCCTTGAAGATATGGCGACACTATCTCTATGGGGTAAGCATCACCATCTACTCCGACCACAAAAGTTTACAGTATGTATTCACACGAAAGAACTGACCTAAGACAAAGGAGTGGAGGGAGTTCCTATCATTATGACATCAACCTCCAGTATAAAGAAGGGAAGGCAAACGTTGTAGCCGACGCCCTGAGTCATCGAGCACACTCGCTCCATTCGCTACTCGCTTCTTCTAGCTTGGTTGACGAGGTGCGAGACGCTCAGTTGAGCGACCCTTACTTCACAGAGATCAGACAGAAAATCACAGATGGTACCTTCGAGAGCCGAAAGTACGACTTGAAACTGCATGAAGATGGTCTGATCCGATTGAATGGCAGATTATGCGTCCCCCGAAGCAATGCTGAGCTAAGGGATCGCATTCTGCGAGAGTCACATTGTTCGACATTGCATGTCCATCCGGGAGCCTCTAAAATGTACAAAGACATGAAGAGGTACTTCTGGTGGTCAGGAATGAAATCAGACGTGACTGAGTATGTTCTGAGGTGCCTCACATTTCAGAAGGTGAAGTTCGAGCACCGAAGACCGGGAGGAATGGTGCAACCCATGCCCATTCCGGAGTGGAAATTCCATGATATCTCTATGGCTTTTGTTGTTAGACTCCCACCTGCTAGGGGAGGACTCAACATGATCTGGGTAGTAGTCGATCGTCTCACCAAGGTTGCCTGATTCATACCGATGAAGGACACCTGGAAGGTGGCGAAGCTCGCGGAGCTGTTCGACAAGGAGATCATCCGACATCACGGAGTCCCAAAAACCATCGTATCTGACCGCGACACCAGATTTCTTTCGAGATACTGGAGAGCAACACGGGAAGCGCTTGGTACTGAGTTGAAGCTTAGCACCGCCTTCCATCCACAGACCGACGGTCAGACAGAAAGGACCATCCAAACACTAGAGGATATGCTAAGGGCATGTGCCTTAGACTTTCAGGGAAGCTGGATTGAGAAGCTTCATCTTATCGAGTTTTCGTATAACAATAGCTACCATGCTTCGATTAAAATGTCGCCGTTCCAAGCTTTGTATGGTAGACCTTGCCGTACCCCGTTGTGTTGGGATGAGTCAAGCGAAGCGGTCATCATAGGACCGAAGTATTTGGAACAAGTACAAGCTGAGGTACAACAAATCCGAGCAAATATGATAGCAGCCCAAGATAGACAGAAATCCTATGCGGATGTGCGATGACGCGACCTTGAGTTCGCCATGGGCGACCAAGTGTTCTTGCGTGTCTCACCTATGAAGGGCGTCTTTCGATTTGGCCAAAAGGGCAAGCTGAGCCTGAAATTTGTAGGCCCGTATGCCATTACCGAGAGGATTGGAGCCGTAGCATATAGGCTAGCATTGCCTGAAGAATTGGGGCGTGTTCATGATGTCTTTCATGTATCACAACTCAAGAAATACATAGCCAATCCCTCTCATGTATTAGAACCCGAACACTTATCCCTAGAGCCGACGATGAGATATGTCGAGACTCCATTGCGAATCCTTGATACAAAGACAAGAGACACTCGCCATAAATCCGTACGAATGGTGAAGGTCTTGTGGTCTAACCACGATGTCGAGGAAGCGACTTGGGAATTAGAGGACGCCATGAAGGCGAAGTACCCGAATCTGTTGTAGACTAGATGTCTAGTATCCGTATAGTACGGAGGGTACGGGGCGTACCCCTTTAAGGGGGGTAGAGCCTTTTGCTTTTGCATTGCTTCGGGTTAGCATTGCATGGTATGTATGTATTGTAATCGTATTTGTTGGCACATGTAGCGCTAATGTATTTCATTAGCACAAAGTAGTGCTAGTAGTATCCGGTATGTAACAATGAGTACGGTATGTGTATGGTATGTGTGTGTAATGAGTAATGCATTTGTGTTGTACGGTACATGACACGAATGACAAGTGAAGTGTATTGTGAATGTATCGTGGAATGTGTGAATTGAATTGTGTATGGTATTTGAACTGAGTATGTTGCACGGTATCTGAATTGTGTATGCTAGTAGCGTAAGAATTGTGAACACCTTGTAAGGTGGTAGTAGAATGTATTGTGGCAATTGGCTTGCCAAATGAGTAGAAATGGTAAACCGTAACCTTGAGCAACTTTGAGGGCAAAGTTTCTTAAGGGGGGTAGATTGAAATACCCCATAATTAAAAACAGTGATTAATTAGGCTAATTATATTTTTAAAGGCTTAATTACACTTAAATAAATACGAGGGAACAAATCCCGAAGAAAACGGACCTTTAAAATGGGTTAAAAGCATAAATGAACCTTAAAGCGCGTTTTTCGAGGAAACCGGGAAAACGTGACTTTAAGCGGGTCAAATAGACTCGTAACAGTTTTGGCCAACTAAATAATCATTAATAAATATTAGTGAAGCTTTAGAACCAAGAAAATTAATTAAACGAGAAAATTCCGGAAAACGGGTCCGGTTAGTGAGAACTGTAACAACCGGGAAGTTGTGGGGTGAGATGCAAATAAACAAACTAAGTGTGTCCACTTTGCAAATAAAAATAAAAATTGTGATGTGGTGTGTAGGGGGGGGCCAGCTCTCTCTCCATTCTCTTTATTTCTCCTTATTTGCTAAAGGACAAGATATTAAGTAAAAAGCAAAAAAAAGACTCTCTCTCCTCACTCCCCTCTTCCTCTCACGCATCCCCTCCCTCTCTTCTCTATTTCTCTGAATTCTCTCCTTGTCCTGCGACAGCCATGGAGAACGAGAGGAGCTCACCCAACTTCTTCCTTCTCTCCTCTTTTGAGCACTCAAACCTTCTCCAAATCCAATAAAAATTATACCATTGCAACCCCCTTGCAAAGGAGAACATTTTCATCCTTTCAAAAATCGAAAAAACCACTTTCATTTCGGGGGTATTCTCCATTTGAAGATTCAAGTCCACCATTAGAAGCACCTTCACCTCCTTATCATCTTGAGGTAAAAAGAAGTTCGAAAATCCATTATTTCTAGCCCTTGTTTGCATTATAAGAAATTTCAGTTTTTGAACTCTTGGTTCCTTGTTGCTTCAGCCGATTTTGGCTTCTCTTGGGCTAGGAATATTGTTCTCTTGCTAGTCAAGAACTTCATTCATCCGTTGAAGGTAATACCTTGTCTAAACCCTAAACATTTAAATTCTAGGGTTAGAGTAAAAATGAATGCTAAATGGTAGTGTGTATTGGTATGGTGGTGTAGCATTGTGTACTGTGTGAAGAAGAACAAAGGAGGAGGAAAGAGGAGAAGGAAAGGAAAGAAAGAAAAACTAACAAGACAAGGTAATACCCTTGCCTTGAATTAGTTTTGTATGTGTGTTGTAACAGTTTTGAGTATCAAAACAAGTAATGTATTTGAGTAATGAGTAGTAATGTAGTAGTGTATTGGAGAAGAGAATGTAACAGTTTTGAAGTTTTTAAATGAGTTTTAAAAGCTTGGGAAAACTTGGGTAGTATGTATATGTGCAGGAATTTTATGTTGTTGTAGTAGTGTTGAATTGTGAGTATAATGTATTGTATAAACAGGTTGTGAGAATGAGAATATGTGAGCTGAAATAATGTGTGGAGAAGCTAAAAATACAGGGGAGACTATGTCAAATTTTGTGTAGGAATGAGAGGACTTAAGTGTTTAAGAAGAGGAAGTAACCTAGGTGATAACTAGGTGTATTTGAGGAGTGTTTAGTTTGGAAACAGATTTGAAAAGAGTGAGGTAATGTGAAGATATAGGATGAAAGTAATGTATTTTGGATACTAGGAGTAGCATTAGTTGAGGAAGTAATGGAGGTTAGAAGTTGAGTGAAAAATCTGTAGCATAGAAGGAAAACAAAATCTGTAGCATAAGTGAAATGGAAAACTAGATAAGTGTGGAAAAGAAGTGAGGAAAATTGTGTAAGTGTGTAGGAATTGAGTAGTAAGTTTGGTGGATGACAAGGTGATTTAGAGGCTTAATAGTGCTAAATCATGTGGGGAAGTATTGGTAAAGATTGGGGAAACAATGGGTAAAGAAAACACCCAAAAACAGATTTTAAAACTGAAGTACTGGGCCGGACCGACTTGCGACCGGACTTGCAAGTTCGGTCGAGCCCAGATTTACAAAGACGGGAAACCTTCTGGAATCGACCGACCTTGCGACCGGACTTGCAAGTTCGGTCGGACCAGAAAATTCTCCGTCTGAAACCTTCTGGAATGGACCGAACTTGCGACCGGACTTGCAAGTTCGGTCGGCCAGAAAAATTCCCGTAATGCAAGCTACTGGAATGGACCGACCTTGCGACCGGACTTGCAAGGTCGGTCGGGCTAAAATTTTCAAATACGAAACTTACTGGAATGGACCGACCTTGGGACCGGACTTGCAAGGTCGGTCGGCCCTGGAATTTTCACACGATGTAGCTACTGGAATGGACCGGACTTGCAAGGTCGGTCGCAAGTCCGGTCGAGTAAAAAAAAATGTTTTAATTATATGATTATAGTAATCATATATACATGTATATATGCCTATATACATATGCATATATATGTAGTAATACACCATTAATGAAGTAGTAATGGTAAGAAAGTAAGTAAATGAGTAAGGAAGCAAGCTTAAGAAGTAATAAGGAAAAGAATGGTTTTATAACCAAGTAGAATGTAAGGAGTAGTAAGTAACATTGAGAATATCAATGAAGGAGTAAGTTAGATCAATAATAGATCATTGATCATACTACTTCATGTATGTATAGGAATCAAATAGTTGATCTCGAAGGAACCGGTAGTACGATACGACGGTGAACGGTATGATTTCTTCATGCCCTGTATCCTAACTTGGTTACCCCGATTTGTGTGCTTATGTGATCACCAATAAGATAAATGCACGAATCGGACTTATATTGCACTTAACTGTGTTTGAACTATTTGTTCTTGTTGAATCTTCTTGAACATTTAGTTTGTATAATTCATGAAATGTATGAATGGAAATGAAGTGTATGTGTAAGTATGAGTACTTGTGTATTGTATGTATGTATGGAAAGTAAGTATGGACTTCTACTAATTCCTAACGATCTAACTCCTAACATGAGTAATGAGTAAAATGGAATGAGTAGAAGCCCGATATAGTTTCGGCCACGCGTGAGGATAAGGAAACACAAGAGGTTGGATCCGAATCCTGGCTATAATCTTTTCCATGGACCAATCCCTTGAATGGGTAGCATCCTGGATTAGTGGGCCACCCTAAAGCCCGGTGGTGGGATGTAGTAATCCCTGCCCGGAGGTCATACCGACTTAACTGGAAGTAAAGTATGTAAGAAGTAAGTATTGTATTTGTATTGGTCTTGACTATTGTAAGTCATTGACCCGGAGTAAAAAGTATTGAACACCCGATTAACCCGGGTGTGTAATGAGGCTAACAAGACCTTGTATGTATTGGAGAATTGTATCTCCGTAATGCGGTGAGTATGGTAAGTATGAACGGTTGACTTGAATTGTCTTCCTGTATGTTGTATGTATGTATGCCTTGTGAAATGAATGTATTGAATTGTATTGTATAAAGCATGTATGTATGTATGAATGAAACGAACCGCATGTACTCGACCAATTAGTTGGCGTACCCTCGCTAGTACGCGGGGTATGCGGTTATCATTCAGCGTAAGCTGACCCCCTCGGGGGAATGTTTTTACTCCACAGGTACCCGCGAGGCGTGAGGTAGGTAAGGACGGATGTGATTCTTTTTGGTAGTAGTAGGATTGGATGGTGTACCGAGTTGTACACGGCTAAGGCCTTTTGAGTAGCCGGTGTACCATGTGGTACACCTTTTTGGATATGAATCTTAATTGGATAGTAAGGAGAGGATGTATAAACTCTTCATTTTGGGAAGTAGTTGGAATGTAATTCATATTTCGGTATACTCGGTAATCAAATGTAAGTAAGTATTTGGTATTGAAGTAAGTAGTATGTATTATTATTCTAATCATCAGACCGAACGGTAAGTAGTAGTAGCCTTGTTAACCTTGGATGGTTAACGGCGTTGTATCACCCGCCGGGAGTAAGTAGTATTCCGCTACAGTAAGGTAATTATGGGTATGATTAGAGGATAATGGAAGGATTAGCGGTTGGGGTTACAAAAAGTGGGTATAGAGCGAAGTCTCGCTCTATGATTAGAATCTTAAGTGTAGTGATTACCTAGTTATGGATTTCATCCGTCTTAAACGGGTATTTAGAAACCTAACTAGACTACCGTTGTTAACAACGGATACCCTTGACGTCTGCAAAGACGATACCATTGTTTGATGAAGACCATGAGGTCATAGTATCACAACATCTAATGTCTCCCACTTGTTCAGATGTCAGGAGGGTCCAGGTCGTCCCAGAGGAGGGACTAATGACGACCAACGCGTAGACGATAGCTGAAATCGTCGCCGCCATGGTAGCACAGATGCTACCGGATGTAATCACTGCTGTACACAACACAGCAAACCGCAGCAGCAGAAGTAGCAGCCCGACCCACCTCATCCCCGTGAGACCAATTGGGTAAAAACGTCGCCGACCTTCGACCTCCTGCTTTAGAGGCGGAGCGACCCGCCAACTCGAGGCCTACCTCTCCGTGATGACGGCCTTCGAGACACTTGAGACTCCCCTGGAGTTCAAGTGAGGATAGCTGCGTACTACCTCAAAGACGACTATGACTGGTGGAAACTCAATTAAGGCCGAGCACGTAGCAGACCCTGCATCGGTTGGAAGCATTCACCTCTCTCCTCCGATCTAAGTACTATCCCGAGCATGTCAAGACCAAGAAAAGCTTGAGCTCGATGCCTAAAATGACCGAGAAGATGACGGGTTGATGAATATTACCTGCACCTTCACTCTCTTCTCAGACTTCTACCCGACCTTGGGTATACCGCCAGGTCTTGGTCGACCGCTTTCTACGGCGATTGAGCCATCGACTTCATTATGGCATGGGCTTCACACGGTTTACCTCCCTTCAGGTAAACAGTTGAACCCTTAAAAGCCATGATAATGTGAATTAGTATTCCCATATGTAAATGTGTAACCTAATGCCTAAGTGATTCAGGAGTGTTACCATGCTGCCTCCCGAGTGGAGATCACATGCAGCTGAGGGATGAAGATCAAGCGCTCAAGCGCAAGGCAAGCACACAAAACACCTCCGATGACCAGAATCATCCAAACCTTGGAAGAAAAGGAGGGGAAGCATTCCCATCGAAGAAAACTTTCGGAGACGGCGGTGCCATGCTGAGAAGGGTCAAGGCAGCTGAGCCATTACAGATTGCCTACACCGCACACAGTGGCAGCGAAGCCACTGAGTCTCAGCCCTACAGTAAGAAACCGAACCGAATTAGTACACTTGTGAATTAGTATGTAGTGGAGTATTGTAAGTATACCGAACCTTGCTAACTTGGAAGCTATAGGTTCTGGATTTGGCCAAGGAAAGAACGAATCTGATGGCCGCAGCTACATCTACCGTAACTGCTACAAGGATCATCCCGGCACAGATTGCCAAGGAAGGGAGATCCGCTGCTTCACTTGTCAGAAACCGGGCCACCGTGTCAATGCATGCCCAGAAAACTCCAAGCCCAAGGGCAACTACCAGGGCTACAAGTAGCGTGAAGGCAAGGAAGTTGCGTCTGGCGATGCTCATGCCCAGCATACCTCGCAGGGACAGGGATCCCGAGGTCCGCAGAAGGGCGCACCGCAGAGGCAGCCGGCCTTACACATCATTGACCGTGATGGGACCGGGACTAAGTCCAGCCCAGGTAATAACTGAAACCTCTAATCCTTGAAGAGCATGACTAAGTATTAAAGTAATTGTATGAATGGGAGTATGAATGCGTAAGTACTTGAAGTATGAAATTGAGCATGAGTAAGTAACATGGAAGTATGTATGAGCATGAAATAATTAGTAGCCTAGAATCACACTAGATGTGATTACCACCTTAGGGAAATTCCTTATCTGTTACCTGATACCTTCGAACTCACCTCATGAAGAGACCGACATCGCCACTCACCACTTCAACAACAATCACTGTCAGGTCATCCGCCCAGGTATGATCTTATTAAAAGGATACCTGACACCTGAAGCGCAAGTTTCAATCATCCGACGATGCAACGAGTTAGGAATGGTCCAGGAGGATTTTATACACCCGAATCCCCGGTGGAGCTACAATGAAGCTGAAAATGATGTGCTTGGAAAGGACTGGAACCCTTATACCAAGACATACCAAACAACGCGAGTAGGAGACGGAGCAACCCTCCAGCAATACCCCAGAATTCCAAACGCTTGTCACACAAGCTGTAGTAATTGCACAACAATGTGAAGATGAACCAATCCCTGCACTTGGAGCAGACTTATGTATCGTCAACTTCTATGAGAAAGAAGGACGACTTGGCCTACACCAAGACAAGGACGAGACAGCGGAATCTCTTGAACTAGGAGTGCCCGTAGTGTCTTGGTCCATTGGTGATGATGTCGTATTTTTGTATAGCGAGCGAAGCGTGTGGACCTCGCAGAGAAATTGGTATTGAGATCAGGAGATGTTCTAATCATGGGTGGAAAATCAAGGTTGCTGTATCACGGGATCCAGAAGATCAAGTTGAATATGGCACCACCGGCAATAATCAATGCCACACACATGAAACCAGGACGTGTGAACCTTACCTTTAGAAAGTATTAATTTCGTAGTAGCATGTAATCCAGTAGTAACGTGTATTAGAGACACAGTATGTATGATGGTTGGTTATTCAATAAAAGCAGTGTTGGTTATTAAATTCCACTTGTGTTCCACCATCCTTACTTATAATCTCATGAATCAATAGGTTATGGACTCTGTACCGAAGGTAACCTGAGCATCCTCACCGAAGAACAAGCCGGCAAGAGCGGCACCATTCTAACGGGAACATTCCTAGTAAACGGCATCAAAGCCTCAGTATTATTTGACTCCGGCGCCTCTCACACCTTTGTAACGCCATCATTCGCTACAAGGTTGGGGCTAGACGCAGAGGAGCTACCAAATTTCTTGGTTACTCTCCCGTCGAAGGAGCGGGTAAAGTGTACTAAGTATTACCACACCGCCACCATTAAAATCAAAGGTGAAGCGTTTCCCATTTCCTTCATTGAATTCAACGGATTGGGATTCGACTTGATAATTGGAATGAACTGGTTGGAGCGGCACAAAGGACGGATCCTATGCGCCGAGCACCGATTGCTGCTCAAGAGTCCATCTGGGGTCACTGTTTCATACCGCCAGAGACCGAGAGAGCCTTCAACTACAGTCATCTCCGCTATGGCAATGTATCGGGAGCTCAGGAAAGGACATGAAGTGTATTTATGTCACGTGCAAGACCTGGAGAGAGATCCAGAGTTCAGTGATGATGTAGCAGTAGTCTCAGAATTCCCCGATGTATTTCCCAAAGAGCTACCTGGCATGCCACCACAGAGAGCAGTAGAGTTTGAAATCGACCTTGTACCGGGTACTGGTCCCATTGCTAGGGCACCATACCGCATGGCACCAGCAGAAATGGCAGAAGTCAAAGAGCAACTACATGACTTACCCGACAAAGGGTTTATACGCCCGAGCGTATCACCCTAGGGAGCACCGGTCCTCTTCGTGAAGAAGAAGGACGGTAGTCTCCGCCTCTGCATCGACTACCGCGAATTGAATGCGGTCACAGTAAAGAACAAATATCCATTGCCACGCATCGATGACCTGTTCGATCAGTTGAAGGGAGCATCTGTCTTTTCTAAGATTGATCTCCGATCCGGATATCACCAAATTGCTATCAAAGAGCAAGATATTGAGAAAACAGCATTCCGAACAAGATATGGCCACTACGAATTCACAGTGATGCCATTCGGTTTGTCTAATGCACCAGCCAAATTCTTGGACCTAATGAATCAGTTATTCAGTGATCAGCTGGACACTTCAGTAGTAGTACTCATAGACGACATCCTTGTGTATTCAAAGTCAGCGGAAGAACATGAAAACCATTTGAGAAGAGTACTTGAGACACTGCGCGAGAACCAGCTGTATGCGAAGTTCTCCAAATGCGAGTTTTGGCTAGATCAGGTATCATTCCTCGGTCATGTCATCTCGAGCGTGGGCATTTCAGTAGATCCATCCAACAAAAGCATACGATGGCCTAGACCTAAGACTATTACCGACATCCGGAGCATTCTTGGTTTAGCCGGTTATTACCGGAGGTTTGTAAAGGACTTCTCAAAAGTCGCTAAGCCCATGACATCATTGATGAAGAAAGATGCACCGTTTGTATAGACAAGCGAGTGCGAGGTATCCTTCCAGAAACTAAAAGACTCATTGACCTCAGCGCCAGTTCTCACACTTCCAGAGGGCACAGAGGGATTTGAGGTGTATTGTGATGCATTGGGTAAGGACATGGGATGCGTACTCATGCAGCATGGCAAGGTAGTAGCCTATGCTTCTCGCCAGCTGAAAAAGCATGAGGAGAATTACCCGACACACGATCTAGAGTTGGGAGCCATTGTCTTCGCCTTGAAGATATGGCGACACTATCTCTATGGGGTAAGCATCACCATCTACTCCGACCACAAAAGTTTACAGTATGTATTCACACAGAAAGAACTGAACGTAAGACAAAGGAGGTGGATGGAGTTCCTATCAGATTATGACATCAACATCCAGTATAAAGAAGGGAAGGCAAACGTTGTAGCCGACGCCCTGAGTCGTCGAGCACACTCGCTCCATTCGCTACTCGCTTCTTCTAGCTTGGTTGACGAGGTGCGAGACGCTCAGTTGAGCGACCCTTACTTCATAGAGATCAGACAGAAAATCACAGATGGTACCTTTGAGAGCCGAAAATACGACTTGAAACTGCATGAAGATGGTCTGATCCGATTGAATGGCAGATTATGCGTCCCCCAAAGCAATGCTGAGCTAAGGGATCGCATTCTGTGAGAGTCACATTGTTCGACATTGCATGTCCATCCGGGAGCCTCTAAAATGTACAAAGACATGAAGAGGTACTTCTGGTGGTCAGGAATGAAATCGGACGTGACTGAGTATGTTCTGAGGTGCCTCACATGCCAGAAGGTGAAGTTCAAGCACCGAAGACCGGGAGGAATGGTGCAACCCATGCCCATTCCGGAGTGGAAATTCCACGATATCTCTATGGATTTTGTTGTTGGACTCCCACCTGCTAGGGGAGGACTCAACATGATCTGGGTAGTAGTCGATCGTCTCACCAAGGTTGCCCGATTCATACCGATGAAGGACACCTGGAAGGTGGCGAAGCTCGCGGAGCTATTCGACAAGGAGATCATCCGACACCACGGAGTCCCGAAAACCATCGTATCTGACCGCGACACCAGATTTCTTTCGAGATACTAGAGAGCAACACGGGAAGCGTTTGGTACTGAGTTGAAGCTTAGCACCGCCTTCCATCCACAGACCGACGGTCAGGCAGAAAGGACCATCCAAACACTAGGGGATATGCTAAGGGCATGTGCCTTAGACTTTCAGGGAAGCTGGATTGAGAAGCTTCATCTTATCGAGTTTTCGTATAACAATAGCTACCATGCTTCGATTAAGATGTCGCCGTTCCAAGCTTTGTATGGTAGACCTTGCCGTACCCCGTTGTGTTGGGATGAGTCAAGCGAAGCGGTCATCATAGGACCGGAGTATTTGGAACAAGTACAAGCTGAGGTACAACAAATCCGAGCAAATGTGAAAGCAGCCCAAGATAGACAGAAATCCTATGCAGATGTGCGACGACGCGACCTTGAGTTCGCCGTGGGCGACCAAGTGTTCTTGCGTGTCTCACATATGAAGGGCGTCTTTCGATTTGGCCAAAAGGGCAAGCTGAGCCCGAAATTTGTAGGCCCGTATGCCATTACCGAGAGGATTGGAGCCTTAGCATATAGGCTAGCATTGCTTGAAGAATTGGGGCGTGTTCATGATGTCTTTCATGTATCACAACTCAAGAAATACATAGCCGATCCCTCTCATGTATTAGAACCCAAACACTTATCCCTAGAGCTGACGATGAGATATGTCGAGACTCTAATGTGAATCCTTGATACAAAGACAAGAGACACTCGCCATAAATCCGTATGAATGGTGAAGGTCTTGTGGTCAAACCACGATGTCGAGGAAGCGACTTGGGAATTAGAGGACGCCATGAAGGCGAAGTACCCGAATCTGTTTATGGACTAGATGTCTAGTATCCGTATAGTACGGAGGGTACGGGGTGTACCCCTTTTAAGGGGGGTAGAGCCTTTTTGCTTTTGCATTGCTTCGGGTTAGCATTGCATGGTATGTATGTATTGTAATCGTATTTTGTTGGCACATGTAGTGCTAATTGTATTTCATTAGCACAAAGTAGTGCTAGTAGTATCCGATATATAACACAATGAGTACGGTATGTGTATGGTATGTGTGTAATGAGTAATGCATTTGTGTTGTACGGTACATGACACGAATGACAATGTGAAGTGTATTGTGAATGTATCGTGGAATGTGTGAATTGAATTGTGTATGGTGTATGGTATTTGAACTGAGTATGTTGCACGGTATCTGAATTGTGTATGCTGGTAGCGTAAGAATTGTGAACACCTTGTAAGGTGGTAGTAGAATGTATTGTGGCAATTGGCTTGCCAAATGAGTAGAAATGGTAAACCGTAACCTTGAGGAACTTTGAGGGCTAAGTTTCTAAAGGGGGGTAGATTAAAATACCCCGTAATTAAAAACAGTGATTAATTAGTCTAATTATATTTTTAAAGGATTAATTACACTTAAATAAATACGAGGGAAAAAATCCCGAAGAAAACAGACCTTTAAAATGGGTTAAAAGCATAAACGAACCTTAAAGCGCGTTTTTCGAGGAAACCGGGAAAACGTGACTTTAAGCGGGTCAAATAGACTCGTAACAGTTTTGGCCAACTAAATAATCATTAATAAATATTAGTGAAGCTTTAGAACCAAGAAAATTAATGAAACGAGAAAATTCCGGAAAACGGGTTCCGGTTAGTGAGAACTGTAACAACCGGGAAGTTGTGGGGTGAGAGTGCAAATAAACAAACTAAGAGTGTCCACTTTGCAAATAAAAAAAAAAATTGTGAGTGTGTGTGTGGGTAGGGGCGGCCAGCTCTCTCTCCCATTCTCTTTATTTCTCCCTTATTTGCTAAAGGACAAGACTATTAAGTAAAAAGCAAAAAAATAGACTCTCTCTCCTCACTCCCCTCTTCCTCTCACCCCCCCTCCCTCTCTTTCTCTATTTCTCTGAATTCTCTCCTTGCTCCTGCGACAGCCATGGAGACTAGAGGAGCTCACCCAACTTCTTCCTTCTCTCCTCTCTTTGAGCACTCAAACCTTCTCCAAATCCAATAAAAATTATACCATTGCAACCCCCTTGCAAAGGAGAACATTTTCATCCTTTCAAAAATCGAAAACAACCACTTTCATTTCGGTGGGTATTCTCCATTTGAAGATTCAAGTCCACCATTAGAAGCAGCTTCACCTCCTTATCATCTTGAGGTAAAAAGAAGTTTGAAAATCCATTATTTCTAGCCCTTGTTTGCATTATAAGAAATTTCAGTTTTTGAACTCTTGGTTCCTTGTTGCTTCAGCCGATTTTGGCTTCTCCTTGGGCTAGGAATATTGTTCTCTTGCTAGTTAAGAACTTCATTCATCCGTTGAAAGGTAATACCCTTGTCTAAACCCTAAAACATTTAAATTCTAGGGTTTGAGTAAAAATGAATGCTAAATGGTTAGTGTGTATTGGTATGGTGGTTGTAGCATTGTGTACTGTGTGAAGAAGAACAAAGGAGGAGGAAAAGAGGAGAAGGAAAGGAAAGAAAGAAAAGCTAACAAGACAAGGTAAATACCCTTACCTTGAATTAGTTTTGTATAGTGTTGTAACAGTTTTTGAGTATCAAAAACAAGTAATATTTGAGTAATGAGTAGTAGTAATGTAGTAGTGTATTGGAGAGAGAATGTAACAGTTTTGAAGTCTTTTAAATGAGTTTTAAAAGCTTGGGAAAACCTTGGGTAGTATGTGTATATGTGCAGGAATTTTTATGTTGTTGTAGTAGTGTTGAATTGTGAGTATATGTGTATAAACAGTTGTGAGAATGAGAATATGTGAGCTGAAATAATGTGTGGAGAAAGCTAAAATACAGGGGAGACTATGTCAAATTTTGTGTAGGAATGAGAGGACTTAAGTGTTTAAGAAGAGGAAGTAACCTAGGTGATAACTAGGTGTATTTGAGGAGTGTTTAGTACTTTGGAAACAGATTTGAAATGAGTGTAGGTAATGTGAAGATATAGGATGCATGTAATGTATTTTGGATACTAGAAGTAGCATTAGTTGAGGAAGTAATGGAGGTTAGAAGTTGAGTGAAAAATCTGTAGCATAAGAAGGAAAACAAAAATCTGTAGCATAAGTGAAATGGAAACTAGTATAAGTGTGGAAAAGAAGTGAGGAAAGATTGTGTAAGTGAATGTAGGAATTGAGTAGTAAGTTTGGTGGATGAACCAAGGTGATTTAGAGGGCTTAATTAGTGCTAAATCATGTGGGAAGTATTGGTAAAGATTGGGGAAACAATGGGTAAAGAAAACACCCAAAAACAGATTTTAAAACTGAAATACTGGGCCGGACCGGACTTGCGACCGGACTTGCAAGTTCGGTCGAGCCCAGATTTACAAAGACGGGAAACCTTCTGGAATCGACCGACCTTGGGACCGGACTTGCAAGTTCGGTCGGACCAGAAAATTCTTCCGTCTGGAACCATCTGGAATGGACCGAACTTGCGACCGGACTTGCAAGTTCGGTCGGCCAGAAAAATTCCCGTAATGCAAGCTACTGGAAAGGACCGACCTTGCGACCGGACTTGCAAGGTCGGTCGGGCTAAAATTTTCAAATACGAAACTTACTGGAATGGACCGACCTTGGGACCGGACTTGCAAGGTCGGTCGGCCCTGGAATTTTCACACGATGTAGCCTACTGGAATGGACCGGACTTGCAAGGTCGGTCGCAAGTCCGGTCGAGTAAAAAAAAAATGTTTTAATTATATGATTATAGTAATCATATATACATGTATATATGCCTATACACATATGCATATATGTAGTAATACACCATTAATGAAGTAGTAATGGTAAGAAAGTAAGTAATGAGTAAGGAAGCAAGCTTAAGATGTAATAAGGAAAAGAATGGTTTTATAACCAAGTATGAATGTAAAGGAGTAGTAAGTAAACATTGAGAATATCAATGAAGGAGTAAGTTAGATCAATAATAGACCATTGATCATACTACTTCATGTATGTATAGGAATCAAATTGTTGATCCTCGAAGGAGCCGGTAGTACGGATACCACGGTGAACGGTATGATTTCTTCATGCCCTGTATCCTAACTTGGTTACCCCGATTTGTGTGCTTATGTGATCACCAATAAGATAAATGCACGAATCGGACTTATATTGCACTTAACTGTGTTTGAACTATTTCGTTCTTGTTGAATCTTCTTGAACATTTAGTTTGTATAATTCATGAAATGTATGAATGGAAATGAAGTGTATGTGTAAGTATGAGTACTTGTGTATTGTATGTATGTATGGAAAGTAAGTATGGACTTCTACTAATTCCTAACGATCTAACTCCTAACATGAGTAATCAGTAAAATGGAATGAGTAGAAGCCCGATATAGTTTCGGCCACGTGTGAGGATAAGGAGACACAAGAGGTTGGATCCAAATCCTGGCTATAATCTTTTCCATGGACCAATCCCCTTAAATGGGTAGCATCCAGGATTAGTGGGCCACCCTAAAGCCCGGTGGTGGGATGTAGTAATCCCTGCCCGGAGGTCATACCGACTTAACTGGAAGTAAAGTATGTAAGAAGTAAGTATTGTATTTGTATTGGTCTTGACTATTGTAAGTCATTGACCCGGAGTAAACAAGTATTGAACACCCAATTAACCCGGGTGTGTAATGAGGCTAACAAGACCTTGGTATGTATTGGAGAACTGTTTCTCCGTAATGCGGTGAGTATGGTAAGTATGGACGGTTTACTTGAATTGTCTTCCTGGTATGTATTGTATGTATGTATGTATGCCTTGTGAAATGAATGTATTGAATTGTATTGTATAAAGCATGTATGTATGTATGTGAAATACCCCAAACCTTGATATGTGGTTTAAATATTAAACTATGGTATGTAAAGGCTAAAAAGTGCCTTAGAAACATCGGTGAACAATTTAAACCATAGTAAAATGCAATAAAGCACTAAGATACAGTTTGAGCAAAAACATGCTCTAAGCTTGGAGTGAACTTGGTTAGGACCCAAAGAGCCTACCAAGACTTAATAATATCAATTATGATTTAATAAGGCTAATTAAGTCCTTAGGAAACTTTGGTAGACAGTTAAACCAAACAAAACACAAGAAAATACCTTAAAGTCAATAAGAGCAAAAATGTGCTCTAAGCTTGGGATAAATTTGTATAAGACCTAATGGTAATACCTATACCTTATTTATATGTTAATGAACATATTAAATCAATTACTAAAGAAAACCAAGCTTGAAAACAAGTTAAAACACAAATGTGCTTTAAGGAGTCTTAAAGCACGTTTTTGAAAAATTGTCTTGTAAATGAGTTTTGAATGGCTAAATGTCCATCATTACACTTTAATTAACATTTGTACTATATAGTATCACATTTGGAAGTCTATATCAATGGGAAATCAAAAATTTCACTTCTATGTGCCTTGTTTTTGTGAATAGTGATTTTTATAAGCTAGTTTGTAACATATGTTATCATAAGTAATTAAATTGACAAATAAAGACTAAAGTACCCATCTAACTAAATGGGGGCCGGTTTTTCAAGGTGTGAGTCACCAACTTGTAAAAGAAATCAAATAAGTAAAGTAAAGCTTAAAGTAAAGTACTATTTTTGCTTTATACATAAATATCTTAACAAAAGCAAACTTACCTCCTCATTCTCTTATTTCCTTTCATTTCCCACGGTAGCCATCTTCTTCCTCCCCTCCATTTACGATTTGCTACAGCTCCATCTCTTCTCCATCTTCATTTCTTTGCCAAATCCAACTCCATGCTCCAAATCAAATTCTAAGACTATATTTGTCTTAGTTAGACCAAGCTCTACACTTCTATCTTTTCAAATCTTCAAGAGCTCAATTTTGGTGCCATGGAGATTCACCATTGAAGGAGCTTGAGCTCACCTTTCTACATATTATTACTCTCCTTTGCTTCTAGGTAAGGAATCTCAAAGAAAAATCAAGTTTCCTTCATGTTTTTGCCTTGACCGAAATTGCACATTAATGGTGCTCTTGGTGTGACTTTGTTCTAGCTTCATTCCAACCTTTCATGGACTAGGTGGAGTCCTCTCTTCATAGATATTCAAACTCTCTTCAAAGATCAAGGTAAAACAACTACATTAATGTTTTTGAAACAATGTAAACCTAGGGTTTACAATGAGTTTAAGCTTGAAGCTTGCATACTCATTTCATTGCTTGTATATTGTTTAGTAGTGGACAAGGAATCAAATACCTTACCGGCTTTATAAGGAAACAAGAAAGAAGTTTGAGTGGAAAAGAGAGGTAAATATACTAACCTAATGTGGTATAATGCCTTAGGAGAAGTGAGCTTATATTGCTTGTTAAAATGATCTAAGGAGCCAAAGGTGAATGACCTAGTGAAATGCTCTCAAGGAGTTTATTAAGGGCATATGTATTGTTGGGTGTAATTGCAGGTCAAAGGCATTATTTATGTGGGAAATTCAGTGTTTAAGATTTATGCAATTTAAGGGCCTAAGAGCCATGTTATTTAAGGGCCTAAGTGCCAAGCAATTTAAATTGTGCACTATATTGTGATGTAGTGTAAATTTGGTGAAGTCTTGTGTGTGATGGTGTTCTTGATGGATTTAGGTGTTCTTGAGTGTTTAATGGTGAAAACTATGAGCTTTGGAATGATGATGTGCTAGGAGAACCCATGGCAAAATTTGTATAATGTATAAGGAGTTCTAAGTGTTTTAAATAAGTTTTGGTGAACTAGGAAGTGTTAAAGGTGAACAAGTGTTTTACTGGGGAAGAAAACATGTACTAAGGCGATTTAGAGTGATACAAGGATTTAGGTATTATCTTGGAAGTTCTAGGAATTCAATGTGTGTTTTTGAGAATGTTGATGTACAAGGAAGAAATGATGTTTAGGTAAGATGTGAAAAGGAGATTTAGTTAGTAAGAAAAGATGTTGAGAGATGATGCTAAGGTGTAGAGGAAACATCTTGGCATAGTGGTCATTATAGGTGAAATACCACTTAGAAAACCAAATGAAAAATGTACAAGTATTAAGAGATTTTGTAAGGAGCTTGTGGAATGATAAAGATAGTTTTGGTGTGTGATTTAAGGAGTTTAGTACATGGCTAAAGATGTGTTTGAAGTGCCCAAATGAGGTTAGGACATATTAGGATACATGAGGTGAAGTTTGGAGTTAAATGTGCAATGGAAAATAAGGGTCTAGTAGAACCGAACTTGCGACCGAACTTGCAAGTTCGGTCGAGCCCAGTTTACCCTGCGAGAATTAGTTTCTGGAATGGACCGACCTTGGGGACCGGACTTGCAAGGTCGGTCGGGCTTGTATTTTGTGTACAATTAAGTTCGAATCGACCGAACATGGGACCGGACTTGACAAGTCGGTCGGGCCTGAATTTTCAAAGGAAGAAACTCTCGGGAATGGACCGAACATGCGACCGAACTTACAAGGTCGGTCGGAGTAGAATTTTGACGGTATGTGTTCTGGAATGGACCGACCTTGTGCAAGGTCGGTCGTAGGTCGGACCAAAAACATTGTTAAGGTTATGAAATGATATGTAATGATGGGGATTGACTAGTAATGATGTTATAAGGTTTGTTTAAGACAGGTTAGGTGAGTTATAATGATAATTTAGTGGGGGAAAAGATGTATTAAATGTAAAAGTAAAACAAGTTAAAAAGTGAAGTTATGTAACTAAATTAACGGGGATAAGTATAAGCATTGGAACTTTAAACAAACATGTTACCCCGATGTTAATAAAAGTACATGTAATGTTGTCAGTTGTTCGAGAATTGCTCGAGGTACATAAATGGACATGATAAAGTGGACTCCGGTGACAGGTATGGTTTTCTTGCAACCTGTGTCCTACCGGATTACACCGGCTTGTATGCCAACGTGTTTTTCTGTATGTTTGCCACGTTATAAGATAAATCATGAAACGAGTTTACAGTCGTTATTGTTATTGTATGTTTACTTGCCGATACCGGTAACCTCGAATGCGCTTGAAGGGCTAGTTAACCACTATTAGGTAAACGTAGGAGAACGGTATCCGGTGATAACGTTTCCGACCTAAGGAACGTTCTAACCACGGCTATGCGTGAGTTAGTTATGTAATGTTTGTGTGTGATGTTGGGTGTGAATGTATGACTCTCCCTTCCCTTGTGTGTGTCTAACAAGACTTAACCCAATGTTGTGATTGTTTAACTAAGTTTAATGATGAACTTCTGACAAGTGCTAACGGGGGGAGTGAGGAGTCCGGTCTGTTCCGGCCACGCGTGTGAGTATGGGGGTCGTTGTCATAGCAGGTTCGATCCTCTCCGTATGTTATGGTTGTTTTTTCCAATTTGGTTTCCAACCTTCCCTTTAGCTTAACCAAGGCTATTACTGACTCACGTCGGGCCACAGGGGCATACTATGTTATGTTTGTACGGTGTGCTTGGATCACTATATCCGAGACACCTTGTGCTAAGTTATCCTTCATTTAACGAGACGGTAACGAGTTATGTAACGAGCTTATCATGAGACTGGCAACATTCTCTAGGCTCACCAGTGTATAAACAATGTTTGGGTCGGTTCCTAAGAGAACCATTCCCGTTATGTGTTATGTGATGTTGTTGTAATGCAATTTCTATTGCGATGTTATTATTGTGCACATTGAAACGGGAAAGTGTTGTTAGTGTTGTTATGGGATGCATGTTATATGTTGTAAAATGTGGAGTACGTGGATCATGGATATGAATCCCAGTTTGTGATAAGAGGCGTTAAGGATAACCGAATAACGGGTAAGTGTCGTCTATTAAGGAAGTAGCTCCATTAGGGGAGGAACACTCTAGGGATAATGAATACCATGAGTGACTTATCAAGTAAGGATGCATTATCTGTTTGTTGAGCCCATTGAGGCGAAATGATTATGTGTGGTGTGTTTACAGTTGCATGCATGATTGAGAAATAATCAATAGCATGCTAAGTCGACAATTAGTTGTGCGTGGCCCGGTAGCATGTGGGCTGCGGGATTACCATACCAGCAAAGGTGCTGAGCCCTTGGGGGCCACCCTTTCTCTTCTTTTCCTATTTCAGGTACAAGGAGCTGGAAGCCGTTCGAGAGTAGGACGGGGTAGTCGTTGTACATGGGTAATCATTTAAGTGTATATATGCAGTAGGTGTAGTAAGACCGAAATTGTTATCGACATCAGTCTATAAATACTCGGTATAGTTAAAAGGTGTATGTTGTTGTTGTTGTTAATGGAAAGGGATAGTAATGTGTAGTCGCTCGGGAATTTAGCCCATCAGACCGTTACAATGTATATGGATTAGCCTGTAGCCACGTGGGTGGTTAACGGCGTGTAACACCACAGTTAAGTTATTTGTTGAGGTGTGTATTCCGCTGCAGATGGTTGTTATATGTTTGTTGTTGGATGGGGTGTTACAAAAAGTGTATCAGAGCGACAGTACGCTCTGATGACTGAATTACCGAGCTTAGGAAGTACCGAGTTAGGATTTTAGTACTTTGGGTTAAGTGTTGAGTTGATGATAGCGTGAGAGATCGCTAGTAGGATTACCAGTGTGTACTAGAAACCTACAATATCCTTCCCGCCCTCCACAATCCATGTTATACAACTGGGAACAACGCCAGAGAGATGAAAGTCCACTCTTACTCGGGACCCGATATGGCTGTTATTAAATACCTTTAAAGTACGGAGAACCTGTCATACGGTAGATCCTGAAAACTGGGAATCCCGGAGACGGTCTCCATCTGAACAATGTAAACCGCATTAAATCGAGAAAGAATGAAGATCTTGTGTATAGAAGAATAGAATTTCTGGCAACCGGGTCGACATGCCGAGCAGTTGAGAACAACCAGCTTGCAACGCACCAACCGTGCAACAGGCAAGAAATGGATAATGAAAACCCGAGACGAGTGTCTACGGAACCACAGTTGCCAGATAATACGCCAACGTATATCAAACCGATAAGGAACTACAACGTAGTGCCCAAACAAAGAGGCAAGTCTCAGTGACCACGACAAGTGAGTTGGAACGGTGGAACGGGCATGAAGGGATACAGTACTAAGTAAGTAAAAAGGGGTCTCCCAGAATGGGAAACACCCTAGTTGATGATCGTCATGTGAGGACAGTGAGAAGTCACCTAGAAGAGTTATTATCAAGGCAGTAGTAAGATCAGTGAGGGCCAACAAGGCCACTGATGACAGTATGGGTGATAAAAACAATACCACAACCGGTATGTGTTAAACCGATAAGCCAGTTAGCATGGCGCACTTGCCTAGCAAGTGCTGCTATACAGGGCTGTTCGGGAAATTATAACCACTACAAAGTACTTGGTAAAATACCATAAAGTTAAATGTGATCGTCATAACAGTGGAAGGGCCTGTTAGCCTAACCTCTATAATTGTAAGTACACCAGTCAGCAAGAAGCTAGACTGTGGTTAAGGTAAGAAGATGTTATGAGACCATGAAAAATTTTCTTTCAAACCCAGATTTATTCAAACCCTTTTCTTTTCAAAAACCAAATTTCTTTCAAACAACACTTCTTTCTAACCTTCTTTTAAACCAAACCAGTAAAACCAAGGGCAGTTGATAAGAATTCAACAATGGATAAACTTTCCTCGATTAAGTTCGGGAAGCAAGGAATGAATATTGTCACGGGACAAATAAGGGAGTTGACAACAGAATACTTCACCTAGGCGTGTGACGGACACTACGAGAGTGTACCAACTGAATTGTGGACGACCGCACTCCGATAGGAGCTTGTGGGCCTGACAGGCCTACTTATGGGTTGTTAGTTGGGTAAGTAGTAATGTATCAGTATGATACCCCCATATGTATACAAGTAGAGTCCGAAACGGGAAGTAGTCGACTCCGTACTACGGTCAGCAGTATAGATCAAACAAGAACTAAGGATTACATGAATGGTTGAAGTAAAGGAACCAGTTAAGATAACTAGACTAAAGGAATTAGTGAATTCATTTCAAGGATTGTTTAAGAGTCAAGAGGTGCGAAGTGCACTAACTGTTAATAAAGACATCACACATGTCTTAAGAATTCCGAGAGGGGTAAACATGATAGCTGGAACGGAGACCCAGCCTGTGCATGGCAAGGCAGAGGCTAATGTGGACACATTAAGTGCAATGAACGGGGATGAAACTCCCAGAATGAGTACATACATATCAGGAAATGTTGATCTTCACAGAAGAAAGATAATAACCAGTTAAGAACGCAAAAGGCGTGGCTAACGGAATGTACCAATAAGTGTGAACCAGATTGTAAAGGCATAACTAACAACACCCAGGAGCAATCTTGAAGGGTGTTCGCATCAACAATTGTTGAACGAAATGCATGGACAGAAACACAAGGGTTGAAACTAACACCCAGTTTAGACATAAGTTGTCAGGAGACAGACTGACAAACCTAAGGGGCATCCCATGAAAGGAAACGGAATGCAACGACCTTGTCATGGAGCTCAATATAATATCCAAACCATGTAATGGTTGTACAGAGAAGTACATGTGTGTGGACAGCCTACAATGAGCGCAGCTCAAGGCAGTAAGGCTTATAAGCCACAAATAAAATGTGTTATGAAAATTAGATTGACTGCAAAAGTTTATGTTATATAAGTGAATAGAGTGGAGAACGAACCACTGCATTAAGAGTGGGGATACCTCTCGATATTGTGAGACCGCGGGAGCGGTAGTTATGTGAACCAAGCCCAAGAAATATGTTAAGGATGGACAATATTATTATTATTTAAGAGCAGTTATTTTAGTAGCATGTGTGTATAAAGTGAAGCACCGAGCTGAATAATGCCGGCTTGTGACTCGAATGATCAATGCTCAAGGAGCATTCAGTAGTCAACCAAATGAGTGGAACCATAATGTGAATAATGTAAGTATATTTGTGGAAGTTAATGTGATAGTAAGTAGACCATGTAAGTTATTGTTATGCAATGAGTAAGAGCACGGTTCGCAGCTGGCGACCGTTGTATAAGTATTGTTAAACGATAATGTAGCAGATAAGACCAGTTATGAGTTAAACTCAGTGGAGATGCAAGATAAGCAATGTAAACAGACTGGGCAATAAGCCAGTGGTAGGTACTATGTGATGAGGAACTCAGTGTGAATTCCATGGCGAGTCGCATAAGGGATTTACTGTCAAGAGTTTACGCCTCTGCACTCTGTATGACTGAGTGTTTTGGTATTGCACTTGCGCAGTAATGATCGAGGGGGATAGCTAGGAATTGGAAACATGTTAATTGTGGAGCAATAATGTTATAATGGCCGATGCATAGGAAATGCAAAGACATACCATGAAAGAGTACTTGTACAAAACCAAATGTGGAGACATGATTAACAGTAAGTGACTACAGTAGCACTAACTGCCAAATATCGGTATGGAATATACCCCAAATGTTGTAAATAGCTGAGAGAGCACTACACACTAGGTAGTAACTCAATCTCAACCGACAGTAAGTCGGAAGGGAACAAGTCAATCATTGTGAAATACATAACTATTTACACAGTAAATTGTTATGGAAGTGGATAAAAAGTTTATAACTCACCAAATTCGCTAACGGTAAAAGATACCACGCGTCGGTTGAGAAACCATTGTTACCAAGATGAAGGTGACAATTGGGGATGTACAATACAGTAAGAATAACAAAAAGGGGCAATTAAGCTCTACAGTTACTAGAGTTTCCAGCAGCAGAAACTAGTGAGCCAGTGATTCAAGTGTTGAATGTACATGGTGAACATGAGTGAATGGCTAATTATTAACGCCTAGAAGCCTAACAGGCCAGAATCGAAACCAACTAAGAGTTTAAACAAACTCCAATGAGAATTCTTGGTTTAGGAACTAAACCGCCAATATTGTTAAGATCCTCTAATCAGAATCCATTGTGTAATAGACCGCGTGGAAGTTAAAACACTTCACGACGGCAGAACATTATAAGCCAATGTTTAGTGATTGATTACGTGGGCGTAATCCCTTTTAAGGGGGGGTAGAGCGCAAAACCACTTAGTGTATATTACCGTACAAGTGTACGTAGTGTATGTGACTTATATTGTGCATAGCACAAAATTATATTATTGTTTTGATGATTGGTGTGTGTGTTACGTAAACATACACATTCATTCATGGTTTAATTGTGGTAATTGCGCACAGAAGATGCGAATACCATCGTGATAAGTGTGTGTATTTGTTAACAGTTGTGTGTGATAGTACAAGTGTGGGGAGTAGAGAAAACTCCCGGGGGAAACAAAAGCCCGACAGTGTATAAATGTAAAACAGGTGTTGTATTTTGATAAAATATATGTGTATATATATATACTATATAGTGATGCATGAAAGGGTATGAAACCGACATAGAACCTAGTGAGAATAAGATTCCCTAGGCAACACGATTAAAGTGAATGGGGGTAACTGATAGACGGAGTTCTATCCTTTGGAGATGTTACGATCATGACTAGAATGATTTAAAAGATAGAAAATTGCAAATGAGTGATTTATTTGATGCTTGAAAACGAAGTGGGAAGTGGAACTTGATTTGCATGCGATCAAGGGAAGCCGAACACAAATTGGAGTGGAAGGATAGTTCGACACTGATGCTGATCACATCAGGGTTGGATGATTCTGAAGCTCCCTATAAGTGGTCACAAATAACCACGCTAAGAAAAGAAGCAAAGAGCATAAGTTGGACTTGAAGTTGTGTGTGTTTTCAAAAAGGATTTTGAATTGCTATTTATAAAACGTCGATAGGTATTTTACATAGTTAAAGTTCTCTTAATTAACCTCATAAGGAAATTTTAAATTTAAGTGATTGTTTTGATCTCCCAAAGGCACGGGGACGGAAGGTGTCCATCGCGACCGAGTTCTGCGGGATCACAGTGTATATCAAAGATATTTTTGATTGCTATACATGCTATGACATGTTGTGTGGTATGTGTAATAAATGTTATTTTGACTTTGATCTCCTAAAGTGTATGCTATTAAGACCTATGAGTCTAAATGTGTTGTGTTACATAGACCTATGTGTCTAAATGTTATTATGTTACCCAAGACCAGAGAGTCTAAGGGTTGTTATGTATGTGCAAATGTTGTTAAGATACCGGGACCATTGAGTCCGAGGTTATCATGTGAGTATGTTATGTTATGTATGGATGTGAATATGTTACCCGGACCATTTAGTCCGAGGTTGTGATGTAAAGTGTGTTTGGTTATGGAAGTTTTATGGCTATAAGTAATCCCCGTATTCTAATCTAATGATGTGTGGGAAATGTGAACTTCGAGGACGAAGTTCTTTTAAGGGGGGTAGATTGAAATACCCCAAACCTTGATATGTGGTTTAAATATTAAACTATGGTATGTAAAGGCTAAAAAGTGCCTTAGAAACATCGGTGAACAATTTAAACCATAGTAAAATGCAATAAAGCACTAAGATAAAGTTTGAGCAAAAACATGCTCTAAGCTTGGAGTGAACTTGTTTAGGACCCAAAGAGCCTACCAAGACTTAATAATATTCAATTATGATTTAATAAGGCTAATTAAGTCCTTAGGAAACTTTGGTAGACAGTTAAACCAAACAAAACACAAGAAAATACCTTAAAGTCAATAAGAGCAAAATGTGCTCTAAGCTTGGGATAAATTTGTATAAGACCTAATGGTAATACCTATACCTTATTTATATGTTAATGAAATACAAATCAATTACTAAAGAAAACCAAGCTTGAAAACAAGTTAAAACACAAAATGTGCTTTAAGGAGTCTTAAAGCACGTTTTTGAAAAATTGTCTTGTAAATGAGTTTTGAATGGCTAAATGTCCATCATTACACTTTAATTAACATTTGTACTATATAGTATCACATTTGGAAGTCTATATCAATGGGAAATCAAAAATTTCACTTCTATGTGCCTTGTTTTGTGAATAGTGATTTTATAAGCTAGTTTGTAACATATGTTATCATAAGTAATTAAATTGACAAATAAAGACTAAAGTACCCATCTAACTAAATGGGGGCCGGTTTTTCAAGGTGTGAGTCACCAACTTGTAAAAGAAATCAAATAAGTAAAGTAAAGCTTAAAGTAAAGTACTATTTTGCTTTATACATAAATATCTTAACAAAAGCAAACTTACCTCCTCATTCTCTTATTCCTTTCATTTCCACGGTAGCCATCTTCTTCCTCCCCTCCATTTACGATTTGCTACAGCTCCATCTCTTCTCCATCTTCATTTCTTTGCCAAATCCAACTCCATGCTCCAAATCAAATTCTAAGACTATATTTGTCTTAGTTAGACCAAGCTCTACACTTCTATCTTTTCAAATCTTCAAGAGCTCAATTTTGGTGCCATGGAGATTCACCATTGAAGGAGCTTGAGCTCACCTTTCTACATATTATTACTCTCCTTTGCTTCTAGGTAAGGAATCTCAAAGAAAAATCAAGTTTCCTTCATGTTTTTGCCTTGACCGAAATTGCACATTAATGGTGCTCTTGGTGTGACTTTGTTCTAGCTTCATTCCAACCTTTCATGGACTAGGTGGAGTCCTCTTCATAGATATTCAAACTCTCTTCAAAGATCAAGGTAAAACAACTACATTAATGTTTTTGAAACAATGTAAACCTAGGGTTTACAATGAGTTTAAGCTTGAAGCTTGCATACTCATTTCATTACTTGTATATTGTTTAGTAGTGGACAACGAATCAAATACCTTACCGGCTTTATAAGGAAACAAGAAGAAGTTTGAGTGGAAAAGAGGTAAATATACTAACCTAATGTGGTATAATGCCTTAGGAGAAGTGAGCTTATATTGCTTGTTTAAAATGATCTAAGGAGCCAAAGGTGAATGACCTAGTGAAATGCTCTCAAGGAGTTTATTAAGGGCATATGTATTTTGGGTGTAATTGCAGGTCAAAGGCATTATTTATGTGGGAAATTCGTGTTTAAGATTTATGCAATTTAAGGGCCTAAGAGCCATGTTATTTAAGGGCCTAAGTGCCAAGCAATTTAAATTGTGCACTATATTGTGATGTAGTGTAAATTTGGTGAAGTCTTGTGTGTGATGGTGTTCTTGATGGATTTAGGAGTTCTTGAGTGTTTAATGGTGAAAACTATGAGCTTTGGAATGATGATGTGCTAGGAGAACCCATGGCAAAATTTGTATAATGTATAAGGAGTTCTAAGTGTTTTAAATAAGTTTTGGTGAACTAGGAAGTGTTAAAGGTGAACAAGTGTTTTACTGGGGAAGAAAACATGTACTAAGGCGATTTAGAGTGATACAAGGATTTAAGTATTATCTTGGAAGTTCTAGGAATTCAATGTGTGTTTTTGAGAATGTTGATGTACAAGGAAGAAATGATGTTTAGGTAAGATGTGAAAAGGAGATTTAGTTAGTAAGAAAAGATGTTGAGAGATGATGCTAAGGTGTAGAGGAAACATCTTGGCATAGTGGTCATTATAGGTGAAATACCACTTAGAAAACCAAATGAAAAATGTACAAGTATTAAGAGATTTTGTAAGGAGCTTGTGGAATGATAAAGATAGTTTTGGTGTGTGATTTAAGGAGTTTAGTACATGGCTAAAGATGTGTTTGAAGTGCCCAAATGAGGTTAGGACATATTAGGATACATGAGGTGAAGTTTGGAGTTAAATGAGCAATGGAAAATAAGGGTCTGGAGCAGACCGAACTTGCGACCGAACTTGCAAGTTCGGTCGAGCCCAGTTTACCCTGCGAGAATTAGTTTCTGGAATGGACCGACCTTGGGGACCGGACTTGCAAGGTCGGTCGGGCTTGTATTTTGTGTACGAATTAAGTTTCTGGAATCGACCGAACATGGGACCGGACTTGACAAGTTCGGTCGGGCCTGAATTTTCAAAGGGAAGAAACTCTCGGGAATGGACCGAACATGCGACCGAACTTACAAGGTCGGTCGGAGTAGAATTTTGACGGTAATGTGTTCTGGAATGGACCGACCTTGTGCAAGGTCGGTCGGTAAGGTCGGTCGGACCAAAAACATTGTTTAAGGTTATGAAATGATATGTAATGATGGGGATTGACTAGTAATGATGTTATAAGGTTGTTTAAGACAGGTTAGGTGAGTTATAATGATAATTTAGTGGGGGAAAAGATGTATTAAAATGTAAAAGTAAAACAAGTTAAAAAGTGAAGTTATGTAACTAAATTAACGGGGATAAGTTATAAGCATTAGACTTTAAACAAACATGTTACCCCGATGTTAATAAAAGTACATGTAATGTTGTCAGTTGTTCGAGAATTGCTCGAGGTACATAAATGGACATGATAAAGTGGACTCCGGTGACAGGTATGGTTTTCTTGCAACCTGTGTCCTACCGGATTACACCGGCTTGTATGCCAACGTGTTTTTCTGTATGTTTGCCACGTTATAAGATAAATCATGAAACGAGTTTACAGTCGTTATTGTTATTGTATGTTTACGTGCCGATACCGGTAACCTCGAATGCGCTTGAAGGGCTAGTTTACCACTATTAGGTAAACGTAGGAGAACGGTATCCGGTGATAACGTTTCTGACCTAAGGAACGTTCTAACCACGGCTATGCGTGAGTTAGTTATGTAATGTTTGTGTGTGATGTTGGTGTGTGAATGTAACACCCCTACTAAACCAGTTCCTAGTAATCCTATAGAAGTCGCGCACAATAATATCTCGCAGCGGTAAATAATAAACTATCGCCCTACTGGTGTCACTGTTATCACTCGCCCATACGGGTGATAACGATTTACCTGATAATCAACTTGCGAAACGTATTCCCGCAGTGACCACAAGAGATAGATAGTAGAACTTAAACAACTTAAAACAAATCTAACATCGACAATTATTACAGACCGTGAGCATCTAAACCAAATACACCTCGGTTAAACAACCCGAGTCCAAAACAACCTGAGTATCACACCGTACCAAGTCTAAACCAACTGTAATATCACAATGGTCACGTCTCGCTGCGACCCACCAGCTAATCACCTGAAATAAAGATGGTTTGTGGTATGGAATCAGCCCCTGCTGAGTATGTCATCACATGCCCCGTCATGCCCCCAAAGACCCCTCAATTATTTGGTCGAGAGCATGAGGTTCATTACATGCAATACCACTTTAATATATAACTGTAAAATAAACAACAGTAATCCATACAACAACACAACCATCAACACACATAATATACCACAAGTATAACCAATGAACAATAAGCGAAACAACGAGAGTAACAATAAGTATTAATTCTCGTCCATGGTGTAGAAGCCAATGTTGTTCGCCACTGTATAATTCTCAAATGTATTATTGTTCAGTTATACCTAGTGATATTGTCTCATTAAAACGACATGTCTCTAGTTACCCATATATTATGGGGGTCCCACGGCAGTAGCCACTCCAACGGTAGAGTCTCCGACCAACGAGCCATTCTAGCTCACGGGAAATTTTCTTGATACTTGCGGACCCGTACGCGGACATCCTGGTATCGTTTTTGTGATCACAGCGCGCACCAAGAGCCACATCCTCTTGGCTTTACTTCCATTCATTAATTACTTAATTATACCATCGCATCGCATTACCAAATTTTCTAACACAGCAGACCAAGATCATTAGTCCAATCCGGAGTCTGTAAACTCGGGATCCAGTGTTAGATACGAGAGCGGCGTATAGAAAGGCCAATGCTCCGTATGAAAGTCTTGGATAATATATATGTATTATTATCCTAGTGCTACAACGTTTTTCTGACGTTCCTTATTTTTCGTATAAGATAGCACCATAGCCGCTAGTTCGTTTTATATATAGGTTCTTATATACGAACCAATACTGTTAACTCATCAACAGTAAATAATGAGCAGCTATAAATACACAATTCATGCATATTAATTATCACATTCAGACAAACAATCTTATCACAGATCACACAGAAGTCTGAACTGAGGAAGCCCTCAGAGACAATCAGAGACACATAACAACATACCGTTCACCCCGATGTATTACGGTGGAGTATGAATCAGCAAGATCCTATGCCCCTTGTGTAGTCTCTAACAATCTAAACAATACATAATGCTACTGATTAGCTTACCGTATAACAACATAATTCTACGGTACCCCGTACCGTCACTAACACCTCCCGGTTAACCCCCCGTTATTAACTATCAATGTTGTCGGGTTTTAGGTTTAACTCGAGATTGGGAAAAGGTGTTATATTACATGCGTAGTCTTGTTTGTATGTTAGTATAGTTGTTGTTAAACTTGTTATCGCATGTAACTTAATGTTTGTTTATACATCATACAGTTTGTTTCATTATTGTATGTGTAATCCTTTGTCATGCACTATGCATCTTACCTTAGTATTTATTTTCTAAGGTTTGTCTCTTTTTTTTATATTCATGTGGTATAATTCATCTGTAAACTATACTCTTAATATTTAGGATCCTTATTATCCCATGAATACTCTTAACTTTAGAATTTCCATAACTACTGTTTATAATTCTTTTCTCCTTAACTATTATCATTTTAATTATGATAATTTATAATTATTGAACCATATCACATTTTCTACACCATTACACATATTTATTTATATGTGTGTATTATGGAACTATTTATTATATGGTAAGTCTTATAATCTATATTCATTCTTTTTAATGAATATCTCTTATATTATAAATGTTATAACTTTATAACATTAAAACCATATTATAAATTCCATTTAAAAATGTTAATATTTTCGAACAGCGCCTATGTTCTTAAGTATTTATAAAATCCACCTCTTAATTAATATAATGTCATCTTATAGTTATATAACATATCTTATGACATTTAAATCATTAAAACAATTATAACCTATAGTTATATTTTGTTTTTAAATACCAAACAGCCCTTAGTATTTTCGGCTTTCACTTATAACCACTAAACTTTATAAGCTCACAATTCAATTCCAATTTATAGTACATAGTTTTCTAATCCCATTAAAACTATATATTATACATATCTTTATAAAACCTTATATACCATTCCAAAAATTACCAAACTATACCAAAAGGTTATAAACATTATTCTTAACCTTATTTTCCTCTAATCTCGGTATATATATATTGTTACCTATTTGTAACAATGTCATAAAATACCATATATTATACTTATATAACTCATATGAACTCCAAACTTAACCAAATAAACTTCTAAAAATTTCTAATAACTTAAGGACTTAACTAAACTCCATTTAGTACCCTTAATTCTCGGTAATTACATTACCACCCCAAACCTTATAAATCTTTTACAATTTAATAAGTATCTTATTATAAGATAGTATTTTAATTTCTTAAATTTTCCAAACTTGGTCAAAGTCTCCTATATAGTCAACTTTGACTCCTAAACCAAATGGGAACCAATTTTTCGGTAATTACAAATAATGACATATACTTTTCTATTTTTACAATTTTGACCCAAAACTTTATAAGTGTTATAATTTTTATTAAATTCATTTAAAAACCCTAAATTGCTCTAAATTACCCACGGCTTTTCTAATTCCTTAATAATTACGAATTGGCCCCAACTTTAATTATAAGCATAAATAAAACTAAATAAGCTTATAAACTTAAATTAAAATGGCCTAATGACATGGCCTTATTACAACCTTGATCTTGCAAAATAAATTACACAATAAATGTCTCAAAATATAGCATATATATTCGGCCTCTCCATGGTTTAATTATTTTTCCACATAATGTCATAATTTGACCATTATGTTAATTAAATCTCTTAAATGACTAGCTTAATTTATCTTAGCCATTTTTTTACATTTTTAGGTCAATATGACCTATATGTGTATGTTCACTCTCGGCCATATATATATATATATATACTTAAAGATTGCAAAAATCATAAGTTTAAGGTGTTTATACCTTGATTTATCCTTGTATAGGCTCGGTCACTTGTAGGAAAATTCACCACTTGATTTAGACATGTTTAATACACAAAAATAAGATATGGTTACACTCCAAGCATGAGCTTAACCATAAGGAATAATTAATGTAAGATTTAAGGCAAAAATCACCTTAAAAATGCAAGGGAAGTTCTAGGTATTTTCGACCTGAACCAAACACACCACAAGGTGTTAGATCTACCATATTAACATAGGAAATAGTTAGATCTCGAAATCCTAACTTGTTATTAGGTTTTACCTTGGAAAAATGCCTTAAAAGAGAGTATTTCTCTTGGATCTCGGTCACCCTTGCTCCAAATGGCTAACCAACAGATCCCACATGAAAAGGAGATGAAGATGAGTCTATGACCAAAATTTCACAGCCAAACTCGAAGGGAATCAAAAGTTATGAGCTTAAAGCACATTTTTACCTTAAAATGTAGATTTGGACAACCTTGGTCCCTCTACTGGTCTCAACCGAGTTTAGCTCTTGTTCTAACCTTAGAACACTGAGAATAAGCCATAGGAATAGATGAGCCACGAAATTTAGGTGTTGGTGGTGAAAAGATGAAGAAAAAGAGCTAAAAATGACATTAAAACACTTACATTAGGAGCTTAGGAGCTAGACTTGCCTTCCATGGCCAAGAACAAGCTTTGAGAGCTTGAGAGGAAGGATGGAGCTCGGTTGGATAGGGAGGAATCGGACAAGGAAGGAGGAGGAAGGTGGGAATGATGATAAGGTTTGAATTAATGTAAAAAGGTAACATTATTTTGTAAAAGTAACATATTAGGTAGCATTTGTCTCCAAAATAATTGCATTCTGTCTCCTCTCTTATTGCAGCCGGCCTCCTTGGTCCAAATGAGTCAATTAATTGACCATTGACCAAGCTTGGTCAATGTTGACTCATGCGGGCCCCACTTTAGGGTTTTATTAATATTTTAATATTAAATTTGTAAAAATTCGTAAATTTCTGGAATTAAATTCCTAATATGATATAATATGATTAATATCATATTTAAGGATAATAATTTTTAAGCCCATTAAAAATCAATTTAAAAGGCAATCTCACAAAAACGTGCTTTAAGGAGTTTTAGCGCACATTTTTGTGTCACAGGGTGTTCCTGAGCTTAGTTCTCTTTGAGAATGGTTTTATCGTGTTCCTTGCTTCATTATAATACTTAGGAATCCACTTTGGATCCTACTTGGGGTCATACAACCTTCATGGTGTCTTAAAGCACATTTTGGCTTTACCGATCTTAAGGCGTGTTTTGCCTTGTTGAGATCTTTTAGATTGTTCCCCAATAATATTTAGATGTTTAATAATAATCTTAGATCATTATAGATCATTTAATTATATTTTAAAGATTAGGGGTATTTCAGTCTACCCCCCTTAAAAAGGCTTCGTCCGAAGTCCTTAATCCTCTACAGTTCACTAAGGAATCAAGTTCCACTAAGTAACCAAACAGTCCATTGCTAGGGAGTAACTCCCACTAGGTTCAGACCTAGTCTATGTATACACATATATTATATAATTTAACTCATGGTGTACTCATTCACACACACCTTCAAGGTGGCACATCTCTCAAAGTACTCAGCGGTACTATATATTCAACCAGGTGCACTAAGGCACATACATACATAAAATGTATCATACACATACATCATCCAAACCACAATGTATGACGCAGCATACCAACAAAAGTGTAACACAAAACAGAGACCTAATGCACAACATGTGCGCAAGCCAAGTGGTGTCTACCCCCTTAAAAAGGGTTTGACCACGAACCCGTACAAGTAACACAGCTACTACTCGAAGAGTGCTGGGTACTTCGCTCTCATGGAGTCCTCTAACTCCCATGTGGCCTCCTCCCCTCATGGTTCGACCAGAGAACCTTGACCATGCTAACGGTCTGTTTCCTAGTCTGTCTCGTCTTCGTATCGAGAATGCGGAGTCTTACTTCCTCATATCGTAGAGCGGGGTCCAACTCTAAAGTCTCTGGCTGCAAAACGTGCGATGGGTGGGGCAATACCTCTTCAAACTGTGAACGTGACGTCGTCGTGCACCCTCCGAGCTCTGCTGGTAAATCCAGTCTGTAGGCTAACGGGCCCACTCGCTCCCTAATCGCATAAGGTCCAACATACTTCGGGCTCAACTTGCCCTTCTACCCAAACCGGAATATTCCCTTCATGGGTGACACTCTGAGGAATACCATGTCGTCGGTAGTGAACTCGATGTCCCCTCTTGGTGTCTGCATTTGCTTTTTCCTCAGCTGCCCTCATGTTCTTCCTGATCTGTAGGACATCCTCCTTAATCTGCTCTAGGTACTCAGGTCCTAGAAGCGTAGTCTCGCTGGCCTCATCCCAGCATAAAGGAGTCCTACATGGTCTACCATAAAGTGCCTGAAATGGTGGCATCTGTATCGAGGAGTGGTAGCTGTTGTTGTAGGCGAACTCTATCAGATGTAGTCGCTCTAACCAACTCCCCTGAAAATCTAAGGCACATGCTCTCAGCATGTCCTCCAGTGTCTGGATGGTTCTCTCACTCTGACCGTCAGTCTGTGGATGGAACGCCGTACTAAGCTTCAACTTTGTACCCAAGGCTTCCTGAACCTGTCCCCAGAATCTGGACAAAAATCGAGGGTCCCTATCAGAAACAATAGTCTTTGGCACACCATGGTGCCGGATCACCTCTTTCTGGAACAAGTCCGCTAACTTCGGGACGTTCCAGGTATCCTTCATAGCAACAAATTTTGCCACCTTTGTCAGACGGTCCACAATGACCCAAATCGTGTTCAGTCCTCCCTTAGCCGGTGGGAGACCGACAACGAAATCCATCGAGATGTCCTCGAACTTCCAACAAGGAATAGGCATAGACTGCACTAAACCTCCGGGTCTCCTATGCTCAAATTTTACCTTCTGACAGGTCAAGCATCTAGCCACGTACTCAGCTACATCCTTCTTCATCCCGCTCCACCAGAAATGAACCTTCAAATCCTTATACATCTTCGACGAACCAGGGTGGACAGATAAGGACGAGCAATGAGCCTCCTGGAGTATCTTCTCCTTCAGATCGGGAGACGACTCCGGAATACACAAACGGCCATTCAGTCGGATCATGCCATCATCGCACAGTTCGAAGTCATATTTTAGCCTCTCAAAACAACCATCTACCATTTTCTGCCTGATACTCTGCATATAGTGATCACTCTCCTGTGCAGCTCGTATCTCATCAATCATACTGCTGTTTGCTAGTAAAGTGAACAATGAATGAGCTCTGCAGCTCAGGGCATCAGCTACCACATTCGCCTTGCCCTCTTTGTACCTCAGGTCTATATCGTAGTCCTTCAAGAACTCGACCCATCTTCTCTGTCGCATGTTCAGCTCCTTCTGAGAGAAGAGATGCTGTAGACTCTTGTGATCAGAGTAGATAGTGACTGTCACACCATACAAATAATGTCGCCAGATCTTCAAAGCGAAGACTACTGCGCCTAACTCAAGGTCATGTGTAGGGTAATTTACCTCATGCTTCTTCAACCGTCGGGATGCGTAAGCAACTACCTTCCCGTGCTGCATAAGCACACAGCCTAGACTGGTTCCAGAGGCATCACAATATACCTCGAACCCATCAGTGCCCTCAGGGATAGTAAGAACGGGCGCTGATGTCAGGAGATCCTTCAGTGTCTGAAAGGACTGCTCACACTCTGCAGACCATAAGAACTGGGATTCCTTCTTCATTAGATTAGTCATCGGTTTGGCTTCCTTGGAGAAGTCCTTCACAAATCTTCGATAATACCCTGCCAAACCCAGAAAGCTACGGACGTCTGTGACTGTCTTCGGCCTTGGCCAACTCTTTACTGCCTCAATCTTTGCAGGATCTACAGATATGCCGCTAGCTGATATAATGTGTCCTAGAAATGACACGCTGTCCAACCAAAACTCACACTTAGAAAGTTTGGCATACAGCTGGTTCGCTCTCATAATATTCAACACCTGTCTCAAATGTAACTCATGGTCTTCCTTGGTCTTTGAATAGATTAGAATATCGTCGATGAAGACTACAACTGAACTATCAAGATACTCTCTAAAAAGTCGGTTCATCAAGTCCATGAATATGGCTGGCGCATTCGTCAGTCCGAATGGCATAACGGTGAACTCGTAGTGTCCATATCGTGTCCGGAAAGCTGTCTTCTCAATGTCACCCTCTGCAATCCTAATCTGATGGTAGCCAGATCTGAGATCTATCTTCGAGAATACACTGGCCCCTCTCAGCTGATCAAATAAATCATCTATCCGTGGTAATGGGTATCTGTTCTTGACTGTAACCGCATTCAGCTCGCGGTAGTCGATGCAGAGTCGCATACTGCCGTCCTTCTTCTTGACGAACAGCACTGGAGCACCCCAAGGAGAAACACTAGGTCGAATGAATCCCTTGTCGAGGAGGTCCTCCAGTTGTAACTTCAGCTCCCTCATCTCAGCCGGTGCCATACGGTAGGGTGCCTTAGCAATGGGGCCCGTACCTGGCAACAAATCGACGACGAACTCAACCTCGCGCACAGGTGGCATGCCTGGCAGCTCATCAGGAAATAGGTCGGGAAAATCTACCACGACTGGAATGTCTATGAAATACCCCTAAATAATTAAACGCTATTTTAATATATAAATAGCTATATTAAAGTATAAATGATCAAGCAAGTAATAACCTGCGAACAAACGAACAGTTATTATTACCGTACTTATATACATACGGACATATATGTAAATGTACATAACGTTACAAGATTATAACGTTGTACATATAATCAAAACGCGACAAATAAAAATAGTCGTGTATACATACAACTAGTAACGCTACATCTTAATATAGTCTCTTATATACAATAAATAGGCTTAATAGGGCTAAGGAAAAAAAAAAAGAGCAACATGCTCTGGTCGGGATTCGAACCCGAGACCTCTCATACCTATCCCGAAACCTTAACCGCTTGAGCTATGCTCGAATTCAGTAGAAACTACTACCCTAGTTAAACTAATAATGAGACAACTGTGACTACAAAATAATAATATAACAACAGCTTCAGCAGGTATGTTGGTATCGCTATTTGAACTCGAGGGGATCCGACATACAAGTATGGTCATGATGCGTTGAACTCCCCACTCACCCACAACTCCTTTTAGTAACTTGTAATCCCCACCGGGATCGCCTTGAATGCAGTTAAAGCCACCGGCAACAACAGCAAACCATCAGACTTTGATGCTGTTGCAATTCCCACGCATCCAAATTGTTTCCCCCACATACAGAGAGGAACCACTGGTCCACTGTCGCATAAGGAATCAACCCATCCTTGGTTTCGATTCCCCTTTTGATTCTGTATACCTTGCATGTTCTCAAGCTCTTCACGTTGCCTTCAACACCCTTGCCCTTCCTGTTGCGAGCTTCTACACAACCTGGAGACCAGTCGATAGTAAACAGCAAGGAAGAAAAAGAAAACGGTGAGCAAACTTTTCCATTTCCGTTTCTTGTCTCCTTGTCCGAAGAATCCTCGCCTCTTAACGCCATTTCCTTTCTACTTTCCTACACAAGGCTCTCTGGAAATGCTCCTTGTAGTAAGCTGAAATCTTTCAGAAAACCCACTCCATCCTCCTCGGTTCCCAGCTCAAGGTAATGTTCCAAACTTGGCTCTGTTATTGCTGCTCTTGCTACTATGGTTCTTCCTGCCCGAGAACCTCTACTTGGCTCTCTCTAAATCTTTCTGCCTTCCTCATGCATGGACTAGCACGTAGGCCTGCTAGCATAATCTCTGGAATTTCTGGAACAAAGAAACTCACTCCTAGGATCTCTAAAGGTGAGAACAGGCAACAGAAATTCTGTTTGTTAATCCCTTCTTACATCTGTTTTCTTGTGTCCGATAACATCATCACTTCTCACTCCAGTTCCTCTTCTTGTGCGGTGTGTGTGCTCCATGCTACTCCACAAATGGAGAGTCTAGTAACTCTCGGGCAACAAAGAGCCGCCAGAAACTGTCGTGAAGCACCACCAGAAGGTGAGACACTTAAAACTGATGTTCTGTCAACCTCAACAGTTTCTGCATCGTTGTTTTCTTCTGTATACTAAATTCCAGGAGAGATATGGTGTGGTATTGAGCTGATAATGAACTTAAAACATTGTTTAAACCCCTACCAGAATATTGTCGATAACATGCAGATTAAATCCAAGAGAAAAGAGGTGAGATGTCTCTAAACTTAAGACATCGACAGAAAACAAAAGAGGATGAATCTGTCAATTTTAATCTAGTAATCATTTTAACCCTGTAACAAGGTCCCCAGTATTCCTTGCTGTCCTGGAATGGTATCGAGTTAATAATACATCTACAGCACTGTAATGCACTGGTCTAAGTTATTTAAATGCGAGAGCGTCTGAAAAGAAAAAGAAAAACAGATAGCAACTTGAAAGAACAGAAATAAATGCATCAGCTTACACCTTCTGTTTCTGTTGCAAATCCAGTAACTAAACTATGTGATTATGGGTCTGTTTCAAGATTAAATACTTGGTAAGGAGGAGAGTGGGAAATCAGATCAAAGGAACAGAAAGAAGAATAATCAGGGAGAGTGTATAAGTTTCTGCTGTGCATTCGTGTGTTACAGTTTTGTTCTGTAGGAAATGGTCAGAGAGGTTGCCTAAATAATTTTGGGTGTGTATGGAGTTTAAAAGCTGAGTTGTACCGTAAACTACGTGGGTTGTTAATGAAGGAGTAGTGGAGGGCAGGTTACCAAGCAGAGGGAAAACAACAGAAAAGGGAATTTGAGCAGTTCATGGGTTCTGTTGTCTTTCCAGTTTTCAGTTTCTCATGGTGTCAGTACTAGGACATTCCAGTAGTGTGTCGAGGTTATTTTGGGTTGTTTGAGGTTGAAACCCTACTAAGACTCTTAACTCAGTAGTTAGACAACCTAGGGGGAAACTAGAAACCCAAAACCATGAGCAAACAGAAAATAGACTAAAAGAACAAAAGAAGACACTAGCAGAAAAATTGCACACCAGTTCAATTCTCAGGTTGTTATTAGTTATGTTCTGTACAGAGGATTAAGTGAGTGTTTATTGGGGTAATTTTTGAGTTCAAAATGGAGATAGGGCACTTAACTGAGTAGGAAGTACTTGGAGATAAATTGAAAGACAGTTATGAGAGTAACAGAAGAGGCTAGCAAAAGGAATGTCAGATTTGTGGGTTTCAGTTTTATAGATGTTCATGGAAGTTGAGTTTCGGTATAAACAAATTTCAGAGGAATTAGGGAAGATGTAGTGGCTTGATAATGGGTCTACGATATTGCTAATATGCTCAACTAAGTTGGCACAGTAATTTGTGAAGATGAGAGGCAGTGGATCTGCATAAGAAAAGAGAGAAGGAACAAAGAAATCAATCTATATTTCAGTTTCAGTTTGGTGATATATCAGTAAGGTTAACAATGCTGCGTGAATTCTTTGTGAAGATAGAAACACATTGATACACCTAACCAAGAAGCTAAACGATTGGGTCACAGAAAACTGAAGAAACAGATTAGTAAGTAACAGAAGAAGAAAGAAAAAGAACAGCAGATAGTGTTTCAGTTTGTTGCAGTTCTCAGGTTGGTGTAAGAACCTGCAGGAGTGTAACCCTTAGTTGCTTGGGGATGTCTTCAAAGTTAAACTATATTAAGCAACTAACTAGGTAACTAAACAACCGAGGAGAGACTGAAAAGAAAAAAAAATCAACTGCGTAAACAACCAGAATCATAGAAGCTCAAATTCATGCTTCAGTTTTATCAGTTGGTCAGTTTCAGTGGTCAACATAATCTGCAACATTATCCAAGTTGCTTTGGGTCTGTTCTTAAGCCTGAAACCTCGACAATACAATTAATTAAGAGGGTAAGGGTTTAGGAGTAGTATAGCTCAGTTTAAGGAACAGACAGATAGAACCATAAGAGCATACATTAATTTCTGTTTTAGTTGCAGTTTCAGAAATTTTATTTCTGTATAACTGAATTTCAGAAGATGTAAAGGGTGTTGTTTTGGCTTGATAATAAGTTTCAATCCTAGCTGAGACACTAAAATAGGATTGTAAACGACTAGGAAAGAATCAAACAGAATACAAAAACAGAAAAACAACCATAAGACAATAACCACAACAGTTTCTGATATCAACTTCTGTAGGTTTTTGTACTTCAGTTGAGGGATACAGCAGTGATGTGGTCGAGTGTTTGGGTTACTTTAAATTCGAAACATGGGTGGAACTCTGGACTAAACCAGTGAGTGTTTAGGCCTAGGTAGAAAGACAGATCATATTAAACAAAAACAAAAAAAACAGAAGAGAACCACAGCATAAATACCTCAGTAATGTAGGTTGTTTCGGTTCCTGTTAAGGTAATTTTCTGTACAGGTAAGTGTAGAAGCTAGGAGTATGTTTTGGCGGTTCAGTTCTTGGGTTAAATCATCAATAATACCATAGAAGGTTAGGCAGGTATCGACAGGAAAAATTAAACAGCACTTAGAGTAATTAGAAACAGAAACAGGAAGGAATAGAGGTTGCTGTTCAGATGCTAGTAAAATATGAGCTTCTGTGCCACCATGTTACAGGGGGTAATACTGAGTTATTGAAGAATCTAAAACATCCCTGATATAACTAAGTGAGCTTATGAAACTGTCGGTGGTATCATGCTACAAAGTGTTGAGGTTATGAGGTTAGGAGACGTACAACATATTATAAGTTAGGTGAAAGTTTTGTGAGTAATCAAATGGGGATTAAGATACAATATAGTGTAAAGTTTATAATGTATGATGAATGCATTATGTTATAAATAGGGGGTAAAATAGGAATGTTGAGAGTATGAGATTTGATGAGAAATGGAGTCAAGATATACACTAGCGGTAACTATAACAAGGATTATAAAACTTTGGGTTATGTTCTAATACAAGTTTTGATGTTATAAACTTAAATATCTACACGTTATTAGTATGCGGATATGTTGTGATCCATGAGAATCATACAAACAAGGAGCACAAATGTATAATGTGGTTACACTATATTCGGTACGTATACATAGTACCAAAACTATATGTATAAAGTTAATGACACATAAAATAGCGTATTGTATAACATTATGGAACCAATATAACACATAATAATATTATGTGGCTACGAGTATAGTTATTCAAACTGTTATGCTAGACGCATACACATATATAAACACGTATCAAGGAAATAAAAATTATACAGTATAGTTACAATGAAATAAAATACCAAAGCTAGAATAAGACTTTGGTTTGATAAATAAACCCTAGTGAGGTATCATAAGCGAATAACGTAGGGTTTCATGCTCTAATGTAAACCGAGAATTAACTCACACAACGAGTAAGGGGTTTATAAAACATTAATAACGATACCTTAACTAGTGACAAATGTTAAGTTTGGGGACATAGTACTAGGATTTCAAACGTTATTCGGAAATACCGAATCTCAATGTCATGTGGATTGACATATAGTGTTCTTCGTATTGTTAGATCACTTGTCGGACGTGCGCGCTCGAGAAGCTTAGAAGTCCACATTTCGCATCCTTAGTCCACGGTGTACGGTATGTAAAGGGATTTGATCCGAGTTGTCCTGAGGAATTCCTCGGGCTCGGATTTGTTTGATAAATAACTTGTGTGAATGTATGTATGTGATGTATGTGTATGATGTGTAGTTATGTTCATTGCATTATTTATTTATGCACGAACGTCCTACGGGACTAATATTACGTCGACTATAGATCGACTTATATAACTACATATGCGAAATGTGTGTTGTGACCACTGTTGTCTGACCTAATGCGCTAAGTATTACAAGTATGTATTTATAACCTAAGTAGAATACTTAGGAACGGGACACGACATTGTCGGTCTCTAGAGCTTTGACTCAAACGTGAATGTTACCTAGAATAACTCTAGGCATGCGTAAGACCCATAGGGCAGCCAACAATTAAGTGATGTACTCTATAACAAAAACTGTAACTGACTATCTAACTAACAAAGCTAACAGTGGAGTGTGAAAGAATGTGATGTTGTACCTTAATCCAGACAGTCACTGGCTGCTGGTCGCGCGTAGAGATCTCTTGGGTTATCCCGTTTCGGGTTTTCCCTAGTTAAATCCTGATCGAGCCTAGATAGATCGTCAGGCGGAGTGTGCTACCGTTGGCACCAGGCCCTTGGCCACCTAAATGGACGCCTCTACAAAGGCAAAGTGAAGAGCCCAGAGTCTTCGGATGATCAGGGCAGTGAGCACCTTGTGTGTACGTGGGACTACAGTCCAAGTGAATATAATTCGGGTTGTCCTAACTGACTCCCAACAGTGCTAACCAAAACTAATAATATGTGAGGGCCCGGGGGGCCGAATGTTGTACTGTGCTAACTAAAATTAATGATATGTGAAGGGCCGGAGGGCCGAGTGATGTACTATGTGATGATGTTAACATTCGATGAATGAGTTCTCAACACCATTGTATTGTATGATGTGTGACAGTAATGTGAATATCCATATATGACTGTTTGGATTGGATGAATGATAATACTCATGCATGTTGTTACAGTATTTATCATATCTGTAAAATGACAAAGCATGAAATCAATCTAATATCAAGACGGTTAAAAATGACAAGTGACCAATAGGGTCCAGATCCGGCATACTCAGCGTCTATCGCTGATACTACACTTATTGTGCAGGTTGTTGAACACGTTGAAGCCGAAGTGCGGGATTGGGTAGTTAGGACATTGTTGATTTTGGATTTATTGTTCATACCTCGTTATGTATTAAATGGTTCCACTGGGAAGGGGTTGTAAGACTTGGATTATATTTAGATGCTCACAGTAGTTGTGCTTTTGATACTTAGATAGGAATGTAGGTGGTATCTCGTCGTCACTGCGGATTATACCTTTATGTTTAATTTTGTTAAGATGTTGTACTGCTACATCACTCGCATGGGCGAGTGGTGGCAAGTAACACCCATGTGAGTTCTATTACTGTAATTACTTCCGCTGTGAGACGCCTTTATTTCCTGTTCACGTGAGCGACTATTACGTAATTATTATGAGGGGTGTTACAGTCTACGTCCGTCACGTCGCTCTGTCTCGTGTCCTGTACATAACAGAGGAAGGCTTGTCGGCCCTTCCTAACATCCTTCATTAGGGACAATGCTGACACGATCTTGACAGTCGGCTCTCTCCTCACACTGCGGTATGACACTGTCCTGCCGCTCGGCCCCTTCAGCAATAGTCGATGCTCTGCACAATGAAGGCGGCCCCTATGTTTCTGTAGCCAATCCATGCCCACTATGATGTCAAAACCCAAGTTTCTGAACTCGATCAGGTCAATGGGAAAGGTCTCAGTCATAATGCTGATCTCTAACCCTGTATACTGTCTAGTGCAACCTACTTTCTCCTTCGAAGGAAGGGTGACTGAAAAGTCTGAAAGCGGTTCGGGGGTGGCCCCCAGCTTCTTAGCAAACGTCGAGGAAATAAAAGAATGCGAAGCCCCTGAATCGAACAATACGGAAGCACTAACACCATCAATAGGAAAGGTACCTGAGATTATCTCTCGTATTAGCATCGAGTCCCAATAAATCACTAATTACTGTTGTTGTAATTGTCATACCTGTGATGACATTACCAGACTCCTTGGCTTGCGCCATGTCTAGATGCAGATGGTACCCTCCTTTCCCTTACTATAGCCTGAAGTTATGAATTATCGGTATCAACAAAACTGAACACAAACACTTGAAAGTAGGAAACTCTTATTTCATTCATCCAACTGTATTTTACAAGGTTACACACTTAACTACTGCTATTACATCAATACTGTCGAAAAGTTAAATTTAAACGGCCAGGTCGGATGTGGGTATCATTCACTAGAGCTGGTGGTGCGGTATTGAGCTTAATGCTCTTAATACCATGATATACAAGCCTCGACTCTCCACCAAATATCAACACATCCCCAGACTTGAGGATGATCTTGCTTGCTAGATCCATCCTCTTCTGGTCTCCATAAATAAACTCAGCATCATCGCCGATGGAAAATGATACAACTGGTATTCCTCTGGTGATGGACTCGGTCGTCTCATCACGGTCCTGGTGCATTCCAAGCTTCCCTCCCTGTTCATAGTAATTGATGATGCAAACGTCAGGTGTCATGTCGGGTAATGGATAAGTATCACGGTCTTGAGCAATATTCATTGCGTCTCTCACCAAGGTAAGGAAACTCTCAGGTATCCTAGGTATAGATATGTCACCTACTACCCTCACCTCTCGATAAACCCTAGCTTGTGGATCCCAATCTTTTCCTAAGCACATCATGTGCAGTTTCATTCTAGAACCACTAGTAAATACAGGGGTATAAAAACCTCCTATGCCCTTACCCAAAGCTCTACACACATTTACTATGGTGATTTGCTCATCTAGGGTTAGGAACTCTCTGAGAAGTATCATGCCCGGTCTGACTACATGACACAACTCACTAGGGTACTCCCGTCTTTCTTCCACGGGTCTAGGTGATCTCTGTCTTGTAAGTGGGATAGCAGATATCGAAGTCTCCTAAGAGGTAAAAGGTTTCCTAGGTAAGTTGTATCTAAACGGTAACTTAAACACTCATTCATGCAAGGTAAAGCGTTTAACACTTAGTCATGCTTTCATACAATGGTAAAGGTTTCAAATGCTAACCTTCACCGCGCTGGGTACTAGTGCCAGCGCCTGAAGCTCCCGCTGCATTCAGCATACGGTTGCCCGGCGGGTTCCTCTGGCCCTGGTTCTGCTGCTGCGGCTGCTGCTGCTGCTGCCCTCTCTGGGCTTGGGGCGCCGGCCCCCTCTGGCCACCTCGGGCTCCACCTCCTCCAGTAGGTGCGCCCTGAGTCCCCTTCGGTGGGCGGTACGCTCGGCTATCAGGATTATTGAAGCACTCGTACGACCTGTGGCCCTTCTTCCCACAGTGGTGGCAGTCCACCGCTTGCCCGGTGCAGTCGACACCCGGGTGGTCTTTACCACAGCGCTTGCAGTGAAAGTGGCGCTGGGGTGCAGAACCTATTATCATGTCGCACTCAGGTTAGTACAAGGATGGTAATGGTAGTGTAATACTCAATTTATTCACAAGGTTAGATCGCTTACCCTTAGGGGGTACAGATCTAAGAGGCTGCACTCGTAGGTAGGCCCGGTCAGCAACGGACCTTGTCTTTACCCTTTTGGCTGGCCTGCTCCTTCTTCTTCTCCCTCCAGGAGAACTTCTTCTTCCTGTGATCGTCAAAGTGTCAGGAATAGCAGGTATAAAAGCAGGCAGTAAGTAAGTAATTTAAATGGGTTAAATAACTTAAGGTGGTTCTTACTTCCAACCCTTACTGCCTCCGCCTCCAGCCTCAGTCTCTGCCTCTTTCTCTGGGGCCTTACGCTTCTGCCCCTGGCCGTCCTCCCGGCTGTTCACCATCATCTCAGTCCGAGAAGCGGCGTCATAACACTCCTGCAATGTATCAATGAGTTCCCCGAACTGGTAATGAATCAACTAAGTTACGAGGTACAAACTGTCAATTAATTTTACCTGAACCGTAGGGTACAAGGTAGCACCCATAGCAGCCTTAATAGCATATCTCAACCCGCCTCTAAACTTCTCTACTTTCACAGCATCAGAGTAAACAACTCCTGGGACGAAGTCCAAGAGCCCAATAAACAAGGCATAGTACTGATCTACTGTCATATTACCCTGCCTCAGGGCCTCAAACTCCTCCCTCTTCCTCTGCTTCAGATGAGCAGGATAGTATTTCTCTCTCAGTAATTCCACGAAACCAGTCCACCCAAAACCCTCTATAGCAAGATAATGCGCCTTCACGGACCTCCACCACGTGCTGGCAGCGTCCTTCAGGTGAAAGGCTGCTATATCAACTCGGTGCTCAGCAGGCACATGTATGGCATCAAACGCCTTCTCGTGCTCAACAATGTATCTCTCGAGAACAGTGGGGTCAGCAACACCATCGTAGGTAGGTACTCGCGTGTCAGCTACGCTCTTCAGCCAATTCGGCTCTCTAGGTGCGGGTATGGGTGGGATTACCGGTGGTGCAGGTGGTGCAGGTGGTGCCCCTATATGGATACCTCCCATCTGGGCTAGCTGAGCGAAGACGGCGCTACCGTCTCAGCCACGCCCGGGTGGGGCCCCGGAGGTCCTCCAGGCCCGCCGCCTCTTCCACCACTCCTCTGCCTGCTGATCGCCTCCCGGAAGACATCTGAAGAATTCAAATCAAGGTCAGCTCTTGGTATAATACGTACTTTCAACCTAACCTTAACTCAAATCATTTACAACTATCTCTTGGTATGGTGTGTAATAACCTAGGCTCACGGTACTTAAACTACTATCTCTTGTAATCAGAGCGGTACTCCGCTCTGATACCACTTTTGTAACACCCCTACTAAACCGGTTCCTAGTAATCCTATAGAAGTCGCGCACAATAATATCTCGCAGCGGTAAATAATAAACTATCGCCCTACTGGTGTCACTGTTATCACTCGCCCATACGGGTGATAACGATTTACCTGATAATCAACTTGCGAAACGTATTCCCGCAGTGACCACAAGAGATAGATAGTAGAACTTAAACAACTTAAAACAAATCTAACATCAACAATTATTACAGACCGTGAGCATCTAAACAAAATACACCTCGGTTAAACAACCCGAGTCCAAAACAACCTGAGTATCACACCGTACCAAGTCTAAACCAACTGTAATATCACAATGGTCACGTCTCGCTGCGACCCACCAGCTAATCACCTGAAATAAAGATGGTTTGTGGTATGGAATCAGCCCCTGCTGAGTATGTCATCACATGCCCCGTCATGCCCCCAAAGACCCCTCAATTATTTGGTCGAGAGCATGAGGTTCATTACATGCAATACCACTTTAATATATAAACTGTAAAATAAACAACAGTAATCCATACAACAACACAACCATCAACACACATAATATACCACAAGTATAACCAATGAACAATAAGCGAAACAACGAGAGTAACAATAAGTATTAATTCTCGTCCATGGTGTAGAAGCCAATATTGTTCGCCACTGTATAATTCTCAAATGTATTATTGTTCAGTTATACCTAGTGACATTGTCTCATTAAAACGACATGTCTCTAGTTACCCATATATTATGGCGGGTCACCCACGGCAGTAGCCACTCCAACGGTAGAGTCTCCGACCAACGAGCCATTCTAGCTCACGGGAAATTTTCTTGATACTTGCGGACCCGTACGCGGACATCCTGGTATCGTTTTTGTGATCACAGCGCGCACCAAGAGCCACATCCTCTTGGCTTTACTTCCATTCATTAACTTAATTATACCATCGCATCGCATTACCAAATTTTCTAACACAGCAGACCAAGATCATTAGTCCAATCCGGAGTCTGTAAACTCGGGATCCAGTGTTAGATACGAGAGCGGCGTATAGAAAGGCCAATGCTCCGTATGAAAGTCTTGGATAATATATATGTATTATTATCCTAGTGCTACAACGTTTTTCTGACGTTCCTTATTTTTCGTATAAGATAGCACCATAGCCGCTAGTTCGTTTTATATATAGGTTCTTATATACGAACCAATACTGTTAACTCATCAACAGTAAATAATGAGCAGCTATAAATACACAATTCATGCATATTAATTATCACATTCAGACAAACAATCTTATCACAGATCACACAGAAGTCTGAACTGAGGAAGCCCTCAGAGACAATCAGAGACACATAACAACATACCGTTCACCCCGATGTATTACGGTGGAGTATGAATCAGCAAGATCCTATGCCCCTTGTGTAGTCTCTAACAATCTAAACAATACATAATGCTACTGATTAGCTTACCGTATAACAACATAATTCTACGGTACCCCGTACCGTCACTAACACCTCCCGGTTAACCCCCCGTTATTAACTATCAATGTTGTCGGGTTTTAGGTTTAACTCGAGATTGGGAAAAGGTGTTATATTACATGCGTAGTCTTGTTTGTATGTTAGTATAGTTGTTGTTAAACTTGTTATCGCATGTAACTTAATGTTTGTTTATACATCATACAGTTTGTTTCATTATTGTATGTGTAATCCTTTGTCATGCACTATGCATCTTACCTTAGTATTTATTTTTCTAAGGTTTGTCTCTTTTTTTTATATTTCATGTGGTATAATTCATCTGTAAACTATACTCTTAATATTTAGGATCCTTATTATCCCATGAATACTCTTAACTTTAGAATTTCCATAACTACTGTTTATAATTCTTTTCTCCTTAACTATTATCATTTTAATTATGATAATTTATAATTATTGAACCATATCACATTTTCTACACCATTACACATATTTATTTATATGTGTGTATTATGGAACTATTTATTATATGGTAAGTCTTATAATCTATATTCATTCTTTTTAATGAATATCTCTTATATTATAAATGTTATAACTCTTATAACATTAAAACCATATTATAAATTCCATTTAAAAATGTTAATATTTTCGAACAGCGCCTATGTTCTTAAGTATTTATAAAATCCACCTCTTAATTAATATAATGTCATCTTATAGTTATATAACATATCTTATGACATTTAAATCATTAAAACAATTATAACCTATAGTTTATTTTGTTTTTAAATACCAAACAGCCCTTAGTATTTTCGGCTTTCACTTATAACCACTAAACTTTTATAAGCTCACAATTCAATTCCAATTTATAGTACATAGTTTTCTAATCCCATTAAAACTATATATTATACATATATCTTTATAAAACCTTATATACCATTCCAAAAATTACCAAACTATACCAAAAGGTTATAAACATTATTCTTAACCTTATTTTTCCTCTAAATCTCGGTATATATATATTTGTTACCTATTTGTAACAATGTCATAAAATACCATATATTATACTTATATAACTCATATGAACTCCAACTTAACCAAATAAACTTCTAAAAATTTCTAATAACTTAAGGACTTAACTAAACTCCATTTAGTACCCTTAATTCTCGGTAATTACATTACCACCCCAAACCTTATAAATCTTTTACAATTTAATAAGTATCTTATTATAAGATAGTATTTTAATTTCTTAAATTTTCCAAACTTGGTCAAAGTCTCCTATATAGTCAACTTTGACTCCTAACACCAAATGGGAACCAATTTTTCGGTAATTACAAATAGTGACATATACTTTTCTATTTTTACAATTTTGACCCAAAACTTTATAGAGTGTTATAATTTTTATTAAATTCATTTAAAAACCCTAAATTGCTCTAAATTACCCACGGCTTTTCTAATTCCTTAATAATTACGAATTGGCCCCAACTTTAATTATAAGCATAAATAACTAAATAAGCTTATAAACTTAAATTAAAATGGCCTAATGACATGGCCTTATTACAACCTTGATCTTGCAAAATAAATTACACAATAAATGTCTCAAAATATAGCATATATATTCGGCCTCTCCATGGTTTAATTATTTTTCCACATAATGTCATAATTTGACCATTATGTTAATTAAATCTCTTAAATGACTAGCTTAATTTATCTTAGCCATTTTTTTTACATTTTTAGGTCAATATGACCTATATGTGTATGTTCACTCTCGGCCATATATATATATATATACTTAAAGATTGCAAAAATCATAAGTTTAAGGTGTTTATACCTTGATTTATCCTTGTATAGGCTCGGTCACTTGTAGGAAAATTCACCACTTGATTTAGACATGTTTAATACACAAAAATAAGATATGGTTACACTCCAAGCATGAGCTTAACCATAAGGAATAATTAATGTAAGATTTAAGGCAAAAATCACCTTAAAAATGCAAGGGAAGTTCTAGGTATTTTCGACCTGAACCAAACACACCACAAGGTGTTAGATCTACCATATTAACATAGGAAATAGTTAGATCTCGAAATCCTACCTTGTTATTAGGTTTTACCTTGGAAAAATGCCTTAAAAGAGAGTATTTCTCTTGGATCTCGGTCACCCTTGCTCCAAATAGCTAACCAACAGATCCCACATGAAAAGGAGATGAAGATGAGTCTATGACCAAAATTTCACAGCCAAACTCGAAGGGAATCAAAAGTTATGAGCTTAAAGCACATTTTTACCTTAAAATGTAGATTTGGACAACCTTGGTCCCTCTACTGGTCTCAACCGAGTTTAGCTCTTGTTCTAACCTTAGAACACTGAGAATAAGCCATAGGAATAGATGAGCCACGAAATTTAGGTGTTGGTGGTGAAAAGATGAAGAAAAAGAGCTAAAAATGACATTAAAACACTTACATTAGGAGCTTAGGAGCTAGACTTGCCTTCCATGGACAATAACAAGCTTTGTGAGCTTGAGAGGAAGGATGGAGCTCGGTTGGATAGGGAGGAATCGGACAAGGAAGGAGGAGGAAGGTGGGAATGATTGATAAGGTTTGAATTAATGTAAAAAGGTAACATTATTTTGTAAAAGTAAACATATTAGGTAGCATTTGTCTCCAAAATAATTGCATGCTGTCTCCTCCCTTATTGCAGCCGGCCTCCTTGGTCCAAATGAGTCAATTAATTGACCATTGACCAAGCTTGGTCAATGTTGACTCATGCGGGTCCCACTTTAGGGTTTTATTAATATTTTAATATTAAATTTGTAAAAATTCGTAAATTTCTGGAATTAAATTCCTAATATGATATAATATGATTAAATATCATATTTAAGGATAATTATAATTTTTAAGCCCATTAAAAATCAATTTAAAAGGCAATCTCACAAAAACGTGCTTTAAGGAGTTTTAGCGCACATTTTTGTGTCACAGGGTGTTCCTGAGCTTAGTTCTCTTTGAGAATGGTTTTATCGTGTTCCTTGCTTCATTATAATACTTAGGAATCCACTTTGGATCCTACTTGGGGTCATACAACCTTCATGGTGTCTTAAAGCACATTTTTGGCTTTACCGATCTTAAGGCGTGTTTTGCCTTGTTGAGATCTTTTAGATTGTTCCCCAATAATATTTAGATGTTTAATAATAATCTTAGATCATTAGTAGATCATTTAATTATATTTTAAAGATTAGGGGTATTTCAGTGAATGTATGACTCTCCCTTCCCTTGTGTGTGTCTAACAAGACTTAACCCATTGTTGTGATTGTTTAACTAAGTTCAATGATGAACTTCTGACAAGTGCTAACGGGGGGAGTGAGGAGTCCGGTCTGTTCCGGCCACGCGTGTGAGTATGGGGGTCGTTGTCATAGCAGGTTCGATCCTCTCCGTATGTTATGGTTGTTTTTCCAATTTGGTTTCCAACCTTCCCTTTAGCTTAACCAAGGCTATTACTGACTCACGTCGGGCCACAGGGGCATACTATGTTATGTTTGTACGGTGTGCTTGGATCACTATATCCGAGACACCTTGTGCTAAGTTATCCGTTCATTTAACGAGATGGTAACGAGTTATGTAACGAGCTTATCATGAGACTGGCAACATTCTCTAGGCTCACCAGTGTATAAACAATGTTTGGGTCGGTTCCTAAGAGAACCATTCCCGTTATGTTATGTGATGTTGTTGTAATGCAATTTCTATTGCGATGTTATTATTGTGCACGTTGAAATGGGAAAGTGTTGTTATGTGTTGTTATGGGATGCATGTTATATGTTGTAAAATGTGGAGTACGTGGATCATGGATATGAATCCCAGTTTGTGATAAGAGGCGTTAAGGATAACCCGAATATCGGGTAAGTGTCGTCTATTAAGGAAGTAGCTCCATTAGGGGAGGAACACTCTAGGGATAATGAATACCATGAGTGACTTATCAAGTAAGGATGCATTATCCATTTGTTGAGCCCATTGAGGTGAAATGATTATGTGTGGTGTGTTTACAGTTGCATGCATGATTGAGAAATAATCAATAGCATGCTAAGTCGACAATTAGTTGTGCGTGGCCCGGTAGCATGTGGGCTGCGGGATTACCATACCAGCAAAGGTGCTGAGCCCCTTGGGGGCCACCCTTTCTCTTCTTTTCCTATTTCAGGTACAAGGAGCTGGAAGCCGTTCGAGAGTAGGACGGGGTAGTCGTTGTACATGGGTAATCATTTAAGTGTATATATGCAGTAGGTGTAGTAAGACCGAAATTGTTATCGGAATCCGTTTATAAATACTCGGTATAGTTGAAAGGTGTGTGTTGTTGTTGTTGTTAATGGAAAGGGATAGTAATGTGTAGTCGCTCAGGAATTTAGCCCATCAGACCTGTACAATGTATATGTATTAGCCTTGTCAGCCACGTGGGTGGTTAACGGCGTGTAACACCAATGAGTTAAGTTATTTGTTGAGGTGTGTATTCCGCTGCAGATGGTTGTTATGTGTTTGTTGTTGGATGGGGTGTTACAGTATGAATGAAACGAACCGCATGTATTCGACCAATTAGTTGGCGTACCCTCGCTAGTACGTGGGGTATGCGGTTATCATATTCAGCGTAAGCTGACCCCCTCGGGGGAATGTTTTTACTCCACAGGTACCCGCGAGGCATGAAGGTAGAGTAAGGACCGGATGTAATTCTTTTTGGTAGTTAGTAGGATTGGGATGGTGTACCGAGTTGTACACGGCTAAGGCCTTTTTGAGTAGCCGGTGTACCATGTGGTACACCTTTTTGGATAATGAACTCTTAATTGGATAGTAAGGAGAGGATGTATAGACTCTTCATTTTTGGGAAGTAGTCTTGGAATGTAATTCATATTTTCGGTATACTCGGTAATCAAATGTAAGTAAGTATTTGGTATTGTAAGTAAGTAGTATGTATTCAATTATTCTAATCATCAGACCGACACGGTAAGTAGTAGTAGCCTTGTTAACCTTGGATGGTTAACGGCGTTGTATCACCCGCCGGGAGTAGGTAAGTATTCCGCTGCGAGTAAGGTAATTATGTGTATGATTAGAGGATAATGGAAGGATTAGCGGTTGGGGTGTTACAGAGATAAATAAATAAATATATATACATATATACTTGTCTATACACAGTTGTTATTTGAATTGGATAGAACAAGTGCATATATAAAAGCTTGATAACATATATATGAGAACTTGGATATATGCATACATATATATGTATATATGAGGGGTGAACGTCAGAGGATGAGACTATATATATAGGTGAATAAATACGCATATGTATATATAGTTAAATGATTAAAAAAAGGAACATTATTACTTATACGGAACTTAGAAAACTATGAGGATATGAATGTATATATTAGTGTGACATTAAATTTGTGGGAACATACTTATATAAAGTATATCAATAATTCGGTTAAAGTTTAAGTTATGAAATATTTGAGGAACGTATAACGTTAAATACAATTTGAGGAGGTGGAATTATCAGTGAAAATCAAAATTATTAAGAGTGAAGGTTGTGTATGTTGGGAAAATACTAAGAGGTTAATGTAACATTCACTAGTAGAAAAAAGGCCTATTTCGGCGGGTTGTGAACCGCCGAATGAGGACCGCCGAAATAGGTGTGATCACCTATTTCGGCGGTTGTAAACCGCGAATAGAGTACCTATCTCGGCGGTTCTTAGAGAACAACCGCCGAGATAGGCCCTGGGATTGACCGTGTGGAGATTGACCATGAGTCTATCTCGGCGGTTCTTAGAGAACAACCGCCGAGATAGACCCATGGTCAATCTCACACGGTCAATCCCAGGGGCCTATCTCGGCGGTTGTTCTCTAAGAACCGCCGAGATAGGTATATTTTTTTTTTGTTTTTTTCCATCCCAGCTTATATATATATATATTCACCACATTTGATTCAATCAGACCTGTATAATGCTTCATCCATACAGGGAGCTCCAGCACACATTTAAAAAGTTATAAAAGCTCCTAATTAATACCAACGACGCACCACAATTGAGAGTTAACAAAACCAATGCAATTACACTTACTTTCACACTTTCAATACACAAAAAAAAACACCATTACAATTCAAATCACCATTACACCATCCACAAGTGTACAGAGTTATATTTACATACTCGAAAAAGTTAGCAAAACATTCATGATCATCAATTCATTAACTTGTGCAGACGAACTCCGACCATCCTCAAGCATCTCAACAATTTGAGCATCATCATACTGACCATCTTTGAACACTTGTTCGTAAGCCTTGAAAAAAAATGAACATTAATCTAAAACGTACAAGTCTAACAACATGAAAGAGCATAACTGAAACTTTCAAAGAATGTTACCATGTCTAACGAGTGCTCTGGTAAAAGGTTCACCGCTCCTACTATGTCACTCATGAATCTCATGACATAGTATCCACATTCTGACCCCCCAGGCTGCATCGGACACTATACAAACACACATATGACTTATAAACAAGTTTAAACATTATCACACAATTTATCAATTAATAGAGTACCTTGACAGTGTTCCAAGGGATGTTATTCTTCATTGTTATACCCTGGAGTCTTAATGCAGCTTTCATGGAACTATATACATCAGCAATATATTAGTTTTAAGCATCAGTAGCAAATTATGAAACAGTTAATGTTATGTAAATAATTGTTGTTTACGATAACAAAATAATTACCCCAGTATTGCGGTGGCGATCTTCGGTCTCTTGGCACCCGCACCAAGTGAGTCAAATTGCAAGATTCATGGGTGCTTCCCCATCACCAGCACAAGCAATGACCAATGTCGACTGTCCACAAATTACAAATGTGTTGAAATCATTAAGCAACTAACACAAACTATATGTTTTAGATAATACTAATAGAAATAGTCAAATATCATACCCTGAATGATATGGCAGCATAATAAATGACTTTTTCGAACATTCATAGAGGGCATTCGTCATATATTGCATAAGGCCTTGCGGATCACTTGTCATCTGGACTTCATTGCACATAGCAGGACACAGGAATCCAAATCTTTGATCTTGATAGACATTGATCGCCTTATCATGCACCCACCTATGAGGCAATATCATAGTCATTAACTTTAATTCAAACATCTAATTCATCACCAATTAATGATTCAAAATATAAAAGGTAGAAGTCACTCACATGGCGGCCGACTTGATAATCGACACATTCAACCAATCCCTCCTGAAGCACTCCCGAAGTCGGACATATACATCTCAAATCGATGTATATCTTCTCCTTGAACTATATAGTGAAATATCCGCTCGGGATCTTCCACAATGAGGGAATCACTATCCGGTGGTAGCACCAACAACGAGGAATGCGAATCTGCATATTGGTCGACAAGCCGGCCAATATTCTCTCTCCACCAAAGCAGGTCTAAGCACAAAATTTGTGGATGCTTTGATTGCACAGGTGTGGCAATTCTTTTTCCTTTGCCCTTATCAGTCTTCGGTGGGGTCATATCCTATGATATTAGTCTAATTAAGTATATGGATGCAAGGTGGTACACCAATAGTTTATAGCAACGGTTAAGAGTAATACCTGCCCAGGGAGTCTGACCAATCGTGCAGGCCACTGCACTGTCGCAGTTTGTGCAGAATGCATGGTAGGTCTTTGTGGGACCGGCACCGGTAAACCGACGTCAGCATGCTCTGCAACAAATTCGTCTACAAGCACTCGTGCATGGTAATGTCGGAGTGGTTCACCGTGCACAATATCACTTGGACGAGAGGGGAAAAGTTTTCCCATGCAACCATGACGTCTTGTACTCCAATTGTAAAAACAGATGGCACTCAGGGTGCCTTAGTGTTATGTGGAACTTGTTTAGATAAAAATGAGAATTCTTCTATGATGATATTAGTGATCAAGTGTAAAAACATCATAATCGTCATGTACTCAAGTGAAATGTAAGTCTAACCTGTAGAGATGCATAGGGAAACGGATCAGCCGAGTGGACTACTTCTCACTACCGGTGCATTCTGCTGCTGAATGGGTGATGATCAACTGGTGGTCGAGAAACCTCTTGGCTTTCAGTGCTGTGGCTGAATCCTTGATATAGCCTGAGCGATCTCGTCGACGTTCTGAGTAATCCTCTGCTCCATCTCAGCCATCGCTCTCAGGTGTCTCGTAGCTAATCGACTGTACCCGGCTGATTCTGGACCGGGTGCGCCAAATGCCTGGCGGATACCAACGTGCCCACCAAAACCAATGGCACGACCTGGATGATCCTTCTTACCAAGAGCGCGTGTAAGAGGATCATCATTCCTCTGTGAGGTCCAGGTGCCCTGGGTGAGCTGAGAGCTTAATTCACCCTAATATAACACACAATACAGTTATTAGTTTAACATAAGTTCATATACAAAGGAAATGAACCAGTTTGACTGAAAATGAAATGATATCACTTACCATTGAGCAATAAACTGCTCTCGTGGCTTCATCAATTGAGGATTTTCGGGAGTAGAGTTCTTCGGAAGTGGCTTAACTCCCACACTTTCATTCTTCTGCCACTGGCATCCAATGAGCATCGTGGGCAGATATCCCTTTTGCTCCATTCTGGTACCCTTTGAGCAATACTTTTTCCACCTAAGTGGTGAGGGTACAGATCTTCTTAGCATTTGCTTGTTGTTTCGCCGGAGAGCCGGCAGAAATTAATGGGATCATGTTAAGTGAAATTGAACACAAAAAAACATAGAAATTAAGATTAATTATGTATGTATGACAATAAAGTGCACCTGGAACTCAGGTGTGTGACGCCTCTCAACAAATTGTAGCCATTGCTCTTCTGTTATGCCCTCGTAAACCTCCCATGGTGGTTCACACCGTCTCCACCATGATCTGGCTCATCTGGATCTTCTGGAGTAGGCATCTTGTAGATGTACTTGTCAGCCAACTTATTCTTGGGTCCCGGAACTGTCGACATCGCTGATAGCACATCGTTTTAAGTGCGGGATCCAGGAGAGAACGAGATACGTACATGATCATTCGTTAGTAAAGTAAAATAATGTTCTATTATTTCACAAAAGATCATAGTAATAATGTAGAGTTTACCTGAAGACGCTGAAACATAGTATCCCAATGATGAGGCACTTGCTTCCAGGTGGTGGTTTAGTCGCAATATGACTCACCAAATGGCTACCGTAAGCGGTGAAGTCATTCTTCCAATTTCCATGGGGCTGGTTGAATTGATTGAAGTCGACCGGTTTTGTAGGAGGGCCCTTGTTAGCCTTCAGCCCACGTGTTGCACCTCTTTTCTTCTGCTTCTTCGCCTCTGGTGGCACAACCGACTCCTCTTCGGTCTGCTGTGAAGGGCCAGCCTCAGTCTCGTGTACTGCTACCTGGTCCTTCTTCTTCTTTCCTCCTCTCGTGACCCGCTTACTTGGTCTATTCGGCTGTGGCTCAGGTTCTCCAGTCGAGATAAGCCGTCCAATGGGGTCATCTATAGGGTGATCAAGTTGACATAAAGTGATAACAATTTCACGTTGTAGATCATCTAGAGAGGTTACGTCAATTGCCTTGGAGCACACAGCGTTGAAAAGAAACATAACCGAGTTAAAGCATTTCTGACATCAGATGGCAATATCCCTCGAATTGCGACCGGAAGAAGATGTAACATCAGTACATGATAATCGTGAGATTTCATGCCTAAAAGTTTTAAATCCTTCATCGATACAATGTTCTTCCAGTTTGAAGAGTATCCAGACGGTACTTTTACCGAGTACAGACATTTGCAGAAACTAATCTTTTCAGCCTTTGAGAGCGTGTAGCATGCAGGAGGTAGGTAGATTCGTTTCCCATTCTCTTGTGGGTGTAACTCCTTTCGTATACCCATGGTTTGCATGTCCTTTCTGATTTTCAATCCGTCTTTTGTTTTGCCGGGTATATTGAGTAAAGTCCCACTCACTGCCTCACCAACGTTCTTCACAATGTGCATGATGTCTAAGCAGTGCCTCACAGAAAGATGACGCCAATAAGGTAGTTCCCAAAAGATAGAACACTTTTTCCAAATGTTTTTCGTCGGTTTTGATGTGTTTCCAAATACATTTACAATGTCCTTAACCTTTTCGTACACTTCCTCAGAGGTCAGAGGTAGACGGGCCACACGAGTTTCGGCTTGACCATTGAACAACTTTCTCTTCGTTACTCGATAAGGGTGATCTTCGGGGAGAAGACGTCGATGACACATATAAACATTCTTCCCACAATGTTTTAAACGGTCCGAACAAGTGTCTTCCTCGCATATGGGACATGCAAATGTTCCTTTAACCGTGTAACCGGACAAGTTCCCATACGCAGGGAAGTCATTGACGGTACAGAACAACAAAGCCTTGAGCGTGAAATTCTCTCTTGCATAAGCATCATATACCACGGTCCCCTCATTCCACAATAGCTTCAGATCGTCGATCAGAGGGGCAAGGTACACATCAATGCTATTACCTGGCTGCTTGGGACCAGATATCAGGAGCGATAACATGATGTACTTTCGTTTCATACACAACCATGAGGGCAAATTGTAGATCACTAGCAGAACAGGCCATGTACTGTGTTGACTACTCAATGTGCCGTACGGGTTCATTCCATCAGTACATAACCCAAGCCTCAGATTCCTATCTTCATGTCCGAAATGTTCTTTGAACCGTCTATTGATGTTTCTCCACTGAGGCCCATCTGCTGGATGTCTTAGTTTCTCATCACTCTTTCTACCCTCCGCATGCCATCGTAAGTTCTTTGCATCTTTCGGATTCGCAAACAACCGTTTGAATCTGGGTATAATCGGCAAATACCAAACAAGTTTTGCTGGAGGGCTTTTTTTCTGAACGGAGGAGTACTCACCATCTTTATGCTTATACCGGGACAACGAACATTTTGGGCAATTGTCCAGATGTTCGTATTCACCCCTGTACAACACACAGTTGTTTGGACACGCGTGAATTTTTTTGTACTCTACTCCCATTGGACACACCCATTTCTTTGCCTCATACGTGGTCGTAGGGAGACCGTTCTCATCCGGTAGCATATCATGAATCAGCTCGAGGAATGCCGTGAAACCTTTGTCACTCAATCCATATCTTCCCTTCAGGTTGAACAAATTCAATATAGCTGTCAATTTCGTGTACTTAGTGCAAGTAGGATACAACGCCGTTTTGGATGCGTCCAACAACCTTTGATACTCATCCGGCCGGTCGACAAAGTTATCCTCAACGTTACCAAGCATCTCGTCAATTTGTTCATCATGATAAGTCGACTCACTGTCAACATTGACTCCGGAAGCGCTTGGGAGTTCTGACTCGTTAGTAGTATCGAATGTCTGCTCGGTTCTTGAGTTACACCGATCGTGACTGTAGGAAGATGAAGCATTATCTTCAACACGTTCTCCATGAAAAATCCATTTTGTATAATGTGGCATGAAACCACGGGTCTTCACATGGAGTTGTACGAGGTTGATGCTTGAATAATGTCTAACCACACCACAATCAACACAAGGACATGGAATTTTCTCCGCCTTTGTCCTGTCCTTGTGTTGCACTGCAGCTTTGCAAAACTCTTTCAGCATTTTGTCAAAATGTTCGCCTCTATCACCATACATCCAGTCACGCTCCATACTACATGTGCAACATATCACAGGTGTGAGTTAGATCCTTTGTAGAATATGGCCTATATTAAGTTGCACATGTTTATTTCCTAATGGAGCATGACTGGGATGATTGACAATTAGTCTAGCCTAACTCTAAGGTTGCAAACACAAAATAAACTACCATTTTAAATTTAAGAAATTGTTGCACTTCTACAAAAAATTTGGCATGACCTTTGCATAATTGTACACATCCCGTGCTTATTATTCAGCACTCACCAAAGTCATCACAACCACAAACATTCCAACAATGGCAGCAACCAACAATTAAAATAAATCAATTCTTTACTAGCTAACTGAAAACCAATTGCAAATTCAGATCATCAAATCAACGCTTTCAATTCTCCACTGTATAAGTTCAAACCGGTTTACAGATTAACAAAGATTCGAGAGTTAGAATACGTACTTGTTTTTTAAGGATTTATGGACAGGGGAGACTGGTGCCTGAGAGGTAGGCTTCTGTGCGAGAGATGCAGCAATACCACTTCTGATATGTCTCTGCAACGGAGCAACAAAAAATAAATTAAAAAAGAAATGTATCAACAAATAGGGAATGAAGCTAAATTATGTACTAGCACTTATATTTAAATACATAATTGCATTTATTAAACAAAAAATAAGGTTTAGTTACTTACTTGTGCACAGAGGAGGAAAGAGGAAAAGTAATGGAAGAAGGCGGGAAACAAGAGAGGTGATTCACGGACCTGATAAAAAAATTAGATATTGTTAGACATATACACATACATCAAACAATATTAATTACGAAGAGATTTTAAAAAAAAAACGGCATGACTTTTGCATAATTTTACCTATCCCATGCTTATTATTAAGCATTCACCAACCATTCATCAACACAAATTTCCATCACAAATCAAACTAATACAAACTTTATCCATCAAACCAAATTTTAATAATTTGTGGAAATCAAATACAAAGTAAAATAAAGACACAACTACGCCTATTATTAAGCATTCACCAATTATTCAACAACACAAATTTCAATCATAAACCAAACTAATATATACCAAATTCATTCATCAAACGAAATTCCAATAATTTGTGGAAATCAAATACAAAGTACAAAAGAGAAAAATGATACGTTAGATTATATTACCGGTTCGAAAATGAATTGCTCTCCGCTCCGCTTTCAATCTACCATCAAATGGTAAAGAAGCTCCTTAAGTATTTATCTGTAGAGACACAAAAGAGAAAAATGATAAGTTAGATTATATTACAGTGAGTGAAGAGAATGAAGAGTTAAATTAAAAAAAAATACCGGTTCATAAATGAATTGTTTTCAGCCCCTCTTCTCAATCGGGCGTGCGAGACTTGTGTAGCAACACCAATCTCTACAGAGGCAACGCATAAAGATTGAACAACATTCAGATCAATTAGAATAATTTTATATTAAACTTAACGACTATACAATACTATATATATATATATATATAAATACATTCTCACACCTCTACTTCAAACCGCTACTAAAACGGCTAATACCTCACCTACTACAATATTTTTCTACTATGACTGCTTGTTCACGCTCTTATTCAATTATACACTACGAAACGTTCTACTCTTATTCAATTATACACTACGAAACGTTCTACTCTTGTTCATTACCTCTCGCCCAAAAAAATAATAAGAAAAAAATAGGCCTATTTATAAATTCAAATTCACCAGCTACATTTTGCACTGGGTCTGGATTTTCTCTGCCGTAGCCAAATAATTAACTTGGATTGGCTATTCTAATTTTAAGAAAGCATTGTACATTGAGCAGGGTCACGTTTAGTCCTATAATTAATCGTCTTTAAACTAAATTAGATTTGCTTTTAATTTTAATAAAAAGCAGGAGTAGCAATCTGAAGAAAGGAAGTTTGGAAAACCAAATCGAATACTTTTACTTTTCTTCTTCTATCTTACAAAAATAGACGAAAAATCTATTTTATGTCATTGGTCTATTTAACGTTCTTACAATTTTGATAGTAGAATATAGTCTAGTACAATCGAGTGATAGTTTATAAAGATTCTGTGTATAGTTTGATAATTTTTTATTTGGTCTGGATAAACATCTATGTACTTAATCTACTATCAAAAACCTTTTATGTTTTAATAAGTAGTACTAGGTGTAATAATGTCTACCAATCCAACATGAAATCTTTATTAGATCTCGTAAAATGTTTATTAAACTTTATAATAATACCTAGTAACACTCTATGATCTAAATCTCAAAAGTTGGTCAACACATGTTGATGATGGATTTTGTTTTATAGGGCATATTATATGAAGAAATTTGGTTCACTTTTTGCCTTTCATATATAAACGAAAAAACCAAAGGATGAAATATACTATGACACAACCAGACATCATACTACACGCGACACATCTATAATCATTACTCGTTGCTAATTTAATATCATGTTTTCATTGCACTGTACATATACATTTCATAACACTTTCTCTAATTCTCCACACACGCAATACTTTTAAATATATAAGAAACAAACTACTCATACTTAATGCTCATCTTAATTAACAACATATCTTTTACTCGCAATCACTATAATTATATTTATTGCACATTAATAACACTCATTCATACGTTTATAAGCTTAATAAATCTAGCCCAAATAAGCTAACCTAACTATACTTAAAAGAAGGGCCAAAAACAGCACAAAAATTCACTCGGACATTTCATCGAACACCTTGTGTGCATACATAAATTTAATAGTTTAACAACCAAATCTTGCAAAGATTTCACACACACAATAAATATCATCATCCACAATCACAATGTGACAACAATCTATCAATTTTAACAACAAATTAACAATTAACTAAACAAAGTCGAACCCAAAAGTTTAGGGTTGCTCTCACCTCTGTTCGACCTCTGTTAGTGGCGGATGAGGCTGGCGACACCAACCGAAGACCACACCGACGGCGCGACACCGGCGACAGCAAGGGGAGGAGGAGGGCGGCGGTCGACGGCTGTGGTGGCGGTGGTTTGTTCAAAATCGCCGCGAACAGAGAGAGGAGAAGAGGGGTAATTAACCCTAATGAAATCGTAATTGTTTCGAAACGGGGTTGGGGGGTTAATTAAAAGGACCTATTTCGGCGGTTCCTTGTTAGGAACCGCCGAAATAGGCCCTTTTTAATTATTAAAAAATTAAAGAGACCTATTTCGGCGGTTCCTAACAAAGAACCGCCGAAATAGATGATTAAATTTAAAAAAAAAGAAAATAGAAACACCTATTTCGGCGGTTTCGTGTAAGGAACCGCCGAAATAGGTCTATTTAATTTTTTTTATTTTAAAAAGGGCCTATTTCGGCGGTTCATATCTAGGAACCGCCGAAATAGACCCCTTCTTTACATACTGTTAACATCTCGGGCCTCTATTTCGGCGGTTTTATCTACAACCGCCGAAATAGGGGCGCCGAAATAGACGTTTTTTGTACTAGTGATTGGTATTACATTGGAATTGTTAAGAACATACATGTATACATATATATATATATATATATATACAAGTAGACAAGGTTAATACTTTAAACTAGAAGAATTATACAAAGAGAAATATGTTACATACAGTAAGAGTTAACTCACGAGGATTAACATGGGAGTCGTTTAGTATAAGGCTACATAGTATAACACTAAGAGAGACAACTTTATTATACTACTTTAAATATGAAGAACCGTAAGGGATTGGAAGTTGAATTGTGAAACTATATAATATAGTTGGTAAATTAAGTTAAGAGAATTAACTTAATTAACTCCGTATGGAGTACTGCATGGATAACCCCATTAATGATTCGTGGTTAATTAATGGGGTTAACTATGAAGGTTGGTAGATATACGGGAATACGGAATAGTGCAGGAAATTATAAGGGATTAATGAATAGTGTATTATTTTCCAGACTTGGGGATTTAGAGAATGGACGCGGGACTTCACGTTAGCGTTTCTCTGGTGTACGGTATGATTTCTTGTAGCCTTCTTGCTACCGAGTTATACTTGGCTTGTGTTCTAGTTGTTTGTGTGAAAAAACGACCCCCAAGATTAAAGCATGTAAATTAGACTATTATTGTTGCTTGTAATTGTGTGGTGATTTATCCGTCTTGATATTTGTCGTGCTGCTAACTACACAGTAGAGTGGCCTAATATACGAGGAATTGAATTGGATCATGAATGGAGAACTCAAGGAGATTGAGAGGATGGATGTACATGAGTGTGATATAAAGTATAACTTCCTTACTAATTGCTAACGACATCAAAGTGATGTGCCGAAGTGAACAAGGGAGGGATTATGAGAATTTGACTAACGCTAACTATTGGGGGGACGAGAGGATCCGGGTAGACCGGGCACGCGTGTTTATTGGATTGAGAGGGTGGTACCTATAATAGAACCAACCTCGTTGGAGTGCGTCTACGGATTGCGATGCCCCGGAGTCAAGCGATTGGCTCCCCGTCTTTGGCATATGATCATTGATAGGGGTGAGTTATATGTATATATATATATATATATATGTATATATGCACTATCGGCACAAATTATTGGTTTGTGATGCGTAGCACTCACCTGGTACGGGCCACCTGCCCTGAGTTAAAACTGTAGGCAATCTCAAAAATTCATACTGTCTTGAGAACTTTAAATGTATATGCATGATTCCGTTGTGTGGATTGTAAGGAAAAATGTTTGAATATAAACAATACTAATGAGGGCATTGCACTAATCAAGGAGAGAAAGACATGGGAGGACTGAAGGATTAAAACTTAAATTAAGGTTTGGAGATGAAAGATGGCTAACCCTATTGTGACAATTTGATATCGTTGAGTAGGATCACTTGTTGATCACTTGTTGACTATGTGTTTGGCACGCTGAGTGTTTACAATATTTCATTGCATATGCATGTCTATTAATAAATTAACCGCATGTTCATCCGACCAATTCATTGAGTGTAGCCCGGTCGCACGTGGGCTACACGATTCCATACCGGCAATTTGTTTTGCTGAGCCATTTCATGGCCAACCATTCACAGGTGCGCGAAGGAGATCATACCCGACCGAGAGTAGGCGGGGTACACTTAGGACTTGGGATTCATTTTGATTTTGTTATAAGATGTATTTAGACGTGTGTTGTATTAATTAAGACTTAGTGACTCGGTATGTATTTTAAGGAGATTGTAATGTATTTCCAGTCATTCGGACCATAACGTGTTGGGAGGAAAGGCCTTGTCAGTCATGTGGGTGGCTGGTGGCGGTAACACCGAATCTGTTTAAGTCAATTCCTCTATGGTTTGTTGTTTATGTTGGAGTTTGTTAAACGCTAATTTCGGGATTTAGAGTTGGGGTGTTACATTTTGTTGTATACCTTGTATGCCCGGCTTCTTTCAGAGTATCCAAGGAAGATGGCCATATCACTTCTGGCATCAAACTTTCCAAGGAGACTCTTCTCATTGTTGTGGACATAACATTTGCAACCGAAGGTCCTGAAGTGACTTATGTTTAGTTTTCTTCCCTTGATTAACTCGTAGGGAGTTTTGTTGAGGATAGGTCGTATGAGTGTTCTATTTGTGATGTAGCATGCAGTTGCCCCTGCTTCTGCCCAGAAGACCTGAGGAAGATTGTTCCCAAATAGCATGGCCCTGGCTACCTCTTGTAGTGTTCTGTTCTTTCGTTCAACTACCCCATTCTGTTGAGGTGTTCTTGGTGCTGAATATGTGTGACTGATCCCATGTTGTTTACTCATATCCATAAATTGTTGATTCTTAAACTCTGACCCATGATCAGATCGAAGGGTTTTGATCTTGAAGTTGAGTTGTACTTGGACTTTTCCCGCAAAGGCTTGAAATTTCTCAAAGACTTCATCTTTGGAAGCAATAAAGAGTGCCCAAGTGAACTGTGAGTAATCATCAACAACTACAAACACATTCCAATTTCCTCCAAAACTTTTGTTGGTCCACATAAGTCCAATTGAAGTAATTCAAGTGGCTTGGATGTACTAACTAAGTTCTTTGATTTAAAAGAAATCTTAGTTTTGCTTCTAACACAAGCGTCACAAAGATTTGTCTCAAGTTTCTTAATCTCAGGGAGACCTCTTACCAACTGTTTCTTGACAAGTTTTCTTAATAAAGAAGTGCTAACATGCCCTAGTCTTTTGTGCCATAGTGAAGAGTCATCTATTGAAGCAGTCAAGCATGGAAGATTAGGACTGTCAATATCCTCTAAACTAGTTACATAAACGTTTTTCCACTTTTTTCCCTTTAACAACTCTTTGCCATTGTTTTGACATACTATGCTACAATGTGTAGGATAGAAGTGAACTGAATTGCCTTTGTCACAAATTTGAGAAACACTAAGCAAGTTGAATTTTACACCATGAACTAAATTTACACTATCTTGACATAATCAAATGTAATGCCAACCTTACCTACACCGATGATTTTTCCTTTCTTATTGTCATAAAAAGGAAACAGTTCCTTAGCTTCCTGGTTCGAGTGAGAAGAACTTATTTTTGTCTCATGTGATGTGTTTAGAGCACCCACTGTCGATGTACCAGCAGGGGTCCATTCTTACTCGATCCTGCACTTAACACATTAGTGGTGTGGGGTTAGGGTCCATAGAAAGGTTGGACCCATTTCCACCATTAAATGTTCTAAGATCATTTTGACTACCCATTTTAGTCCTAGTTTCTTGAGTTTCCAATGCCTTATAAAACATGTTTTATAGCAATTGGATTCATGATGACTAGGTTGTCTGCATAAGCAGCAGATATCTCCACGACTGGTCTCTGACCTGTATCCGACCTGTCGTTTGCTTCTCCTCATGGGTGTCTTAGAAACAACATCTATCTCAGAATATTTTTCTTTGATGGTAGCTTGATAAGTGAGAAATACATAGACATTTAAGGGTTTAATTTACCTTATATTTACTTACTTTCAGGATAATATTACTCACTTATCGTATGTTTTTCCTAAGATTATGTTTTGTTATGAACTGATACATTTTATGTATCAAATGCAGTAAAAAGTCTTGGAATAACATAGTTTACTTCACAAGCTTTCCAACACAACAAACGGCGAGTGAAACGGAGCTAAAACGAAGAATATAAGCCCAGTTGAAGATTGCAGAAAAATGAGAAAAAATACACATGTCCGAATTGCGGACACATTCTCAGACAAAACAAAGGAGCGTGTCCGCTTCGCGGACGCAAATCAGGACTCAACGCACACACACGTCCGCATTGCGGACTCAAACTCGGACACAACAGAAGAACACGTCCGCATTGCGGACTCAAAACTCGGACGCAGCAAAAGAGTGTGTCCGCTTTGCGGACTCAGACGCGGACGTCTCACGTCCTAATTTGTGTCCGTACGCGGACTGAAACGCGGACACGTGTAAAATGACTGCGGCCCCTCAAAGCTCTAAATTTGGACATGAAGGCAGCCGGCGTAAAAAGAAACTTCCAATTATAAGAACTCAAAGAATTGCGCCACAACGCTTATAAGATTGCCCGTTTATATAAGGAAGGAACTAAAAGGATTCATGACCAAGCCATTCGTCATCGAAATTTTCAAGTTGGTGATAAAGTCCTCTTGTATAATTCCCGACTTCATCTTTTTCCCGGGAAATTGAAATCTATTGGTCTGGACCCTTCACTATCACTTCCATGACCGAGTTTGGTGCATTTGAACTTGAGAAATATGAGGGTGAAAAATTCAAAGTCAATGGTTCCAAGCTAAAAAATATCTAAGCATTGACCCCGACAAATCAATTTCAACCTACCTCTGTTTCCCGGATGACTTCAAGATCTCTTCTACATCAAAGAAATTAGTGACGAAGCAACCTGCATGGTGTCACCGCTCCACAATCAATCACGGCCTCTCTTCGAAGCTTTTTGATCATCTCGCCATGTAGCCAATGGCCAAGTGTAGGGCGTTTCCCACCATGGTTCCTCTACATACCAGGAGAGTATTTTCTTTCATGTTCCTTCTCTTTTTCTTTATAGTCTTTGTAGAATTTTTTTTTTACCTGAACACTGGGGACAGTGTTCCTGCCAAGTGTAGGGCAGGGAAACTTTAAATTTATTAATTAATTAAAAAAGGAATTAGTTTATATATATAAATAATATTTAACAAGTTAAAATCTTATCAATGTTTTACTAAGCTTTTTTCATGTTCCATGATAAAGTAAGATTGGGAAAGGATAAGTGATTGTTCTCTCAAGAGGTAAGCTATCTAATGACTTTTAGATTTCTATTTTTAACTTCATGACTCTCTTTATTAATTAGCACATGAGTATATGACCTTACTCCTTTTTTAATCTCTGATTTACTTCTAGGTAATGTTTATCCTCCCTTCACTTTAAAACAGTGAAAATTCTTTTGGGTGAAAACTTAAATAGGGGTTGTTAAAAAAAAGAAAAAAATATATAATATAAAAACGAAAGAAAATAAAAAAGAAAAGAAAAAATGAAGTATTCTATTCCATGAGGTTACAAAATTGCCTCAGAATAAAAAAACACTCAAGAGTTTTTCCTTTTGTTTTATTCCTAAATTCCATATTCTTATAAAAACATGGCCAAATTTCAGAAACCCTTGAAATATAGGGATGAATCATGGAAACCATTAAGGAGGGTCTTGGCCATATGCAGAAACCCTTGAAAAATAGGGCTGAATTATGGAAAACAGAAAAAACGAGAGATTACAAATCTCTTATATAAAATAACCCAAAAGTTTTTGATCGGTTTTAAAATTGAATATTTTATTTTATACCGATTAGTATGTTTCTGATGGAACAAGAAGGATTAAGTGATGCTTGTGAATAAGAGTCAGGTAGTTGGAATTGACTTATCTAGTTGTTATTTTTAAGGGTATATGTTTTGTGCACAAGCAGTTATTCTTTTCTGATTGGAATTTGCTCGAGGACTAGCAAAAGTTAAGTGTATATAACTCCCCTATCTATTAATCCTAATCCTAACTGAAATAACCGGGTAATCGCAATAGAAATTAAAGACGTTATAATCGCAGCGGGAACACTCACTAATTAGGCGGGTGTCACAACCACCATTCCGAAGACTTATCCAACCATCCACCGTGATGACCGAGACTAATCCAACCACAACGCTTACCAACATTTCTCCACACCATTTGCCCAAAAGTGAATACAAATATTGTCCTAGGAACTAGCGAGCAACTAAGTATAAATTTACATTAACCGAAAGTTGGTATATTTAATACAATGCCACCAATGCTTATGGAAACTCAAAAATGTTGTAATTCAATTCAAATACAACTATTGCCATATCAAAATAACTAAAACCCAAAACCACCACTCCATCGTCGCTTTAACCACCTGCAAATGAAATGTCGGTGCCCATGGAGGGCTTAGCGCTTGTCCGAGTATGTTAAACTTTGTTATCTTAGACCCCTTTAGGTTACTTAGGTTAATTGGCCATCTTGACATGTCATCCAATTTACATGTTGTTCCGGTTAACAAATAGGAATAAAAACTGTAAATGCGGAAATGTAAACACCCAATAGTTCATACAAGATAATCATTGATCGTCAAAACAAATATAATATCTACACATTAAATCATCTACTTTAATCCTTATACAAGGATTGAATAGTCGAGTCGAAAGTCGCACTCTCATGTTTATTAATTCCACTAGAAGCCCCGCTTCCACCAACACTCTTATTATCTTGTGGGTGTCTCGTTAGATGGACAAATTCCCATTAACCTCACCAAGTTTGTTTTGATTGGACAGTAGTCCTGTTGCCAATGGTCAGAGACCATTGGGCTTCCCTGTGTCTCGAGAGAGAGAGACGTCCATATGGCCGTATCCGTGTGCCAAACAGCAGCACCCTCTGCCAACCGATCAGAGACGATCAATCGGATTTCCACAATGAGAGGTTCCACACTTGGATCCTCTCTGGTGATCACACTGCGCAACCTGCTGGAACGGATGCAGACCAGTATTTCCCGTACATACACGACACCACCACACCATCCATCATTTCTCCATATTTAATCGTTTTAACCGACTCACCATTATTAGTTTTGAGTTCTTTGCAGAATACATTTTATTTAGTCGATGTCTCGTAAGGTCTTATACATACCTAGGAGTAATCTAGGTTATATTCATGTTCTGACCAATGCTCTAAGATCGGTAATACCGAATCTTTCCTCCTAAGTTTTAAGTCTTAGGTAATTAAAATACTTATCGACAGTGTCATACTTCGTTGCGTCTCACCATCCTTGCTTGTATCGTAGTCGCGTGATATAAAGTATTACAACGTCCGAAAGACATACACGCGTAATAATAAAACGCTTGATCGTCAAGCATATAAAAATCACATAACATAAATTTCATCATGCATATTTTTCTTAAGCATTTAGCACACAATTTTGTTCGAACCCGAGGAAGCCCTCAGGGGTTCAAACCACACAATCCAATATACCTTACACCGTTGTCGCCCGCGTGCTAACCCCCGCGAAGGCTCTAGTGCTCACTGTGCTTGTCTCTACCCACTCGTATCTCTAGTATACACCTTGTTCTAGTATCAGTACGTATATACATATCTCGTATTTACTTAATTAACCTAGACCAACCCGTACTTCCATCACATGTCTAAACCTTAATTAATCTCTTGTTTATCTCGATGGTCGTTAGTCTTAGGGATTAAATTTCAGCTACCCGTAGTTTATGAGCGTGTAATTGTTTCCATGGTAGTATTACTTATCACATGGAAGTTTCGTTCACGTTTTGTTTACGTAATTGTCGCTTTACATGCATACGGGAATAATGTTACGTTGTATGCACGACGTTTAAACATTCCGTTATACAAACTAATTCGCTTAGTGATATTTATGTAAGTGCACGGGCATTTCTATACATATATACATATATATATGTATATTTATACATGTATACAATTACGTATATATATTATAGTTGTAACTATACGTCATTGTTTACGCACTTTTCACATGCATGTAAAATATTAAACCACTATAAATGTTTACAATACGGTTGTCGCTACATTTACGTTTCCACTTGTAGTAGCGTAATCTCGTATGTGGCTTGTTATTCATACTACACCCTCATGCTATGTTACAAGTTCACATGATATAATTTTATAGATCCCCTCTTATAATATATTATTTCATGCTTAATATAATGTCTCACTACATCACCCAAGACTTTATAATATATATTGTGTTCAAACTTTAAAATTCCTTGAACAACCCATATATATTTTCGGTAATAACAATCTTTTCCACACATATTTTGATTATTTATAAAATCAACCCATATGTTATAACCAATATACTTCTAGTCTAATTAAATTATTACCAAGATTTTCAAACATTATTATATACATATAGTGTGTATATATTTTCCGAATGGCCCAATATTCTTCCGAGAATTCCTATGTCATTTTATATGTTTTGTTTATTTACAAAACCACCTCATATTCCATACTTGTTATATTATTTACTTATTAATTTATAACATAAGGTATCTTAACATTATAATTGAAATACCCCAAACCTTGATATGTGGGTTAAATGTCAAACTATGGTATGTAAAGGCTAAAAGTGCCTTAGAAACATCAGTGAACAATTTAAACCATAGTAAAATGCAATAAAGCATTAAGATACAGTTTGAGCAAAAACATGCTTTAAGCTTGAAGTGAACTTGGCTAGGACCCAAAGAACCTAACAAGAATAAATAATAGTCAATTATGATTTAACAAGGCAAATTAAGTCCTTAGGAAACCTTGGCAGATAATTAAACCAAACATAACACAAGAAAATACCTTAAAGTCAATAAGAGCAAAAATGTGCTCTAAGCTTGGGATAAATTTGTATAAGACCTAATGGTTATACCTCTACCTTATAAATATGTTAATGAACATATTAAATCAATTACCAAAGAAAACCAAGCGTGAAAACAAGTTAAAACACAAAATGTGCTTTAAGGAGTCTTAAAGCACGTTTTTGAAAAATTTTCTTGTAAATGAGTTTTGAATGGCTAAATGTCCATCATTACTCTTTAATTAACATGTGTACTATATAGTATCACATTTGGAAGTCTATATCAATGGGAAATCAAAAATTTCACATCTATGTGCCTTGTTTTAGTGAATAGTAACTAAAATAAGCTAGTTTGTAACATATGTTGTTATAAGTAATTAAATTGGTCAACAAAGACTATCATACCCCTAGACTACTAATGGGGGCCGGTTTTGTTATGGTGAGTCACCAACATGTAAGAGAAATCAATTAAGGAAAGGAAGGAAAAGTAAGTAAAGGAAGAAAGTTACTTTATAACATAAATATCTTCCAAAAGCAAACTTACCTTCTCATTCTCTTCTTCCTTCTCATTTCACACGGTTCTCCCTCCCTTCATGCTCTCTTCTACGGTTTGCAATATTACCACACCAAACTCCATCTTTGATCTCTTGTAACTCCTAGCTCCATCGTCCAAATTCAATTTCAAGACCATTATTCTTCTAGTTGGAGCAAGCTCTACACTTCTATCTTTTCAAATCTTCAAAAGCCTCATTTCAGTGCCAAGGAGATTCACCATTGATGGAGATTGAGCTCACCTTTTCACATATTATTGTTCTCCTTTGCTTCAAGGTAAGGAAACTCAAAGAAAAATGATGTTTCCTTCATTTTTGTATGTGTCCGAAAATTCACCTCACAATGGTGTTTTTTCTTGATCTCTTCATAGCTTAATTCAAACTTCAAAGGACTAGGAGGAGTTCTATCTTGCTACTTAACCAAGCTCTCTTCCGAATTCCAAAGGTAATCATCAAATTTTGGTGTTTTAAGACACATATGTAAACCTAGGATTTAACTATGAGTTGGAGTATTAAACTTAATGCTCATTACCCTTATATGTGTATTGATTAGAAGATTGACAAGTGATAAAAGCCCTTGCCGATTTTCTATCAAGGAAGAACAAAGAAAAACAAGTGGGAAGTCTTGAAAGAAAAGAGGTAAATGTGTTAACCTAATATGGTTTAAATGCCTAGGAAAATGAGCTTGATTTGCTTAATAAAATACCTAAGGAGCCAATGGCAAATGAGCTAGTAAAATGCTCTCAAGGAGTTTATTAAGGGCATATGTATTGTTGGGTGTATTTGCAGGTCAAAGGCATTATTTATGTGGGAAATTCAGTGTTTAAGGTTTATGTTATTTAAGGGCCTAAGAGCCATGTTATTTAAGGGCCTAAGTGCCAAGCAATTAAGTTTATGCACTATATTGTGATGTAGTGTAAATTTGGTGAAGTTATGTGTGTAAGGAAGTCCTTAATGGATTTTAGGTGTTCTTGAATGGAATAAGGTAAAAACCTAAGTGTTTGGATAAGAGAATATACAAGAGAAGCTATGGCAAAATTTGGAGAATGTGTAAGAAGTTCTAAGTGATTTAAACAAGTTTTGGTGAACTAGGAAGTGTTAAAGGTGAACAAGTGTTTTACTAGGGAAGAAAGCATGTATTAAGGTGATTTAGAGTGATACAAGGACTTTGGTATTATCTTGGAAGTTCTAGGAATTCAATGAGTGTTTTTGGGATGTAATAAAGTCTTGGAGAAGTTTTTTTAAGGTTTAGGAATGTTGGTGTACAAGGAAGAAATGATGTTTAGGTAAGATGTGAAAAAGGAGATTTAGTAGTAAGAAAAGATGTTGAGAGATGATGCTAAGGTGTAGAGGAAACATCTTGGTATAGGGGTCATTATAGGTGAAATACCACTTAGAAAACAAAATGAAAAATGTACAAGTATTAAGAGATTTTGTAAGGAGTTTGTGGAATGATAAAGATAGTTTGGTGGGTGATTTAAGGAATTTAGTACATGGCTAAAGATGTGTTTGAAGTGCCCAAATGAGGTTAGGACATATTAGGATATATGAGGTGAAGTTTGGAGTTAAATGGGCAATGGAAAATAAGGGTCTGGAGCAGACCGACCTTGCGACCGAACTTGCCAAGGTCGGTCGAGCCCAGTTTACCCTGCGAGAATTGGTTTCTGGAATGGACCGACCTTGGGGACCGGACTTGCAAGGTCGGTCGGGCTTGTATTTTGTGTACGAATTAAGTTTCTGGAATCGACCGAACATGGGACCGGACTTGGCAAGTTCGGTCGGGTCTGAATTTTCAAGGGAAGAAACTCTCGGGAATGGACCGAACATGCGACCGAACATACAAGGTCGGTCGGAGTAGAAATTTTTGACGGTAATGTGTTCTGGAATGGACCGACCTTGTGTAAGGTCGGTCTGTAGGGTCGGTCGGACCAAAAACATTGTTTAAGATTATTGATATGTAATGGGGATTGATTAGTAATGATGTTATAAGGTTGTTTAAGACATGTTAAGTAAGTTATAATGATAAATAGGTGAGGGAAAAGTTGTATCAAAATGTAAAAGTAAAACAAGTTAAAAAGTGAAGTTATGTAACTAAGGTAACGGGGAAACGTTATAAGCATTAGACTTTAAACAATCATCATACCCCGATATTAATGAAAATACATGTAATGTTATCAGTTGTTCGAGGATTGCTCGAGGAACATAAGTGGACACGATAAAGTGGACTCCGGTGACAGGTATGGGTTTCTTGCAACCTGTGTCCTACCGGATTACACCGGCTTGTATGCCAATGTGTTTTTCTGTATGTTTGCCACGTTGCAAGATAAAACATGTAATGAGTTTACAGTAATTCATTTATGTCGCGTGTTCAACTCCGATACCATCTAACCTCGGAAGTGTTAACCTTAGTTAACTGAGTCTAGGATCACATGAGAGTTCGGTATTCGGAGTAAACGACCCGAACCATGGGACGTTCTAACCACGGCTATGCGTGTGTTAATTGTGTGATATGTGTGTGTGAATGTAGGGATCTCCCTTGTATGTTTAACCCAGTTGTAATACTATGTGTTGTGTAGATGTGATAAACTCCATAGTGGGGTTCTAACTAATATTTAAAAGTAAGTATGTACTAACAGTGGTGAGGAATCCGGTTAGGCCGGTCGCGCGTTGTTTGGGAGTGGGTATCCTTCTTAGCCTTTCCCTTCTCTCTGTTATGGTTGTTTCCCTCACGGGTTATGATCTCCCATTAGCTTATTCCAAAGCTTAGCTATTCTGACTTATGATCGGTTTAGGGGGAACATGTGTTTGTGTGGTGTGTTCGGGCCACCAAACCCGAACCATCTTAACTTAAGTTACTCGTCTGACTATTAGGACGGTAATGAGTGTTGTTGTTGTTGTATAACGAGCTTATCATGAGGGTGACATGATTCTCTAGGCTCACCAGTGAATTATCAATGTTTGGGTCGGTTCCTAAGAGAGCCGCTCCCGTTATGTTATGTGTTGTTGTTGTAATGCAATTTCTATTGCGATGTTATTATGTGCACGTTGAAACGTGAAAAGTGTTGTTATGTGTTGTTATGTGATGCATGTTATATGTTGTAAATTGTGGAGTATGTGGATCATGGATATGAGTCCAGTTTGTGATGAGAGGCATTTAAGGATAACCTGAATAACGGGTAAGTGTCGTCTATTAAGGAAGTAGCTCCATTAGAGGAGAAACACTCTAGGGATAATGAATACCAGGAGTGAATTATCAAATAAGGATGTACTATCCGTTTGTTGTGCCCATTGAGGCGAGATGTTGTGTGTTGTGTGTTTACAGTTGCATGCATGATTTAAATATAATCAACCGCATGCTAAGACGACAATTAGTTGTGTGTGGCCCGGTAGCATGTGGGCTGCGGGATTACCATACCAGCAAAGGTGCTGAGCCCCTTGGGGGCCACCCTTTCTCTTCTTTTGCTATTTCAGGTACAAGAGCTGGAAGCCGTTCGAGAGTAGGACGGGGTAGTCGTTGTACATGGGAAATCATTTAAGTTGTATATATATAGTAGGTGTAGTAAGACCGAAACTGTTATCGGCATCAATTTGTAAATACTCGGTACAGTTGGAAGGCTTATGTTTGTTGGTTGTTGTTAATGAAAAGGTATAGTAATGTACAGTTGCTCGGTAATCTAGTCCATCAGACCGGTACAATGTAAATGTAATAGCCTTGTTAGCCACGTGGGTGGTTAACGGCGTGTAACACCAACGAGTTAAGTTATGTGAAGTAGTATACTTTCCGCTGCAGAATGTTGTTATGTGTATGTTGTTGGATGGGGTGTTACAAAAAGTGGTATCAGAGCGAAGTATCACTCTGATGACTGAATTACCGAGCTTAGGAAGTACCGAGTTAGGATTTTAGTACTTTGGGTTAAGGGTTGAGTGATAGCGTGAGAGATACGCTAGTTAGGTATTACCAGCGTGTACTGGAAAACTACAATATCCTTCCCGCCCTCCACAATCCCTGTTTTATAACTTGGGAAGGAACGCCAGTGAGATGGAAGTCCTCTCTTACTCGGGAATACCCGATCTGGCTGTTATTAAGTACCTCTAAAGGTATGGAGAACCAGTCATACGGTAGATCCCGAAAACTGGGAATCCCGGAGACGGCTTCCATCTGAACAATGTTAACCGCATTTAATAGCGAAGAATGAAGAATCTTGTGTATAGAAGAATAGAATTTCCGGCAACCTGGGTCGACATGCCGAGCAGTCGAGGATAACCAGCTTGCAACGCACCAACCGTGCAACAGGCAAGAAGTGGATTAATGAAACCCGAGACGTGTCTACGGAACCCAGTTGTCAAATGATACACCAACGGTATACCAACCGACAAAGGAACTACAACGTAGTGCCCAAACAAGAGATAAGTCTCAGTAACCACGACAAATACGTGGAATGGGCTACGAAGAGGAAACAATACAAAAGAAAAGGGAGTCTCCCAGAATGGGAAACACCCTAGTTGATGATTATCATGTGAAGACGGTGAGAAGTCACCTAGAGGAGTTATTATCAAGACAGTAAGATCAGTGAGGGCCAACAAGGCCACTGATTACAGTGCGGGTAAAAACAATACCACAACCGGTATGTGTTAAACCGATAGCCAGTTAGCATGGCGCACTTGCCATAGCAAGTGCTGCTATAACAGGGCTGTTCGGAAAATTTATAACCACTACAAAGTACTTGGTAAAGTACCATAAAGTTAAATGCGATCATTATAACTGTGGAAGGGCTTAACAGCCTAACCCTTGTAATTAGAAGTACACCAGTCAGCAAGAAGCTAGATTTGGTTAAGGCAAGAAGACGTTGTGAACCACGAGAATTTTTCTTTCAAACTCAGATTTATTTCAAACTCTTTTCCTTTAAAACCAGATTTTCTTTCAAACCAATACTTCTTTCTAACCTTCTTCTAAACCAAACCAGTAAAACCGAAGACAGTTGACAAGATACAACAGTGGATAAACTTTCCCTCGATTAAGTTCGGGAAGCATGGAATGTATATTGTCAAGGGACAATATAAGGGAGTTGACAACAGAATACTTCACCTAGGCGAGTGACGGACACTACAAGTGTACCAACTGTAATGTGGGACGACCGCACTCCGATAGGAGCTTGTGGGCCTGACAGACCTACTCATGGGTTAGTTGGGTAAGTAGTAATGTATCAGTATGGTACCCCACATATGTATATGAGTAGAGTCCGAAACACGGGAAGTAGTCGACTCCGTTCTACGGTCAGCAGTATAAGTCAAACAATAGCTAAGGATTACCATGAATGGTTGAAGTGAAGGAACTCAGTTAAGTTAACGAGACTAAAGGAATTAGTGAATTCCTTTCAGGGAAATGTGTAAGAATCAGGAGGTGCGAAGTGCACTAACTGTAATGTAAAGACATCACATGTGTCTTAAGAATCCCGAGGGGTAAACATGTTAGCTGGAACGGTGACCCAGCCTGTGTATGGCAAGGCAGATGCCTAATGTGGACACATTAGTGTGCAATGAACGGGATGAAATTCCCAGAATGAGTACCTACACTACCAGGAAATGTTGACCTTCACAGAAGGAGATGATAAGCCAGTTAAGAACGCAAACGGCGTGGCTAACTCAATATATCAATAAGTGCGAACCAGATGTAATGGCATGACTTAGCAACACCCAGGAGCAATCCTTGAAGGGTGTTCACATCAACAATTGTTGCATTAAATGACGTGACAGAAACACGAGGGTTGAAACTAGCACCCAGTTTCGACATAAGTTGTCAGGAGACAGACTGACAATCCTAAGGGGCATTCCATGAAAGGAGACGGAATGCAACGACCTTGTCATGGAGCTCAATATAATATCCAAACCATGTAATGTTGTACAAAGAAGTACATGTGTGTAGACAGCCTATAATGAGCGCAGCTCAAGGCAAGTAGGGCTTATAAGCCATAAACAAGATATGTTATATAAATTAGATTGATTGCAGAAGTTTATGTTATATAAGTGAATAGAGTGGAAAACGAACCACTGCATTAAGAGTGGGGATACCTCTCGATATTGTGAAACCGCTGGAGCGGTAGTTATGTGTACCAAGCTCAAGAAATATGCTGTGGACAATATTATTACGATTTGAGAGCAGTTAGTTTAGTAGTATGTGTGTATAAGTGAAACACCGAGCTGAATAATACCGGCTTGTGACTTGAATGATCACTGCTCAGGAGCATTTGGTAGTCATCCAAATGAATGACGAACCATAATGTGAATGATATAAGTATAGGTGTGGAAGTTAATGTGATAGTAAATACCATGTAAGTTATTGTTATGCAATGAGTAAGAGCACGGTTCGCGACCGGCGACCGTTGTATCAATGTTATTGAGTAATATGTGCAGATAAGACCATTATGAGTTAAACTTAGTAGAGATGCAAGATAAGCGATGTTAAACAGACTGGGCAATAAGCCAGAGGTAGGTACTATGTGATGAGGAACTCAGTATGAATTCCATGGCGAATCACATAAGGGATTTACTGTCAAGCGTTTACGCCTCTGCACTCTGTATGACTGAGTGTTTTGGTATTGCACTTGCGCAGTAATGAACGAGTGGGATAGCTAGGAATTGGAAACATGTTAATTGTGAAGCAATAATGTTATAATGGCCGATGCATAGGAAATGCAAAGACATACCATAAGAGAGTACTTGTACAAAACCAAATGTGGAGGCATGATTAAGAATAAGGGACTATGGTAGCACTGAATACCAAATATCGGTATGGAATATACCCCAAATGTTGTAAATAGCTGAGAGAGCACTACACACTAGGTAGTAGCTCAATCTCAACCGACAGTAAGTCGGAAGGGAACAAGTCAATCATTGTGAAATACATAGCTGTATACACAGTAAATTGTTATGGAAGTGGATAGAAAGTTTATAACTCACCGAATTCGCTAACGGTAAGAGATACCACGCGTCGGTTGAGAAACCATTGTTACCAAGATGAAGGTGACAATTGGGGATGTACAATACTGTAAGAATAACAAATGGGGCAATTAAGCTCTACACTTATTAGAGTTTCGCAGCAGAAACTAGTGAGCCAGTGGTTCAAGTGTTGAATGTACATGGTGAACATGAGTGAACGGCTAATTATTAACGCCTAGAAGCCTAACAGGCCAGAATCGAAACCAACTAAGAGATTAAACAAACTCCAATGAGAATCTTGGTTTAGGAACTAAACCGCCAATATGGTTAAGATCCTCTAATCAGAATCCATTGTGTAATAGACCGCGTGGAAGTTGAAGTACTTCACGACGGCAAAACGTTTTAAACCGATGTTTAGTGATTGATTACGTGGGCGTAATCCCTTTTAAGGGGGGTAGAGTGCAAAACCACTTAGTGTGTATTACCGTACAAGTGTACGTGATTTATGTTGTGCATAGCACAAAATAATTTGATTTGATGGTTGATGTGTATGTTATGTAAACATACACATTCATTCATAGTTTAATTGTGGTAATTGCGCACAGAAGATACGAATACCATTGTGATAAGTGTGTTGATTTATTAACAGTTGTGTGTGATAGTACAAGTGTGGGGAGTAGAGAAACTCCCGGGGAACAAAAACCCCGACAGTGTATAAATGTGAAATGGTGTGTTGTATTTTGATAAAATATATGTGTATATATATACTATATAGTGATTCATGAAAGGGCATGATACCGACATAGAACCTAGAGAGAATAAGATTCCCTAGGTAACAACATTAAAGTGAATGGAAATAACTGATGGACGAAGTTCTATCCCTTGGAGATGTTATGACCATGATTAGAATGATTTAAAAGATAGAAAATTGGAAATGAGTGATTTATTTGATGCTTGAAAATGAAGTGGGAAGTGGAACTTGATTTGCATGCGATCAAGGGAAGCCGAACACAAATTGGGGTGGAAGGATAGTTCAACACTGATGCTGATCACATCAGGGTTGGATGACTCTTGAAGCTCCCTATAAGTGGTCACAAATAACCACGCTAAGAAAAGAAGCAAAGAGCATAAGTTGGACTTGGAGTTGTATGTGTTTTCAAAAAGGATTTTGGATTGGTATTTATAAAGCGTCGATAAATACTTTACATAATTAAAGTTTTCTTACTTAACCTCAAAAAAAAATTTCAAATTTAAGTGATTGTTTTGATCTCCCAAAGGCACGGGGACGGAAGGTGTCCATCGCGACCAGGTTCTGCGGGATCACAGTGTATATCAAAGATATTTTTGATTGCTATACATGCTATGACATGTTGTGTGGTATGTGTAATAAATATTATTTTGACCTTGAGTTCCTAAAGTGTATGCTATTAAGACCTATGAGTCTAAATGTGTTGTGTTACATAGACCTATGTGTCTAAAGGCTGTTACGTTATCAAGACCTATGTGTCTAAATGTTGTTATGTTACCCAAGACCAGAGAGTCTAAGGGTTGTTATGTATGTGTAAATGTTGTTAAGATACCCGGACCATTGAGTCCGAGGTTATCTTGTGAATATGTTATGTTATGTATGGATGTGAATGTGTTACCCGGACCATTAAGTCCGAGGTTGTGATGTAAAGTGTGTTTGGTTATGGAAGTTTATTTCCAAGTGATTCCTGCGTTCTAATCCAAGTGAAGTGTGGGAAGTGTGAACTTCGAGGACGAAGTTCTTTTAAGGGGGGTAGATTGAAATACCCCAAACCTTGATATGTGGGTTAAATGTCAAACTATGGCATGTAAAGGCTAAAAGTGCCTTAGAAACATCAGTGAACAATTTAAACCATAGTAAAATGCAATAAAGCACTAAGATACAGTTTGAGCAAAAACATGCTTTAAGCTTGAAGTGAACTTGGTTAGGACCCAAAGAACCAACCAAGAATAAATAATAGTCAATTATGATTTAACAAGGCAAATTAAGTCCTTAGGAAACCTTGGTAGATAATTAAACCAAACATAACACAAGAAAATACCTTAAAGTCAATAAGAGCAAAAATGTGCTCTAAGCTTGGGATAAATTTGTATAAGACCTAATGGTCATACCTCTACCTTATAAATATGTTAATGAACATATTAAATCAACTACCAAAGAAAACCAAGCTTGAAAACAAGTTAAAACACAAAATGTGCTTTAAGGAGTCTTAAAGCACGTTTTTGTAAAATTTTCTTGTAAATGAGTTTTGAATGGCTAAATGACCATCATTACTCTTTAATTAACATGTGTACTATATAGTATCACATTTGGAAGTCTATATCAATGGGAAATCAAAAATTTCACATCTATGTGCCTTGTTTTAGTGAATAGTAACTAAAATAAGCTAGTTTGTAACATATGTTGTTATAAGTAATTAAATTGGTCAACAAAGACTATCATACCCCTAGACTACTAATGGGGGCCAGTTTTGTTATGGTGAGTCACCAACATGTAAAAGAAATCAATTAAGGAAAGGAAGGAAAAGTAAGTAAAGGAAGAAAGTTACTTTATAACATAAATATCTTCCAAAAGCAAACTTACCTTCTCATTCTCTTCATCCTTCTCATTTCACACGGTTCTCCCTCCCTTCATGCTCTCTTCTACGGTTTGCAATAGTACCACACCAAACTCCATCTTTGATCTCTTGTAACTCCTAACTCCATGGTCCAAATTCAATTTCAAGACCACCATTCTTCTAGTTGGAGCAAGCTCTACACTTCTATCTTTTCAAATCTTCAAAAGCCTCATTTTGGTGCCAAGGAGATTCACCATTGATGGAGCTTGAGCTCACCTTTTCACATATTATTGTTCTCCTTTGCTTCAAGGTAAGGAAACTCAAAGAAAAATGATGTTTCCTTCATTTTTGTATGTGTCCGAAAATTCACATCACAATGGTGCTTTTCTTGCTCTCTTCATAGCTTAATTCAAACTTCAAAAGACTAGGAGGAGTCCTATCTTGCTACTTAACCAAGCTCTCTTCCGAATTCCAAAGGTAATAATCAAATTTTGGTGTTTTAAGACACATATGTAAACCTAGGGTTTAACTATGAGTTGGAGTATTAAACTTAATGCTCATTACCCTTATATGTGTATTGATTAGAGGATTGACAAGTGATAAAAGCCCTTGCCGATTTTCTATCAAGGAAGAACAAAGAAAAACAAGTGGGAAGTCTTGAAAGAAAAGAGGTAAATGTGTTAACCTAATATGGCTTAAATGCCTAGGAAAATGAGCTTGAGTTGCTTAATAAAATACTAAGAAGCCAATGGCAAATGAGCTAGTAAAATGCTCTCAAGGAGTTTATTAAGGGCATATGTATTGTTGGGTGTATTTGCAGGTCAAAGGCATTATTTATGTGGGAAATTCAGTGTTTAAGGTTTATGTTATTTAAGGGCCTAAGAGCCATGTATTTAAGGGCCTAAGTGCCAAGCAATTAAGTTTATGCACTATATGTGATGTAGTGTAAGTTTGGTGAAGTTATGTGTGTAAGGAAGTCCTTAATGGATTTTAGGTGTTCTTGAATGGAATAAGGTAAAAACATAAGTGTTTGGATAAGAGAATATACAAGAGAAGCTATGGCAAAATTTGGAGAATGTGTAAGAAGTTCTAAGTGATTTAAACAAGTTTTGGTGAACTAGGAAGTGTTAAAGGTGAACAAGTGTTTTACTAGGGAAGGCAAGAAAGCATGTATTAAGGTGATTTAGAGTGATACAAGGACTGTGGTATTATCTTGGAAGTTCTAGGAATTCAATGAGTGTTTTTGGGATGTAATAAAGTCTTGGAGAAGTTTGTTTAAGGTTTAGGAATGTTGGTGTACAAGGAAGAAATGATGTTTAGGTAAGATGTGAAAAAGGAGATTTAGTAGTAAGAAAAGATGTTGAGAGATGATGCTAAGGTGTAGAGGAAACATCTTGGTATAGGGTCATTATAGGTGAAATACCACTTAGAAAACCAAATGAAAAATGTACAAGTATTAAGAGATTTTGTAAGGAGTTTGTGGAATGATAAAGATAGTTTGGTGGGTGATTTAAGGAATTTAGTACATGGCTAAAGATGTGTTTGAAGTGCCCAAATGAGGTTAGGACATATTAGGATATATGAGGTGAAGTTTGGAGTTAAATGGGCAATGGAAAATAAGGGTCTGGAGCAGACCGACCTTGCGACCGAACTTGCCAAGGTCGGTCGAGCCCAGTTTACCCTGCGAGAATTGGTTTCTGGAATGGACCGACCTTGGGGACCGGACTTGCAAGGTCGGTCGGGCTTGTATTTTGTGTACGAATTAAGTTTCTGGAATCGACCGAACATGGGACCGGACTTGGCAAGTTCGGTCGGGTCTGAATTTTCAAGGGAAGAAACTCTCGGGAATGGACCGAACATGCGACCGAACATACAAGGTCGGTCGGAGTAGAAATTTTTGACAGTAATGTGTTCTGGAATGGACCGACCTTGTGTAAGGTCGGTCGGTAGGGTCGGTCAGACCAAAAACATTGTTTAAGATTATAAAATGATATGTAATGATGGGGATTGATTAGTAATGATGTTATAAGGTTGTTTAAGACATGTTAAGTAAGTTATAATGATAAATAGGTGAGGGAAAAGTTGTATCAAAATGTAAAAGTAAAACAAGTTAAAAAGTGAAGTTATGTAACTAAGGTAACGTGGAAAAGTTATAAGCATTAGACTTTAAACAATCATGATACCCCAATATTAATGAAAATACATGTAATGTTATCAGTTGTTCGAGGATTGCTCGAGGAACATAAGTGGACACGATAAAGTGGACTCCGGTGACAGGTATGGTTTTCTTGCAACCTGTGTCCTACCGGATTACACCGGCTTGTATGCCAATGTGTTTTTCTGTATGTTTGCCATGTTGCAAGATAAAACATGTAATGAGTTTACAGTAATTCATTTATGTGGCGTGTTCAACTCCGATACCATCTAACCTCGAAAGTGTTAACCTTAGTTAACTGAGTCTAGGATCACATGAGAGTTCGGTATTCGGAGTAAACGACCCGAACCATGGGACGTTCTAACCACGGCTATGCGTGTGTTAATTGTGTGATATGTGTGTGTGTGAATGTAGGGATCTCCCTTGTATGTTTAACCCAGTTGTAATACTGTGTGTTGTGTAGATGTGATAAACTCCATAGTGGGGTTCTAACTAATATTTAAAAGTAAGTATGTACTAACAGTGGTGAGGAATCCGGTTAGGCCGGTCGCGCGTTGTTTGGGAGTGGGTATCCTTCTTAGCCTTACCCTTCTCTCTGTTATGGTTGTTTCCCTCACGGGTTATGATCTCCCGTTAGCTTATTCCAAAGCTTCGCTATTATGACTTATGATCGGTTTAGGGGGAACATGTGTTTGTGTGGTGTGTTCGGGCCACCAAACCCGAACCATCTTAACTTTAGTTACTCGTCCGACTATTAGGACGGTAATGAGTGTTGTTGTTGTTGTATAACGAGCTTATCATGAGGGTGACATCATTCTCTAGGCTCACCAGTGAATTATCAATGTTTGGGTCGGTTCCTAAGAGAGCCGCTCCCGTTATGTTATGTGTTGTTGTTGTAATGCAATTTCTATTGTGATGTTATTATGTGCACGTTGAAACGTGAAAAGTGTTGTTATGTGTTGTTATGTGATGCATGTTATATGTTGTAAATTGTGGAGTATGTGGATCATGGATATGAGTCCCAGTTTGTGATGAGAGGTGTTTAAGGATAACCCGAATAACGGGTAAGTGTCGTCTATTAAGGAAGTAGCTCCATTAGAGGAGAAACACTCTAGGGATACTGAATACCAGGAGTGAATTATCAAATAAGGATGTACTATCCGTTTGTTGTGCCCATTGAGGCGAGATGTTGTGTGTTGTGTGTTTACAGTTGCATGCATGATTTAAATATAATCAACCACATGCTAAGACGACAATTAGTTGTGTGTGGCCCGGTAGCATGTGGGCTGCGGGATTACCATACCAGCAAAGGTGCTGAGCCCCTTGGGGGCCACCCTTTCTCTTCTTTTCCTATTTCAGGTACAAGAGCTGGAAGCCGTTCGAGAGTAGGACGAGGTAGTCATTGTACATAGGAAATCATTTAAGTTGTATATATACAATAGGTGTAGTAAGACCGAAACTGTTATCGGCATCAATTTGTAAATACTCGGTACAGTTGGAAGGCTTATGTATGTTGGTTGTTGCTAATGAAAACGTATAGTAATGTACAGTTGCTCGGGAATCTAGTCCATCAGACCGGTACAATGTAAATGTAATAGCCTTGTTAGCCACGTGGGTGGTTAACGGCGTGTAACACCAACGAGTTAAGTTATGTGAAGTAGTATACTTTCCGCTGCAGAATGTTGCTATGTGTATGTTGTTGGATGGGGTGTTACAATAATATACATACATATGTATATTTATTTTTACGGGTAACCTGAGCTTATTCAAATTTGATTGTTCACCCACATTTTCCTCATAATTACATTATAGCTCCCTTTAGTTTATAACCTCCATTTTAAATACTTAAAACCTTATATTGTACACCTTAATTATTTAAACCTCATTAAAAACCCAAAATCTACCGAATTTTCAAGCTGGTCCTCTAAGTTCATAAATTCCATTTTCTACCCCTTAAGTTTCGGTAATCACACCACATACCCTTAAATTTTAGGGAAAATTCACGAGATACCCCTGTTTTCTTTCGTAATTCACAATATACCCCGGTGATTTTCGTAATTTAACTTTAAACATGCTTAAATGTTGTCTAAAATTGATGAAACTTTACATGGACGATGCTAAAGTGTTATATTTTGGTTCAATATCAAATTTGAAGTTTTTTAAGCTCACATGTGACCTGTGGGACCCAATGAATAGTCACATATTCATTGGGTCCCACAGGTCACATGTGAGCTTAAAAAGCTTCAAAATTGATATTGGACCAAAATATAACACTTTAGCATCGTCCATGTAAAGTTTCATCAATTTTGGACAACATTTAAGCATGTTTAAAGTTAAATTACTAAAATCACAGGGGTATATTGTGAATTACAAAAGAAAACAGGGGTATCTCGTGAATTTTCCCTAAATTTTATAACGGTTACAATTTAATACTTAAACTATATATTATAATCCTTAATTAATTTATATCACTAACTAAATCCCATTTTTTTCAGAATTATATACTAACCCCCTTAAATATCAAATTTCCATTTTATGCCCCATAGTTTTCGGTAATTACTCAAACACCCCTAATCTTTTTATAATTATTGTTTTTGAGTTAATATTTCTCTAAATGCCGAAATTATTATTCTTATCATTTTAATTTGGTCAACCCTCATATGTGGTCAAGGTTGACCACTTAAATTGTTCGTTGACCAGTTTTGATAGTATTTGCGAAAATACCCCATAGTTCCCAAGTTTTACAATTTATCCCTAATTTTATAAAATTTATATGATATGTTTATTTATTTAAAATATTTTTATAAAGTTTTACAATTCACTTGGGCCATATTAGAAGTTTATAATCATACCAATATTTTCCTAATGTGTTCTTATGTAATCACAATTATTAGAATTATGATTTGCACCAGAAACTTTATACCATCCTATAATTCAATCTAAAATTTATTTATAACCATTTAAAGTTCAAAATACCCATAACGACAATGCCTAAATATATGGCCTTAAAAATAACATAAAACTAACTTTATAATGACAATATAATGTCTCTAAAATCCACCCCAAGGTCACGGTTTGTACAAAATTTTTCTTTAGTCTTGTAAACCCCTTTTTCTCACACATTTTTAGCATCAATAATTATATACACCTATTTTTTTTTCTTCCATCCTAACTTATACCCATCATTGGTTACGTATTATCTACTCAAAATAACACACTTATATATCCATTACTCGTTACGCATTCTCAGCTCAATATCACACATGTATATACTTGGTAATTTTTACACATCAGCAGCTCAACAATACCCTATAAACATTCATTCTTTTTGGTTTCCATGCCCCATTTAAACTAGTGAGTCTTAAGGTATTAGAAGGAATAATATAATGTCATTACCTTAGTTAAACCAAGGAGAATTTTCCAGCAATACTCACAAGCCACAACTCTCTTCCTCAGCCTATTATACACATATATACATGATCAATATTTGTGTATTATCCAGCTTGTCTATGCATACAACTCTCAAGGTTTTAACTGCATTTCTCTTACCTTTTTAACACTTGACACCTCTTGTAATAGCCCTTCTCTTGCTGGTAGTCTATGGGTACGTATCTTGTAACACCCCCAAACACTGGCCTAGGAGATAGGGGTGTTACACGCCGCATATTATTACCTAATAACGCAAGGCTCTAACGAACGCACACATTTAATCAAAACAAGGCCCGAAACGAAATACTTATATAATAAGTATTAACAAAGTGTCAAAGATTCCAAAACGTCAATACGACCCTCAATGTAATCAAAAGCGGAAGCTAACAACTAAGGCCCAAAGGCTACATGTCAAAATACAAATGTCTCAAAAGAACTAAACATATCAAAAGCTAAACTCCTGAAGCTGAACAAAGTAATCCTCGCTGATCAATCTGCAATGTTAATAATGTAGGGGAATGAGCAAACAACTATGCCCTGTAGATGACCAACTTCATCAACCAGCATGCTCAAAACATTTATAGGATGTTATCAAAACTGAAGTAGACAGAAGGAAACCATATTCCATGACAGAAATCAGAAACAGAAGTCCAAACACAAAAGGACTAATCAGAGTTCAAAAGCAACAGAAGCAGAAACAGTAGGGGACCCAAGTTGATCACAGCATACAGACAGAACGAGGAAACTTCACTCGTAAACAGAACAGGTGGAACACCTGTGAACAAAACGGGGAACATCACCAGTGAAACAGAAGGATATCCTACATAGCGCGCTACGAGATAGCTAAACCAGCCATCCAAAGGTTCAGATACAGAGATAACTAGGTCCCAAAAGAGAAGCTTAAAACAGTTAAGCATATGTGCACTGTTTTAAGCATATGTGCAGCAATGGCACCAAAAAGCACATAGATAGCTTGGAAATCAAAGGGGAATCCAACCCCGCAAACGAAAGTCAAAACGAAGCTCAAACGAGCAAGTTATGGTCAAAACAGCACCATTTCCGAACTTGTGTCCGGACATGAACGTTCAGACACAAGTCGAGACTTCAGAAATCAAAAACAGACGGGTGTCTGAACATCAAAGCTCGGACGGATGTTCGGACGCTTTCAGAAACCAAATACGCGTAATGTCCGAACATGTGTCCAAATGTCAAAGTTCGAACACAAGTCGAAGCAAAATCAGAGAATGCAGAAGGGTGTGTCCGAACTTATGTCCGGACTTACACGTTCGGACACCATACGAGACTTGTAAGTCGGACTCGTCCTCGCACCCCGTCCGAACATCAAAGCTCGGACGGAAGTTCAGACACGTCAAAAACTTCAGAAATTCAAAGCGCAATAGGGCATGTCCGAACGCCAAAGCTCGGACAGACGTTCGGACATACCAAAATGTGCAGTTTCCAGAAATGAAATTTACAACAAAACAGAAGTTTAAACACAACAAAATAGAAGCAGTTCGTAGAAAACAACCTTGGGGGTTTGTGCGTCATTAAACAACAATTTAAACAGACGAATTCGTAAACACAATGCAGAGACAGAACGCTCTCAATCCCAGAATAGAAACTCCCCAAGGCTGAACACACTGACTGAATCCATAAGCCACCTACCTCGATTAATTAGCAGACGAAACTCAATCTGAACAGCAGAGCCCGAGTCAAAGCAGGATCCCCGAACGCGAACCAGTAACGCAATTCAAACCTATGATCAAAAGCAATCAAAGAACAGACCGAAGAACAAACCGAAATCAGAACCTCCTCTCAAATCAGAGACTGACTATGTCTATGCAACCGAACCCACAATCCATACCTGAATCTGACAGCGGGGATGCAGAGAATGTTGACCGCATAAGAAATTGGTAGAGATACAGGGACCAATGCTGAATCACAATTGAATTGCAGAGGGCAATCAGAACGGGGAGAACTCAGGAAATGAAGAATTAAAGATAGGAGAATCTAGCACACCTACCTCGAAGAGACCCGGAATTCACAACGAAGGGGGAATCCACAGTAGAACTTGGATAGCAGAACCGACAACAATGGAGCCTTGACTGAACGAGAAGATTAACGACGCTTGAGAGAGAAGAGAGAGAGAACAATGAAGAGAGGAGCGTACTGGCGAGTTGTGAGAACGTGATTAGAAAAGAGAGTAATTAAGAGGAAATAGAAATAAAATAGGTTAAGGGTACTATTCTCACCAGGAATAGAATAAGAAAGGGGAAATGACTCCTTCGGCCTCGTCTTTAATCAGAAGGACTCCCATGTCCTAAAGGATTAAACAATCCACACAATTAACTTGTGACGAAATAAAATGCAAAGAAAATTCTGACCTCAACCTTGGGTTATAACATCTCCTCCCCCTAAAAGAATTTTGACCTCGAAATTAAACATACCTACTACTCGAAGAAGGCGGGAAACCTGAAACGCACTTCACTCTCGACCTCCCAGGTCACCTCCTCTTCAGACTGACCCGACCATTGAACCTTGACCAAAGGCATGGTCTTACTCCTGAGCTTACGGACATCTCGGGCTATAATCCTCGAAGGAGCTTGTAACACCCCATCCAACAATGACACACTTACAATAAACTGCAGCGGAAAACAACCTCATCACATTACTTATCTCGTTGGTGTTACACGCCGTTAGCCACCCACGTGGCTAACAAGGCTAATACATACACATTGTACCGGTCTGATGGGCTAAATTCCCGAGCGACTACACCTTACTATCCCTTTCCATTAACACAACAACAACATACACCTTCCAACTATACCGAGTATTTATAACTAATGCCGATAACAATTTCGGTCTTACTACACCTACTGTATATATACAACATAAACGATTACCCATGTACAATGACTACCCCGTCCTACTCTCGAACGGCTTCCAGCTCCTTGTACCTGAAATAGGAAAAGAAAAGAAAGGGTGGCCCCCAAGGGGCTCAGCACCTTTGCTGGTATGGTAATCCCGCAGCCCATATGCTACCGGGCCACGCACAACTAATTGTCGTCTTAGCATGCGGTTGATTATTTTTAAATCATACATGCAACTGTAAACACACAACACATAATCATTTCGCCTCAACGGGTTCAACAACGGATAATATATCCTTACTTAATAAGTCACTCAAGGTATTCAATATCCCTAGAGTATTCCTCCTCTAATGGAGCTACTTCCTTAACAGACAACACTTACCCTTAAATCGGGTTATCCTTAGACGCCTCTTTTCTCAAACTGGGATTCATATCCATGATCCACATACTCCACATTTCACAACATATAACATACACTACATAACAACACTTAACAACACCTTGCACGTTTCCACGTGCACAACATAACACCGCAATAGATATTGCATCACAACAAAGATACATAACATAACGGGAATGGTCCTCTTAGGAACTGACCCAAACATTGTTAATACACTGGTGAGCCTAGAGAGTGTTGCCAGTCTCATGATAAGATCGTTACATAACTCGTTACCGTCTCGTTAAATGAACGGTTAACTTAACACAAGGTGTCTCGGAGATAGTCATCCAAGCACACCGAAACAAACATAACAATAGTATGCCCCTGTGGCCCGACGTGAGTCAGTAATAGCCTTGGTTAAGCTAAAGGGAAGGTTGGGAACCAAATTGGAAAACAACCATAACATACAGAGAGGATCGACCTGCTATGACAACGACCCCCATACTCACACGCGTGGCCGGAACAGACCGGACTCCTCACTCCCCCCGTTAGCACTTGTCAGAAGTTCATCATTGAACTTAGTTAAACAATCACACATTGGGATAAGACTTGTTAGACACACACAAGGGAAGGGAGAGTCATACATTCACATACAAACATCGCACACAAACATCACATAATTAACTCACGCATAGCCGTGGTTAGAACGTTCCTTAAGTCGGAAACGTTGTTACCGGATACCGTTCTCCTACGTTTACCTAATAGTGGTTAACTAGCCCTTCAAGCGCATTCGAGGTTACCGGTATCGGCACGTGAACATACAACAACAATAACGACTGTAAACTCGTTTCATGATTTATCTTATAACGTGGCAAACATACAGAAAGCACATTGGCATACAAGCCGGTGTAATCCGGTAGGACACAGGTTGCAAGAAAACCATACCTGTCACCGGAGTCCACTTTACCACGTCCACTTATGTTCCTCGAGCAATTCTCGAACAAATGATAACATTACATGTACTTTTATTAACATCGGGGTAGCATGATTATTTAATGTCTAATGCTTATAACTTCTCCCCGTTAACTTAGTTACATAGCTTAACATTTTTAACTTGTTTTACTCTCACATTCTAATACAACTTTTCACCCACTTAATTGTCATTAAAACTCACCTAACATGTCCTTAACAACCTTATAACATCATTACCTATCAATCCCCATCATTACACACCATTTCCATACCTTAAACAAATGTTTTGGCCCATACAACACCTTGTCCGAACTTGTGTCCGAACCTCCAAGTTCGGACGCAAGCCGCGACCTAATACTGAAAACCATACACACGTCCGAACTTGTGTCCGGACTTCCCAAGTTCGGACACAGTTCGAGAGTAAATCCCAGATAGAAACAGTCACGTCCGAACTTGTGTCCGGACTTCCCAAGTTCGGACACAGTTCGAGAGTGAGAAAATCCTTTACCCACAGAGCCTGTCCGAACTTCCATGTCCGGACGGAAGTTCGGACACGGCAAAACATTCAATTTCCAGTCTTTAAACACTTAACCAATTTCACCAAACTTCTCCTAAAGCCTCATAATGTTTCCTAACATCATTTGGCACATCAAACACACCTTTAGCCATGTGCTAAACTCTTTAAATCACTCACCAAAACCATCTTATCATTCACAAATTTCTTACAAAATTCCTAGCACTTGGGATGTTTTCTCCTTAAGATTTTTAAGTGGTAGTTCACCAATAATGACCACTACACCAAGGTGTTTCCTCTACACCTTAACATCATCTCTCAACTTCTTTTCTTACTAACTAAATCTCCTTTTTACAACTTCTTGAATTCTTTTCTCAAAACCTTACTTAAACATCATTCTCTCCTTATTCATCAACATTACCCAAACCTTAAACAAACTTCTCCAAGACTTAAATACATCCTAATAACACTCATTGGGTTTCTAGAACTTCCAAGACAATGCCTAAATCCTTATAGCACCTTAGAACACCTTAATGCATGTTTTCCTCCCAAGTAAAACATTTGTTCACCTTTTACACTTCCTAGTTCACCAAAACTTTCTTAAAACACTTAGAACTTCTTACACATTTTCCAAATTTTGCCATAGCTTCTCTTGTATATACTCACATCCAAACACTTAGGTTTTTACCTTATTTCACTCAAGAACACCTAAAATCCATCAAAACATTTTTATACACAAACTTCACACATTTAGCACTACATCACAATATAGTGCATAACTTAAATTGCTTGGCACTTAGGCCCTTAAATAACATGGCTCTTAGGCCCTTAAATTACATAAACCTTAAACACTGAATTTCCCACATAAATAATGCCTTTGACCTGCAAATACACTCAACATCACATATGCCCCTTAATAGTTTCCTTGAGAGCATTTTCTAGGTCATTCACCATTGGCTCCTTAGGTATTTTATTAAGCAAATCAAGCTCATTTTTCCTAAGGCATTTAAACTACATTGAGATAGTTTGTTTACCTCTTTTCCTCTCAAACTTATTTCTTGTTTCCTCTTAAAACCGATAAGGCATTTCTTTCCTTGTCAACTACTAAACAATATACCAACATTGAAATGAGTATATAAGCTTTATGCTTCATCTCATTGTAAACCCTAGGTTTACATTATTTCAAAACATTAATGTAGTTGTTTTACCTTGATCTTTGAAGGGTGTTTGAATATCTATGAAGAGAGGACTCCACCTAGTCCATAAGAGATTGGAATGAAGCTAGAACAAAGTCACACAAAGAGCTCCATCAATGAGTATTTTCGGTCACACACAAAACATGGAGGAAACTTGATTTTTCTTTGAGATTCCTTACCTAGAAGCAAAGAAGACCAATAATATGTGAAAAGACAAGCTCAAGCTCCATCAATGGTGGAACTCCATGGCACCGAAATGGGGCTCTTGAAGTTTTGAGAAGATAGAAATGAAGAGCTTGATGAGAGCAAGAGAATGGTGGTCTTAGAATTTCATTTGGCCAAGTGAGCTAGGAGATACAAGTGGTCAAAGATGGAAAATAATGGTGGTGTTGGTGTTGCTGTAGAAAACGTGAATGAGAGGAAGAAGATAGGTAGAAGAAGAAGGGAACCGTGTGAAATGAAGAAAGAAATGAGAGAAGTGAGATTGGTTTTGCTTTTGAAGATATTTATAACTTAAAGCAAATAGTAACTTATGAGTCATCTTTATTTAAACAAGTTAACATGTTTGGTGACTCATTACTACAAAAACCGGCCCCCTTATTATTAGAAGGGTATATTAGTCTTTGTTGACCAATTTAATTTCTTATAACAGCATATGTTACAACTAGCTTATAAAAATCACTATTCACAAAAACAAGGCACATAGAAGTGAAATTTTTGATTTCCCATTGATATAGACTTCCAAATGTGATAATATATAGTACACATGTTAATTAAAGAGTAATGATGGACATTTAGCCATTCAAAACTCATTTACAAGACAATTTTTCAAAAACGTGCTTTAAGACTCCTTAAAGCACATTTTGTGTTTTAACTTGTTTTCAAGCTTGGTTTTCTTTGGTAATTGATTTAATATGTTCATTAACATATTTATAAAGTATAGGTATGACCATTAGGTCTTTTACAAATTTATCCCAAGCTTAGAGCACATTTTTGCTCTTATTGACTTTAAGGTATTTATTTGTGTTTTGTTTGGTTTCATTGTCTCCAAAGTTTCCTAAGGACTCAGTTTGCCTTATAAACTCATAATTGAATATTATTAAGTCTTGGTTGGCTCTTTGGGTCCTAACCAAGTCCACTCATAGCTTAGAGCATGTTTTTGCTCAAACTGTATCTTAGCATTTTATTGCATTTTACTATGGTTTAATTGTTTACTGATGTTTCTAAGGCACTTTTTAGCCTTTACATACCATAGTTTGATATTTAAACCACATATCAAGGTTTGGGGTATTTCAATCTACCCCCCTTAACAGAACTTCATCCTCGAAGTTCACACTTTCCACACATCATTAGATTAGAACACAGGAATCACTTGGAAATATACTTCCATAACCAAACACACTTTACATCACAACCTCGGACTTAATGGTCCGGGCAACACATTCACATCCACACATAACATAACATATCCACATGATAACCTCGGACTCTATGGTCCGGGTATCTTAACAACACTTACACATACATAACAACCCCTTGGACTCACTGGTCTTGGGTAACATCACAACATTTGGACACATAGGTCCCGATAACATAATAGTCTTTAGACACATAGGTCTATGTAACCCAACACATTTAGACTCATAGGCCTTGATAGCATCCACTTAAACAAATTAAGGTCAAAATAACATTTATTACACATTCCACACAACATGTCATAGCATGTATAGCAATCAAAAATATCTTTGATATTCACTATGATCCCGCAGAACCCGGTCGCGATGGACACCTTCCGTCCCCGTGCCTTTGGGAGATTAAAACAATCACTTAAGTTTAAAATTTCCTTGAGAGGTTAAGTAAGAAGACTTTAATTATGTAAAGTATCCATCAACGTTATTATGATATCCCAATTTAAAATCCTTTGAAAACACACACACTCCAAGTCCAACTTAAGCTCTTTGCTTCTTTTCTTACGTGGTTATTTGTTGACCACTTATAGGGAACTTCAAGAATCATCCCCCCATACCCTGATGGGATCCAGCATCAGTGTAGAACTACTCCACTCCAATTTGTGTTCGGCTCCCTTGATCGCATGCAAATCAAGTTCCACTTCCCACTTCGTTTTCAAGCATCAAATAAATCATCATTTGCAATTTTCTATCTTTTAAATCATTAGTTATGATGTAATACATCCCAAAGGATAGAACTCCGTCTATCAGAACCCCCCATTCACTTTAATCGTGTTGCCTAGGGAATCTTATTCTCACTAGGTTCTATGTCGGTTTCATACCCTTTCATGCATCACTATATAGTATATATATATACACATATATTTTATCAAAATACAACACCTGGTTTTACATTTATACACTGTCGGGGCTTTTGTTTCCCCCGGGAGTTTCTCTACTCCCCACACTTGTACTATCACACACAACTGTTAACAAATACACACACTTATCACGATGGTATTCGCATCTTCTGTGCGCAATTACCACAATTAAACCATGAATGAATGTGTATGTTTACGTAACACACACACCAATCATCAAAACAATAATATAATTTTGTGCTATGCACAATATAAGTCACATACACTACGTACACTTGTACGGTAATATACACTAAGTGGTTTTGCGCTCTACCCCCCCTTAAAAGGGATTATGCCCACGTAATCAATCACTAAACATTGGCTTTATAATGTTCTGCCGTCGTGAAGTGTTTTAACTTCCACGCGGTCTATTACACAATGGATTCTGATGAGAGGATCTTAACCATATTGGCGGTTTAGTTCCTAAACCAAGAATTCTCATTGGAGTTTGCTTAAACTCTTAGTTGGTTTCGATTCTGGCCTGTTAGGCTTCTAGGCGTTAATAATTAGCCATTCACTCATGTTCACCATGTACATTCAACACTTGAATCACTGGTTCACTAGTTTCTGCTGCGGAACTCTAGTAACTGTAGAGCTTAATTGCTCCTTTTTGTTATTCTTACTGTATTGTACATCCCCAATTGTCACCTTCATCTTGGTAACAATGGTTTCTCAACCGACGCGTGGTATCTCTTATCGTTAGCGAATTCGGTGGGTTATACACTTTCTATCCACTTCCATAACAATTTACTGTGTATACCACTATGTATTTCACAATGATTAACTTGTTCCCTTCCGACTTACTGTCGGTTGAGATTGAGCTACTACCTAGTGTGTAGTGCTCTCTCAGTTATTTACAACATTTGGGGTATATTCCATACCGATATTTGGCAGTTAGTGCTACTGTAGTTACTTACTGTTAATCATGTCTCCACATTTGGTTTTGTACAAGTACTCCTTTATTGGTGCGGTCTTGCATTTCCTATGCATCGACCATTATGACATTATCTCTCCACAATTAACATGTTTCCAATTCCTAGCTATCCCACTCGATCATTACTGCACAAGTGCAATACCAAAACACTCAGTCATACAGAGTGCAGAGGCGTAAGCTCTTGACAGTAAATCCCTTATGCGATTCACCATGGAATTCACACTGAGTTTCACTGAGATTTCGATCTCGTAATACTGGCTACTGGCTTACTGCCTAGTTTGTTTGACATCGCTTACCTTGCATCTCCACTGAGTTTAACTCGTAACTGGTCTTATCTGTTACATTATCGTTTAACAATACTTATACAACGGTCGCTTGTTGCGCACCGTGCTCTTACTCCTTGTATAACATCAGCTTATATCGTATTTACTGTCACATTAACTTCCACACATATACTTACATTATTCACATTATGGTTCGTCACTCATTTGGATGACTACTAAATGCTCCTTGAGCATCGATCATTCGAGTCACAAGCCGGCATTATTCAGCTCAGTGTTTCACTTATACACACATACTACTAAGCTAATCGCTCTCTTTCAATAATAACATCGTCCATCCTTAACATATTTCTTGAACTTGATTCACATAACTACCGCTCCTGCGGTCTCACAATATCGAGAGGTATCCCCACTCTTAATGCAGTGGTTCGTTTACCACTCTATTCACTTATATTACATAAACTTCTGCAATTAATCTAATTTTCATAACACATTCTATTTGTGGCCCATAAGCCTTATTTGCCTTGAGCCGCGCTCATTGTAGGCTGTCCACACACATGTACTTCTTTGTACAACATTACATAGTTTGGATATCGTATTGAGCTCCATGACAAGGTCGTTGCATCCCGTTTCCTTTCATAGGATGCCCCTCAGGTTTGTCAGTCCGTCTCCTGACAACTTATGTCTAAACTGGGTGTTAGTTTCAACCCTCGTGTTTCTGTCAGGTCATTTCCTGCAACAACTGTTGATGCGAACACCCTTCAAGGATTGTTCCTGGGTGTTGCTAAGTTATGCTTTTACATCTGGTTCACACCTATTGGTACATTCAGTTAGCCACGCCTTTTTGCGTTCTTAACTGGTTATTATCATTATCTTCTTCTGTGAAGATCAACATTTCCTGATAGTGTAGGTACTCATTCTGGGAGTTTCATCCCGTTCATTGCACATTAATGTGTCCACATTCGGCATCTGCTTTGCCATGTAAAGGCTGGGTCACCATTCCAGCTATAATGTTTATCCCTGAGGATCCTTAAGACGTATGTGATGTCTTTACATAACAGTTTGTGCGCTTCGCACTTCCTAACTGTTAAACATTTCCTTGGAAGGAATTCACTAATTCCTTTAGTTTCGTTAACTTAACTAAGTTTCTTTACTTCAACTATTTCTTGTAATCCTTAGCTCTTGTTTGACTCATACTGCTGACCGTAGACGGAGTCGACTACTTCCCGTGTTTCGGACTCCACTCGTATACATATGTGGGGTACCATAATGATACATTGCTACCTACCCAACTAACCCATAAGTAGGTCTGTCAGGCCCACAAGCTCCTATCGGAGTGCGGTCGTCCCACAATTCAGTTGGTACACTCGTAGTGTCCGTCACACGCCTAGGTGAACTATTCTGTTGTCAACTCCCTTATATTGTCCCGTGACAATATTTATTCCATGCTTCCCGAACTTAATCGAGGGAAAGTTTATCCATTGTTGTATGCTCGTCAACTGTCCTTGGTTTTACTGGCTTGGTTTAAAAGAAGGTTGGAAAGAAGTGTTGGTTTGAAAGAAAATTTGGTTTTGAAAAGAAAAGGGTTTGAATAAATCTAGGTTTGAAAGAAAATTTTCATGGTTTCACAACATCTTCTTACCTTAGCCAAGTCTAGCTTCTTGCTGACTGGTGTATTTACAATTACAGAGGTTAGGCTACCAAGCCCTTCCATGGTCATAATGATCCTGTTTAACTTCATGGTACTTTACTAAGTACTCTGTAGTGGTTTTAAATTTCCCGAACAGCCCTGTTATAGCAGCACTTGCTATGGCAAGTGCGCCATGCTAACTGGCTATCGGTTTAACACATACCGGTTGTGGTATTGTTTTTTACCCATACTGTCATCAGTGGCCTTGTTGGCCCTCACTGATCTTGCTGCCTTGATAATAACTCTTCTAGGTGACTTCTCATTGTCTTCACATGATAATCATCAACTAGGGTGTTTCCCATTCTGGAGACCCCTTTTACTTAGTATTGTATTCTCTTTGTAGCCCGTTCCATTATTTGGGCACTACGTTGTAGTTCCCTTGTCGGTTGGTATACCGTTGGTGTATTATTTATCAACTGTGGTTCCGTAGACACTCGTCTCGGGTTTCATGAATCCACTTCTTACCTGTTGCACGGTCGGTGCGTTGCAAGCTGGTTATTCTCGACTGCTCTGCATGTCAACCCAGGTTGCCGGAAATTCAATTCTCTTTTACACAAAATCCTTCATTCATCGCTATTAAATGCGGTTAACATTGTTCAGATGGAGACCGTCTCCGGGATTCCCAGTTTTCGGGATCTACCGTATGACAGGTTCAGGTTCACCGTACCTTTAGAGGTATGTCATAACTGCCAGATCGGGTATTTCCGAGTAAGAGTGGACTTCCATCTCTCTGGCGTTCTTCCAAGTTATCAAACAGGCATTGTGGAGGGTGGGATGGATATTGTAGGTTTCCAGTACACACTGGTAATACCTAACTAGCGTATCTCTCACGCTATCACTCAACCCTTAACCCAAAGTACTTAAATCCTAACTCGGTACTTCCTAAGCTCGGTAATCAGTCATCAGAGCGATACTTCGCTCTGATACCACTTTTTAACACCCCATCCAACAATGACACACTTACAATAAACTTGCAGCGGAAAACAACCTCATCACATTACTTATCTCGTTGGTGTTACACGCCGTTAGCCACCCACGTGGCTAACAAGGCTAATACATACACATTGTACCGGTCTGATGGGCTAAATTCCCGAGCGACTACACCTTACTATCCCTTTCCATTAACACAACAACAACATACACCTTCCAACTATACCGAGTATTTATAACTAATGCCGATAACAATTTCGGTCTTACTACACCTACTGTATATACAACATAAACGATTACCCATGTACAATGACTACCCCGTCCTACTCTCGAACGGCTTCCAGCTCCTTGTACCTGAAATAGGAAAAGAAAAGAAAGGGTGGCCCCCAAGGGGCTCAGCACCTTTGCTGGTATGGTAATCCCGAGCCCATATGCTACCGGGCCACGCACAACTAATTGTCGTCTTAGCATGCGGTTGATTATTTTTAAATCATACATGCAACTGTAAACACACAACACATAATCATTTCGCCTCAACGGGTTCAACAACAGATAATATATCCTTACTTAATAAGTCACTCAAGGTATTCAATATCCCTAGAGTATTCCTCCTCTAATGGAGCTACTTCCTTAACAGACAACACTTACCCTTAAATCGGGTTATCCTTAGACGCCTCTTTTCTCAAACTGGGATTCATATCCATGATCCACAACTCCACATTTCACAACATATAACATACACTACATAACAACACTTAACAACACCTTGCACGTTTCCACGTGCACAACATAACACCGCAATAGATATTGCATCACAACAAAGATACATAACATAACGGGAATGGTCCTCTTAGGAACTGACCCAAACATTGTTAATACACTGGTGAGCTTAGAGAGTGTTGCCAGTCTCATGATAAGCTCGTTACATAACTCGTTACCGTCTCGTTAAATGAACGGTTAACTTAGCACAAGGTGTCTCGGATATAGTGATCCAAGCACACCGAAACAAACATAACAATAGTATGCCCCTGTGGCCCGACGTGAGTCAGTAATAGCCTTGGTTAAGCTAAAGGGAAGGTTGGGAACCAAATTGGAAAACAACCATAACATACAGAGAGGATCGACCTGCTATGACAACGACCCCCATACTCACACGCGTGGCCGGAACAGACCGGACTCCTCACTCCCCCCGTTAGCACTTGTCAGAAGTTCATCATTGAACTTAGTTAAACAATCACACATTGGGATAAGACTTGTTAGACACACACAAGGGAAGGGAGAGTCATACATTCACATACAAACATCGCACACAAACATCACATAATTAACTCACGCATAGCCGTGGTTAGAACGTTCCTTAAGTCGGAAACGTTGTTACCGGATACCGTTCTCCTACGTTTACCTAATAGTGGTTAACTAGCCCTTCAAGCGCATTCGAGGTTACCGGTATCGGCACGTGAACATACAACAACAATAACGACTGTAAACTCGTTTCATGATTTATCTTATAACGTGGCAAACATACAGAAAGCACATTGGCATACAAGCCGGTGTAATCCGGTAGGACACAGGTTGCAAGAAAACCATACCTGTCACCGGAGTCCACTTTACCACGTCCACTTATGTTCCTCGAGCAATTCTCGAACAACTAATAACATTACATGTACTTTTATTAACATCGGGGTAGCATGATTATTTAATGTCTAATGCTTATAACTTCTACCCGTTAACTTAGTTACATAGCTTAACATTTTTAACTTGTTTTACTCTCACATTCTAATACAACTTTTCACCCACTTAATTGTCATTAAAACTCACCTAATGTAACACCCCAACCGTTAATCTCATCATTACCTCTTAAACCTTCTCTAATTACTCTTACTCGCACAGCGGAACTCTAACTTACAACGAGGGGTGAAACAACGCCGTTAGCCACCCATGTGGCTAACCAGGCCTTCCTTACATACCGTAACGGTCTGATGAACTGGAACAACCGAGTACTTCATACAAATACAATATTTTCACTTCTTTACTATACCGAGTCTACATTATACGGATGCCGATAACATACTCGGACTTACACCTCATTCAAATGCATAAGTAATTACAATCTAACTACCGCTCACTACAGTCCCCGTCCTACTCTCTCGAACGGTGGTCAGCTTCAAGCACCTGCACTAAAACGTTCCCCTAGGGGGTCAGCTTACGCTGCGCATGAATTCGCATACGCGTGCTAACCGCGGTACGCCGACTACTTTGGGTCGGATATGCATGGAGTTCATTTTAATCAAACAACATGCATCATGGCAATACAATATATATGTATATCACACAAGGAATCTACATCCAATCACGAACACGATTCCTAACTAACATAACAATGTTGTTAGTGGTAACTGGTTACCCTTAGGCATTGAGGGTTATTCCTCACTATGCCTTGTTTACTTATTCAATACCTCACCGCTCTCTCGGGTTACTTATAGTATACACGCCCATTCTCTTGGGCTACTCATTCTTATACTTACCCATACTCTCGGGTTACTCATACATATACTCACCCCTTTCTCTCGGGTTATTTATACTCGTTAACTCACCCACTCTCTGGGTTTTCATGCTCAAGCTCTTGTAGATTTTCGAGACACTACAGGTCTCCTACGTCACGCTTGTTACTCTTAATACATACTCAAGCCAAACTCATGGCTCCGAGCATAGTCTTACTTCCCCGGTTTCGACCCTACTCTGGGTCTAGCATGGTGGGAAGGTTCAACTAGCTCACGGAACTCTCTCTTAGTTCCTCTCTTTTACTTAGGTCCGACTACTCTCGGACTACTCTCGTTCCCGTACACTCCTCTCTCGGAGTCATAGTAATATCATGTATATTAGTCTAGAAGCATCATTCTCGATGTTTCTAATGACTTTGGGAACTTTACTTAAATTCGGGTAATCTTAGGTTTAAGTGTTACCCTCACAATCATATGCTTGTTCATTCGGATATTTTCTTATACCGGGTAAAATCCTCATATAAGAGGTCGACCGTATCTCAAGGGAGTCACATAGTCCCTTAGGTCTCTTTTACCTTTCTTATATGTTTACATTATGGACTAACTTCAATCCTCGCGATGGAGGTCATTTATCTCTCCACTCACGTTTATTTCGTGGATTGTTTCAATAAGGTTCTCTAACCGTTATCGGGTATATACCCAACCCTTACATCTCCTCGCATTTTAGGGAGTTCATATGTTTGTGTTATCGTTATACTTTAATCGATAGCTTGTGTGTGTTTGCATAAACCATTGGTTATGTGACTACCCGTTCAACGGGTTTCTAGTCAATCAGTACTCACTAAGAGTCGGTCTATGCCTAAATTAGACCACACCGGCATACAAGTATGTTAGCTCATTCAACATACAACAATGCATGCATAATCAAACAAGGGATTATTTTCATGCCTTAATCTTGATTAAGCCGGCACACAAACAACAAATCAAGTAACTCGGTTAGCATACGGGGCATGAGAAAATCATACCTTCACCGGGATTTTACTTTACCGTGTCATCTCACCTTGCTCGGGTCACACACGATCCTCTGATAATGTTTCAACATCATTATTAATACTAAGCTCATACGGAACATAATTAATGTTACTCCCGTACTTACCCCGTTATCCCGTTATCTCGGTTTTATTCTTGTTAATTCGAGTTCTCACTTCTCAATCACTTCTAACACTTTCTTACACTCCTTAGGGCCTTTACATGTCACCAAACAAGGCCTTAACATCTTATAACATCATTAGCATTCAAACCCCCATCATTAGCAACCTTTAAACACTCACGGGCAATTCTGGGGTGGTCCGGGACTTGGTCCTTACCTAAAGTCCCGGACCAATTGTTTTCCTAACTCTCGGCTAATTTTAGACTATGGTCCGGGACCTTGTCCTGGAGTATAGTCCCGGACCAGGGGGTGTGCTGCAGCTCTCGACCGTTTTTTAAGTGTGGTCCGGGACTTTGTCCAAGGACCAAGTCCCGGACCCGCTAAACCTGCTCCAAACTTGATTTCCACTCCAAATCAATCCTTAAACCACCCTTAACCTTTCCATAAACTTTCCACAAGTTTCCACATGTTTAATCACCTTAAAACATGCTCTAAAACTCTTCAAATCATGGGTTAAACCCTTACCCAAATTCTTGCCCAAAATCACTTAAGTATCATAATTGGTTCTCTTGTTCTTCTAACTTGTAACAGATTTTGGTATTGTCTCAACCATCCAATACTCCACACAATAATGCCATTCCTAGCACTCAATGACATTATTTCCACTACTAACACACTCTTCTTCTTAGTTTGGTTTCAAGCCATTAACCACCACTTAAACCTCTTAAACCACTAGTTTCTTCCTTATAATCAAACACCCAAACTTATCCATTCCTAGGCAAATTTGGACAGCACCTACTGCTTTCCTAAGCCTTTCACACACCTAGATGTACTCACAAACACAATCTTCACCCCTGTTTGTTTAGGCACCAATAACACAAAATTCCCATGGTTCTCACATATGTAAAACCATAACTTCAAGGTTTGTTTTTCACACTCACACATTAATACCTTCTGTTTCAAATACAATATGCAGTACCAAGGCTTCACAAGCTCAGAGTTATTATTCAACACCCACCTCAATTTTCACAAGGAGATAAAACCAATACAAGGTAAGCTTTTTACCTTGTTTCACTTCCAGTTTTCACTCCTCTTCTTCCTCTTTATCTTGTTCTCTTTCTCTTCTTGTTTTCCACACCACACAAGGCTATTGATTACCAACTAAACACCACCGCCCATCACACATTCAACAATCAATTTGTTTTTCCTCCAAATCCACAACAATATATATATTTTAAGAGCTAGTTTTCAAAGTTTAATCTAGATTTTACCTTAGAGAACCCAAATGGTTGGCTTGGCAATCAATTGGAGAAGTTTCCAACACCCCACAAAAACAAGGTGGTTCGGCTGAAACGGTAAGAAATTTTTAACGTGGGGAAAAATTCTCCAAACTTGCAAAACTAGCTTGAAATGGTCTAAACTCTTACATATTATTACCTTAGAGCATCAAGGTGGTGAAGGAAGTCAAATCATCTCCTTAAGCTCCAAAAACAAAACACCCATGGAAGTGACGAAGTGGTGGGACAGTGGAAGTGGGAGGAATCAGACTTTGAGGGGTGGAAAACGTAGCCCTCCCGATACAATCAACGTATAATTTTTTGTGTGATTTGGTGGAGAAATGAACAAGATAGAGGTGAGGCAAGTGAGGGATGTGTGCTGTTCTGAATCGCGTGGAAGACGACGGAGTTTACAGAGTTGGCAAAGCAATACGTGAAATGAGGAAGAAGGTGAGAAGGTGATCTCTTTTATTTTACTTTTTGCTTTATACTATTCACTTTTACTTATTTATTTTTTGTCTTGTTTTTACTTAATAGCTAGCAAGCTATAATGGGTGTACACTTATTAATTAAAACCGGCCCACATTAATTAATATCCCGGGTCGTTTTTCGTCTTTTCGAATTAAACGCGTTCGTCTCCCGTTTTCAACACTATTCATTTACCGGTCCGTTTTCCGGAATTTTGCCGTTTAATTAATTTTATGGTTTATTAAGCTTCCATTAATACTTAATTATAGTTATATAATCACTATAATTTTTACGGGTCCATTTGACCACTTAAAGTCACGTTCGGTTTTCTCGAAACGAAACGTGCTTTAAACTCCGTTAGCTTTAATCATTATTTGGATTCGTTTTCTTCGGGAATTATTCCCGTTATACTAATTAGGCCTAACTAAGCCTTAGGAATCCATCTCGGACCCTCTCGAGATCATATATCTCTTATTCTCATTTACGCGCATTTTAGCGTTTTCGCTTTCACGCGTTTTCCTTTTTTTTTGGTTTTATTTTCTTTACCATACACTTTAGGCACCATTGGCCTTAAAATAATTTTATTAGAGTAATCACACCATTTTTAGATCCGGGGTATTTCAATCTACCCCCCGTTAGGAACTTGTCCTCAAAGTTGGTGATCTAGATGGTTACCTCATGGCGTACTATGCCAAGGTTATACATGTATAACCTTACAGACTCCACAAGTCTGTCTCATTCCATACTACACATACCACACACATATCACAGCATGTATAGCAATCAAAAATACTCTTTGTTCTCTCTCATGGAATCAGTCCGAACAAGAAGGCACTACAGTCCCGAATCCAGTTGAGTGTATATACTACTGATCCCTCAGGTACCGGTCCACGTTGAACTTACTCTTTCTGGTTCACGGCCGTTTCATGACAAATGGGCACTTACTCTCTCTGGCCCACGGTCCCCTCGGTTCTGATCAAATGTTACCATATACATATCCTCAGGCACTCTGGTTGACTCACCAACACAGGAACATCTCAGGGTACTCTCCCCGTCCCGCTGCCTTTGGAAAAATCACACATGACACCGCCAACCGGTCACTTAGACGCCGCACGTACGGTGTAATGGTTGTTCAAAACTAATACACGCCCACCGTTCTACCGGTCATCAGACTTAAGGCTCAGCCATCGGCGGGTGATAGCGGTTTCAAACCAGTTTCATTTCCATCTTCATACTTGAAGGAAATTCTTCTTCAAATCTGTTTGAAAATTCTTTTAAAACATCACACACTCCAATCGGGTTTATGGTAGTTGTATTTTTCTTCGTGACTACTTGTGACCACTTATAGGGAGCTTCAAGAATCATCCCCCCTGATGTGATCAGCATCAGTGTTGAACTATCCTAACCCCCATTTGTGTTCGGTTTCCCTTGATCGCTCAGATCAAGTTCCACCTCCACGTCATTTCAAACAATCAGATAGTCAAACATTTTCGTTTTCTATCTTTTACTCTTTCTAGTCGTATTCATAAAACAATCTGTTTCAATTAATCTCTAGTTCCTAGTACTTAGGTCATTTGTCATTCTCATTGCTTCACTACTTTACCTAGGTATTCCATACTTGTGGCTTCATTTACTCAAATTGTTCCTCAATTTAAAACACATAACATACAACTCCAAAGGATGGAACTCACTCCATCTATCATTCTCAAATAAAATCACCTAGGGAACTCACTCCCTCTTAGGTTACACATCGGTTTCATGCCGATTCATACTCATTATAACTCATGTCTAATCTCACTAGACATATACTATAGGGATTCTCATTCCCTAGGAGTCTCTCTACTCCTCTTTTCATAAATATTACATTCTCATTACTTGCATCTCTCATGCACCATACTCATTATTACACAATGAATGGGTACCTATGTTTATGTAACATAAGTTCCAATCATCAAAACAATTTCTTTTGTGCTATGCACATAGTAGTTTACGCACCAATACGTAAAACATACTCTAAGCGGTTTCTCGCCCTACCCCCCTTAAAAGGGGTTACGCCCGCGTAACCAACCATATGTTATCACTGAACATTGGTTCATTAATTCGGGTATTATGAAGTATTTTAACTTCAATGCGGTTAATTAACTCATAACCGGGTTAGGTTCTAGCCTCTAAGGCTTTAAGGGGTTTATGATATAGGTATACTTAACCCTGAATCACGGTCCACAAGCTTCTGCTGCGTGACCTAATAACTAGAGCTTAATTCGCTCTTTGGTATTCTCAATGTATTTCAATCGCCGCTTGGTATCTCTTACCGTATGCGAATTCGATGAATTTTAGATTGTCTCTCCAGTTCTCTGGGAATCTACTTCGTATAACACTGTATACCTTTGTGATTATTCACTTATATTTTTTTTCCCGACTTGTTGTCGGTCGAGGTCAAGCTACTACTTAGCATGTAGTGCTTCCTCGTTTAATAGTGGCTCATGGATTATGTTTGTTTCTTGGTTCTGTACCAGAGTTCTTCATTCATACTACTCTGCATTTTTCCACATATCGATCCTGGGCCCTGTGGGTTACTGCCCACGTTCTTTGTGCATCTTTGGCCAATGGCCGCACGGTTATCTCTCTAGATTCTCACTCAACAGGCTTCGTTGACATTTCTCAATTCCTGGCTCTCCCACTTGATCATTACCGCACAAGAGCAATACCAAAACACTCAGTCATACAGAGTGCAGAAGCGTAAACCCTTGTCAGTAAATCTCTCATGAGATAGGAATGATCATGTCTTTTACCACATTTCATCATCAACTTCTGATCACTATTTGAATATACTCTTGCAATGGTCGCTTCCTGCGTACCTTGGTCTTTCTCATTTTCATGGCATCCGCTACTACTTTAGCTTCCGCCCGGGTGTTCTCGCCATTTACACGATGGCTTGCCATTCACTTGGCTCAACAACATACGCTATTGTTAAAATCTCTCTGCGCACTTGCGCGCTGCTTACTCTGCAGTTCATATTGCACACATACAGTGTTTACTACTCAAGTGATTACTCTACTATTGTTCATATACTCATTGGCAATATACACATGCTCAAGTTTTGCTACACCGCTCTAGCGGTTTCACATTACATACTTAGGTGGTAGCCTTTCTCTGGAGGATTCACGCAAATGCCGCTCCATAGGCCCCATAATCACAAGTGGTATCCCCACTCTAAGGTAGTGGTTCATTCACCACCGTTTCCTCTTATGCCCTTATGCATATGTTTTACAATGTTTGGATCTACGTATTGTAGTTGGTTTTATCGGCTTACAAGCCACCTTGCCTCGCCATGCTCCATGCGGGCTGTTTATACAAGTTTCTTCTTCTCCGTATACCATTCAATGGTTTGGAGGTATTACTGGCTTTTCGATAAGGTTGTCTCAACACACTTCCATACATGGAAGGCCCTTTTAAATAACTTGATATTTGTTCATGCCCTCTGGCAATCTAGGGTATCCCGTGTTACGTGGGATCCCTTCGGGTTTTACCCGAGTGTTTGCTTAAACACTTGTGTTCTCAACACGATGTTTCATTCAACTACTGTTGACTCCAGCACCCTTCTCGGATTGCTCCTGGGTGTTACTGAGTAATGCCATTACATCTGGCTTGTACTTATGGTTATGTTCAGTTGCGACTTCGCCTTGCGGCTATGTATAACTCAAACTATCCCGTTTAGGGTTGTAATGTCTCCCGTTATTGGGTAGAGTATTAGTACTTTTCCTTTACCTACTTAATTAGGTCGTTATTCTCTTAGTGAGATATACTGTGGGAATTCTATCCCGTTTATCGAACATTGATATGATCAATTAAAGCATTCATCTTATTGCTTACACTGGTATATATTCCAGTTATTAGGTATTTCCTAAGACATATCCAGTGTCTATACCTAATACTCGGTGCTTCTCGCACTTCTCCACGCTATGTCCTTAGGTCCGTCACCTTATTGGTTTCTTGACTCCCTTATATTGGTAAGCTTCCTTGTGTTCTTCGATCATTCGAGGTGTCCAACTATCTTGGTTGAATTGGCTCTTTCGTCCATAGTATGGAGTGGCTACTTCCCGTGCTTCGTACTCTACTTGTATACATACATGGAGTATCTTATTGATACGTTACCACCTACCCGACCAACTCATAATTGGTCTGTCAGGCCCGCAAGCTCCTTCGGAGTGCGGTCGTTCCATGTCTCGTTTAGTATACCGTAGTGTCGGTCACACGCCTAAGTGAAGTATCCTGTTGCCAACTCCTCTTATATCGTCCTATGATAACTTACCGTGATTCTCTGGTTTGGTTTTTAAAAATTTAGGGGTTTTTTTGGAAAATTCTCTATTTGAAAGAAAATTCGGGTTTTAAAAGTAAGCTCTTCATGGCATTTCAATGCCGGCTGATTCTTACCCAGTCCAGCTTCTTGCTGGCCGGTATGTTCTTTATACAGTGATTAGGCTGTTAGGCCTTTTCAAGGTTTCATTTCAGAATTCTTAAGGTTCGAGTTGCTATATTGGCTTCATTCGCCATCCTGGTACTTTGCTAAGTACTGATAGCTTGTCAAAGCTCCTCTTAGCTGTCCGTTATACTGCACTTGCCGAGGCAAGTGCGCGGTACAGGCGGTTTTTGGGTTAACTCATACCGGTAACGGTATTGTTCACATTGTATTTGGTAGCCTCGTTGGCTCTTCCTTGATCCCCTAGTTGGATAACTGCTCCTTGGAGCTGATTCTCATTCCTCTTGACATGACTGTCGTTCATTTAGGAGCTCCTCCACTCTCGGAGTTCCTTAATCACTTAGTGCTTTGTTCTACCTCGTTGCTCGTTCCCACATCCTTATTGTGGTTACCGAGGTCAAAGTAATTTAGGCACTACTTCTGTAGTCCCATTCGGGTATATCCCGTAGTTTTGCTCGTAGCTGTCTAAGCTATATCAGTTAAGTATTGCAATCTCTTTGGGTGTGGCAGGGTGTGTGTACCTACTCTTGACTAGATTCTTAGTCGGTTAGTGTACCGTTGATGGTATTATTTAGTTATGGCGGTCCGTAGACATGTGTCTCGGTTTTTGTTATTATCATTGCTTCTCATTAATCCGCCTTCTTGCACGGTTAGTGCTTTCTTCTTGCTACTGCTCGGCTAGCTAGGTTCTCGCGACTGCTAAGCATGTCGCCCCAAGTTGCCACAGATTTCGGTCTCCTTGGATAAGGATTTCTCGATCTCTCGCCATTATGTGCGGTTATTGTCATTCCAGCGGGATCCGTCTCCGGGCTTTCCGGTTCTCGGGATTTACCGCATGACAGGTTCTGGTTCATATTGAGATATTTAGTAACTGCCAGATTGGGCTTCCCCGTCTCTCTGGCGTTCTTTCCCAAGCTTTTAATGCGGGGGTTGTGGAGGGCGGGTCTGGTATTGTAGGTATCCAGATCATACTGGAAGTTCCTAGCTAGCGCATCTCTCACGCTACCACTCAACCCTTAGCCCTAAGTCTCTATTTCCTACTCGGTATTTCCTAGGCTCGGTATTTCCAGTCATCAGAGCGATACTTCGCTCTGATACCATTTTTGTAACACCCCAACCGTTAATCTCATCATTACCTCTTAAACCTTCTCTAATTACTCTTACTCGCACAGCGGAACTCTAACTTACAACGAGGGGTGAAACAACGCCGTTAGCCACCCATGTGGCTAACCAGACCTTCCTTACATACCGTAACGGTCTGATGAACTGGAACAACCGAGTACTTCATACAAATACAATAATCATTTCACTTCTTTACTATACCGAGTCTACATTATACGGATGCCGATAACATACTCGGACTTACACCTCATTCAAATGCATAAGTAATTACAATCTAACTACCCATGCTCACTGCAGTCCCCGTCCTACTCTCTCGAACGGTGGTCAGCTTCAAGCACCTGCACACTAAAAACGTTCCCCCTAGGGGGTCAGCTTACGCTGCGCATGAAATTCGCATATACCGCGTGCTAACCGCGGTACGCCGACTACTTTGGGTCGGATATGCATGGAGTTCATTTTAATCAAACAACATGCATCATGGCAATACAATATATATGTATATCACACAAGGAATCTACATCCAATCACCGAACACGATTCCTAACTAACATAACAATGTTGTTAGTGGTAACTGGTTACCCTTAGGCATTGAGGGTTATTCCTCACTATGCCTTGTTTACTTATTCAATACCTCACCCGCTCTCTCGGGTTACTTATTAGTATACACGCCCATTCTCTTGGGCTACTCATTCTTATACTTACCCATACTCTCGGGTTACTCATACATATACTCACCCCTTTCTCTCGGGTTATTTATACTCGTTAACTCACCCACTCTCTTGGATTATTCATGCTCAAGCTCTTGTAGATTTTCGAGACACTACAGGTCTCCTACGTCACGCTTGTTACTCTTAATACATACTCAAGCCAAAACTCATGGCTCTCGAGCATAGTCTTACTTCCCCGGTTTCGACCCTACTCTGGGTCTAGCATGGTGGGAAGGTTCAACTAGCTCACGGAACTCTCTCTTAGTTCCTCTCTTTTACTTAGGTCCGACTACTCTCGGACTACTCTCGTTCCCGTACACTCCTCTCTCGGAGTCATAGTAATATCATGTATATTAGTCTAGAAGCATCATTCTCGATGTTTCTAATGACTTTGGGAACTTTACTTAAATTCGGGTAATCTTAGGTTTAAGTGTTACCCTCACAATCATATGCTTGTTCATTCGGATATTTTCTTATACCGGGTAAAATCCTCATATAAGAGGTCGACCGTATCTCAAGGGAGTCACATAGTCCCTTAGGTCTCTTTTACCTTTCTTATATGTTTACATTATTGGTTTAACTTCAATCCTCTCGATGGAGGTCATTTATCTCTCCACTCACGTTTATTTCGTGGATTGTTTCAATAAGGTTCTCTAACCGTTATCGGGTATATACCCAACCCTTACATCTCCTCGCATTTTAGGGAGTTCATATGTTTGTGTTATCGTTATACTTTAATCGATAGCTTGTGTGTGTTTGCATAATACCATTGGTTATGTGACTACCCGTTCAACGGGTTTCTAGTCAATCAGTACTCACTAAGAGTCGGTCTATGCACTAAATTAGACCACACCGGCATACAAGTATGTTAGCTCATTCAACACACAACAATGCATGCATAATCAAACAAGGGATTATTTTCATGCCTTAATCTTGATTAAGCCGGCACACAAACACACAAATCAGAGTAACTCGGTTAGCATACGGGGCATGAGAAAATCATACCTTTCACCGGGATTTTACTTTTACCGTGTCATCTCACCTTGCTCGGGTCACACACGATCCTCTGATAATGTTTCAAACATCATTATTAATACTAAGCTCATACGGAACATAATTAAATGTTACTCCCGTACTTACCCCGTTATCCCGTTATCTCGGTTTTATTCTTGTTAATTCGAGTTCTCACTTCTCAATCACTTCTAACACTTTCTTACACTCCTTAGGGCCTTTACATGTCACCAAACAAGGCCTTAACATCTTATAACATCATTAGCATTCAAACCCCCATCATTAGCAACCTTTAAAACACTCACGGGGCAATTCTGGGGGTGGTCCGGGACTTGGTCCTTACCTAAAGTCCGGACCAATTGTTTTCCTAACTCTCGGCTAATTTTTAGACTATGGTCCGGGACCTTGTCCTGGAGTATAGTCCCGGACCAGGGGTGTGCTGCAGCTCTCGACCGTTTTTTAAGTGTGGTCCGGGACTTTGTCCAAGGACCAAGTCCCGGACCCTGCTAAAACCTGCTCCAAACTTGATTTTTCCACTCCAAATCAATCCTTAAACCACCCTTAACCTTTCCATAAACTTTCCACAAGTTTTCCACATGTTTAATCACCTTAAAACATGCTCTAAAACTCTTCAAATCATGGGTTAAACCCTTACCCAAATTCTTGCCCAAAATCACTTAAGTATCATAATTGGTTCTCTTGTTCTTCTAACTTGTAACAGATTTTGGTATTGTCTCAACCATCCAATACTCCACACAATAATGCCATTCCTAGCACTCAATGACATTATTTCCACTACTAACACACTTCTTCTTAGTTTGGTTTTCAAGCCATTAACCAACCACTTAAACCTCTTAAACCACCTAGTTTCCTTATAATCAAAACCCAAACTTATCCATTCCTAGGCAAATTTGGACAGCACCTACTTGCTTTCCTAAGCCTTTCACCACACTAGATGTACTCACAAACACAATCTTCACCCCTGTTTTGTTTAGGCACCAAACACATCAAATTCCCATGGTTCTCACATATGTAAAACAACATAACTTCAAGGTTTGTTTTTCACACTCAAACACATTAATACCTTCTGTTTCAAATACAATATTGCAGTACCAAGGCTTCACAAGCTCAGAGTTATTTATTCACACCCACCTCAATTTTCACAAGGAGATAAAACCAATACAAGGTAAGCTTTTTACCTTGTTTCACTTCCAGTTTTCACTCCTCTTCTTCCTCTTTATCTTGTTCTCTCTTTCTCTTCTTGTTTTCCACACCACACAAGGCTATTGATTACCAACTACAACCACCGCCCATCACACACATTCAACAATCAATTTGTTTTTCCTCCACAAAAACCATATATATATTTAAGAGCTAGTTTTCAAAGTTTAATCTAGATTTTACCTTAGAACCCAAATGGTTGGCTTGGCAATCAATTGGAGAAGTTTCCAACACCCCACAAAAAAAGGTGGTTCGGCTGAAACGGTAAGAAATTTTTAACGTGGGGAAAAATTCTCCAAACTTGCAAAAAATAGCTTGAAATGGTCTAAACTCTACATATTATTACCTTAGAGCATCAAGGTGGTGAAGGAGAGTCAAAATCATCTCCTTAAGCTCCAAAAGACAAAACACCCATGGAAGTGAAGGTGGAGGAATCAAGACTTTGAGGGGTGGAAAACGTAGCCCTCGCCGATACGAATCTAACGGTATAATTTTTGTGTGATTTGGTGGAGAAATGAACAGATAGAGGTGAGGCAAGGTGAGGGATGTGTGCTGTTCTGAATCGCGTGGAAGAAGAAGGAGTTTACAGAGTTGGGCAAAGCAATACGTGAAATGAGGAAGAAGGTGAGAAGGTGAGCTCTTTTATTTTACTTTTGCTTTATACTATTCACTTTACTTATTTATTTATTTGTCTTGTTTTTACTTAATAGCTAGCAAGCTATTAATGGGTGTACACTTATTAATTAAAACCGGCCCACATTAATTAATAGCCCGGGTCGTTTTTCGTCTTTTCGAATTAAACGCGTTTCGTCTCCCGGTTTCAACACTATTCATTTACCGGGTCCGTTTTCCGGAATTTTGCCGTTTAATTAATTTTAATGGTTATTAAGCTTCCATTAATATTAATTATAGTTATATAATCAACTATAATTTTTACGGGTCCATTTGACCACTTAAAGTCACGTTTTCGGGTTTTCTCGAAAAACGTGCTTTAAACTCCGTTAGCGTTTTAATCCATTATTTGGATTCGTTTTCTTCGGGAATTATTCCCGTATACTAATTAGGCCTAACTAAGCCTTAGGAATCCATCTCGGACCCTCTCGAGATCATATATCTCTTATTCTCATTTAACGCGCATTTTAGCGTTTTTCGCTTTTCACGCGTTTTTCTTTTCTTTGGTTTTATTTTCTTTACCAATACACTTTAGGCACCATTAGGCCCTTAATAATTTTTATTAGAGTAATTTAATCACCATTTTTAGATCCGGGGTATTTCACCTAACATGTCCTTAACAACCTTATAACATCATTACCTATCAATCCCCATCATTACACACCGTTTCCATACCTTAAACAAATGTTTTGGCCCATACAACACCTTGTCCGAACTTGTGTCCGAACCTCCAAGTTCGGACGCAAGCCGCGACCTAATACTGAAAACCATACACACGTCCGAATTGTGTCCGGACTTCCCAAGTTCAGACACAGTTCGAGAGTAAATCCCAGATAGAAACAATCACGTCCGAACTTGTGTCCGGACTTCCCAAGTTCGGACACAGTTCGAGAGTGAGAAAATCCTTTACCCACAGAGCCTGTCCGAACTTCCATGTCCGGACGGAAGTTCGGACACGGCAAAACATTCAATTTCCAAGTCTTTAAACACTTAACCAATTTCACCAAACTTCTCCTAAAGCCTCATAATGTTTCCTAACATCATTTGGCACATCAAACACACCTTTAGCCATGTGCTAAAACTCTTAAATCACTCACCAAAACCATCTTCATTCACAAATTTCTTACAAATTCCTAGCACTTGGGATGTTTTCTCCTTAAGATTTTTTAAGTGGTAGTTCACCATAATGCCCACTACACCAAGGTGTTTCCTCTACACCTTAACATCATCTCTCAACTTCTTTCTTACTAACTAAATCTCCTTTTTACAACTTCTGAATTCTTTTCTCAAAACCTTACTTAAACTCATTCTCTCCTTATTCACAACATTACCCAAACCTTAAACAACTTCTCCAAGACTTAAATACATCCTAATAACACTCATTGGGTTTCTAGAACTTCCAAGACAATGCCTAAATCCTTATAGCACCTTAGAACACCTTAATGCATGTTTTCCTCCCAAGTAAAACATTTGTTCACCTTTTACACTTCCTAGTTCACCAAAACTTTCTTAAACACTTAGAACTTCTTACACATTTTCCAAATTTTGCCATAGCTCTCTTGTATATACTCACATCCAAACACTTAGGTTTTTACCTTATTTCATCAAGAACACCTAAAATCCATCAAACACATTTTTATACACAAACTTCACACATTTAGCACTACATCACAATATAGTGCATAACTTAAATTGCTTGGCACTTAGGCCTTAAATAACATGGCTCTTAGGCCCTTAAATACATAAACCTTAAACACTGAATTTCCCACATAATATGCCTTTGACCTGCAAATACACTCAACATCACATATGCCCCTTAATAGTTTCCTTGAGAGCATTTTCTAGGTCATTCACCATTGGCTCCTTAGGTATTTTATTAAGCAAATCAAGCTCATTTTTCCTAGGCATTTAAACTACATTGAGATAGTTTGTTTACCTCTTTTCCTCTCAAACTTCTTTCTTGTTTCCTCTTAAAACCGATAGGCATTTCTTTCCTTGTCAACTACTAAACAATATACCAACATTGAAATGAGTAATAAGCTTTATGCTTCATCTCATTGTAAACCCTAGGTTTACATTATTTCAAAACATTAATGTAGTTGTTTTACCTTGATCTTGAAGGGTGTTTGAATATCTATGAAGAGAGGACTCCACCTAGTCCAAAGAGATTGGAATGAAGCTAGAACAAAGTCACACAAAGAGCTCCATCAATGAGTATTTCGGTCACACACAAAACATGGAGGAAACTTGATTTTTTCTTTGAGATTCCTTACCTAGAAGCAAAGAAGACCAATAATATGTGAAAAGACAAGCTCAAGCTCCATCAATGGTGGAACTCCATGGCACCGAAATGGGGATCTTGAAGTTTGAGAAGATAGAAATGAAGAGCTTGATGAGAGCAAGAGAATGGTGGTCTTAGAATTTCATTTGGCCAAGTGAGCTAGGAGATACAAGTGGTCAAGATGGAAATCATGGTGGTGGTTGGTGTTGCTGTAGAAAACGTGAATGAGAGGAAGAGATATAGAGTAGAAGAAGAAGGGAACCGTGTGAAATGAAGAAAGAATGAAGAAGTGAGATTGGTTTTGCTTTTGAGATATTATAACTTAAAGCAAATAGTAACTTATGAGTCTCTTTATTTACTTAACAAGTTAACATGTTTGGTGACTCATTGACTACAAAAACCGGCCCCCTTATTATTAGGAAGGGATATTAGTCTTTGTTGACCAATTTAATTTCTTATAACAACATATGTTACAACTAGCTTATAAAAATCACTATTCACAAAAACAAGGCACATGAAAGTGAAATTTTTTGATTTCCCATTGATATAGACTTCCAAATGTGATACTATAATACACATGTTAATTAAAGAGTAATGATGGACATTTAGCCTTTCAAAACTCATTTACAAGACATTTTTTCAAAAACGTGCTTTAAGACTCCTTAAAGCACATTTGTGTTTAACTTGTTTTCAAGCTTGGTTTTCTTTGGTAATTGATTTAATATGTTCATTAACATATTTATTAAAGTATAGGTATGTACCATTAGGTCTTTTAACAAATTTATCCCAAGCTTAGAGCACATTTTTGCTCTTATGACTTTAAGGTATTTATTTTTGTTTGTTGGGTTTCATTGTCTCCAAAGTTTCCTAAGGACTCAGTTGCCTTATAAACTCATAATTGAATATTATTAAGTCTTGGTTGGCTCTTTGGGTCCTAACCAAGTCCACTCATAGCTTAGAGCATGTTTTTGCTCAAACTGTATCTTAGCATTTTTATTGCATTTTACTATGGTTTAATTGTTTATGATGTTTCTAAGGCACTTTTTAGCCTTTACATACCATAGTTTTGATATTTAAACCACATATCAAGGTTTGGGGTATTTCAATCTCCCCCCTTAACAGAACTTCGTCCTCGAAGTTCACACTTTCCACACATCATAGATTAGAACACAGGAATCATTGGAAATACTTCCATAACCAAACACACTTTACATCACAACCTCGGACTTAATGGTCCGGGCAACACATTCACATCCCACATAACATAACATATCCACATGATAACCTCGGACTCTATGGTCCGGTATCTTAACAACACTTACACATACATAACAACCCCTTGGACTCACTGGTCTTGGGTAACATCACAACATTTGGACACATAGGTCCCGATAACATAATCAGTTTAGACACATAGGTCTATGTAACCCAACACATTTAGTCTCATAGGCCTTGATAGCATCCACTTAAACAAATTAAGGTCAAATAACATTTATTACACATTCCACACAACACATGTCATGCATGTATAGCAATCAAAAATATCTTTGATATTCACTATGATCCCGTAGAACCCGCGTCGCGATGGACACCTTCCGTCCCCGTGCCTTTGGGAGATTAAAACAATCACTTAAGTTTAAATTTCCTTGTGAGGTTAAGTAAGAAGACTTTAATTATGTAAAGTATCCATCAACGTTTTATGAAATACCAATTTAAATCCTTTTTGAAAACACCACAACTCCAAGTCCAACCTTAAGCTCTTTGCTTCTTTTTAGCGGGTTATTTGTGACCATTATAGGGAACTTCAAGAATCATCCAACCCTGATGTCATCAGCATCAGTGTAGAACTATCCCTCCACTCCATTTGTGTTCGGCTTCCCTTGATCGCTGCAAATCAGTTCCCACTCCCACTTCGTTTTCAAGCATCAAATAATCACTCATGTGCAATTTTCTATCGTTTAAATCATTCTAGTCATGATCGTAACATCTCCAAAGGATAGAACTCCTCTATCAGTTACCCCATTCACTTTAATCGTGTTGCCTAGGGAAATTTATTCTCACTAGGTTCTATGTCGGTTTCATACCCTTTCATGCATCACTATATAGTATATATATAACACATTATTTTATCAAAACAACACCTGGTTTTTACATTTATACACTGTCGGGCTTTTTGTTTCCCCCGGGAGTTCTCTACTCCCCACACTTGACTATCACACCAACTGTAACAAATACACACACTTATCACGATGGTATTCGCATCTTCTGTGCGCATTACCACAATAAACCATGAATGAATGTGTATGTTTACGTAACACACACACCAAAACATCAAAACAAAATTAAATTTGTGCTATGCACAATAAAGTCACATACACTACGTACACTTGTACGGTAATATACACTAAGTGGTTTTGCGCTCTACCCCCCCTTAAAAGGGATTACGCCCACGTATCAATCTAAACATTGGCTTATAATGTGTCTGCCGTCGTGAAGTGTTTTAACTTCCACGCCGCGGTCTATTACACCAGGGCTTCTGATGAGGAGGATCTTAACCATTGGCGGTTTAGTTCCTAAACCAAGGAATTCTCATTGGAGTTTGCTTAAACTCTTAGTTGGTTCGATTCTGGCCTGTTAGGCTTTACTAGGCGTTAATCATTAGACCATTCACTCATGTTCACCATGTACAATTCCACTGAATCACTGGTTCACTAGTTTCGTGCTGCGGCAAATCTCGTAACTGTAGAGCTTAATGCTCCTTTTTGTTATTCTTACTGTATGTACATCCCCAATTGTCACCTTCATCTTGGTAACAATGGTTTTTCTCAACCGACGCGTGGTATCTCTTAGTTAGCGAATTCGGTGGGTTATACACTTTCTATCCACTTCCATAACAATTTACTGTGTATACCACTGAGTTTTCACAATGATTAAACTTGTTTCCCTTTCCGACTTATATCGGTTGAGATTGAGCTACTACCTAGTGTAGTTGCTCTCTCAGTTATTACAACATTTGGGGTATATTCCATACCTATATTTGGCAGTTAGTGCTACTGTAGTCACTTACTGTGATCATGTCTCCACATTTGGCTTTGTACAAGACTCCTGTTATTGGTGCGGTCTTGCATTTCCTATGCATCGGCCATTATGACATTATTCTCCACAATTAACATGTTTCCAATTCCTAGCTATCCCACTCGATCATTACTGCACAGTGCATACCAAAACACTCAGTCATACAGAGTGCAGAGGCGTAAGCTCTTGACAGTAAATCCCTTATGCGATTCACCATGGAATTCACACTGAGTTTCCTGGATTTCGATCCGTAATACTGGCTACTGGCTTACTGCCTAGTTTGGTTGTTGACATCGCTTACCTTGCATTCCACTGAGTTTAACTCGTAACTGGTCTTATCTGTTACATTATCGTTAACAATACTTATACAACGGTCGCTTGTGCGCACCGTGCTCTTACTCCTTGTATAACATCAGCTTATATCGTATTACTGTCAAATTAACTTCCACACAGATACTTACATTATTCACATTATGGTTTCGTCACTCATTTGGATGACTAAAAATGCTTGTAGCATCGATCATTCGAGTCAAAGCCGGCATTGATTCAGTCTCAGTGTTTCACTTATACACACTACTACTAAGCTAACGCTCTCTTTCAATAATAACATCGTCCATCCTGTTAACAATTTCTTGAACTTGATTCACATACTACCGCTCCTGCTGTCTCACAATATCGAGAGTATCCCCACTCTTAATGCAGTGGTTCGTTTATTTCAGTTTACCACGTCTATTCACTATATACAAACTTCTACAATTAATCTAATTTTCATAACATCATCTATTTGTGGCCCATAAGCCTTATTTGCCTTGAGCCGCGCTCATTGTAGGCTATCCACACACATGTACTTCTTTGTACAACATTACATAGTTTGGATATCGTATTGAGCTCCATGACAAGGTCGTTGCATCCCGTTTCCTTTCATAGGATGCCCCTCAGGTTTGTCAGTCCGTCTCCTGACAACTTATGTCTAAACTGGGTGTTAGTTTCAACCCTCGTGTTTCTGTCAGGTCATTTCCTGCAACAACTGTTGATGCGAACACCCTTCAAGGATTGTTCCTGGGTGGTGCTAAGTTATGCTTTTACATCTGGTTCACACCTATTGGTACATTCAGTTAGCCACGCCTTTTTGCGTTCTTAACTGGTTATTATCATTATCTTCTTCTGTGAAGATCAACATTTCCTGATAGTGTAGGTACCCATTCTGGGAGTTTCATCCCGTTCATTGCACATTAATGTGTCCACATTCGGCATCTGCTTTGCCATGTACAGGCTGGGTCACCATTCCAGCTATAATGTTTATCCCTGAGGATCCTTAAGACGTATGTGATGTCTTTACATAACAGTTTGTGCGCTTCGCACTTCCTAACTGTTAAACATTTCCTTGGAAGGAATTCACTAATTCCTTTAGTTTCGTTAACTTAACTAAGTTTCTTTACTTCAACTATTTCTTGTAATCCTTAGCTCTTGTTTGACTCATACTGTTGACCGTAGACGGAGTCGACTACTTCCCGTGTTTCGGACTCCACTCGTATACATATGTGGGGTACCATAATGATACATTGCTACCTACCCAACTAACCCATAAGTAGGTCTGTCAGGCCCACAAGCTCCTATCGGAGTGCGGTCGTCCCACAATTCAGTTGGTACACTCGTAGTGTCCGTCACACGCCTAGGTGAACTATTCTGTTGTCAACTCCCTTATATTGTCCCGTGACAATATTTATTCCATGCTTCCCGAACTTAATCGAGGGAAAGTTTATCCATTGTTGTATGCTCGTCAACTGTCCTTGGTTTTACTGGCTTGGTTTAAAAGAAGGTTGGAAAGAAGTGTTGGTTTGAAAGAAAATTTGGTTTTGAAAAGAAAAGGGTTTGAATAAATCTAGGTTTGAAAGAAAATTTTCATGGTTTCACAACATCTTCTTACCTTAGCCAAGTCTAGCTTCTTGCTGACTGGTGTATTTACAATTACAGAGGTTAGGCTACCAAGCCCTTCCATGGTCATAATGATCCTGTTTAACTTCATGGTACTTTACTAAGTACTCTGTAGTGGTTATAAATTTTCCGAACAGCCCTGTTATAGCAGCACTTGCTATGGCAAGTGCGCCATGCTAACTGGCTATCGGTTTAACACATACCGGTTGTGGTATTGTTTTTACCCATACTGTCATCAGTGGCCTTGTTGGCCCTCACTGATCTTGCTGCCTTGATAATAACTCTTCTAGGTGACTTCTCATTGTCTTCACATGATAATCATCAACTAGGGTGTTTCCCATTCTAGGAGACCCCTTTTACTTAGTATTGTATTCTCTTTGTAGCCCGTTCCACGTATTTGGGCACTACGTTGTAGTTCCCTTGTCGGTTGGTATACCGTTGGTGTATTATTTATCAACTGTGGTTCCGTAGACACTCGTCTCGGGTTTCATGAATCCACTTCTTACCTGTTGCACGGTCGGTGCGTTGCAAGCTGGTTATTCTCGACTGCTCTGCATGTCAACCCAGGTTGCCGGAAATTCAATTCTCTTTTACACAAAATCCTTCATTCATCGCTATTAAATGCGGTTAACATTGTTCAGATGGAGACCGTCTCCGGGATTCCCAGTTTTCGGGATCTACCGTATGACAGGTTCAGGTTCACCGTACCTTTAGAGGTATGTCATAACTGCCAGATCGGGTATTTCCGAGTAAGAGTGGACTTCCATCTCTCTGGCGTTCTTTCCCAAGTTATCAAACAGGGATTGTGGAGGGTGGGATGGATATTGTAGGTTTCCAGTACACACTGGTAATACCTAACTAGCGTATCTCTCACGCTATCACTCAACCCTTAACCCAAAGTACTTAAATCCTAACTCGGTACTTCCTAAGCTCGGTAATTCAGTCATCAGAGCGATACTTCGCTCTGATACCACTTTTTGTAACACCCCATCCAACAATGACACACTTACAATAAACTGCAGCGGAAAACAACCTCATCACATTACTTATCTCGTTGGTGTTACACGCCGTTAGCCACCCACGTGGCTAACAAGGCTAATACATACACATTGTACCGGTCTGATGGGCTAAATTCCCGAGCGACTACACCTTACTATCCCTTTCCATTAACACAACAACAACATACACCTTCCAACTATACCGAGTATTTATAACTAATGCCGATAACAATTTCGGTCTTACTACACCTACTGTATATATACAACATAAACGATTACCCATGTACAATGACTACCCCATCCTACTCTCGAACGGCTTCCAGCTCCTTGTACCTGAAATAGGAAAAGAAAAGAAAGGGTGGCCCCCAAGGGGCACAGCACCTTTGCTGGTATGGTAATCCCGTAGCCCATATGCTACCGGGCCACGCACAACTAATTGTCGTCTTAGCATGCGGTTGATTATTTTTAAATCATACATGCAACTGTAAACACACAACACATAATCATTTCGCCTCAACGGGTTCAACAACGGATAATATATCCTTACTTAATAAGTCACTCAAGGTATTCAATATCCCTAGAGTATTCCTCCTCTAATGGAGCTACTTCCTTAACAGACAACACTTACCCTTAAATCGGGTTATCCTTAGACGCCTCTTTTCTCAAACTGGGATTCATATCCATGATCCACATACTCCACATTTCACAACATATAACATACACTACATAACAACACTTAACAACACCTTGCACGTTTCCACGTGCACAACATAACACCGCAATAGATATTGCATCACAACAAAGATACATAACATAACGGGAATGGTCCTCTTAGGAACTGACCCAAACATTGTTAATACACTGGTGAGCCTAGAGAGTGTTGCCAGTCTCATGATAAGCTCGTTACATAACTCGTTACCGTCTCGTTAAATGAACGGTTAACTTAGCACAAGGTGTCTCGGATATAGTGATCCAAGCACACCGAAACAAACATAACAATAGTATGCCCCTGTGGCCCGACGTGAGTCAGTAATAGCCTTGGTTAAGCTAAAGGGAAGGTTGGGAACCAAATTGGAAAACAACCATAACATACAGAGAGGATCGACCTGCTATGACAACGACCCCCATACTCACACGCGTGGCCGGAACAGACCGGACTCCTCACTCCCCCCGTTAGCACTTGTCAGAAGTTCATCATTGAACTTAGTTAAACAATCACACATTGGGATAAGACTTGTTAGACACACAAGGGAAGGGAGAGTCATACATTCACATACAAACATCGCACACAAACATCACATAATTAACTCACGCATAGCCGGTTAGAACGTTCCTTAAGTCGGAAACGTTGTTACCGGATACCGTTCTCCTACGTTTACCTAATAGTGGTTAACTAGCCCTTCAAGCGCATTCGAGGTTACCGGTATCGGCACGTGAACATACAACAACAATAACGACTGTAAACTCGTTTCATGATTTATCTTATAACGTGGCAAACATACAGAAAGCACATTGGCATACAAGCCGGTGTAATCCGGTAGGACACAGGTTGCAAGAAAACCATACCTGTCACCGAGTCCACTTTACCACGTCCACTTATGTTCCTCGAGCAATTCTCGAACAACTGATAACATTACATGTACTTTTATTAACATCGGGTAGCATGATTATTTAATGTCTAATGCTTATAACTTCTCCCCGTTAACTTAGTTACATAGCTTAACATTTTTAACTTGTTTTACTCTCACATTCTAATACAACTTTCACCCACTTAATTGTCATTAAAACTCACCTAACATGTCCTTAACAACCTTATAACATCATTACCTATCAATCCCCATCATTACACACCATTTCCATACCTTAAACAAATGTTTTGGCCCATACAACACCTTGTCCGAACTTGTGTCCGAACCTCCAAGTTCGGACGCAAGCCGCGACCTAATACTGAAAACCATACACACGTCCGAACTTGTGTCCGGACTTCCCAAGTTCGGACACAGTTCGAGAGTAAATCCCAGATAGAAACAGTCACGTCCGAACTTGTGTCCGGACTTCCCAAGTTCGGACACAGTTCGAGAGTGAGAAAATCCTTTACCCACAGAGCCTGTCCGAACTTCCATGTCCGGACGGAAGTTCGGACACGGCAAAACATTCAATTTCCAAGTCTTTAAACACTTAACCAATTTCACCAAACTTCTCCTAAAGCCTCATAATGTTTCCTAACATCATTTGGCACATCAAACACACCTTTAGCCATGTGCTAAACTCTTTAAATCACTCACCAAAACCATCTTATCATTCACAAATTTCTTACAAAATTCCTAGCACTTGGGATGTTTTCTCCTTAAGATTTTTAAGTGGTAGTTCACCAATAATGACCACTACACCAAGGTGTTTCCTCTACACCTTAACATCATCTCTCAACTTCTTTCTTACTAACTAAATCTCCTTTTTACAACTTCTTGAATTCTTTTCTCAAAACCTTACTTAAACATCATTCTCTCCTTATTCATCAACATTACCCAAACCTTAAACAAACTTCTCAAGACTTAAATACATCCTAATAACACTCATGGGTTTCTAGAACTTCCAAGACAATGCCTAAATCCTTATAGCACCTTAGAACACCTTAATGCATGTTTTCCTCCCAAGTAAAACATTTGTTCACCTTTTACACTTCCTAGTTCACCAAAACTTTCTTAAAACACTTAGAACTTCTTACACATTTCCAAATTTTGCCATAGCTTCTCTTGTATAACTCACATCCAAACACTTAGGTTTTTACCTTATTTCACTCAAGAACACCTAAAATCCATCAAACACATTTTTATACACAAACTTCACACATTTACACTACATCACAATATAGTGCATAACTTAAATTGCTTGGCACTTAGGCCCTTAAATAACATGGCTCTTAGGCCCTTAAATTACATAAACCTTAAACACTGAATTTCCCACATAAATAATGCCTTTGACCTGCAAATACACTCAACATCACATATGCCCCTTAATAGTTTCCTTGAGAGCATTTTCTAGGTCATTCACCATTGGCTCCTTAGGTATTTTATTAAGAAAATCAAGCTCATTTTTCCTAAGGCATTTAAACTACATTGAGATAGTTTGTTTACCTCTTTTCCTCTCAAACTTCTTTCTTGTTTCCTCTTAAAACCGATAAGGCATTTCTTTCCTTGTCAACTACTAAACAATATACCAACATTGAAATGAGTATATAAGCTTTATGCTTCATCTCATTGTAAACCCTAGGTTTACATTATTTCAAAACATTAATGTAGTTTTTTTACCTTGATCTTTGAAGGGTGTTTGAATATCTATGAAGAGAGGACTCCACCTAGTCCATAAGAGATTGGAATGAAGCTAGAACAAAGTCACACAAAGAGCTCCATCAATGAGTATTTTCGGTCACACACAAAACATGGAGGAAACTTGATTTTTCTTTGAGATTCCTTACCTAGAAGCAAAGGAGACCAATAATATGTGAAAAGACAAGCTCAAGCTCCATCAATGGTGGAACTCCATGGCACCGAAATGGGGCTCTTGAAGTTTTGAGAAGATAGAAATGAAGAGCTTGATGAGAGCAAGAGAATGGTGGTCTTAGAATTTCATTTGGCCAAGTGAGCTAGGAGATACAAGTGGTCAAAGATGGAAAATAATGGTGGTGTTGGTGTTGCTGTAGAAAACGTGAATGAGAGGAAGAAGATAGGTAGAAGAAGAAGGGAACCGTGTGAAATGAAGAAAGAAATGAGAGAAGTGAGATTGGTTTTGCTTTTGAAGATATTTATAACTTAAAGCAAATAGTAACTTATGAGTCATCTTTATTTACTTAACAAGTTAACATGTTTGGTGACTCATTACTACAAAAACCGGCCCCCTTATTATTAGAAGGGTATATTAGTCTTTGTTGACCAATTTAATTTCTTATAACAACATATGTTACAACTAGCTTATAAAAATCACTATTCACAAAAACAAGGCACATAGAAGTGAAATTTTTGATTTCCCATTGATATAGACTTCCAAATGTGATACTATATAGTACACATGTTAATTAAAGAGTAATGATGGACATTTAGCCATTCAAAACTCATTTACAAGACAATTTTTCAAAAACGTGCTTTAAGACTCCTTAAAGCACATTTTGTGTTTTAACTTGTTTTCAAGCTTGGTTTTCTTTGGTAATTGATTTAATATGTTCATTAACATATTTATAAAGTATAGGTATGACCATTAGGTCTTTTACAAATTTATCCCAAGCTTAGAGCACATTTTTGCTATTATTGACTTTAAGGTATTTATTTGTGTTTTGTTTGGTTTCATTGTCTCCAAAGTTTCCTAAGGACTCAGTTTTCCTTATAAACTCATAATTGAATATTATTAAGTCTTGGTTGGCTCTTTGGGTCCTAACCAAGTCCACTCATAGCTTAGAGCATGTTTTTGCTCAAACTGTATCTTAGCATTTTATTGCATTTTACTATGGTTTAATTGTTTACTAATGTTTCTAAGGCACTTTTTAGCCTTTACATACCATAGTTTGATATTTAAACCACATATCAAGGTTTGGGGTATTTCAGAGCTGCTTCGAACGTGAAGTCCTCCCTAAGCTGAAGCGGACCGAACTCTATCACGTGAGATGGGTCTGGAATATACTTCCTCAGCATAGACACATGGAACACATGTGAACACCAGCCAACGACGGTGGAAAAGATAAACGGTAGGCAACCGGTCCGATCCTCTCCAGGATCTCAAAAGGACCCACAAAGCGGGGGCTAAGCTTGCCTCTCTTCCCAAACCGAACAACTCCCCAAACTGGAGAAACCTTCAGATACACATGATCGCCCACCTCAAACTCTAAAGGTCGTCTCCTCTGATCGGCGTAACTCTTCTGACGACTCTGAGCTACAAGCAGACGCTCCCTGATAGACTGAATCTTAGCTACAACATCTTCAACCAAGTCCGGACCAACAACTGCTCTCTCCTTCAGATCATCCCAATAGATGGGTGATCTGCACCTCCTGCCATACAAAACCTCAAATGGGCCATCCTGATGCTAGTCTGGAAGCTGTTATTATATGCGAACTCTATCAAAGCAACGTGCTGGTCCCAGCTGCCTCCAAAGTCAAGCACACAAGCTCTGAGCATGTCCTCAAGGACCTGATTCGTCCTCTCTGTCTGCCCATCCGACTGAGGATGATACGCTGAGCTGAACGACAACTTCGTCCCAAAAGCCTAATGCAAACTCTGCCAGAATCTAGATACGAAGCGTGGGTCTCTGTCAGACACTATCGAAGCCGGAACTCCATGCAAACGCACTATCTCATCCAAATACAACTGCGCTAGGCGATGCAAACTGAAGGTCTTCCTGACTGGCAAGAAATGAGCGCTCTTCGTGAGCCTGTCCACTACTACCCATACTGCATCAAACCCTCTCGGAGTCTTAGGCAGTCCCATAACGAAGTCCATACCCATGCTCTCCCACTTCCGCTCTGGAACGGGTAGAGGCTGAAGCAAACCAGCTCGTCTCTGATGATCCGCCTTGACCTGCTGGCAGGTCTGGCATATGGACACAAAATCAGAAATATCTCTCTCCATATTGTTCCACCAAAAGGTCTCTCGAAGGTCTCGGTACATCTTGACACCTCCTGGGTGTACCGAGTACGGAGCTCCATGAGCCTCCTACATGATCTCTCGCCTCAAAGCATCATCTGCAGGCACACAGACACGGTTTCTGAATCTCAGACAACCATCTTCTGAAACTCTGAACTCGGACTCCTGACTGGTAGATAACCCCTCTCTGATCTTACTCAACTCGGCGTCGAGCTCCTGACTGGCCTTGATCCAGTCGATCAAGGTTGGCTGAATCTGCAACGCTGCCAACATCCCTGACCTCTCTGGACGAACGACCCAGATGCCCATACGCTATAACTCAAGAGCAGACCTCTGCACACCAGACAGCGCACAAATAGCTCCCGACGGACCCCTCCTACTGAGTGCATCAGCAACAACATTCGCTCTACCAGGATGGTAGAGGATCTCCAAATTATAATCACGTAGCAGCTCTAGCCACCTCCTCTGCCTCAAGTTCAACTCCTTCTGAGTGAACAGATACTTGAGGCTCTTGTGGTCCGTATACACCTTGCACGCTGCTCCATACATGTAGTGCCTCCAAATTTTCAACGCAAACACCACAGCAGCTAACTCCAGGTCGTGGGTCGGATAGTTCTTCTCATATGGCTTAAGCTGACGAGAGCCATACACTACTACCTTCCCCTGCTGCATCAGAACACACCCAAGTCCCTTATGGGATGCATCACAGAACACCTCTAGACCCTCGGTCCCCTCTGGAAGAGTCAGAATTGCCGCAAATGTCAACCTATTCTTCAGCTCCAGAAAACACAACTCACAGGCCTCACTCCACTCGAACTTCACATCCTTCTACAGTAGTCGTGTCAACGGAATCACTAACTTGGAGAAGCCCTCCACAAACTTACGATAGTAGCCCACTAGTCCAAGGAAGCTACGGATCTCTCCAACATTAGTGGGCCTGGCCCACTCTGTAATAGCTCTGATCTTCTCCGGGTCCACGGAGATACCATCCTTGGAGACCACATGTCCCAAGAATTCCACCTGGTCCAACCAGAACTCGCACTTCTTCAGCTTCGCGTACAGCTCCTTCTCCCTCAGAGTCTGGAGAATGATCCTCAGATGCTCCTTGTGCTCCTCAGCACTCTTGGAGTACACCAAGATGTCATCAATAAACACCACAATGAACTGGTCTAAAAACGGCTTAAAGACCCGGTTCATCATATCTATAAATACAGAAGGCGCATTCGTCAGACCGAATGGCATCACTAGGAACTCGTAGTGTCTATAACGAGTCCTGAAAGCGGACTTAGGCACATCATCTGCCTTAATCCTCAACTGATGATAACTGGACCTCAGATCGATCTTAAAAAACACCTTAGCTCCTGCTAACTGGTCGAACAAGTCATCTATGCGCGGGAGAGGATACCTATTCTTAATGGTAACCTTGTTGAGCTCCCTGTAGTCAATGCATAAACGCATACTACCATCCTTCTTCTGACAAACAGAACAGGCGCACCCCATGGTGACACAATAGGGCGAATGAAGCCCTTATCCAACAACTCCTGCAACTGGATCTTCAGCTCCTTAAGCTCAGCAGGCGCCATCCGGTATGGGGCCTTAGAAATCGGCTGAGTCTCAGGTGCGAGCTTGATCGAGAACTCCACCTCTCTAACAGGGGGAAGCCCAGGCACATCGTCCTGAAACACAACTGGAAAGTCTCTGACCACTGGTATGTCCTCCAGCTTCACATCCTTGCAAACCTCAGGGATGTAGCACAAATATCCCTAGCATCCTTTCCTCAAATGGCGGAGCATCTGCATAGCTGAGATGACTGGCGGTGAGCACGGGATTTCATTCCCTGCTACAACTAGGCGGGGCTGACTCGGCTCCTCAAAAGTAACCCTCGATGCAGCACAATCAATTTGGGCATGGTGGGCAGCAAGCCAATCCATACCCAAAATCACATCAAAATTTGTCATCTCCATCGGGATGAGGTTAGCATATAGAGTTCTATCTCTAACTAACATAGGACTAGCTTTACTAACGGAATTCAAAAGCATAGAAGAGTCCCTAACTAATGGACTATGCACACACAACTCAACATCCAAGGGCACAACAGGCAAACCAAGCTCACCCACCCACTCAGCAGAAACAAAAGAGTGGGTGGCTCCAAAGTCAAACAAGCAGAAAACAGAACGAGAAGACAGCTGGAGAATACCTGTGACAACTCTGTCAGTAGATCGGTCCCTCTCTCCAGCCATCGCATACACTCTAGCCTGGCCCTGGGGCTTCTTCTGCTCAGCCCGGTCTCGATCTATGGAATCAGATACGGACCCTCCAGCCCTACCTCCAGAGCTACCTCTGCTCCTCTCTCCAGCCATCGCATACACTCTAGCAGGCTCCTGACTTCCTGTAGCAGTCCCGGCCTCGGTGAAACTTGCCACAGACCTGGCACTTCGGCACAGATGCTGAAGACGAAGAACCACCTCTATCTCTCGAGCTCTGATGATCCCCAGATCGGTCTCCAATAGACTGCTTCTTCTCAGAAGCAGACTGATCCCCCCTGTCGCTCTCGTCGGACCCCTACTTCCTCTTCTGGTCCTTCCCGCTAGACTGGTGGCCCCTCAAATCAGCCTTTACCAACAGGGCGACATCAGCAACGTCCCTGAAGGTCTTGTGACACAGAGGCGTCACAGCAGAGCGGATGTCGGGCCTCAGACCGCTCTTGAACTTCCTAGCCTTCCTATGCTCATCCGGCTCAGGTGCAAACTTGGACAAACTAATGAAATTCTTGACATACTCCTCCACGCTCATGTCCCAACCCTGGCGCAGCCGGTTATACTCCAGAATGCGCTGGTCCTTGTAAACATTGGGGTAGAACTGTTTGTTGAACTCCCCTATAAACTGGTCCCAAGCCTAGGGCTGTGGGAACTTCCCCATAACTGACCTCCACCACTCCTTGGCTTCGGCCTTGAACAGGAAGGTGGCGAAGTCCACCTTCTGCTCCTCCTCTGAGCCCATAACTCGTAGCAAGTGCTCGACCTTAGTCAACCAATGACTGGCCTCATGAGGATCTCCAGTCCCATCAAAGGAAGGGGGCTTCAGCTTCATAAATTCCTGGAGCGCCTTCACATTCTGGCCTCCAGCCTCAACCCCAGTAGGGCCTGGTCGGCCAGCTGGTCCTCCTCCAGCTGGTCCACCCCCTGCAGCCATCGTCTGCATGAGCTGCATCATGAACTGCTGAACAGCATCATCAACATTTCCTGGAGCTCTTCTTGGCGACATTCTGAAAGTCCAACAACAGGCAATTAGACTCAGACACTAGTACTGACGTTTCTGACTGACTGGCTAACTTAAAATCCCAGCAGATTAGAACCTAGAGCTCTAATACCACTAAATGTAACACCCCCAAACACTGGCCTAGGAGTTAGGGGTATTACACGCCGTATATTATTACCTAATAACGCAAGGCTCTAACGAACGCACACATTTAATCAAAACAAGGCCCGAAACGAAATACTTATATAATAAGTATTAACAAAGTGTCAAAGATTCCAAAACGTCAATACAACCCTCAACGTAATCAAAAGCGGAAGCTAACAACTGAGGCCCAAAGGCTACAAGTCAAAATACAAATGTCTCAAAAGAACTAAACATATCAAAAGCTAAACTCCTGAAGCTGAACAAAGTGATCCTCGCTGATCAATCTACAATGTTAGATAAAGTAGGGGAATGAGCAAACAACTATGCCCAGTAGATGACCAACTTCAACAACCAGCATGCTCAAAACATTTATAGAATGTTATCAAAACAGAAGTAGACAGAAGGAAACCATATTCCATGACAGAAATCAGAAACAGAAGTCCATACACAAAAGGACTAATCAGAGTTCAAAAGCAACAGTAGCAGAAACAGTAGGGGACCCTAGTTGATCACAGCATATAGAGAGAACGAGTAACCACTCGTGAACAGAACGAGGAAACCTCACTCGTAAATAGAACAGGTGGAACACCTATGAACAGAACGGGGAACATCAACCGTGAAACAGAAGGATATCCTACATAGCACGCTACGACACAGCTAAGCCAGCCATCCAAAGGTTCAGATACAGAGATAACTAGGTCCCAAAACAGAAGCTTAAAACAGTTAAGCATATGTGCACCAATGGCAACACAAAGCACATAGATAGCTTGGAAATCAGAAGGGGAATCCAACCCCGCAAACGGAAGTCAAAACGGAGCTCAAACGAGCAAGTTATGGTCAAAACAGCACCATGTCCGAACTTGTGTCTGGACATCAACGTTCGTACACAAGTCGAGACTTCAGAAATCAAAAACAGATGGGTGTCCGAACGTCAAAGCTCGGACAGATGTTCAGACGCTTTCGGAAGCCAAATACGCGTAATGTCTGAACATGTGTCCGAATGTCAAAGTTCGGACACAAGTCGAAGCAAAATCAGAGAATGCAGAAGGGTGTGTCCGAACTTATGTCCGGAATTACAAGTTCGGACACCATACGAGACTTGTAAGTCGGACTCGTCCTCGCACCCCGTCCGAACATCAAAGCTTGGACGGAAGTTCTGACACGTCAAAAACTTCAGAAATTCAAAGCGCAACAGGGCATGTCCAAACGTCAAAGCTCGGACAGACGTTCGGACATACCAAAATGTGCAGTTTCCAGAAATGAATTGCAGAACAAAACAGAAGTTTAAACACAACAAAACAGAAGCAGTTTGTAGAAAACAACCTTGAGTGTTTGTGCATCATTAAACAAAAATTTAAACAGACGAATTCGCAAACACAATGTAGAGACAGAACGCTCTCAATCCCAGAATAGAAACTCCCCAAGGCTGAACACACTGACTGAATCCATAAGCCACCTACCTCGATTAATCAGCAGACGAAACCCAATCTGAACAGCAGAGCCCGAATCAAAGCAGGATCCCCAAACGCGAACCAGTAACGCAATTCAAACCTCTGATCAAAAGCAATCAAAGAACAGACCGAAGAACAAACTGAAATCAGAACCTCCTCTCAAATCAGAGACTGTCTATGTCTATGCAACCGAACCCACAATCCATACCTGAATCTGACAGCGGGGATGCAGAGAATGTCGGCCGCAGAAGAAATTGGTAGAGATACAGGGACCAACGCTGAATCACAATTGAATTGTAGAGGGCAATCAGAACAGGGAGAACTCAGGAACCGAAGAATTAAAGATAGGAGAATCTAACACGCCTACCTTGAAGAGACCCGGAATTCGCAACGAAAGGGAAATCCACAGTAGAACTTGGATAGCAGAACCGACAACAATGGAGCCTTGACTGAACGAGAAGATTAACAGCGCTTGAGAGAGAAGAGAGAGAGAACAATGAAGAGAGGAGTGTACTGGTGAGTTGTAAGAACGTGATTAGAAAAGAGAGTAATTAAGAGGAAATAGAAATAAAATAGGTTAAGGGTATTATTCTCACCAGGAATAGAATAAGAAAGGGGAAATGACTCCTTCGGCCTCGTCTTTAATCCGAAGGACTCCCATGTCCTGAAGGATTAAACAATCCACACAATTAACTTGTGACGAAATAGAATGCAAAGAAAATTCTGACCTCAACCTTGAGTTATAACATATCTACCCCACTTATTGATCGTTTCATCCATGGCAAAAGAGTTTGGTTAGCCGCCGTAAACCACATGGTAGTTAGGAAGGTTTTAAATATAGTTTTTGAGTAAGAAGAGATAATTCTTTACCTCAGTTTTTGAAGGCTTTAACTGGTCTTTTGGCAGCTATACGCAGAGGGGTATACTCAGTAAGTTGTATGGGAAAGTATGGGAGAAAAGAAGGATGATATAGCCATGTTTTAGTTTGGTTTTTACCTTGTTTTTAGGCTCCCTTCATGGTGTGTTTCGGGTGCCGGTTCTGGCTCAACAAAGAGGTTGGGAATGGCTTCCATGCGTCAGTATAAAAGCAGGAAGGGAGTATCCCTAGAATGGTATTTTTCAGGCACAAACAAGGCAAGGGAAGAGGTGTTTATTATCATGGTTTCTTACCGCTGAAAATCAAGAGAAAACCTCTCTTCAGCTGGGGCCACTTCCGGTGGTGATTTGGACTTTCAAGAGTGGATTATAAGCCTTTAAACTCTGGAGGATGATGAGCATAATCAGTTGGTTCCATGCCCAGAAAAAGAACGAAAGCAAGCATGGAGGAGGTAGTTGTTTACCTTGGCTCTTAGTCACTCTTTACTTTTGTTTTCCTTCTCTGTATGCTACCGATGATGGGGAATTCAAACTGGTTTGTTGCTGTCTACTGCAACCAAGAAGAAGGAGATGAGGAGGGGTAAGAAAACGGAAACAGTGAGCTGGGAAGAAGAAGGACCGTGAATGAAACAGAGGGAAGAAGTGTCATCTTACCATGGTTTTTTTCTTACTGTTTGTTGCTGTAAGCCGTGGCTAGAGTGGGGTGTGCAGCGTGATGTTATTGCTTTAGGTGGAAGAAGAGGAGTAGTGGTGTTTAGTAACAAAATGGGGCAGGAATCTGTTGGTAAAATTGGAGTTGGAATCGTAGGAGGATGAGAGAAAGAAATGAGTTATAGCTTGCCGAGACAGGTTTATTTTGCTTTTTTGTTGTTGCCACTACTTGCAGTCACGAGTTAGAAGTGGGGCTAGACTGGTTTGTTTTGCTGCGGTTGCTGCAATAGAGGAGAGCATAATGGGATGGGGTAATAAGTAAAGGAAGAACACTTGAATAACAAGGGAGGAAGAGAAGCTGTGTTTCCGTTTTTTTTGTTTCAGTTACTTCACCTCTGTTTGATGTACCGTGAATGTGCAAGGGAATGAAGTGGTAGTTTGTTGTTCCTAGCTGCTACTACATGCAGTGGAGAAACTTTTCAACATCGGTGGCAATGGAAGAGGGAAAATATGATGAGAAAAAAAGAAGAAGATGGAGCCGTGAAGGACTGTTGTGTTGCTGCTCTGTTCATATAAAATAAATGTCGACTCCCTCGCTGAAGCAATTGTTTTTTCCAAAAAGCTTCGTACTTACCTGATTAATAGTTTTTTTATTAATATGTTATCTTTTAGATTTTCAGTCATTCTTATATAATATCTTACCGCCAACATCGTTGACTTTCCAGCAGCTTGCTCTTTGTGCTGTTGTTTAAGGTATGCATCTTGTATTGGATGCAAAAATTCCAACAGATTGAATTTACGAACCAAATGAATGGACGGCTCCGTAGCTCCATAAGATAACATATAATTCAATTCCATCATCAACCTTGGACAAAGTCTTAATAGAGAAGGAAAGATTAGAAATAACTATTTTTGTATCCTTTGAGAATGACAGCCCCAGACAAGCAGCGATTCTCAATCCCCGCAATATTCTTGCACAATCTTCTTTAAATCACAGCTCAGCTGGGATCAAGGATTTTAACCTGGAAGATGACAAATCCTTCACCCCATTGGTTGTGTTGCTGCTCTGTTGATGCAATCGAAAATGTAGTGGTGTTTCTCCTGTTGCTGAGTTACTACACAGACAAGGCAGATGTTTTTTTGTTGTTGTTTCCCTATTGCTATAGTCAGTGAAGTATGGAGGAAGATCATTAACGTGGAAAGAAGGAATGGAACCGGAAAAAAGAAGGGAGCAGAATGGGTGTTGTGTATTTGTCGGTGATGGAGAAGAAAGGAGTTGTCTACTACTTGCAGGAGATGTTTAATCTAGCAGCATAGGTATATGGGTGGTAAGTGTACTATTTGTACTTATATTAGTAATTTACTTATCTTTTGATGTGTTGTTTCCTTTTGTGCAGGTGGGTGGCCGATTGCACATTGGAGGAAAGTTTTAAAATTTTCCCCTTCCAATATTATAGCATGTTTGTACATGTGTACATATATGTATGTGACAATGTGAATTTGCCACCTAGTGACTTGTCACATTTTTGTTTTACAAATGTATGCATGAGTACATCTTTGTGTCTATGATTTATTTAGGGTATATAAAATTTTTATATACTTTATTAGGGTACACTAGTATTATTTAATATATGTACTAATATGTACATGTAATATTAATATTTTTTTGAAGTTTAATCTTATGCCCATTGTAACTATATATATTTAATACCATAATGTTTATGGTAATTATTGCTCACGGTTTAATTTAGTCTACACTAATTTTAAGTAGTAATTATTCGGGGTATTTCAGTCTACCCCCCTTAAAATGACTTCGTCCTGTCATCTCAATCGAATGTGTATCTAACTACTTCACGAATCTCAAGGTTCCAATCCATCCAATCCTATAGATTCTAAAGTTCCAACACTTTCTGGATGTGTAATCCATTCCATTCAACCACTGGTTTTCTCAATCCAAACCAATACATATAAGTACAAATCACAAGTCCTGAAGGACATCAGAACATAATAGTTCAAGTGCTCTTGGCACGTATATATCACCAAATCTATCCCAAGTGCTTAAAGCACATACACAAAATTAACATACATCACTAGTGCTTAAGGCACATGTACACAACAACCAACATCCACACCATAAACAGCCAACATACACACCATAAACAAAATGGCTAATATGCCAAGGGCTCTATCAATTCTACCATCTAAACCACTTCCCTGAAGTGTCTATTAATTCATTCCATTCTTTACCAAACATAATAATATATAAATCACAAACGTCAACAAGGACATATCCATCCAATGTATAACATACACGAAACATCACCACACATGCAAAAATACCAAGTATGTCTTGCATATGTACAACAAAACCACACAACCAACAACCAAAACCTAGTGCACACAAGTGCATGCCAAGAGGCTCCACCCCCCTTAAAAAGGGTTACGCCCCGTACCCCGCAAGTATGCAACAACCGCTCAACAAAGAACGCTAGACACTTGGATCTCAAAGAGTTCTCCGACCCTTTAGTGGCGTCTTCCGCCTTTGGAGTGGATTTTCGTCGTATGAGAGAGACGGGTATGATTCTAGCCCCTCGGCCTCTAAAATTTATGATAAGTGAGGCACATACTTCTTTGTGCTCTTTCCCGAAGTCATTCTAATGGGCCCACTCACTTCGTAATGAGGTGCAGACCCATGAACATAGGGCTTAGTTTGCCCCTTTTCATTGTTGTCGACATATTGTAGACTGTTTATTAGCAGCAAATTACTACTGGCCTTGTTACAATATGACAGTATTATCCATGGTCTTTTCTTAATTTGGAAACAGAGGTATCATAATCGGTGCGGTAACATCGATTGTATGCATGCATGATTTGATCTTAGTCGTATATTCTATGGTTCGGTTATTAGTGTAACTGCGCGTATCTTTTCTCACTGATCTTCGGTTTGAGGTGCAATATGACATTGACTATTGTTATTCCCTAGTGCTCTTTGCACTTGTCTCTGTAATACTGAGACATACTAGCCTTTATGTCCATGGAGATAATGCTTGTCATCCGTGTCTCCAGGTGGTTTTGTTCTAGAGTAATGCATTCGTTGTACTTCTTTGCTACTTACTTCTGGTTGATGTATGTTATATCTTCTTGTGTGTTGGGCCAGCAACAACGTTCGTATGGTTCATCCTGTTTCCTGTCGGAGGAATCCATTTGTTATGCTTGTATTAGAGTTCTCCCTCTTCAGCCTTCATTTCTCTTCCTCTATGCAAAGTTTACCCGACTATTTCTCTAGCCCCGTTGGTTAAGCTCAGGCTCTTCTTGTCTATATTTGAGTTAGTTGGCTGCACTGGTCTGGATTTGCGTTACTGACCATGGCACGGAGTTGACTACTTCTCGTGTCCCTTACACTACTTGTCTACATACATGGGGTACCCTACTGATACATTACTACTTACCTGACTAACTCATAAATGAGTCTGTCAGGCCCACATGCTCCTATCGGAGTGCGGTCGTCCCACGTGTCATCTTGTACACTCGTAGTGTCCGTCACACGGTTAGTGAAGTATTCTATTGTCAATGTAACACCCCACTCGGTAATCACGTCATAATCACTCACGTTGCATAATTAAACACGTCTCCCAGCGGTAGTCAAAACATTAACAATCCTCACTTGGGTGTCACACGCCATTACTCGTCCATACGAGTAAAGAAGCAGAAATAGAATAATTATGAAACAACGCTGACAATACATACACATCCGCCGTGATAACGAGATACTTGCCTATACATAATTCTAAAACCATAAGTAACCTCATTGACAAGTGAGCATCTAAATATTCCCGATTGTATACAACGCTATTAACAAAGTATTTAATATCCATCCTAATACAATATAAAATCTCATGCGGTAAAATGAAACCCTAACTACCCGGGTCCTGCACTTCAGCTTCATTGGTAATCACCACCTGCATAAATGTCGTAAAGGCTCAGCGATAAACGCTGAGTATACCAAGTTTGGACCCTATTGGTCACTTAATAGTCAAGGTCGCCATTATTAGATTCTTTACATGCTTTTACCGGTTTACAGGTATATCAAAGCAGTAAACACATGTTTGGCGGTAAATGAAGCAATTAAGACAGGCACTACAATTCACACACAACAACACATACATAAATATTTAATTACAACAAGCGGTAAACATATAGCCGTTAAATAACGGTCTTGCATTCAAACTTCACATACGACCCCCGGGCCCTCATATAACTTTACACATTTTTGTTGGCACTGTTGGGAGTCTGGTTGGGACGTCCCAAAATAACTCACATGGACGGTGGTCCCACGCACACACGAGGTGCTCATTGCCCAGAGGATCCGAAGATTCCGGGTCTTATCACTTTGCCTTTTTAAATGCGTTCATAAATGGCCAAGGGCCTGGTGCCAACAGTAGCACACTCCGCCTGACGATCTATATAGGCTCGATCAGGATTTAACAAGAGTAAACCTGATCCAGGTGTTAACTCTAGAGATCTCTATGCGCAACCAGTAGCCAGTGACTAACTCGGTTTAGCTAAATCATCACACTCATTCACACTCCAACGTTTGACTTAGTTAGTCAGTTACCCAATAGCAGTTTTAGGTATGGAGAAAATCACATTTTACTTGGCTGACCTATGGGTCTTATGCATGCCTAGAAGTAATCTAGGTCGTATTCATGTTCGAGTCAAACCTCTAGACATCGACGATGTCGTATCTCGTTCCTTAGTATTTTACTTAGGTTATAAATTATATAACTTATAATACTTAGAGTTTTATGTCAAATAATGGCAGTCACAAACACATTACTCGTATATGTAGATTTTATATAAGTCGATCTATAGTCGGCGTAGTATTAGTCCCGAAGGACGTTCGCGCATAATTAAATAATGCGGGAAAATAAATGGTTAAACATCTCATACATACATTCACCCATATATCACACACGCTATACAACAAACATATCTGAGACAGAGGAAGCCCTCGGGACATCTCAGATCAAACCCCTTTACATACCAATCACCATATACCTAGGATGCGCAGTAGACCACTAATCTCATCAAGTGTCTCCGTCGGTGATATGATCCAGATATCAAACATACTATAAGTCAATCCGCATGACTTATTTAAACTCGGTAAGTCCGAATAGCACAAGTAATCCAGACCTTTCGTCCCCGGATTTCAACAATTATTTGTTAAAGTATCGTTATACGAAACTCGTTATTAGTAGTAGCTACTAACGTCCGGGTTTATTTAAATACGTTGGTTATATAAAACGACTTACATGTAGTGTTTCTGAGTATTAGGATTTATTCTATTATATCCCACAACATTTACGAGCAGATAAATATACATCCACGTTTATACTTAGGTGTTAAATTTACCCAATTCAGTCAGGTATACGAGTATACAATTACATTATATAGTTGCATTATACATGCGACGTTGGTTCGCATCATATGCTATACACATTGTAACAGCCCTACTCTAAAATCCGGATAATCTAACGCGCCTAACAAAAATAAATGTTCGAGTTGCAGTGGAAATAAAAACCGATAATAAACTTAAACGGGTGTTACTCGCCCTTACTCACCCATGTGAGCAATGAAGCGTTACTAACAATTCAACCTTACAAATCCACAGTGATGACAGGGACAATTACAAACCAAGGTATACAATAATCCAAAAGAGATAAGTAGTGTAACTGAACCAAATTCATAAAGTTTGGGTGCAGTTTATCAAAGTCTAACTATCCCAAAGGCTCAGCACGACGACTGGTATGCTTCTCATATGATCCTCTTGTACCTTTGAACTACTCAGATTAATTAGCCCAATTGTTAACATGCAGTTCCGGTTTCATGCTATCCCGTTTTTCAACATATCAACTGTAAAAAGCAATAATAAAGCAAGCAACAATTCATCCCAATCACATAGTTCATACCATTCCACAACCAGCATATAACATTCAACGCATAGGAGAATGAAGTAACGTAACAAGAATTAGTCATATGGTTTCTCGTGTTATGGCATCTTGGGCCGTTGTTCGTTCCTCACAGGTAGTCAAGTTGTGAGCCTCGATTTTAAACCTATCCTATGTTGATTAAATTGATTAGGATCTAACCGGGTTTTAGATCCACTTATAACCAAAGGTTAATAACTAGATTTTGAAAAGTCCGGGGCCACGGACAGGACGTCACCCGGACATGTTTTCGAAAACCCTAACATTTGAAAATAAAAATATCCCGCCACCGTCTGGGGCTGTCCGGGCTTACGGACTGGGCGTCTGGGACCCCGGACATAGCGTCCGTGGGTGCGGACCGCCCTCGGACGGCGGCGTTTGGGTGGTTCTCGGTGGTGTTTTTGGCTCAAAATTTATGGGTAGGTAGCTTGAAAGATTATAAACACGTTAGTGATCAAAAGTTTACATATTGATTTTGAATTAAACACGAAACTTAGCAAACAAGTTATTGGGCAGAAGCGAAAGCAAACGTTAATTCAGGAGTGGTAAAAAGTCAATTCGACTCCAAAATTTAACACAGAATAGTTAAAGTCAAACAAAGTCAGAAAAATTTGATTTCAACCAGTTTTACATTCGGGATTAATGAGACTCTTCACATCGGGGATCTTTTGGTGCTTCGTTGATGCCGGTTCTGGATTGACTTCGAATTGGGCTTCTGACTCCTTCTTCTTTATGCTGTTAAGGACGTGTTTCTTCTGTTTTTGTGTGTTTTTGGTGCTTGGAAGTTCAATGGGAGAAGAAAGGATGAGTTTTTGGTGATTTCGGGGTGATTTCTGCAGCGTTTCGGTATTGATTTGAGGCTTGGAAGTGTAAAAAATGGGGAAGAATTGGTGGCTGTGTTTTCTGACTTTGGAAGTGTTCTCCTCGCCTAGGTCATTTTGGAAGGTCCTTTATAGAGAGAGCACAGGCCATGTTGATAGAACAAAATTTTTATCTAAAATCCTGATTTTGTGCTCTAAGAGAATATGATTTTGTAAAACATGTTACAGGACGATAAAAATTATGAGATTGTAACCAAAGATAAAAGTCGAATTTTCGGAATTTTGAGAGTTGGAATCACATTATTTCGTTAAATAACCGATAAGATAAAAATCGTACAATCTGGAATCTCCCATAATTCATAACTTATTATTGGAAAGTCTAAACAACGAAATTCCAATGGCATTAGTCTCTAACAATCACCCTCTATCTTGTGTTAAAATTTCATGACATTCTTATTTGTTTTCGGTATTTTCCAAAGGAGAGAGAAAATTGCAAAAATGATTGAATTTCTCTTTTAAATTTTGGGCTAAGGCTCCAAATAAAATAATTTCAGGTTTATGACTGTATGTAGTCATGCTAACCATATGACAATTTTATTTTAATTTTAGAAACCTTTTTATTTCTATTTTGAGGCTATTTCATGTGTTAATTATTAAAGAAATTAGCTTATAATATGAATTAGATGCTAAATTTCTAGAATAAATATTATCAGAAAACCACAAGATGCCTTTCATAATGAATATCATTTTGGAAGTGTTTGGAGATAATAAACAAGTCATATGAAAATAGAAATTCCCGAGAATGTCCTTGGAAAATCCCGTATTGGCAGCATTTTGACCATTTTGCCCTTCGTAACACGTATGCCTTAGAGACTATTCTGAGGGGGTTAAAATTTTGGGTATAACAGATTGCCCCCCGTCAACTAGACTTTGTAATGGGAATCAAAAGGTTAATTGATGCTTGAGTGATACCCCAAAATTTAGGATCTTGAAAGACCCTACATGCAATTGAAATCCGACAAGTTGTGTCGAGCTGTTCTAAGACGCTGACTACCTATGAGTAAACTGGAAGGATGTCAAGTGATTCTAAGGCGTTGACTACCTATGATGAATGAGATGATGTCAAGCTATTCTAAGGCGTTGACTACCTATGATGAATGAAATGTTGTCAAGCTATTCTAAGGCGTTGACTACTTATGACGAATGAAACGTTGTCAAGCTATTTTAAGGTGCTGACTACCTATGATGAATGAAATGTTGTCAAGGTATTCTAAGGTGCTGACTACCTATAAGTAAAGTGAAATGAAGTAATGTCAAGCGATTCTAAGGCGTTGACAACCTAAAAAGTAAAATGAAATAATGTCAAGCGATTCTAAGGCGTTGACAACATAGAATGTGAAAACTGTTTGGTATGCAAATGCAAGAATGTTGGAATGCTAATGGTACTGATAGTGTCAATGATGCCGATGATGTTGATGATGCTGATGATGCTGATGATGTTGATGATGTTGATGATGCTGATGATGCTGATGATGTGTGATGCTGATGATGCCGGATGCTTCTGGGGACCGAAACCCATCAATGCTCCTGGCTGGACCCAATGTGGACTCTATTGCCAGCGCCCCCCAAGCCGGTGTGCAGGGATAACTCCTTGTAAAAACCCTGGGGACTTATTGCCTTTGCTCCACCATTCGTGATCCCAAAGTAAGTTGACAACAGAGGAGGATTTATTGCCATCACCTTGCCAACTTTTCTGTCGCCAGGTCTTGTGACGCGCCTGGATAATGCAACTAGGTCTTATGACGAGCCTATATGAATGAGATGAATGCAATGTGTTTGATGAGAGTGGGTAAGCTAAAGGGTCTTACTACGCGCCTAAAGGAATGCAACTAGATCTTATGACGAGCTTAAAGGAATGCAACTAGGTCTTATGACGAGCCTAAAGGATGGTTCTAGGTCTTATGATGAGCCTAAAGGTGGATCTAGGTCTTATGACGAGCCTAAAGGTGGGATCTAGGTCTTAAGACGAGCCCAAAGGTTGGATCTAGGTCTTATGAAGAGCCTAAACATTGGATCTAGGTCTTATAACGAGCCTAAAGGTAGGATATAGGTCTTATAACGAGCCTAAAGGTAGGATCTAGGTCTTATGACGAGCCTAAACGATGGTTCTAGGTCATATGATGAGCCTAAGGATGGGATCTAAGTGAAAGTGAGTCAAGTGTATGATGGGTCCAAAAGAATGTAGAAGGATTAGGGCTCAAGACGGGCATGTGGATGTTTGAGTGTGGACGGTAGGGCTTTGAACGCGCCGGGTGGAAATTGATGTGGAGGTAGGGCTTAGGACAGGCCTGGTGATATGAGGAGGGTTTGAGCTCTTGGGTTTCGGGTTTTGGGCCTCAACGGTTGTCGTTGTTGCATTGTTGCGGACCAACAATGGCCCCAGTATTTTCTTAAGGCAACCTGAGGTTTTTTAGGATTTTTGATTAATTACCGCAAACAACAAAAAAAAAAAGACATCTCACTCTCACAAGGTCAAGGTTTATCTATGATTGGTGCTTTCACCTATCCTACACTCAAAGTGTTTGATGCTTGCACTCGTGCGCTCCTTCTAGTCAAAACATCTCAACCGTTGAATTGACATTTGTTAAGATTTACGCATTCACACACACCAATTACTTTCACGTGATTAGATACCACCACACTAAGTCGGAAGTCTTTGAGCTTATAACGTGGCTATGGGGTGTAATGAAAGACAATGGGATGATGGAGGAATGTTTAGGATATGTGGAGCTATAAGGGTGACCAAAGCTACAACTTGCACCTTCTCTTGGACTTTTCATCTTCGTCTTGAAGTCGTTTGGCTACTTCATGATGAATTCGCTTGTGGGCTCGAAACTTGGGACTTTTGGGTTGTTCCTTGCACCTTCTCTCTATCTTCCAATTTTGGATTTCTTCGAGGGTTTTCAGGTTTGCCCTTCTTTGAATCTCTTTTTCTTCGGGGTTCTTGTGTTTCCCGGTTTTGAACTTTGAGAGCTATTTTTGATGTGAGCTCATTTGGATCCTGTGTCACTTTGGGACCATTTGAGGATCGTTTCGTCATGCTGGTAGCAGTTTTGCTTCTTTAGACTTGTGAAGTTGCTGTTCAAAAGTCGGGCTCCTTGCTTCCTTTGGTCACTCGGTCGATTATTCATCATTGGCTGGCTTATTTTGTGGAGTTTGTAGTGTTGTAAAAGAGGTCATATATGAAAAGCTCAGCGGGGGTGCCTAGGGTGTAATGTCAAGGTTCACAAGCTTTTGGCTGTGTGGTGCTGTACCTAGGTGCTTCGTCATCCTTAATAGTTTGTATCCTTTCTTTGTTACATTTCATAGGTTTAAACGGAAAAATTTACAAATTATCTCCTTCGGTTAGAGTCATGCCGTTTACCTTACCTTTGAATGTAATCTCTCTAGAGCCATGTAAAAATGACATGCTCTTTCATTCATGGTTTTACCGCTCAAGGAACCCTCGCGAAATGTTCACTCAGAGACTTGTTCGCGCGCTTTAAACCAATGAAATAAACGTTATCGACCCTAAACTCAGATTGCCTCCAGTATTGATTTGGGGTCTCTTGACAAGCCTTTTGAATACCCAGGTTATTTGTTGGAGGTGGTTGTATGTGTGGTGGTACATGGCGATGAAGTCTTGCTGTTTTGGTGGAGTGATGTAGTGTTGAAAGTAAAACATGGCAGTGGGATGCTTTCAGTTTACGGTGAAATTTTCCATTGAGAGGTGATGAGTAGTGGAAGCCAACAAGGTGGTGAGATATTCCTTGCGCAAGAACGAGTTTCATGTGGAGAGGGGAGTGTGGTGAGACAGTTGGGATGTATGTGATGAAGGAAGTGGATGTGGGTGAAATGACGTGATGACTTATTTATTTTTTGGTGTTCTGGTGCACAAAAACTAATGAAAATGGAACTATGCTCTAATTCATGAATGGAAAGACAACATCAAAAGTCGTAATCTAAAATGAAAAGGAAGCTAACTACCATAAAAGTTAGAAGAATGATTGAGAAAAGAAAACTACTAAATCGAGAAAACTTCTGAAATAGTGATGTTGAACAGTCTGATGCCAACGTGTTGAAGACTTGAGCTGTTGACCATCGTGGCGCTGTTGACCATGATTATCTTCCTTCTAAACTTCGAGTAGGCCCTGTAAAATGTCTGAACTTGGAATGCCTATGGGATATGTAGGAAGTAACTGGGCCTGAGTCTTCGCCAAACTAAGAGTGAAGTGCATAGATTAGAGTGATTCCTAGACTAGAACGGACATGTAGGCCCGAATCCAGAAATTGAGCAAACAAGCTGAAAGAAATCATATGGAGCGTGAATGGGCCACTGGGCTGAGGAATAAGCCTTGAAGTCAAGATTCGTTTGATATCTTGTTGGGCCTTGAAGCCGGAAACTGGAATGAATGAGTTATGCGAACTATCTTGGATTCAAATGTTTTATGGGCCGAAACTCTGGATTGAGAACGAAGCTCATGGGCCAAAACTATGAATTGGTCTATGGGCTCAAATGGAATGAGTTATGAGTGTGGTACTTGGGCCAGAATGATTGTTCTATATGTGAATTGGAATTTGGGCCGAGTGATTTTGGTTGGGCCTAAAAGATGACACCTAGATCTAGGGTTTTGGGTTAGGGTCATGATAAGAAGTCTACCTAGACTAGAATGAGCCCTTGGGCCGGAATGTGTTTGGGCCTGAAGTAAAGCACATGAGCTGGAATGGTCCCTAAATCACAAATGGGCTTAACTTTCTTCGGGCCAGAGAAGATGGTTGCTAAGACGAAAAAGATTTTACTTTCAGGACTTGTGAGTTATTTCAAGTTCAGGTGGATTTCTTTTTTTATGGGCCTAGAACTAATTGGATAATTAAAATTGGGCCAGAAGAGAAATCACCTAAGTCTAGGCTTTTGGGCCTGTAACACCCCAACCGTTAAGCTCGTCATTACCTCTTAAATTGTCACCAATTACTCTTACTCACGCAGCGGAACTCTAATTACAACGAGGGGTGAAACAACGCCCATAGCCACCCATATGGCTAACCAGGCCTTCCTTACATACTGTAACGGTTGATGAACTGGAATAACCGAGTACAAACACAAATTCAATACTCAAATCATTTCTTTACTATACCGAGTCACAATGAATGGATGCCGACAACATATTCGCACACCTCCTTCAATACATAAGTAATTAAAACTACTACCCATGCAACCCACCGACCCCGTACTCCTCGAACGGTAACATCTTCGGTGACCTGTAAATAAAACATCGCCCCTAGGGGCTCAGCTTAACGCTGCATATGAAATTCGCATACCCCGAGCGCTAACCGGGGTACGCCGACCACTTAGTCGGATATACATGGAGTTCATTAGTCAAACAACATGCATCATAGCAATACAATAAGTACATGTAATTGCTCAAGGATTTACATCCAATCATGGAACACAATTCCTAACTAACATAACAAGGTTGTTAGTTGTATCTGGTTACTCTTAGGCCTTGAGGGTTATTCCTCACTATGCCTTGTTTACTTATTCAATACCTCACCCGCTCTCTCGGGTTACTTATTCATATTCACACCCATACTCTTGGGTTAGTTATACTCATTATCTCCCCACACCTTGGGTTATTTATACTCATTATCTCACCCACACTCTTGGGTTATTTATACTCAAGCTCTTGTAGATTCTCGAGACACCCAGGTCTCCTAGTCACGCTTGTTCACGCTGTACTCTTAGACATACTTAGGCAAAACTCATGGCTCTCTAGCATAGTCTTACTTCCCCGGTTTCGACCCTACCTGGGCTAGCATGGGGAAGGTTCACTAGCTCACAAACTCTCTCTTAGTTCCTATCTCTTTTACTTAGGTCCCGACTACTCTCGGACCTACTCTCGTTCCCATCATCATCTCTCACGCGACGTCCTCCTCGGAGTTATAATAATATCATGTTATTAGTCTAGAAGCATCACTCTCGATGTTTCTAATGACTTGGGAACATTACTTTAGTTCGGTTAACTTAGGTTTTAAGAGTTACCCATACATTTACTTTACTCATACTTTCGGTTACTTGCATATACAGGTAAAATCTCATCTAGGGGTCGACCATGTCTCAGGGAGTTACTAATCCCCCAGGTCTCTTTACCTTTTTCACTGGTTCACATCTTCGAACTTTCTTAAACCCTCTTGAAGGAGGTTCACTTATCTTTCCCTCTCATTTATTTCTGTGGGTTGTTTCAATGTGGTTTTCTAACCCTTATCGGGTATTTACTCAACCCGTACTCTCTCCACATTCTAGGGAGTTCATATGTTTGCGTTATCGTCATACTTTAACGGATAGTTGGTGTGTTTGCACATTTTCGTTACCAATAAGCATACGACCCGATCTAACGGGTCTCTAGCCAAACGTTACTCACTATGTGTCGGTCTTTAACACTATGTTAGACCACACCGGATACAAGTATGTTAGCTCATTCAACATACAACAAGGCATACATAATCAAACAAGGGATTATTTTCATTCTTTAATCTTGATTAAGCCGGCACACAAACACACAAATCAACGTAACTCGGTTAGCACGCGGAGTATGAAAAATCATACCTTTCAGGGGGTTTTTACTTTTACGCAGCGATTCATATCACATGCTCGGGTCACGCACGATCTCTGATAATGTTTCAAACATGATTGTTAATACTAGACTCATACGGTACACAATAAAATGTATTCCAGCCTACCACCCCGTTATCCCTGTATCCCGGTTTACTCTTGTTAATTTGAGTTCTCACTTCTCAATCACTTCTAACACTTTCTTAACTTCTTAGGGCCTTACATTCAGGCCTTAAACATCTTATAACATCAAACTTCAAACCCCCATCATTTAACCCTTTAAAAACACTCTCTGTAGGTTTCTGGGGGTGGTCCGGGACTTGGTCCATACCCTAAGTCCCGGACAATCACAAAGCTAACTCTCGGCCCAAAAATAATGCATGGTCGCCGGACCTTGTACCTAGGCCAAGTCCCGGACCAATGTGGTGTTGTACGCTCGGCCTAAAAATCGTATGTGGTCCGGGACTTGGCAGGTGTTAGGTCCCGGACCAAACAAGCAGAGCACTCTCGGGGTAATTTTAGGGTGGTCCGGGACTTTGGTCCTGGACCTAAGTCCGGACCCTGCTACAGATTTACAGAATTGACTTTCCTAACTCTGTTACAGGTATCTCTTAGCCCCATTGAGTAACCTATCTACACCAACTAAAATCCACATGTTTTAGCATCTAATTACCCTTCTTAATTACCTTAAACATGCAACAAATACACTCACCAATCTAACTAATTTTACTTAGATTCTTCACACAAAAATAGTTTTCTCACTTTGATTTCTCTCCAGATTGTAACAGATTTTGGTTTCTTCTTTAGGCCATTCAAACCTCTTCCTACTGATGCCATAACCAACATACAAATGACATTATTCTGCTCCTTGCACATCTTCTTCTTAGTTAGGTTCTCAAAAAAACCCACTCATCTTAAAACCTCTTAACAACCTAGTTTCTTCCTATAATAAAAACACTCAAGTCCATAATCTCCTAAACGATTTTGACAGCACTTGGCTACTTCTTTAGCATATTCACCACACTAAAACAGCTCATATACACTCCTTCATCCCTGTTTAATGAAGCACCAATAACCACAATACACCAAATTCCACTTGTTCACACATATGTACTAGTTTAGACTCAAGCTTAATTCCCACACTTAGGCAACATTAAAACAGCTTCATTCATCATTAAATTGTAGTATCTCCACTACACTAATACAAGATCATCCACATCACTTACAAAAATCTGTTTTGCAAGAAGATAAACCAACTCAAGGTGAGTTTTTACCTTGTTTGTTTTCTGTTTTTCTTTCTCTTCTTCCTCTTCCTTTTCTCCATCTTTCTCTTTTTGTTTTCCACGCCACACAAGGGCTATGGATTGCCAACTACAACCACCGCCCATCACCAATACAACCATAAGACAATTCAATTTTCCCTCCACACAACCTAATATTTTAAGGAGCTAATTTTCAAGGTTTAGTTTAGGTTTTACCTTAGAGAACCCAAATGAGTAGCTTGGCATTCATTTGGAGGAGTTTCCAAACCCCCCTCAAAAACATACGGTTCCGACTGAAATGAGGGAAATTCCAACGTGAGAGGAAAAGTCTCACAAATGGTAGAATAAGCTTGAAATGGTATAAATACTTACTTATATATACCTTAAGGCACTAAGGAAGAGAAGAAGGGTTGAAATCTACTCTTCAAGCTTCAAAAGCTCCCACGTCAATGGAGATGAAAATGGAGGAATCGAAACTTTGATGGGTGGAGATCGAAGCTCTCACCGAGACGAGTTCAACGGTACCAATTTAGTGTGATTCGGTGGAGAAATGAACAAGATGGAGATGAGACAAGGAGGGGTTGTGAGCTGCTGGTGTCGCGACTTACAGAGGAAGAAGAAGGAGTTTGCAAGTCTCTGGAGCAAATCGTGACATGAGAAGGAGAATGTGAGAGGTATGTGTTTTTATTTTACTTTTTACTTTATACTATTTACTTTACTTATTTATTTATTTGTCTTGTTATTACTTAATAGCTAGCAAGCTATTAATGGGTGTACACTCATTAATTAAAACCGGCCCTTATTAATTAATAGCCCGGGTCGTTTTTTTCGTCTTTTCGAATAAAACGCGTTTCGTCTCCCGGTTTTGTCACTATTCACTTACCGGGTCCGTTTTCCGGAATTTTCTCGTTTAATTAATTTTAATGGTTATTAAGCTTCCATTAATACTTAATTATAGTTATTTAATCAACTATAATTTTTACGGGTCCGTTTGACCACTTAAAGTCACGTTTTCGGGTTTTTCTCGAAAAACATGCTTAAAACTCCGTTAGCATTTTTAATCCATTATTTGGATCCGTTTTCTTCGGGAATTATTCCCACATAATAATTAGGCGTAATTAAGCCTTAGTAATCCATCTCGGACCCTAACGAGATCATATTTTTCCTTTATTCATTTAATACGCGTTTTAGCGTTTTTCGCTTTTAACGCATTTTCTCTTTTATTTTGGTTTTATTTTTTTTACCAATACTCTTTAGGCACCATAAGGCCTTTAATAATCATATTAGAGTAATTTAATCGCCATTTTTAGATCCGGGGTATTAAAATCTACCCCCCTTAGGAACTTTGTCCTCAAAGTTGGTGAATCTAGATGGTTACTCTCATTGGCGTACTATGCCAAGGTTATAATACATGTATAACCTTACAGACTCCACAAGTCATTCTCCTTTCACACTACACATACCACACATATATCATAGCATGTATAGCAATCAAAAATACTTTTGTTCTCTCTCCATGGAATCGGTCCGAAGACAAGAAGGCACTACAGTCCTCGCATCCATGTTGAGTAATATACTACTGATCCCTCAGGTACCGGTCACGTTGAACACTTACTCTTTCTGGTTCACGGCCGTTTCATGACAAATGGGCACTTACTCTCTCTGGCCCACGGTCCCTTCGGTTCTGATCAAAAACATTACACATATACATATCCTCAGGCACTCTGGTTGACTCACTCAACACAGGAACATCTCAGGGTACTCTCCCCGTCCCGCTGCCTTTGGAAAAATCACACACTGACACCGCCCCAACCGGTCACTTAGGACCGCCGCACGTACGGTGCAATGGTTTCAAAACCTGTACACTCCCACCGTTCTACCGGTCACCAAGACTTAAGGCCACAGCCATCGGCGGGTGATAGCGGTTTCAAAACCAGTTTCGTTTCCATCTTCATACTTGAAGAAAATTCTTTTTCAAAATCTGTTTGAAAATTCTTTTTAAAACATCACACAACTCCAAATCAAACTTATGGTAGCTGTATCTTTTCTTAGCGTGATTACTTGTGACCACTATAGGGAGCTTCAAGAATCATCTAACCCTGATGTGATCAGCATCAGTGTTGAATTATCCTTCCACCCCAATTTGTGTTCGGTTTCCCTTGATCGCTAGCAGATCAAGTTCCACCTCCCACGTCAGTTTCAAACAATCAGATAGTCAAACATTTTTGTTTTCTATCTTTTACTCTTTCTAGTCATATTCACGAAACAATTCGTTTCAATTAATCTCTAGTTCCTAGTACTTAGGTCATTTGTCATTCTCATTGCTTCACTACTTTACCTAGGTATTCCATACTTATGACTTCTTTTACTCAAATTGTTGCTCAATTTAAAAAACTAACATACAACTCCAAAGGATGGAACTCACTCCATCTATCATTCTCAAATAAAATCACCTAGGGAACTCACTCCCTCTTAGGTTACACATCGGATTCATGCCGATTCATACTCATCATAACTCATGTCTAATCTCACTAGACATATACTATAGGGATTCTCATTCCCTAGGAGTCTCTCTACTCCTCTTTTCATAAATATTACATACTCGTTACTTGCATCACTCATGCACCATAATCATTATTACACAATGAATGGGTACATATGTTTATGTAACATAAGTTCCAATCATCAAAACAATTTCTTTTTGCGCTATGCACATAGTAGTTTACGCACTAAACGTAAAACATACTCTAAGCGGTTTCTCGCCCTACCCCCCCTTAAAAGGGGTTACGCCCGCGTAACCAACCATATGTTATCACTGAACATTGGTTTACTAATTCAAATATTATGAAGTGTTTTAACTTCAATGTGGTTAATTAACTCATAACCGGGTTCGGTTCTAGCCTATAAGGCTTCAATCAGGTTTGCCAGGTATACTTAACCTTGAATTACGGCCCGCTAGTTTCAGCTACGTGACCCGATAACTAGAGCTTAACTCGCTCTTAGGTATTCTCAGTATTTCAATCGTCGCTTGGTATCTCTTACCGTATGCGAATTCGATGAGTTATAGATTTTCTCTCCAGTTCTCCGGAAATCTATATTTTTTTCGTATAACTCTGTATACTTTTGTGGTTATTCACTACCTTTTTCCGACTTATTGTCGGTTGAGGTCAAGCTACTACTCAGTATGTAGTGCTTCCTCGCTTAATAGTTGCTTCTGAATTACATTTGTTTACTTGTTTCTGTACAAGAATTCCTCATTCATACTACTCTGCCTTTTCCACACATCGATCCTGGGCCCTATGGGTTACTGCCCACGTTCTTTGGGCATCTTTAGCCAATGGCCGCACGGTTATCTCTCTAGATTCTCACTCAACAGGCTTCGTTGACATTTCTCAATTCCTGGCTCTCCCACTCGATTATTACCGCACAAGTGCAATACCAAAACACTCAGTCATACAGAGTGCAGAAGCGTAAACACTTGACAGTAAATCTCTCATGGGATAGGACTAATTATGTCTCCTTACCACATTTTCTCATCAGCTCCGTAACATTATCTGTTACTATGTTTCATGCTCTATTCATTACAACATTCGCTTATATGGCATCCGCTACTACTTTAGCTTCCGCTCATGTACTCCTGCCATTTATACTATGGCTTGCCAATCATTTGGCTCAATAAAATATATTACTCCAAACTCTTTACGCTTACTGCGCATCGTTTACTCTGCAATTCATACTGCACACATACAGTGTTTACTACTAATCCGATTACTCTCTCGGTTTCCTTCCATTGCTATCAAGCCTTTCTACAGACTATTTGATTTCAAACACTCCTTGGCAATATACACATGCTCAGGTTTTATTACACCGCTTTAATGGTTTCACATTACATACATAGGCGGTAGCCTTTCTCTGGAGGATTCACGCAATTACCGCTCCGTAGGCTCCACAATAACAAGTGGTGTCCTCACTCTAAGGTAGTGGTTCGTGCTTCACAGTAACTCTTATGCCTTAATGCATATGTTTGCAACGTTTGAATCTACGAGTTGTAGTTGGTTCTATCGGCTTACAAGCCACCTTGCCTCGAGTCATGCTCCATGCGGGCTGTTTATATAGGTTTCTGCTTCTCCGTATACCATTAAATGGTTTGGAGGTGTTACTGGGTTTTTTTGATATGGTTGTCTCATCACACTTCCAGACATGGAAGGCCCTTTTGTATTTAAATATTAATTCATGCCCTCTGGCAATTTGGGGTATCCCGTTACAAGGATCCCTTCGGGTTCTACCCGAGTGTTTGCTTAACCACTTGTATTCTCAACACGATGTTTCGTTCAACTACTGTTGACTCCGGCACCCTTCCCGGATTGCTCCTGGGTGTTACTGAGTAATGCCATTACATCTGGCTTGTACTTATGGTTATGTTCAGTTGTGACTTCGCCTTGCGGCTGTGTCCTTGACTATCCCGTTTAGGGTTGTAATGTCTCCCATTATTGGGTAGATCCTTGGTACCTTCTAATACCTTCTGGGTCAGGTCATTATTCTCTTCAGTGAGGTATAATGTGGGAATTCTATCCCGCTTATCGTACATCAATAAGTTCATTTAGGCATTCGCCGTATTGTTTACACTGGTATTCACCCAGCCATTATGTATTTCTTAAGGCATATCCAATGTCTATACCTAATACTCTGTGCTTCTAGCACTTCTCCACGCTATGTCCTTAGATCCGTCATTTTACTGGATTCTAGACTTCTTTATCTTGGTAAGCTTTCTTAAGTTCTTCGGTCATTCGAGGTGTCCAACTGTCTTTGTTTGAATTGGCTCTTTCGTCCGTAGTATGGAGTGGGCTACTTCCCGTGTTCCGTACTCTACTAGTATACATACATTGAGTATCTTATTGATACGTTACCACCTACCTGACTAACTCATAATTGGTCTGTCAGGTCCGCAGGCTCCTTCGGAGTGCGGTCGTTCCATGTCTCGTTTGTGTACACTTATAGAGTCGGTCACGCCTAAGTGAAGTATTCTGTTGCCAACTCCTCTTGTATCATTATATGATAACTTACCGTGGTTCTCTGGTTTGGTTTTTTTTTAAAAAAAAAAAAATTGGGGGTTTTTGGAAAATTCTCTGTTTGGAAGAAAAATTTGAGTTGAAAATAAAATCTCCACGGCATTTCAATGCCGGTTGCTTCTTACCAAGTCTGACTTCTTGCAGACTGGTATGTTCTTTATACAGTGGTCAGGCCTTTAGGCCTTTCCAAGGTTTCGTTTCACAACTTTTAGGGTTTTGTGATGCTATAATGGCCTCTCTCGCCATCCAGGCACTTGCTAGTACTTGTCACTTATTGAAGTTCCTTTTTAACAGTCTCATTATTACTGCACTTGCCGTGGCAAGTGCGCGGTACAGGCGGTTTTTAGGTTAACTTATACCGGTCACGGTATTGTTCACATTGTATTTGGTAGCCTCGTCGGCTCTTCCTTCGTTTCCTTGGTTGGATAACTGCTCTTCAGGGCTGCTTCTCATTCATCTTGACATGACTGTCATTCAATTTAGGCGCTTCCCCACTCTCGGAGTTCCTTAATTACTTAATGCTTTGTTCTACCTCGTTGCTCGTTCCCACATCTTTACTGTGGTTACCGAGGTTAAAGTCATTTAGGCACTACTTCTGTAGTCCCATTCGGGTATGTTCCGTAGTTATACTCGTAGCTGTCTAAGCTGTGCCCGTTAGGTATTGCAACCTCATCGGGTGTGGCAGGGTGGGTGTATCTACTCTTGAATAGATTCTTAGTCGGTTAGTGTACCGTTGATGGTATTATTTAGTTATGGCGGTCCGTAGACATGTGTCTCGGTTTTTGTTATTATCATAAGTCCGTCTGGTCGCACGATTGGTGCATCCTTCTCACTGCTGCTCGACCAGCTGGGTTCTCGCGACTGCTAAGCATGTCGCCCCAGGCTGCCACAAATTCTGGTCTCCTTGGATTAGGATGTCTCGACCTTCCGTCATTGCATGCAGTTATTGTCATTTCAACGGGATCCGTCTCCGGGATTTCCGGTTCTCGGGATCTACCGCATGACAGGTTCTGGTTCAGAATGAAATATTTTGTAAGTGCCAGATCGGGTTTCCCGTCTTTTTGGCGTTCTTTCCCGAACTTTTAATACGGGGGTTGTGGAGGGCGGGTTTGGTATTGTAGGTATCCAGATCATACTGGAAGTTCCTAACTAGCGCATCTCTCACGCTACCACTCAACCCATAGCCCTAAGTCTCTAATTCCTAACTCGGTAGTTCCTAAGCTCGGTATTTCCAGCCATCAGAGCGATACTTCGCTCTGATACCATTTTTGTAACACCCCAACCGTTAAGCTCGTCATTACCTCTTAAATTGTCACCAATTACTCTTACTCACGCAGCGGAACTCTAATTACAACGAGGGGTGAAACAACGCCCATAGCCACCCATATGGCTAACCAGGCCTTCCTTACATACTGTAACGGTCTGATGAACTGGAATAACCGAGTACACAACACAAATTCAATACTCAAATCATTTCTTTACTATACCGAGTCTACAATGAATGGATGCCGACAACATATTCGGTCTTACACCTCCTTCAATACATAAGTAATTAAAACTACTACCCATGCAACCCACCGACCCCGTCCTACTCTCGAACGGTAACATCTTCGGTGTACCTGTAAAATAAAAACATCGCCCCTAGGGGCTCAGCTTAACGCTGCATATGAAATTCGCATACCCCGAGCGCTAACCGGGGTACGCCGACCACTTAGTCGGATATACATGGAGTTCATTAGTCAAACAACATGCATCATAGCAATACAATAAGTACATGTAATGCTCAATGAATTTACATCCAATCATGGAACACAATTCCTAACTAACATAACAAGGTTGTTAGTTGTATCTGGTTACTCTTAGGCCTTGAGGGTTATTCCTCACTATGCCTTGTTTACTTATTCAATACCTCACCCGCTCTCTCGGGTTACTTATTCATATTCACACCCATACTCTTGGGTTATTTATACTCATTATCTCACCCACACTCTTGGGTTATTTATACTCATTATCTCACCCACACTCTTGGGTTATTTATACTCAAGCTCTTGTAGATTCTCGAGACACTACAGGTCTCCCACGTCACGCTTGTTACTCTTAATACATACTTAGGCCAAAACTCATGGCTCTCTAGCATAGTCTTACTTCCCCGGTTTCGACCCTACTCTGGGTCTAGCATGGTGGGAAGGTTCAACTAGCTCACTGAACTCTCTCTTAGTTCCTATCTCTTTTACTTAGGTCCGACTACTCTCGGACTACTCTCGTTCCCATACACTCCTCTCTCGGAGTTATAATAATATCATGTATATTAGTCTAGAAGCATCTCTCGATGTTTCTAATGACTTGGGAACATTACTTTAGTTCGGTTAACCTTAGGTTTTAAGAGTTACCCATACATTTACTTTACTCATACTTTCGGTTACTTGCATATACCAGGTAAAATCCTCATATAGGAGGTCGACCATGTCTCAAGGGAGTTACTAATCCCCCAGGTCTCTTTTACCTTTTTCACTGGTTCACATCTTCAAACTTTCTTAAATCCTCTTGAAGGAGGTTCACTTATCTTTCCACTCTCATTTATTTCGTGGGTTGTTTCAATGTGGTTTTCTAACCCTTATCGGGTATTTACTCAACCCGTACTTCTCCTCACATTCTAGGGAGTTCATATGTTTGCGTTATCGTCATACTTTAACGGATAGTTTGTGTGTTTGCACATTTTCGTTACCATAAGCATCGACCCGATCTACGGTCTCTAGCCAAACGTTACTCACTATGTGTCGGTCTTTACACTATGTTAGACCACACCGGCATACAAGTATGTTAGCTCATTCAACATACAAGGCATACATAATCAAACAAGGGATTATTTTCATGCTTTAATCTTGATTAAGCCGGCACACAACACACAAATCAACGTAACTCGGTTTGCACGCGGAGTATGAGAAAATCATACCTTTCACCGGGGTTTTTACTTTTACCGTGTCATCTCACCATGCTCGGGTCACGCACGATTCTCTGATAATGTTTCAAACATGATTGTTAATACTAGACTCATACGGTACACAATAAAATGTTATTCCCGTACTTACCCCGTTATCCCGTTATCCCGGTTTACTCTTGTTAATTTGAGTTCTCACTTCTCAATCACTTCTAACACTTTCTTACACTTCTTAGGGCCTTAACATGTCACCAAACAAGGCCTTAACCGTGTCATCTCACCATGCTCGGGTCACGCACGATTCTCTGATAATGTTTCAAACATGATTGTTAATACTAGACTCATACGGTACACAATAAAATGTTATTCCCGTACTTACCCCGTTATCCCGGTTTACTCTTGTTAATTTGAGTTCTCACTTCTCAATCACTTCTAACACTTTCTTACACTTCTTAGGGCCTTAACATGTCACCAAACAAGGCCTTAACATCTTATAACATCATTAACCTTCAAACCCCCATCATTTAAACCCTTTAAAACACTCTCTGTAGGTTTCTGGGGGTGGTCCGGGACTTGGTCCATACCCTAAGTCCCGGACCAATCACAAAGCTAACTCTCGGCCAAAAATAATGCATGGTCCGGGACCTTGTACCTAGGCCAAGTCCCGGACCAATGTGGTTGTTGTACGCTCGGCCTAAAAATCATATGTGGTCCGGGACTTGGGCATGGAGTTAGGTCCCGGACCAAACAAGCAGAGCACTCTCGGGGGTAATTTTAGGGGTGGTCCGGGACTTGGTCCTGGACCTAAGTCCCGGACCCTGCTACAGATTTTACAGAATTGACATTTCCTAACTCTGTTACAGGTTATCTCTTAGCCCATTGATTAACCTATCTACACCAACTAAAATCCACATGTTTTAGCATCTAATTACCCTTCTTAATTACCTTAAACCATGCACCAAATACACTCACCAATCTAACTAATTTTACTTAGATTCTTTACACTTACAAAGCTAGTTTTCTCACTTGATTTCTCTCAGATTGTAACAGATTTTGGTTTCTTCTTGGAGGCCATTCAAACCTCTCCTACTGATGCCATAACCAACACTCAAATGACATTATTCTGCTCCTTGCACACTCTTCTTCTTAGTTAGGTTCTCAAAACATAACCCACTCATCTTAAAACCTCTTAACAACCTAGTTTCTTCCTATAATAAAAACACTCAAGTCCATAATCTCCTAAACGATTTTGACAGCACTTGGCTACTTCTTTAGCATATTCACCACACTAAAACAGCTCATATACACTCCTTCATCCCTGTTTAATGAAGCACCAATAACCACAATACACCAAATTCCACTTGTTCACACATATGTACTAGTTTAGACTCAAGCTTAATTCCCACACTTAGGCAACATTAAAACAGCTTCATTCATCATTAAATTGTAGTATCTCACTACACTAATACAGATCATCCACATCACTTACAAAAATCTGTTTTGCAAGAAGATAAACCAACTCAAGGTGAGTTTTTACCTTGTTTGTTTTCTGTTTTTCTTTCTCTTCTTCCTCTTCCTTTTCTCCATCTTTCTCTTTTTGTTTTCCACGCCACACAAGGGCTATGGATTGCCAACTACAACCACCGCCCATCACCAATACAACCATAAGACAATTCAATTTTCCCTCCACACAACCTAATATTTTAAGGAGCTAATTTTCAAGGTTTAGTTTAGGTTTTACCTTAGAGAACCCAAATGAGTAGCTTGGCATTCATTTGGAGGAGTTTCCAAACCCCCCCCCCCCAAAAACATACGGTTCCGACTGAAATGAGGGAAATTCCAACGTGAGAGAAAAAGTCTCACAAATGGTAGAATAAGCTAGAAATGGTATAAATACTTACTTATATATACCTTAAGGCACTAAGGAAGAGAAGAAGGGTTGAAATCTACTCTTCAAGCTTCAAAAGCTCCCACGTCAATGGAGATGAAAATGGAGGAATCGAAACTTTGATGGGTGGAGATCGAAGCTCTCACCGAGACGAGTTCAACGGTACCAATTTAGTGTGATTCGGTGGAGAAATGAACAAGATGGAGATGAGACAAGGAGGGGGTTGTGAGCTCTGGTGTCGCGACTTACAGAGGAAGAAGAAGGAGTTTGCAAGTCTCTGGAGCAAATCGTGACATGAGAAGGAGAATGTGAGAGGTATGTGTTTTTATTTTACTTTTACTTTTTACTTTATACTATTTACTTTACTTATTTATTTATTTGTCTTGTTATTACTTAATAGCTAGCAAGCTATTAATGGGTGTACACTCATTAATTAAAACCGGCCCTTATTAATTAATAGCCCGGGTCATTTTTTTCGTCTTTTCGAATTAAACGCGTTTCGTCTCCCGGTTTTGTCACTATTCACTTACCGGGTCCGTTTTCCGGAATTTCCTCGTTTAATTAATTTTAATGGTTATTAAGCTTCCATTAATACTTAATTATAGTTATTTAATCAACTATAATTTTTACGGGTCCGTTGGACCACTTAAAGTCACGTTTTCGGGTTTTTCTCGAAAAACGTGCTTAAAACTCCGTTAGCATTTTTAATCCATTATTTGGATCCGTTTACTTCGGGAATTATTCCCACATAATAATTAGGCGTAATTAAGCCTTAGTAATCCATCTCGGACCCTAACGAGATCATATTTTTCCTTTATTCATTTAATACGTGTTTTAGCGTTTTTCGCTTTTAACGCATTTTCTCTTTTATTTTAGTTTTATTCTTTTTACCAATACTCTTTAGGCACCATAAGGCCTTTAATAATCATATTAGAGTAATTTAATCGCCATTTTTAGATCCGGGGTATTAAAATCTACCCCCCTTAGGAACTTTGTCCTCAAAGTTGGTGAATCTAGATGGTTACTCTCATTGGCGTACTATGCCAAGGTTATAATACATGTATAACCTTACAGACTCCACAAGTCATTCTCCTTTCACACTACACATACCACACATATATCATAGCATGTATAGCAATCAAAAATACTTTTGTTCTCTCTCCATGGAATCGGTCCGAAGACAAGAAGGCACTACAGTCCTCGCATCCATGTTGAGTAATATACTACTGATCCCTCAGGTACCGGTCACGTTGAACACTTACTCTTTCTGGTTCACGGCCGTTTCATGACAAATGGGCACTTACTCTCTCTGGCCCACGGTCCCTTCGGTTCTGATCAAAAACATTACACATATACATATCCTCAGGCACTCTGGTTGACTCACTCAACACAGGAACATCTCAGGGTACTCTCCCCGTCCCGCTGCCTTTGGAAAAATCACACACTGACACCGCCCCAACCGGTCACTTAGGACCGCCGCACGTACGGTGCAATGGTTTCAAAACCTGTACACTCCCACCGTTCTACCGGTCACCAAGACTTAAGGCCACAGCCATCGGCGGGTGATAGCGGTTTCAAACCAGTTTCGTTTCCATCTTCATACTTGAAGAAAATTCTTTTTCAAAATCTGTTTGAAAATTCTTTTTAAAACATCACACAACTCCAAATCAAACTTATGGTAGCTGTATCTTTTCTTAGCGTGATTACTTGTGACCACTATAGGGAGCTTCAAGAATCATCTAACCCTGATGTGATCAGCATCAGTGTTGAATTATCCTTCCACCCCAATTTGTGTTCGGTTTCCCTTGATCGCTAGCAGATCAAGTTCCACCTCCCACGTCAGTTTCAAACAATCAGATAGTCAAACATTTTTGTTTTCTATCTTTTACTCTTTCTAGTCATATTCACGAAACAATTCGTTTCAATTAATCTCTAGTTCCTAGTACTTAGGTCATTTGTCATTCTCATTGCTTCACTACTTTACCTAGGTATTCCATACTTATGACTTCTTTTACTCAAATTGTTGCTCAATTTAAAACACATAACATACAACTCCAAAGGATGGAACTCACTCCATCTATCATTCTCAAATAAAATCACCTAGGGAACTCACTCCCTCTTAGGTTACACATCGGATTCATGCCGATTCATACTCATCATAACTCATGTCTAATCTCACTAGACATATACTATAGGGATTCTCATTCCCTAGGAGTCTCTCTACTCCTCTTTTCATAAATATTACATACTCGTTACTTGCATCACTCATGCACCATAATCATTATTACACAATGAATGGGTACATATGTTTATGTAACATAAGTTCCAATCATCAAAACAATTTCTTTTTGCGCTATGCACATAGTAGTTTACGCACTAAACGTAAAACATACTCTAAGCGGTTTCTCGCCCTACCCCCCCTTAAAAGGGGTTACGCCCGCGTAACCAACCATATGTTATCACTGAACATTGGTTTACTAATTCAAATATTATGAAGTGTTTTAACTTCAATGTGGTTAATTAACTCATAACCGGGTTCGGTTCTAGCCTATAAGGCTTCAATCAGGTTTGCCAGGTATACTTAACCTTGAATTACGGCCCGCTAGTTTCAGCTACGTGACCCGATAACTAGAGCTTAACTCGCTCTTAGGTATTCTCAATGTATTTCAATCGTCGCTTGGTATCTCTTACCGTATGCGAATTCGATGAGTTATAGATTTTCTCTCCAGTTCTCCGGAAATCTATATTTTTTTCGTATAACTCTGTATACTTTTGTGGTTATTCACTACCTTTTTCCGACTTATTGTCGGTTGAGGTCAAGCTACTACTCAGTATGTAGTGCTTCCTCGCTTAATAGTTGCTTCTGAATTACATTTGTTTACTTGTTTCTGTACAAGAATTCCTCATTCATACTACTCTGCCTTTTCCACACATCGATCCTGGGCCCTATGGGTTACTGCCCACGTTCTTTGGGCATCTTTAGCCAATGGCCGCACGGTTATCTCTCTAGATTCTCACTCAACAGGCTTCGTTGACATTTCTCAATTCCTGGCTCTCCCACTCGATTATTACCGCACAAGTGCAATACCAAACACTCAGTCATACAGAGTGCAGAAGCGTAAACACTTGACAGTAAATCTCTCATGGGATAGGACTAATTATGTCTCCTTACCACATTTTCTCATCAGCTCCGTAACATTATCTGTTACTATGTTTCATGCTCTATTCATTACAACATTCGCTTATATGGCATCCGCTACTACTTTAGCTTCCGCTCATGTACTCCTGCCATTTATACTATGGCTTGCCAATCATTTGGCTCAATAAATATATTACTCCAAACTCTTTACGCTTACTGCGCATCGTTTACTCTGCAATTCATACTGCACACATACAGTGTTTACTACTAATCCGATTACTCTCTCGGTTTCCTTCCATTGCTATCAAGCCTTTCTACAGACTATTTGATTTCAAACACTCCTTGGCAATATACACATGCTCAGGTTTTATTACACCGCTTTAATGGTTTCACATTACATACATAGGCGGTAGCCTTTCTCTGGAGGATTCACGCAATTACCGCTCCGCTCCGTAGGCTCCACAATAACAAGTGGTGTCCTCACTCTAAGGTAGTGGTTCGTGCTTCACAGTAACTCTTATGCCTTAATGCATATGTTTGCAACGTTTGAATCTACGAGTTGTAGTTGGTTCTATCGGCTTACAAGCCACCTTGCCTCGAGTCATGCTCCATGCGGGCTGTTTATATAGGTTTCTGCTTCTCCGTATACCATTAAATGGTTTGGAGGTGTTACTGGGTTTTTTGATATGGTTGTCTCATCACACTTCCAGACATGGAAGGCCCTTTTGTATTTAAATATTAATTCATGCCCTCTGGCAATTTAGGGTATCCCGTGTTACAAGGGATCCCTTCGGGTTCTACCCGAGTGTTTGCTTAACCACTTGTATTCTCAACACGATGTTTCGTTCAACTACTGTTGACTCCGGCACCCTTCCCGGATTGCTCCTGGGTGTTACTGAGTAATGCCATTACATCTGGCTTGTACTTATGGTTATGTTCAGTTGTGACTTCGCCTTGCGGCTGTGTCCTTGACTATCCCGTTTAGGGTTGTAATGTCTCCCATTATTGGGTAGATCCTTGGTACCTTCTAATACCTTCTGGGTCAGGTCATTATTCTCTTCAGTGAGGTATAATGTGGGAATTCTATCCCGCTTATCGTACATCAATAAGTTCATTTAGGCATTCGCCGTATTGTTTACACTGGTATTCACCCAGCCATTATGTATTTCTTAAGGCATATCCAATGTCTATACCTAATACTCTGTGCTTCTAGCACTTCTCCACGCTATGTCCTTAGATCCGTCATTTTACTGGATTCTAGACTCCTTTATCTTGGTAAGCTTTCTTAAGTTCTTCGGTCATTCGAGGTGTCCAACTGTCTTTGTTTGAATTGGCTCTTTCGTCCGTAGTATGGAGTGGGCTACTTCCCGTGTTCCGTACTCTACTAGTATACATACATGGAGTATCTTATTGATACGTTACCACCTACCTGACTAACTCATAATTGGTCTGTCAGGTCCGCAAGCTCCTTCGGAGTGCGGTCGTTCCATGTCTCGTTTGTGTACACTTATAGAGTCGGTCACGCCTAAGTGAAGTATTCTGTTGCCAACTCCTCTTGTATCATTATATGATAACTTACCGTGGTTCTCTGGTTTGGTTTTTTTTTTAAAAAAAATTGGGGGTTTTTGGAAAATTCTCTGTTTGGAAGAAAAATTTGAGTTGAAAATAAAATCTCCACGGCATTTCAATGCCGGTTGCTTCTTACCAAGTCTGACTTCTTGCAGACTGGTATGTTCTTTATACAGTGGTCAGGCCTTTAGGCCTTTCCAAGGTTTCGTTTCACAACTTTTAGGGTTTTGTGATGCTATAATGGCCTCTCTCGCCATCCAGGCACTTGCTAGTACTTGTCACTTATTGAAGTTCCTTTTTAACAGTCTCATTATTACTGCACTTGCCGTGGCAAGTGCGCGGTACAGGCGGTTTTTAGGTTAACTCATACCGGTCACGGTATTGTTCACATTGTATTTGGTAGCCTCGTCGGCTCTTCCTTCGTTTCCTTGGTTGGATAACTGCTCTTCAGGGCTGCTTCTCATTCATCTTGACATGACTGTCATTCAATTTAGGCGCTTCCCCACTCTCGGAGTTCCTTAATTACTTAATGCTTTGTTCTACCTCGTTGCTCGTTCCCACATCTTTACTGTGGTTACCGAGGTTAAAGTCATTTAGGCACTACTTCTGTAGTCCCATTCGGGTATGTTCCGTAGTTATACTCGTAGCTGTCTAAGCTGTGCCCGTTAGGTATTGCAACCTCATCGGTGTGGCAGGGTGGGTGTATCTACTCTTGACTAGATTCTTAGTCGGTTAGTGTACCGTTGATGGTATTATTTAGTTATGGCGGTCCGTAGACATGTGTCTCGGTTTTGTTATTATCATAAGTCCGTCTGGTCGCACGATTGGTGCATCCTTCTCACTGCTGCTCGACCAGCTGGGTTCTCGCGACTGCTAAGCATGTCGCCCCAGGCTGCCACAAATTCTGGTCTCCTTGGATTAGGATGTCTCGACCTTCCGTCATTGCATGCAGTTATTGTCATTTCAACGGGATCCGTCTCCGGGATTTCCGGTTCTCGGGATCTACCGCATACAGGTTCTCTGGTTCAGAATGAAATATTTTGTAAGTGCCAGATCGGGTTTCCCGTCTTTTTTGGCGTTCTTTCCCCCGAACTTTTAATACGGGGGTTGTGGAGGGCGGGTTTGGTATTGTAGGTATCCAGATCATACTGGAAGTTCCTAACTAGCGCATCTCTCACGCTACCACTCAACCCATAGCCCTAAGTCTCTATTCCTAACTCGGTATTTCCTAAGCTCGGTATTTCCAGCCATCAGAGCGATACTTCGCTCTGATACCATTTTTGTAACACCCAACCGTTAGCTCGTCATTACCTCTTAAATTGTCACCAATTACTCTTACTCACGCAGCGGAACTCTAATTACAACGAGGGGTGAAACAACGCCCATAGCCACCCATATGGCTAACCAGGCCTTCCTTACATACTGTAACGGTCTGATGAACTGGAATAACCGATACACACACAAATTCAATACTCAAATCATTTCTTTACTATACCCGAGTCTACAATGAATGGATGCCGACAACATATTCGGTCTTACACCTCCTTCAATACATAAGTAATTAAAACTACTACCCTGCAACCCACCGACCCCGTCCTACTCTCGAACGGTAACATCTTCGGTGTACCTGTAAAATAAAAACATCGCCCCTAGGGGCTCAGCTTAACGCTGCATATGAAATTCGCATACCCCGAGCGCTAACCGGGGTACGCCGACCACTTAGTCGGATATACATGGAGTTCATTAGTCAAACAACATGCATCATAGCAATACAATAAGTACATGTAATGCTCAAGGAATTTACATCCAATCATGGAACACAATTCCTAACTAACATAACAAGGTTGTTAGTTGTATCTGGTTACTCTTAGGCCTTGAGGGTTATTCCTCACTATGCCTTGTTTACTTATTCAATACCTCACCCGCTCTCTCGGGTTACTTATTCATATTCACACCCATACTCTTGGGTTATTTATACTCATTATCTCACCCACACTCTTGGGTTATTTATACTCATTATCTCACCCACACTCTTGGGTTATTTATACTCAAGCTCTTGTAGATTCTCGAGACACTACAGGTCTCCTACGTCACGCTTGTTACTCTTAATACATACTTAGGCCAAAACTCATGGCTCTCTAGCATAGTCTTACTTCCCCGGTTTCGACCCTACTCTGGGTCTAGCATGGTGGGAAGGTTCAACTAGCTCACTGAACTCTCTCTTAGTTCCTATCTCTTTTACATAGGTCCGACTACTCTCGGACTACTCTCGTTCCCATACACTCCTCTCTCGGAGTTATAATAATATCATGTATATTAGTCTAGAAGCATCACTCTCGATGTTTCTAATGACTTGGGAACATTACTTTAGTTCGGTTAACCTTAGGTTTTAAGAGTTACCCATACATTTACTTTACTCATACTTTCGGTTACTTGCATATACCAGGTAAAATCCTCATATAGGAGGTCGACCATGTCTCAAGGGAGTTACTAATCCCCCAGGTCTCTTTTACCTTTTTCACTGGTTCACATCTTCGAACTTTCTTAAATCCTCTTGAAGGAGGTTCACTTATCTTTCCACTCTCATTTATTTCGTGGGTTGTTTCAATGTGGTTTTCTAACCCTTATCGGGTATTTACTCAACCCGTACTTCTCCTCACATTCTAGGGAGTTCATATGTTTGCGTTATCGTCATACTTTAACGGATAGTTTGTGTGTTTGCACATTTTCGTTACCATAAGCATCGACCCGATCTACGGGTCTCTAGCCAAACGTTACTCACTATGTGTCGGTCTTTACACTATGTTAGACCACACCGGCATACAAGTATGTTAGCTCATTCAACATACAACAAGGCATACATAATCAAACAAGGGATTATTTTCATGCTTTAATCTTGATTAAGCCGGCACACAAACACACAAATCAACGTAACTCGGTTAGCACGCGGAGTATGAGAAAATCATACCTTTCACCGGGGTTTTTACTTTTACCGTGTCATCTCACCATGCTCGGGTCACGCACGATTCTCTGATAATGTTTCAAACATGATTGTTAATACTAGACTCATACGGTACACAATAAAATGTTATTCCCGTACTTACCCCGTTATCCCGTTATCCCGGTTTACTCTTGTTAATTTGAGTTCTCACTTCTCAATCACTTCTAACACTTTCTTACACTTCTTAGGGCCTTAACATGTCACCAAACAAGGCCTTAACATCTTATAACATCATTAACCTTCAAACCCCCATCATTTAAACCCTTTAAAACATCTCTGTAGGTTTCTGGGGGTGGTCCGGGACTTGGTCCATACCCTAAGTCCCGGACCAATCACAAAGCTAACTCTCGGCCAAAAATAATGCATGGTCCGGGACCTTGTACCTAGGCCAAGTCCCGGACCAATGTGGTTGTTGTACTCTCGGCCTAAAAATCGTATGTGGTCCGGGACTTGGGCATGGAGTTAGGTCCCGGACCAAACAAGCAGAGCACTCTCGGGGGTAATTTTAGGGGTGGTCCGGGACTTGGTCCTGGACCTAAGTCCCGGACCCTGCTACAGATTTTACAGAATTGACATTTCCTAACTCTGTTACAGGTTATCTCTTAGCCCATTGATTAACCTATCTACACCAACTAAAATCCACATGTTTTAGCATCTAATTACCCTTCTTAATTACCTTAAACCATGCACCAAATACACTCACCAATCTAACTAATTTTACTTAGATTCTTTACACTTACAAAGCTAGTTTTCTCACTTGATTTCTCTCAGATTGTAACAGATTTTGGTTTCTTCTTTAGGCCATTCAAACCTCTCCTACTGATGCCATAACCAACACTCAAATGACATTATTCTGCTCCTTGCACACTCTTCTTCTTAGTTAGGTTCTCAAAACATAACCCACTCATCTTAAAACCTCTTAACAACCTAGTTTCTTCCTATAATAAAAACACTCAAGTCCATAATCTCCTAAACGATTTTGACAGCACTTGGCTACTTCTTTAGCATATTCACCACACTAAAACAGCTCATATACACTCCTTCATCCCTGTTTAATGAAGCACCAATAACCACAATACACCAAATTCCACTTGTTCACACATATGTACTAGTTTAGACTCAAGCTTAATTCCCACACTTAGGCAACATTAAAACAGCTTCATTCATCATTAAATTGTAGTATCTCAACTACACTAATACAAAATCATCCACATCACTTACAAAAATCTGTTTTGCAAGAAGATAAACCAACTCAAGGTGAGTTTTTACCTTGTTTGTTTTTGTTTTTTCTTTCTCTTCTTCCTCTTCCTTTTCTCCATCTTTCTCTTTTTGTTTTCCACGCCACACAAGGGCTATGGATTGCCAACTACAACCACCGCCCATCACCAATACAACCACAAGACAATTCAATTTTCCCTCCACACAACCTAATATTTTAAGGAGCTAATTTTCAAGGTTTAGTTTAGGTTTTACCTTAGAGAACCCAAATGAGTAGCTTGGCATTCATTTGGAGGAGTTTCCAAACCCCCCCCAAAAACATACGGTTCCGACTGAAATGAGGGAAATTCCAACGTGAGAGAAAAAGTCTCACAAATGGTAGAATAAGCTAGAAATGGTATAAATACTTACTTATATATACCTTAAGGCACTAAGGAAGAGAAGAAGGGTTGAAATCTACTCTTCAAGCTTCAAAATCTCCCACGTCAATGGAGATGAAAATGGAGGAATCGAAACTTTGATGGGTGGAGATCGAAGCTCTCACCGAGACGAGTTCAACGGTACCAATTTCGTGTGATTCGGTGGAGAAATGAACAAGATGGAGATGAGACAAGGAGGGGGTTGTGAGCTGCTGGTGTCGCGACTTACAGAGGAAGAAGAAGGAGTTTGCAAGTCTCTGGAGCAAATCGTGACATGAGAAGGAGAATGTGAGAGGTATGTGTTTTTATTTTACTTTTTACTTTATACTATTTACTTTACTTATTTATTTATTTGTCTTGTTATTACTTAATAGCTAGTGTAACACCCCAACCGTTAATCCAAGGCTTACCGTCTAATCGTCCTGTTAATCCTACGAGTTCGCAGCGGAATATTACTACTTACTACGGCGGGGGAAACAATGCCGCTAGCCGCCCATACAGCTAGCAAGGCTACCAATACTTACAGTGACGGTCTGATGGCCAATAGATACCGAGCTACTAGATAACACTTAACCATTTACGAATACCGTGCGTTTACATTCAAGGATTACCGAGTATTTAGAGTATATCAAATTACATTCCCTTTTCTAAGCTTCCAAAAGAATGAGTTTAATCGCCTACTCATCTATACCAATGCCATTCCCTTCATGTCCAAAAAGGTGTACCCCATGGTACACCGGCTAATAAAAAACAATAGCCATGTACTACTCAGTACACCCATCATAATTCATTGTTTACATACAAAAAGAAGACAAGAAATTCACTAAGTCTTCATCAGCTTCACCCTTCTCTTGCACCTGCATTTATATTAAAAATGGTGCCCCAAGGGGCTCAGCAAATTGCTGCGCATAAACTCCGCATATACCGATTGCTAGCAAGGGTACGCCGACTAATTGGCGACCGCTAAACATGCTTGTTCATTACTCATACATACATGCTTTACATACAATCATACATACATTACAATACATCATTCACTTCAAGGCAACAATACAATAGGGTTCACAACACTTACCTTCACAAGGTTAGCCAGATTGTGCATCCGGGTTAATCGGAATGCATATTACTCTTTTACTCATTCACCATGCTTACTTATACTTACACTTACTTACTTTCCTTTACTTACTTACTCATTCTTACTTTCTTATTTATACTCAAGTTAAGTCGTCGGGACCTCCGGCCTTGGGGACTACTCCGTCCCACATCCGGGATTTACTTGACTCACTAATCCGGGATGCTACCCACTTAAGGGATTTGGGCCGCGGACCAGTTTAAGAGTCAGGAATTGGAGCCAACCTCTCGTGACTCCGCATCCTCACGCGTGGCCGAAACTATATCGGACTTCTACTCATTCCAATTTAGTTACCAATTTAGGTTAGGAGTTAGCTTGTTAGGAATAAGTTAGAAGTCCATTCATAAACATATTCGGTCACAGTACAACGCAACATACATGCACACATTCATATCATCCATACATTTCATGAGTTATACAAACTAAGATTTAAGAAGATATACATCATACAACACTACATATTCACAAGTAAGCATATTAACTCCGATTCGTGCATTTATCTTTATTGGTGATCAATTAGCACACAACACACAAATCAGAGTAGCCATGATAGCATTCGGGGCATGAGGAATTCATACCGTTCACCGTCGTACGTGTTTCCAAACGTGCTTCCGGTGTCACAAATCAAATCCTATTATATACATACAATCAAATGATTAATCTAACTATCAGTACCTAACTCATACTTACTATGTCCTTATACTTCTCACACTTACACTTTACTTACTTACTTTTCCTTTACTTAAGTTTCTATCTTCTTACCTAAGGTTTGCATGCTTACACACATGTACATATACATATATGTATGGGTATACATATACATATATATATATACAATTATTATTTAAATTAAAATATATTTTTTTTTTTTTTTTTTTTGTCAGGACCGGACTTGCGACCGACCCTGGGCAAGTCCGGTCCATTCCAGTAGGTTTCATCGGGAAAATTTTTGGTCCGACCGGACTTGCATGTCCGGTCGCAAGTCCGGTCGATTCCAGTAACATTCTGCCGGGAAATTTTTCTGCTCGACCGGACTTGCAAGTCCGGTCGCAAGTCCGGTCGATTCCAGTAGCATACCGAGGGGAAATTTTTCTGCTCGACCGGACTTGCAAGTCCGGTCGCAAGTCCGGTCGATTCCAGTAGCTTTCTGACGGGAAAATTTTCTGCTCGACCGGACTTGCATGTCCGGTCGCAAGTCCGGTCGATTCCAGTAGCTTTCCCCGTCTTTGTAAATCTGGGCACGACCGGACTTGCAAGTCCGGTCGCAAGTCCGGTCCAACCCAGTATTTGCATTTTAATCTCTGTTTTCAATCCTCTCTTTTACCCATTACTTCCCCATTGTTCCTACACTCATTCCCACATGTTATAACACTAATTAAACCTCCTAATACACCCTAGTTCATTTCCTAACTCCTTACACAATTCTACACTCATTTACCCACATAATTTTCTAAGTTTCAACTCAACCTCCACTAGTTGGTTTCCCTAGTTGTGTTTGCTACAGATTTTAGCACTAACACTCTCCATCTACCACTCCCTCTTCTAATGTCATTTCTAACACTCCCAACACATTACAATTACATTAACTATCTCTCTCAACTTACCCTCTAACTATCCTAATCAAAATCTGTTACAACACTCTTCATTCACCTAGTTTAAATCCACTAAGTGTTCTAATCCTAGGTAAATTTTGCCATAGTCTCCCTTGTATTTTCTATACACTCACCACATATTCTAGTTCACATTTTAACTCTTATCTCACCTGTTTCAACAATCAAAGATATACAAGCTCCCATACACAACTACTAATACCAAAACAACACTAAAATTTCCTGCACTCACATTAAATTCCCAATCTGTTTTAATTGAGTTATACATAGCTTTTAAGGCTTCAAAATACTTATATTCCCTTGCACATTATACTACTAATGCATTATTATTTTTCAATACACATTTTTATTCTTAGAACCTGTTGCATTACATATATACACAAGAATACACAATGAGAGTTCTCACCTTCTTTTCCTTCTAGGTTCCTTCCTTCTTCTTTCCTTCTTTTTCTACCAGTTTTGACTCAAGTTCTCTACTACTACAACCATACAAATACATTTCAATATACTCTTTTAATACACTAAAACTAACCCTAACCATTAACCAAGCTTAAATGTACATTTTAGGGTTTAGGAATTTATATTACCTTCCACTAGTGCAAGTGCTGTTTGAAGTGGCTCAACAACAATATTTCCAACTCCACCAACAAGCCAAAATCGGCTAGAACAACAAGGAACAACAAGGGTTTAGTTATGAATTTCGTTTTGCCATTTAGGCTAGAAAAAGATGGAGTTTTTGGAGATGTTTTTACCTTAGAAGAACAAGGAGACCAAGGTGCCTCTAATGGTGGTGTTGAAACATCAAATGGGATATACCCAAAAAATCGAAATTGCTCCTTTTTGGATTTTGGAAAGGTGGAAGTGTAGCTCTTGGAGAGAGGAACACAATGGTGTAGTTTTTACAATTTTTGGGGAAGTATGGAGGGAGTTACAAAGGAGAGAAGTAGAGTTTTGTGGTGTTCTTCTTGTTCACCATGGAAATCGCATGGGTTGGGGAAGAAGAAGAAAAAGAGAGAGTGGGGAAGAGGGGTTCCACGTGAGAGAGAAGAGAGAATGGGTAGGAGAGAGAATATGTGAGAGAGTGGGGTAGTTTTAATTGTTTTGTTTGTTTGTGTATTAGAGAGGAGTGTGTGAGAGAGTGAAATAGAGAGGAGGGGGGGCCGGCTGGCACACCACACCCACACACACACTGCACTTTTTATTTTAAAAGTGGACACATAAGTTTCAGTTATTTATTCTTTTACCCCACAACTTCCTGTTTTTGACAGTTTTTACTAATCTCTCGTTTTATTGATTTTATTGGTCCTAAAGCTTCACTAATATTTATTAATGAATATTTAGTTGACCAAAATTATTACGAGTCTATTTGACCCGCTTAAAGACACGTTTTCCCGGTTACCTCGAAAAACGCGCTTTAAGGTTCGTTAGTGATTTTAATCCATTTTAAGGATCCGTTTTCTTCGGGATTTGTTCCCTTGTGATTATTTATACTTAATTAAGCTTCTAAATTATTTATTAGCCTAATTAATCACTATTTTTAATTACGGGGTATTTCAGCTAGCAAGCTATTAATGGGTGTACACTCATTAATTAAAACCGGCCCTTATTAATTAATAGCCCGGGTCGTTTTTTTCGTCTTTTCGAATTAAACGCGTTTCGTCTCCCGGTTTTGTCACTATTCACTTACCGGGTCCGTTTTCCGGAATTTTCTCGTTTAATTAATTTTAATGGTTATTAAGCTTCCATTAATACTTAATTATAGTTATTTTATCAACTATAATTTTTACGGGTCCGTTTGACCACTTAAAGTCACGTTTTCGGGTTTTTCTCGAAAAACGTGCTTAAAACTCCGTTAGCATTTTTAATCCATTATTTGGATCCGTTTTCTTCGGGAATTATTCCCACATAATAATTAGGCGTAATTAAGCCTTAGGAATCCATCTCGGACCCTAACGAGATCATATTTTTCCTTTATTCATTTAATACGCGTTTTAGCGTTTTTCGCTTTTAACGATTTTCTCTTTTATTTTGGTTTTATTCTTTTTACCAATACTCTTTAGGCACCATAAGGCCTTTAATAATAATATTAGAGTAATTTAATCGCCATTTTTAGATCCGGGGTATTAAAATCGAAGCCCGAACGACTCACATGTTAAACCAAACAAGGCCTCTGGGCCGCAAACAAATAGAGCTGCCAATTCGTGTTGGGCTAGGTTGATGTTGGAGAAGTTACTATCAATCTCTAGGCTGGGTAGTGGGCCGATCATACAAGCAAACAAGGCCCACACAAATTCAACATGTCCTCACTTGACGTTTAAATCAAACCGGGTATGGATCGATCCGGAGAGGTGCTTGGGGCGCGGGCCTAGGTCACCACAAAGGAATAGGGCTTGCACGCTATTCTCTTTGGGCTTCCCCACTCTTTTCACATCACTTGAAGGTGTGCGTCTACGGTCGGGTCTTTGACTGACCAAACAATGGGCTAGGTAAGGGCACTGCCAGGAAAACGCTTGGGGCTAAGGCCCAGGTATTAAGGGGATGTGGTTAGACGACATCCTCCTCTTTTCCCCCGCTTATTCACATCCCCTAAAAGGTGTGAGTCCCTGACAGGGGACCCTCAAACGGGTCCCGGGGTGAAATTGGTTTGTGTGGACCCTCGCGTTCATATGATGCGAAGGTGCAGAAAATTAAAGTGCGCACGAAAGTAAACAAACAGAGTAATAAAGCCATAAACATTTTCGAGTTAAGCCCTCTTTCTTAAAATTAAACAAGTTAAAATTAAGAATTTTGTCCCCAGTAGAGTCGCCAGTCTGTGAGCCTCGATTTTAAACCCTATCCTATGTTGATTAAATTGATTAGGATCTAACCGGGTTTTAGGTCCACTTATAACCTAAGGTTAATAACTATGTCGTATAACAATAATGATTAAAACCTAAGCTAGCTCACTGGAACCTATTATGAGTCGCCACCTAATTTTAACCTAGGATAAATTAGGAAAGGTAGAGTTCGGGTTCGGGGGCTTGGTATTCGACTTATTTTAGGGTTCAATTACTTTCATTACCCAAGAAGTCATTTTTCCTCTACTTAGTTTAATTACTGCTTATTACGGGTCGTTTTAAAATAAGTGCACACTTCTGATTTTTTTATTTTTTTAAATTTTTTGACAGAAAATAAAAGTGAAATTAAAAACACCTAAACTAGGGTTTCGGAGGCAGAATTAGGTCGAATTTTGATTTCGTCCGTGGCCACGGACCTAATGTCCGAACCCTCGGGCCCCAGTTAACTTAATTACACAGAAAAGTCAAATTTAAATAGAAACGAGATTTTGAAAAGTCCGGGGCCACAGACAGGACGTCCGTGGGCCCGGACATGGTTTATAAAACCCTTACTTTTGAAAATAAAAATATCCCGCCACTGTCCGGGGGCGTCCGGGCTTACGGACTGGGCGTCCGGGACCCTGGACATAGCGTCCGTGGGTGCGGACCGCCCTCGAACGGCGGCGTTTGGGTGGTTCCCGGTGGTGTTTTTGGCTCAAAATTTATGGGTAGGTAGCCTGAAAGATTCTAAACATGTTACTGATCAAAAGTTTACATATTGAATTCGAATTAAATATGAAACTTAGCAAACAAGTTATTGGGCAGAAGCGAAAGCAAATGTTAATTCAGGAGCGGTAAAAAATCAATTCGACTCCAAAATTTAACACAGAATAGTTAAAGTCGAACAAAGTCAGAAAAATTTGATCTCAACCAGTTTTACCTTGGGATTAATGAGACTCTTCACATTGGGGATCTTTTGGTGCTTCGTTGATGCCGGTTCTGGATTGTCTTTGAATTGGGCTTCTGACTCCTTCTTCTTTATGCTGTTAAGGACGTGTTTCTTCTGTTTTTGTGTGTTTTTGGTGCTTGGAAGTTCAATGGGAGAAGAAAGGATGAGTTTTTGGTGATTTCGGGGTGATTTTTGCAGCGTTTCGGTATTGATTTGAGGCTTGGAAGTGTAAAAACGTGGGAAGAAGGTTGGTGGCTGTGTTTTCTGACTTTGGAAGTGTTCTCCTCTGCCCTAGGTCATTTTTAGAAGGTCCTTTTGAAATACCCCGAACTTAAATATAGGGATTTAAAATTAATCTAATACATACTTAAGGGCCTAATAACGCCTAAGTAATATTAGTAAGGAAAAATAAATCCAAAAGAAATGAAGAAACGCTTGAAAAGTGAAAAACACTAAATAAGCGTTAAATAACCATAGGAGGTATGAGACCTCGGTTAGCGCATTATATGAATTCTAAGGGCTTAATAAGACCTAAATAATATATGGGAACAACTCCCGAAAAAAACGGATTCAAATAATGTATCAAAACGCTAATTGAGCTTTAGTGCATTTTTCGAGAAAACCCGAAAACGTGATTTTAAGTGGTCAAACGAAACCGTAAAAAAATTATAAATCATTAAATAAAATTATTAAGAATTGATGGAAGCTTAATAACCAATAAAAATAAAGGAACAAGAAAATTCTGGAAAACGGGCCTGGTTAGTGAATAGTACCGAAACCGGGTAAAATAATGGGCGTTTTCTGTAAAAGACGAAAAACGCTCCCAGCTCATGTATAATAGTGGGCCGGTTTTTAAGAGCTAAATAAACTCCCACACACACTCACATATTAGCTAATTAAATAAGGGGACAAAAAGCAAAAAGTAAAAGGGCTACTTTATACCCTCTCTCTCCTACTCCCCCTCATTCTCTAATTCCCTCACGTACTGCACTCACCCCTCACCCCTGATTTTCTTCCTCCTCACTACCCGACAGCCATGGCGATTTCTACAACCCTCACACAGCCCCCCTCTTCTCTCCTGTAACACCCCATCTCGATCCAATCGTGGTTATGACAAACTTATCACCATATATACAAACTCTGCAGCGGATTCAAATACATTCCAGGACCTTGCCACAGTCTGACTACAGAATATACCGAACATTAGTACATACAAATCTTAACCAAATACATATCCTTCTTACAATCCCCTCACATCCTATACATCTTACTAACTCAAATTGCCATACGAGTGTACATGCACAACTCGTAGGCCACACTTAACCCGTAACGTTTGTACCCCATCTTACTCTCGCGACGGCCGCCTCCTGACGTTCACCTGTGTAGTAAAAACAGCCCCCAAAGGGGGACAGCACGAATGCTGGTACGATCCTCTCATGGCCCCCAAGCTAACGTGGCTACGGCGACTAATTGTCGATAGCATGGAGGTTGATAGATGCACAACATAATAGAAGGTGCAATAAACAACAAACCAATTATGAACAATCAAAGTTCAAACACAATGAACGACTTAAATGCGTTCCCTTAATTAGAGGGTTAATTATTTAACTCCTTAGGTTATGTTTTCTCTTAATCTTAGTCCATCCTTATCTTACCTCAATCTTAGTATTAGAAAACAACCTTCCATTAAAAAGGAATGGATGTAGCTTATCTCAGTCTTATAATACAAACCATCCTTTAAATAGAAATGGTTGCAACTTATCTCAAACCTTATCTTAATCTTAGAATACAACCACTCTTTAAATAGAAATGTTTGTATCTTATCTCAATGTTTATTTTTGTCGGGTCAAAGGTGACCCTAGCCAATGAGCTATTAACTCCATTGGTTGAATAAACAACTTATCTTATAATTTAGGATTTAGGTGATCCTACCGCACCATCTTAATGCCTCCTACCTTGGACTGTATGTCCAATGTAGCTGGGCCGGCAACCGACCCTAGGCAACAAGTCCGAAGACAAGTCCTTAATTGGAAGTCGGATCTGCTTTAGATACCGACCCCCTTTTTCCTTAGCATGCATGACCGGAGTCAGTCCCGGGTTCCTCACTCCCTCCAAGTACCAGTTAGTAGAAGTCTCAAGACAATGTTTGTTGGTTAAACCTCTTTCGGTTTTTAACAAACTAATATTAGGGAGTGTTCCTTAGTCTCACTCAATTCCTTACTAACGTTAGTTAGTAGGTTCTCACGGTAAGTTGTGTTAGTTTTCAAACATCACACAACAATACAATAAACATAACATTCCGGTTGCATGCTTTATCTTGTTTAGTGAGCACACAAAAACAAATAGCACACAAGCCGAGGGACACCTCGTTAGCAAGCAGGTCACAAGAAGAACTGTACCGTTCACCGTTGGTCATTCGGTTGCTCACTCTCCTCTGGAGTCCAAATTCTCAAACCCTAAAACATTCATTCAATTTTAGGTTGCTAATTACTTTTCCAATAAAGCTAACTTACTTAACTCACTTGGTCATTAGTGATCCCCATCTAACACCACTTAAGTTCTTATAAACTTAATCTTAAGTGAATCACTTCTCCTAATACCTTATACTTATTCACCCACTTAATTATCATTGTTACTCACCAAACATGTCTTAAACAACCTTATATTATCATTACATATCAATCCCCATTTAGCACCTCTTAAATTCTTACTAACTTAACCTTGAACACTTAAAATCATTTACTTACCCTAATCTCTTAAGTCCTAATATGCTTATCTTTCTAATCATCATCTCTCTTCTAATGGTGGACCCCTAAGTTATTGTAATTTAAACTTAATCACATAAGTTATTCACTTCTCATTACACCTCATACTTGTTTACACCTCTTAAGGTCTTTACATGTCACCAAACAAGGCCTAAACATCATCTAAAACCATAACCATTCAATCCCCCATCATTAGAAGCCAAAACAAATTTTTTTCTTTTTCTCTGCACTGGACCGCCCCTCTGGGGCGGTCCCCAGGGGCGGTCCCAACCAGAAGCTAATTTCCTGCACGATTTGCCTGGACCTTCCCATAGGGGCGGTCCCTAGGGGCGGTCCACAACAGAACCTATTTCCCAAAGTGTTTTTCTCCTCATTTTGTACTCCAAATTCACCCCAATCTTTTCCCACTCATTCCACAATTTTCCACATGTTTCCTACATGTTTAAACACCTTAAAACATGCACTAAACCTTCCTCAAAAATCACTAAACTTGACACTCAATTTCTTACAAAATTCTTACACTTAACACTTGATTCCTTACACTTCCCTCTTGTGACTTTGCCTAAGACCTCAACTAATCATTATGTTTCTTCACCACCATCTTAACTACTCCTCAAGCATCATTTTGCACACCCATTTGCTTTACTCAAACTTCTCAAAGCCATATGTAATCTAGCACATGCTTACATCCTTACAAGTCATTATACCTTATTTTTTCCTTCAAACTTTGTACAAGTTTCCTAGCTTCCTTAACCATGGTTTTGGTGCATAAAACTCACCATTATAACCCCTAATCCCTCTTATACATCCCTAGGTCTTCCTAGTACTCAAGAACTCCATGGTTTAAGCATTTTCATCAAAACAACCCTTAATGTTTACTAGAACATCCTTAGTCATAAAATCTCCTTAGAACACCTTAAACATTTAGTTTTCTCTCCAAATCTTGACATGACTTTCTTAATATATTACTACACCCAACATTTAGATTTTCACCCTTAATTCAATCATAAACACTCTAACATGTTGTACACAATCTTAGCACACAATTTACACCCTCCTAACCTCTAACTCCTCATAGACAACTCTAGGCCATTCTAAACCTCGAGAACAACTTGGTTAACTCATTCCCACTCAAATTTTGCCATAGCTCCTCTAGTATATTATCATGCCCAAATGCATGGTTTTTCTCATACAATCATCTCACACACATCGAGTCCTTTCTCATCATATTTTCTCACCCAAATCAACTCATTCATAATAAACTCAATATAGTGCAATAAATCTTAAATTGCATAGCACTAAGGCTCTTAAATAGCATGGCTCTTAGGCCCTTAGATGACATGGCTCTTAGGCCCTTAAATGACATGAATTTAAACACTGAATTTCCCACATGTAATAGCTTTCAACCTGCAATCACACCCATCAATCTCATAGTAGTTATAATGCTCTTAAAATCCACCTTAAACTTATCTTACTAACTCATTCCCATTGGCTCCTTTGTCACAAGTTCACAAGCTTGTTCAAATTCTTTTTCCTAGGTTATATAACCCATTACATAATGTAAGCTCTAAGCTACATTAGTACTTATCTAAATCTCATCCCTTAAAACCTTAAACCACCATTAGGTAAGCAATTTACCTTGTTTCTCAAGCTCCTCTTAACTTCATCCTTAGGGATTTTCTTGAATGAATCTCGGCCAAGGCTTTAATCCTCTTGCCAATGTTCTAATCCACATTCAAATAATCTAATGAGTACTAAGCATCATGCCTAAACTCATGGAATCTAATCTTAGGTTAAAAATGTGTTTTAAGGTCTTAAAATGAATATTTTACCTTGAAGTCTTAAGGTAGGCTTGGATATGAATCAAGAAGGACCTCCTCTAGCCCTTGGAGAATAGAAAACAAGCTAGAAAAAGGCATAAAATGAAGCCCCAGGAGTATAAATTTTCGGTAATGGAGAAGAATGGTGGAAACCTAGTTTTTCTTACATATTCTTTACCTTAAGAGAATGGAGAAGCTAATGCACTCTTCAAACTTGATTTTCCACCATCAATGGAGCTTTCCCTTGGAACCGAAATGGAGCTTTGAAGGATTTGAAAAGATAAAATGAAAGAGCTTGCTCTAACTAAGAGTAATCTATGCTCGCTTTTTGATTTGGAGCTAAAATGAGCATGTTATGGACAAAGCAAGGTGAAACAACAATGGAGCTGCTTGGGAACGGTTTAGAACAGAGATAAGAAGAACAAAACCGTGGAAGAAGAAGAGAAATGAAGAAGAGAGGAGAGAGGTAGGCTAATATAAGGTATTTTGCTTTTATAAAGCAAATAGTACTATTCTCTCTTTTTCCTCTTCTTTTCCTTAAATTGCTTTGTCATGTGGTGACTCCCCACATCAAAAACCGGCCACCCCCTTATAATCAAGATATTTATGGTCTTGTTTGACCAACTAATTGAATTATGTTGACTAAAACTTAAACTAGTCACTATTTGGCACTATTCACAAATTAGTGCACATATTTGTGAAATTTTTGGTTTCCCATTGATTTATACTTCCTAATGTGATAATAATTAGCACACATGTTCATTAAGATGTAATCATGGGCATTTAGCCACTCAAAACTCAATCCTAAGACAATTTCTCAAAAAGGTGCTTTAAGGAGTCTTAAAGCACATTTTGTGTTTATGCTTGTTTTTGAGCTTGGTTTTCATTTCTAATTGATTTAACATGTCCATTAGCATGTTACTAAAGTCTTATAATGATATTTGGGTGCTAATTAAAGTCACTCCAAGTTTAAAGCACATTTTTGCCTAAATTGCCCTTAAGGCGTTTTCTTGTGTTTTCCTTGATTTAAGTTGTCCACCAATCTTTCTAAGGAATCTATCAGCCTTATTACATCATAACATGATGTTTAATTAGCATACTTAGGTTTGGGGTATTTCAATCTATCCCCCTTAAAAGAACTTTGTCCCCAAAGTTCTCATGCATCTTATCTTATTAGAATACATGTCTTACCTCATTCCAAAGATCACACAGATCATACTTATGTATACTTAAACTCATTGAATTATTAGATCCGCCATATGCTTATACTCAAATATCACACAACATGCTTAAGCATGTATAGCACTCAAAATTCCCTTTGTTCCTTTTGATGATTAAAACATTCACATAATTTCCAACGTATTTTCCATGTCACCGGTCCGTAGACAATGGCTCATTCATCCTCGTCACCATGGGCCAGAATACAAAACAACTCTGCTCTCCCCATGTCACCGGTCCGAAGACAAAGGCTCGTGTGTCCTCGACTTCATGGGCGAAACTCAGTAAAAAGGTAATCCTTTTTCGAGGTCATGTGAGGAATAATTCCTCTAATTAAAAATAGAATCAAATCAAATTACATTTTATCCTAATGCCTCTATCCTTAGCGTGATTTAATTGTGACCACTGGTAGGGAGTTTCAGGAATCATCCAACCCTGATGTGATCAGCATCAGTGTAGAACTATCCTTCCACCCTAATTTGTGTTCGGTTTCCCTTGATCCCTAGAAAATCAAGTTCCACCTCCCACGTCATTTTCAAACATGAAATAATTCACTCATTTCCATTTTTCTATCTTTTGGTTCTTCTAATCATAATCAATATATCTCCAAGGTGTGGACCCAGTCCATCAAACATTCCCAATTCATCTCTTAATACTTGCCTCAGGACTTAAATTCCTACTAAGTTCTATATTAGTCCCATATCAACTCTCACCATCTTATGTCTCATAGCATTACTATCTTCTTCCTCATACTCATATCGAATAATATCTCATAGTGTTATCTTATTCTTATCTCACATACAATTTCATACCGACCCATATCTCATATATTCCATATTCCTTAAGTCTCCTTAATCCTCTTACTTAATTCTCTAAACTTGTACTCACACCGGAGTTAACAAGATAGGTACTTAATATGTATGGTATTCACATCTTCTATGCGTAATAACCATAATTTATCTCAAAATGTTTATGTAAAACATATTCTCAAATTCTTTTGTGCTATGCACACCGTAGTTTATGTACTCAGTACACAAACATACGCTAAGCGGTTTTCGCTCTACCCCCCTTAAAATGGATTACGCCCACGTAATCAACATTATATCATCCTTGAACATAAGTTCAAGATGTCTAATTCTCACCAAGCATTCTAGCTTCCATGTCATCTATCTCACTTACGATTCGATCAGAGGGTCATAACTATGCTAATGACTTAGTCTCTGCATCGAGGATTCTTAACGGTACTTATACCATATTCTTAACTTAGTTTGGTCTAACCTCAAAGGTACTGATCTGCTAGCTTCCGCTGCACAACTCTGATAATCTTAGGCTTAACTGCCTTTCTAATCTTTCATAGTATTGTATATCCTTCTGCCTCCTTACAGTTTAGGAATATTGGTCTCTCAATGGACACGTGTTATCTTTTTATATACACGGCCTTAATGAGTTGTAACTCGTCTATCCATTCTCCTTGAAGATCTTATGTTCATACTCTTAGTGTTTTCTCGAATGTCTAAATTGTTCTTTCCATCTAACCTTTGGTCTGAGGATGATTCTTAATCTGAAACTACTGTTTAGTGCTTATTGCGCTTTAAAGTTTAATCTCTTACATCTTAAGACATGTCCCATGTCTGTACTTAACAATCCATGCTCTTCGCACTTCATAGTCCTTATTTATTTGTTCTCTGATTCATTTGTGTTGTTTGTTCAACTGAATTCTTCTTTTCGACTATTTGTGGTAGTAGCTGCTCTTGTCTGATCTTGCGTCGTTGTCTGTGGTACGGAGTCGACTACTTCCCGTGTTCCTTACACCACTCGTCTACATGCATGGGGTACCTTACTGGTACATTACTACTTACCCGACTAACTCATAAATGAGCGTGTTAGGCCTGCAAGCCCCTGTGGGGTGCAGTCGTCCCACGTCTCGTTTTAGTAAACTTATAGTGTCCGTCACACGTTTAGCTATTGCTAATTATGAAGTATTCTGTTGTCGATCTCCTCTTCCATCTTTCCATAATAACACTTACTGTTCTTCTTGAACTTAATCAAGGAAAATCCATTTACTATGTTCTTGGGTATTGTATGCTCTAGTTCTTTCTGTATCCCGTACTGATTCGGTCTCTTAGTGACTGAGGTCTCTTTCCATAGAGCCTCTTATCTTCTTTCTCATATTTGTTCTACTAGGAATGCACTTCCAGTTCCTTAAGGAATGTGTAGTGTGCTTCCTGTGAAATCTTACCTAACCAGGTCCAGACTACTGGCATCAATGCATAAGTCGTCTACCATCTTATTTCCTTACTTATACTGGTCTTAACTCATAAATCTAATTGTCTCAGTGTCAATATTTGACGGCTCATACATAACGGTCGCTTTACCACGCACCATGACTTAATCCCCTCATATAAATATTGTACTCACGAACACTACTACCGTGGTAGTTGGCCTTTACTCTGTTGCCCATTGATGGTGCAACTCCTTACTCATTTATTCTAACATCTTATCTTATATTCAATTCCTTCCTGGTGTAAACATGCTAGGGTTTCTTTAATTCCGGTGTTTGGCGGTTGTCGTACCGCGTTGTAAAATGGTTGACTCTTAATATGAAGATGTTCTACTTCAATCTCAGATTCGTAAGTAGGCTAATTTCTCTCGCATTCTTTCATCCTTATGATGTTGTTTACCATGTAATTTAACCAGTTACTGATGAAGTCATCCGTTTAATCACTAGCTCTTCTGAGCATTAGTCACTTGACGTGCCATACTGTGCATTCACAATGTCTCTCTTTAAGGATTACTGATTCTTAAATCCTGGGTGTTGGATATGAGGTTTATCTCTGCAGCCTCCCTTATTACTCAAGTGTATCTGGCGTGTTCTAAGGTAATCTCAAGGTTTACAGTTTTCAGTCTCTAACGAAAGTGTATTACATCTCTAATAAGTGAAAGCCCTTTTTGAGGGGTTTACTCCCACTCATGGCCTCACAACAAGGAGAGGTATCCCCACCTTAAAAGGTATGGTTCGTTCTCCGCTCCTGCCAATGTACTATCTCATTATTCTCATTGGTGCCTTTTTTCTGGCAATATTATCCACAATCTAAGTTATAGGTTTGTAACCGTTCACATCTACACATTGTAGTTCCTTCATGGCTTGAATAAGCTCTTTTACAACTTACTACGCCTCGGGCTCTGATGTGGTTAACATCCTTGGCTCGTAGGCTCTTAGTGCTTAATATCATTGGGTGAGAGCCGGTGCTCGGTTCACTCCCTGTACTCTTACTCATCTGTGGGTTATCCTCATAAGATTCTGGTTCTTAGACGCTATCCACCGTTAGGTTACATTTTAAATGTAGTATCAGATTTCATGGTAAGTTGCTGCATCCTGCTTCCTGCTATGGAAGTTTATTCAGGTGATCTGAGGTTACTTAATGTCTTTGACAATACTGTCATTTTACTAGACTTATGTCTTTTAGCAAATAAGGCTAAGTTCTTATTAGGCGTTTGCCTTACGGTGTCCAAGTCGGACATCGTCCCATCATCTTATACTCCCACCTCAACGCTTCGTTCAACTTCCATTGACTACGCCACCCGTTGATGATTGTTCACACTTGGGTGTTAATGAGTTAGGCAAACAGTATTAGCTGTCATTCATCAGCTGTTCGGCTTGACTATGCCCGCTCTGTGGGGGTAGTCCTCTGAGCTTCCCTCTGTCGGGATTGTATATCTTTAATCCTTAGTAGATTACTGCTTAAGTTTATTCCTTCTGTCCCTGTTTCCGGGTTCACCAACATCTTCATTGTAGAATGTTTGTTATTGGTATTCTTAATGGTCACTCTGGGAGTCTTATCTCGTTTTCGTTGGAAGTCGTTACGTCAATAGTCTCAATCGTATCTTATAATACATGCCTTGTATATTATTGCTTATATACTGTTTTGCTCGGATTATTGAGTGATCTCTCAGGTTCCTCTCCCTGAGGTTCTGGATTGATGTTCTTACCGTACTGTCGGCTGATGTTGTAGTGGTTGTACTGTCTTCAAGATTTATATCGCTTAATATTTCATCCAAGCCCAGCTCCCTGCTGACTAGTGTGTCGGCTCATCTTATTATGATCAGGTCGTCGGGCCTTTCCAAGGTCTCATTTTCCCGTTCTTATAGATTTACCGTCCGGTATTAAAATGTACTACAACTGTAGCGTTCTATTACCTCGCCATGATGACTTTCCGTACTATTTAACCGTGGTAGCACTTGCTATGGCTAGTGCGCCATGCAAGATGGGTTACCGGTACTGTGTGCGTCGGTAGTGGTACTTCCACCTGATCTTTTATATCTTTGATAGTCCTCGAGAATCCTTCGATGTTCTTCCGTTTTGGATAACTAGCCATCCGGCAGTTTCCTGTTGTTTTGACCGTACTGTCACTTATCCGGGTGTTCCTCTTTCTGAGGGAACCCCTTATTATTTTCTTATGTCTTAGTCCTCGCTCCCGTTCCCACACATTTTGTCGAGGTTACTAAGTAATGATTCTACTTTAGGCACTACATCGTAGTCCTATTCAGATATACAGTTGTACGCGTCTTTATTGTCGTCTGCGTTATGTCGGCCAGGTTTAGTAAACTTCCTCATTGTATGGGGTTTGGAGTCCCCGTTTCTAACTGGACCTTCCAGTAATCTTAACTCTCATGTTATGTATTATCCCACTGTTATGCTCATTTGGACCACTGTCCGGTACTCATGTCGCTACCCTTTTCCTTTCTATTGCACCCGTAGTGCTTTTCTTATTATTGGTATGGCAGGTTATTTCGACTGCGTAGCATGTCGACCCATGTTGCCAGTAATTACTGTTCTCTTATTGGTAGAATTCTGTTGGCAGTGCCTGTTTCACTTTTGCGCTCCAATTAAAACGTTCAAGTTCTCATAAACTGTTGTTCAACAAGATGTTTCTCATATTGCGTACTGTTAGCTAACTGCCAGATCGGGTCTTTCCTGTGTAAGAGAAGGCTTTCTTCACTCTGGTGTTTGTTCCATGTATTCAAGGTTAGGGATGTGAAGGGAGGGTCTAGGTACTATGGATATCTGGTAAACACCGGGAAGTCCTGACTAACGCACCTCTCACTCTATCTCTGAACCCTTAACCCATAACTCAATCTCAACCTCAGTATTCTCCTAAGTTCGGTAATTCTTGTCTTCAGAGCGTAACTACGCTCTGATACCACTTTTTGTAACACCCCATCTCGATCCAATCGTGGTTATCGCAAACTTATCACCATATATACAAACTCTGCAGCGGATTCAAATACATTCCAGGACCTTGCCACGGTCTGACTACAGAATATACCGAACATTAGTACATACAAATCTTAACCAAATACATATCCTTCTTACAATCCCCTCACATCCTATACATCTTACTAACTCAAATTGCCATACGAGTGTACATGCACAACTCGTAGGCCACACTTAACCCGTAACGTTTGTACCCCATCTTACTCTCGCGACGGCCGCCTCCTGACGTTCACCCGTGTAGTAAAAACAGCCCCCAAAGGGGGTCAACACGAATGCTAGTACGATCCTCTCATGGCCCCCAAACTAACGTGGCTACGACGACTAATTGTCGATAGCATGGAGGTTGATTAGATGCACAACATAATAGAAGGTGCAATAAACAACAAACCAATTATGAACAAACAAAGTTCAAACACAATGAACGACTTAAATGCGTTCCCTTAATTAGAGGGTTAATTATTTAACTCCTTAGGTTATGTTTTCTCTTAATCTTAGTCCATCCTTATCTTACCTCAATCTTAGTCTTAGAAAACAACCATCCTTTAAAAAGGAATGGATGTAGCTTATCTCAGTCTTATAATACAAACCATCCTTTAAATAGAAATGGTTGCAACTTATCTCAAACCTTATCTTAATCTTAGAATACAACCACTCTTTAAATAGAAATGTTTGTATCTTATCTCAATGTTTATTTTTGTCGGGTCAAAGGCGACCCTAGCCAATGAGCTATTAACTCCATTGGTTGAATAAACAACTTATCTTATAATTTAGGATTTAGGTGATCCTACCGCACCATCTTAATGCCTCCTACCTTAGACTGTATGTCCAATGTAGCTGGGCCGGCTACCGACCCTAGGCAACAAGTCCAAAGAGAAGTCCTTAATTGGAAGTCGGATCTGCTTTAGATACTGACCCCCTTTTTCCTTAGCATGCATGACCGGAGTCAGTCCCGGGTTCCTCACTCCCTCCAAGTACCAGTTAGTAGAAGTCTCAAGACAATGTTTGTTGGTTAAACCTCTTTCGGTTTTTAACAAACTAATATTAGGGAGTGTTCCTTAGTCTCACTCAATTCCTTACTAACGTTAGTTAGTAGGTTCTCACGGTAAGTTGTGTTAGTTTTCAAACATCACATAACAATACAATAAACATAACGTTCCGGTTGCATGCTTTATCTTGTTTAGTGAGCACACAAAAACAAATAGCACACAAGCCGAGGGACACCTCGTTAGCAAGCAGGTCACAAGAAGAACTGTACCGTTCACCGTTGGTCGTTTGGTTGCTCACTCTCCTCTGGAGTCCAAATTCTCAAACCCTAAAACATTCATTCAATTTTAGGTTGTTAATTACTTTTCCAATAAAGCTAACTTACTTAACTCACTTGGTCATTAGTGATCCCCATCTAACATCACTTAAGTTCTTATAAACTTAATCTTAAGTGAATCACTTCTTCTAATACCTTATACTTATTCACCCACTTAATTATCATTGTTACTCACCAAATATGTCTTAAACAACCTTATATTATCATTACATATCAATCCCCATTTAGCACCTCTTAAATTCTTACTAACTTAACCTTGAACACTTAAAATCATTTACTTACCCTAATCTCTTAAGTCCTTATATGCTTATCTTTCTAATCATCATCTCTCTTCTAATGGTGGACCCCTAAGTCATTGTAATTTAAACTTAATCACATAAGTTATTCACTTCCCATTACACCTCATACTTGTTTACACCTCTTAAGGTCTTTACATGTCACCAAACAAGGCCTAAACATCATCAAAAACCATTACCATTCAATCCCCCATCATTAGAAGCCAAAACAAATTTTTTTCTTTTTCTCTGCACTGGACCGCCCATCTGGGGCGGTCCACAGGGGCGGTCCCAACCAGAAGCTAATTTCCTGCACGATTTGTCTGGACCTCCCCAAAGGGGCGGTCCACAGCAGAACCTATTTCCCAAAGTGCTTTTCTCCTCATTTTGAACTCCAAATTCACCCCAATCTTTTCCCACTCATTCCACAATCTTTCCACATGTTTCCTACATGTTTAAATACCTTAAAAATGCACTAAACCTTCCTCAAAAATCACCAAACTTGACACTCAATTCCTTACAAAATTCTTACACTTAACACTTGATTCCTTACACTACACTCTTGTGACTTTGCCTTAGACCTCAACTAATCATTATGTTTCTTCACCACCATATTAACTACTCCTCAAGCATTATTTTGCACACCCATTTGCTTTACTCAAACTTCTCAAAGCCATATGTAATCTAGCACATGCTTACATCCTTACAAGTCATTATACCTTATTTTTTCCTTCAAACTTTGTACAAGTTTCCTAGCTTCCTTAACCGTGGTTTTGGTGCATAAAACTCACCATTATAACCCCTAGTCCCTCTTATACATCCCTAGGTCTTCCTAGTACTCAAGAACTCCATGGTTTAACCATTTTCATCAATACAACCCTTAATGTTTACTAGAACATCCTTAGTCATAAAATCTCCTTAGAACACCTTAAACATTTAGTTTTCTCTCCAAATCTTGACATGACTTTCTTAATATATTACTACACCCAACATTTAGCTTTTCACCCTTAATTCAATCATAAACACTCTAACCCTTTGTACACAATATTAGCACACAATTTACACCCTCCTAACCTCTAACTCCTCCTAGACAACTCTAGGCCATTCTAAACCTCGAGAACAACTTGGTTAACTCATTCCCACTCAAATTTTGCCATAGCTCCTCTAGTATATTATCATGCCCAAATGCATGGTTTTTCTCATACAATCATCTCACACACATCGAGTCCTTTCTCATCATATTTTCTCACCAAATCAACTCATTCATAATAAACTCAATATAGTGCAATAAATCTTAAATTGCATAGCACTAAGGCTCTTAAATAGCATGGCTCTTAGGCCCTTAAATGACATGGCTCTTAGGCCCTTAAATGACATGAATTTAAACAGTGAATTTCCCACATGTAATAGCTTTCAACCTGCAATCACACCCATCAATCTCATAGTAGTTATAATGCTCTTAAAATCCACCTTAAACTTATCTTACTAACTCATTCCCATTGGCTCCTTAGTCACAAGTTCACAAGCTTGTTCAAATTATTTTTCCTAGGTTATATAACCCATTACATAATGTAAGCTCTAAGCTACATTAGTACTTATCTAAATCTCATCCCTTAAAAACTTAAACCACCATTAGGTAAGCAATTTACCTTCTTTCTCAAGCTCCTCTTAACTTCCTCCTTAGGGATTTTCTTGAATGAATCTCGGCCAAGGCTTTAATCCTCTTGTCAATGTTCTAATCCACATTCAAATAATCTAATGAGTACTAAGCATCATGCCTAAACTCATGGAATCCAATCTTAGGTATAAAATGTGTTTTAAGGTCTTAAAATGAATATTTTACCTTGAAGTCTTAAGGTAGGCTTGGATATGAATCAAGAAGGACCTCCTCTAGCCCTTGGAGAATATAAAACAAGCTAGAAAAAAGGCATAAAATGAAACCCCGTGAGTATAAATTTTCGGTAATGAAGAAGAATGGTGGAAACCTAGTTTTTCTTACATATTCTTTACCTTAAGAGAATGGAGAAGCTAATGCACTCTTCAAACTTGATTTTCCACCATCAATGGAGTTTTCCCTTGGCACCTAAATGGAGCTTTGAAGGATTTGAAAAGATAAAATGAAAGAGCTTGCTCTAACTAAGAGTAATCTATGCTCACTTTTTGATTTGGAGCTAAAATGAGCATGTTGTGGACAAAGCAAGGTGAAACAACAATGGAGCTGCTTGGGAACGGTTTAGAACAGAGATAAGAAGAAGAAAACCGTGGAAGAAGAAGAGAAATGAAGAAGAGAGGAGAGAGGTAGGCTAATATAAGGTATTTTGCTTTTATAAAGCAAATAGTACTATTCTCTCTTTTTCCTCTTCTTTTTCTTTAATTGCTTTGTCGTGTGGTGACTCCCCACATCAAAAGCCGGCCACCCCCTTATAATCAAGATATTTATGGTCTTGTTTGACCAACTAATTGACTTATGTTGACTAAAACTTAAACTAGTCACATTTGGCACTATTCACAAATTAATGCACATATTTGTGAAATTTTTGGTTTCCCATTGATTTAGACTTCCTAATGTGATAATAATTATCACACATGTTGATTAAGATGTAATCATGGGCATTTAGCCACTCAAAACTCATTCCTAAGACAATTTCTCAAAAAGGTGCTTTAAGGAGTCTTAAAGCACATTTTGTGTTTAAGCTTGTTTTTGAGCTTGGTTTTCTTTGCTAATTGATTTAAAATGTCCATTAGCATGTTACTAAAGTCTTATAATGATATTTGGGTGCTAATTAAAGTCACTCCAAGCTTAAAGCACATTTTTGCCTAAATTGCCCTTAAGACGTTTTCTTGTGTTTTCCTTGATTTAAATTGTCCACCAATCTTTCTAAGGAATATATCAGCCTTATTACATCATAACTTGATGTTTAATTAGCATACTTAGGTTTGGGGTATTTCATCTCCTCTTGTTGAAGGCTCAATCCTTCTCCAAATGTAACAAAAATTACACCGTTGGATTCCCCTTGCAAAGGAGATCTTCTTCCTCCTTTCAAAAATCTAAAACACCCATTTTCATCTCCATGGTTATTCTCCATTTGAAGTTTTGAGACCACCATCGGAAGCTCCTCCTTCTTCTTGATGTTTTAAGGTAAAAATAATCATGAAAACTCAACCTTTGCTAGCCCTTGTTGGCAAAACGAAATTTATGTTGAACCCTTGCCTTGTTCTTTGTATTCCAGCCGACTTTGGCTCCTTCCATGGGCTAGAAACTTCACTCTCTTGCTAACCAAGGACCTCACTCATTGGTGGTAAGGTAATGTTCTTTCTAAACCCTAAAAATAACTAAATTCTTGGGTTAGTTGTGAATGAATGATAAGTTAGAATGGTGTGTTGGTATGGGCTGTAGCATTGGAGTGTGGACTACATTTGGAACCGAGAACAAGAAGGAAAGGAAGGGAAATAAAGAAGAAAGGAAGAGAAGAGAAAGAAAGAGGAACAAAAATCACAAGGTAAATGCGTTACCTTGAGTTAGGTTTGTATGGTATAGTGTAACAGTTTTGAGTATTGGAATTGAGTAGTGTATACGGGAATGAGTAATAAGTATATCGCAGTATGATGAAGAAAAGAATGTAACAGTTTTGAGGCTTTAAAAGATGGTTAAAAGCTTGGGTTAACATTGGGTAATGTATGTGTATGTGCAAGAAAAATATTGTGGTATATTGTGTAGAATGATGTGTGACTTGATTTGGGGAATTGGAATGAATGTGTGAGCTGAAAATGTATGTGGGCAATGTTAAAAATATAGGGGAACCTCTGCCCAAATTTTTATGGAAGAGGACTTAGATGAGGAAGAGGAAGGGATAACCTATGTGGTAACTAAGTGTATTTGGAGAGTTTAAGTGAGTAGTTTAGTACTTTGTAACGGATTTAGAAGAGGATTTAAGTAATGGGATGGAACTAGGATTGAGGCAATGCATTGAGGATGTTAGGAGTAGCATTAGTAGAGTGAGTATTGAATGGTAAAGAGGAAAGGAAAAATTTGTAACAATTGTAGAAGAAAGAAAGTTGTAACAGTGGAGAAAAATGTAACAGTGGAGTGTGTTTTGTAACAGATTGGTATGGAGATGGATTAGGTTAGTTTTGATTGCCTAATTAGGGTCAAAACACCCTAGATTATATGGAGGAAATTAGGGAAGAGATTGGTAGAAGTTTGGAATTGAAACAAGTGGAGAAACTTATATAAATTACAATACTGTAACTAGTCCGGGTTTGCAAACCAGCACACAAACCCGGACTAGCATGAAAACTCGACAGAAAGTTTTACAAAGGGATGGTCCGGGTTTACAAACCAAGACACTAACCCGGGCCACCCCAAAAACACACGTAAGTTACCAGAACAAGTGGTCTGGGTTTGCAAAGGAGTACACAATCCCGGACCGTGAAAAAAAAAACACCCGTAACTTATAATAACAGGTGGTCCGGGTTTGCAGATAGGGACACAAACCCGGACCAGTACTTTTTTTCACACCCGAGGACTTTTGCAAAGTAGTGGTCCGGGTTTGTAAACCCGGACACTACTAAAATTCTTCCAGAAGGTGTTTTAAAGCTATTCTAGGGTAGGGTAAGGATGGGTAATGATTGTATAAGATGATTAAGACAAAATTAATGATGTTTAATGGTCATTAAGGCTATAAACAAGCTTAGAAAATAATTGTAAGTGAGTAACTTAAGTAAATGTATTTAAGTAACAAAGGGTTAGTAAGTGTAAACTAGGAATCTTTAGGAAAGTAATAAGTAAGGTTAATTATGGATAATTAACCATCCAACTGTATGTATGTGATAGGATTCAAATAGTTGAACACCGAAGGGAGTCGGTGAGTCCAAATGAAACGGTGAAAGGTATGATTTCTTAATGCCCTGTATCCTAATCTGGTTACCCCGATTTGTGTGCTTATTTGATCACCTAAATAAGATAAATGCATGAATCGGACTATATTGCACTTACCTGTGCTTGACTTATGTTGTTCTTGATATTTATTGTCTTGAACACTAGTTTGTATAATTCATGAAATATGTGAATAATGATGAAGTGTATTTGTATCTCGTAGTGTACTTGAATATTGTATTGTATTGCGTATGGATGTGTATATGAACAATGTAATGTGTATGTGGCTTGGATGTGTGACTTCTACAAATTCCTAACTACCTAACTCCTAACATAAGTAAGGAATAAATTGGAATGAGTAGAAGTCCGATATAGCTTCGGCCACGCTAGAGGATGAGGAGACACAAGAGGTTGGATCCGATTCCTGACTCTTAAACTGGTCCGCAGCCCAAACCCCTTAAATGGGTAGCATCCCGGATTGGTGAGTCAAGTAAATCCCGGTGGTGGGACGGAGTAGTCCCCGGGCCGGAGGTCCCGACGACTTAACATGAGTAAGAGTAAGTAAGTAAGTATGTATGAGTATGTATGCGTAAGTACTGTGGAACGAGTAAAAGAGTAATCTCCACCCGATTAACCCGGGTGGACCAACATGAGCTAACAAGGATGGTGTATTGTGTATGTATTGCGTATGTATGGTATATGTATTGTGTATTGCGGATCTCGGAAAGGTAAGAATGTATCTGATGGCTTGTATGGGTTACCGTGTATGTATTGAAGAGTGCGTATTGACGTGTATGTATGGATTCCTTGCGTAATGTATTGTAATATTATGTATAAGAGCATGTATGCATGTATGTTTGAATGAAATCAATCGCATGTATTCGAACAAGTGGTCGGCGTACCCTCACTAGTACACGGGGTATGCGGTTATCATATGCAGCGAAAGCTGACCCCCTAGGGGGAACGTTTTTAGTGTGCAGGTACCCGAAGTGGATATGGTCAAGGTAAGAGACCGGTGGCTACACTTGGATAGCTAGAAGTAGAATGTAGAGGTGTACTAAATAGCACGCCCTTGTACTTAGGAAGTAAGTAGTTGTGAGGAATGGGTAGATGTAGACTCTTAATGAGTACATATGAACTTGGAAGAAGCATTGTATTTGTATTGGGAACCTAGTAAACTCGGTGTATAGTACCCCGACCAAGACGACCACGTTAAGATCAATGAGAAGCTACTTAAAAGGATCGAGTACCCCAAACATAGATCAATATGATCTAGGGAAGAGTCAACAAGACTATTAAATACAAGTGGAATCCATACCAAGACCGGTATTGGATTACCCAAAAACCAACAGTACCATGCACTTGCCACGGCAAGTGCAGTAAGAGCAGGAATATATAAAGGAACTCTAACACACCACAGGTACATAGTAATGTACCATGATAGCAATGAGACAACCACAGGATCACAAGTCCTGCAAACTGGAAGAATGGAACCCTGGGAAGGCCTAACGGCCTGAACATTGTAATAAGGACATACCAGTCAGCGGGAAGCTGGACTTGGTCTAGACCACAAACATGGCTATGCCATGTAGAACTTCTTTTAACACCAAACCATTGTTTCAAAACCCAAAATTCTTCTTTCAAAACCACAACTTTCCTTTTAAACCTTGGATTTTTAACAAAACCAACAGAATTATGGTGAGTATCACAGAATGATACAAGAGGAGTTGATAATAGAATACTTCATCTAGGCGTGTGACGAACACTACGAGTGTACCCAATTACGGGATGTGGGACAACCGCACTCCAAAGGAGCTTGCGGGCCTGACATATAGTTAGGTAAGTGGTAACGTATCAACAAGGTACCCCACGTATGTATACATGTAGTGCACGAAGCACGGGAAGTAGTCAACTCTGTTCTACGGACCATGAGTGAATTCAAACCAGAACAGCTGGACACCTCAGACAAGCAACTATAAAGGAACTCAGAGAATCCATCTGAAAGTTAGGAATAAGAACTAGAAAGTGCAAGGAGCACAGACTAGTAAGTATAGACACTGGATATGTCTCAAGGACATCAAACAAATACATGGTAGTTGGAACGAACATCCAGCCCAAGACAATAAGGCCAAAGCCTAATGTGAACCCCACAATGCTCAACAAACGGGACGGAGTTCCCAAGGGCAATCACAAGATTACCACGAAGTATAATTAATCATTGAAGAGGATATAAACCTAGTCCAAACACTAGGAGAAAGTATAAACAGTCTACCCAAGGGCGGGAGACGCTATAACCGAAGAAGGGATAACTCAAACCACGATACCACAAGGAGGTATAGTGGCACGATATATCATAAGCATTAGCCGGACGTAACGGTGTAACCAATAACACCCAAGGGCAATCCTAAAAGGGTGTCTAAGATAACAACAGTTGAACAAGCGTCATGATGAGAGCACATGAGCTAGAACAAACATTTGGTTAGGACACCGAAGGGATTTCTTATGACGGGAAATACCCTGAACTACACAAAGGCACTGATTGACATCAGAATGCCAAAAGGGTCTCATGTGAACGGAAGCGTGATGTCACAACCTGCCATGTGGCCCAGTAATACCTCCAACATATGGGGTATAGAAGGAGTGGAAATATGTATAAGCAGCTTGGAAAGAGCATAGCTTGCAGAAACAGGGCTCAGAAGTCATAAACCAAATGCGTTATATAAACCTTAACGGTTGCATAACCCACACCATTTGATAACAAGACTTGCAAGAGATATTGTCTCATATGACAAAGAAATCAACAACTGGACCATCAATTCAAACCCAACATCCTGAGTGGCTTGGAGTAATAGCTATATCAGTGGCACTGTCACTAGAGCATCAGTCTATATATAGTTGACGAAGCTTTTAATTACCCTCATGCCTTAGGTAAAAATAGTAACACATAGGCATAGGAATCATAATAATGCCAACATTGGCCTAGTCCACACTTGGACACTACGAGAACCCAAGGGAAGGTACCCCTCGTCAACCGAAGACCACCAATGTGGTGAAGATGTGAAACCATAGGGAAGGCTTCCATCTACTATAATAATAATGCCTACGCATATAGATATTGCCAAGGGGCGATGGAATAAGGGAATGAGACTTCCAAACCGTTACAACTTAAGGAGTAAGCATACTCCATACGCACCCAAGCATGTGGTGAACCATTATATAAACACCAACATGGTAAACCTTGTCATGAGACCTATGAGTGGAAACAAGCCTCTCAACAGGAATTTCATCTATCAATTAAAGAACGGGACCAGAAAACCCTTGAAGTTCTTGGGATGTTCCGGTGATGTACATACAAGTAGAACTACACACTAGAGCCTATAACCAATGCTCAACACTGAAAGACAATAATTGTCAAAACAATCAACGGGAATGCACATTGCACACCATGAATGGCTAGCGCTCAAGAGAGCTTGTAACCCGATAAATTACTTCATCCATTATCAACCAAGATACCTGGTAAATTGTATTATAAATGATGATAGAATGTGAGGTAAGCTAACCTGCACATAAAAACCTAAGTTGAATAAGACATCTCCACATTGGGAAGATAATAAGATTGCGGTATGCTGCGACAACCGTCATACACACGAACACAGGAAACTCCTAGTGTATTTACACCATAAGGAAATGGTGCCAATGACAATAGCAATAAGTAAAGAGGAACAACCACAGTAACAGAACCAGTAAAAACAATGTTGTACAATGAGTAAGAATACGGTGCGCAACAAGCGACCGCTATGAGGAAGTAGCAGATAATGACACGGAGTATAAGTATGAGATGATAGGCAGAAATATTCCTTCCTATCACATAAGTGACTTACTGTCAAGCGTTTACGCCTCTGCACTCTGTATGACTGAGTGTTTTGGTATTGCACTTGTGCAGCTAATGATCTAGTGGGATAGTTAGGAATATGGAAATGTAAACCGTAGTAAACCCTTCTTTCCACCAACAACACGGCATAAGCCATTTAAGCAAGTTTAGCAACAAAATGTGCGGCCTAAGGCCAAAGAAGCACGAAGTGTGTAAAGCACACTAACGATCACAAGATGTGAATTCCATTGGAATAAAAGGTGAAAGAAGATTGAAGAAAGTCACTAGGACCGACGCATAGAAAATGCAAGGTCATACAAGTAAAGACACTTGTACTTAACCAGGGACACTGGTAGAATTCAGAAGCTAGCGAAACTAGAGGAAGCACTACAACTAAGTAGTGACTCAACCTCGCCCGACAATAAATCGAAGGAGCTTATCAAATAATCGTGGAAGCACGAATGGTATACATAATAGATCACCAGAGAGCTGGTTATAATCTATATACTTATTGAATTCAAACGCGGTAAAAGAATACCACATTTGTGTCAATAACCTTATTCCCACAATAGAGGGATAAAAGGTGATGTGTAGCATATTAAGGATAACATGAAGGGTGAGTAACCCAAGTTATCAGGGTCGCGCAGCAGAAGTAGTGGGCCCTAACTAGTGAGTATAATAGAATGACAATCAATGCCTTGAAGCCTGATAGGCTAGAACCTAATTAATTATGAGTTGAATAAACTCATATAGGAATCCTTGGTGCAAAGACTAAACCATTGTTATGATTAGGACCCTTTGACAAGGGTACATTATGTAATAAACCGTAAAGAAGATAAAACGCTTCAGATTGCCCAAATTGAGTAAACCAATGTTTAATAATAATAACATATGGTAGATTACGTGGGCGTAATCCCTTTTAAGGGGGGTAGAGCGAAAACCGCTTAGTATAAGTTTCATGAAGAAAACACATAAACGATAATGTGCATAGCACAAATGAGAAACGAATTGATGATTGATGCCTATGTTAAATAAACATAAGTATTCATTCATATTGAAATTGTGGTAATTAGGCATGAGAGATGCAAATACCATAGGATGGATATACCTACCTTGTAACACCATGTAAGAGTATTAGTAAAAGAAAAGTAACGAGTACTGGACGGAGCTCCACAAGTATTGTAGCCTTTGAAGAAGTAGTACGAAATGAATGAGAGTAGTAGATGAATGAAGTCTAAGAGTAGAGTATACCTAAGTAAATTATTGGAAGTAAATTGAGGACAACTAAATTTTACAAGTATGGTAATCCCTAGTTAGAATAATTGAAATGATGGAAGTAGTGAAGGTTGATGAAATGAGCATTTAGGTATTGAACCACGGAGTAAAGTATTTGGGAAGTAGAGTGAGGATGATTGATGGACTGATTCCATCCTTTGGAGATGTATGAATTCGCTTCACGACTAGAAAGGGTAAAAAGATAGAGAATGAAAACAATTAAATGAATTGTTTGTTTGAAACTGATGTGGGAAGTCGAACTTGATCCTGATCAGATCAAGGGAAACCAAACCCAAATTGGGGTGGAAAGATAGTTCAACACTGGTGCTGATCACATCAGGGTTGAACGATCCTTGAAGCTCCCCTCAAGTGGTCACAAGAATCACGCTTAGGATAGAAGTAGTGAATATAAATTGAAATTTGGAGTTGTATGCTTTAGAAAGGGTTATAATTAGTAGTTGTAAAAGGATTTTCCTTTGACTGGAGAGTAAGTAATTGTTGGAAGCTTATACCTTTAATACCCCGGATCTAGAAATCGTGATTAAATTACTCTAATATGATTATTAAAGGCCTAATGGTGCCTAAAGAGTATTGGTAAAGAGAATAAAACCAAAAGAAAAGAGAAAACGCTTGAAAAGCGAAAAACGCTAAAATGCACGTTAAATGAGTATAAGAGATATATGATCTCGAGAGGGTCCGAGATGGATTCCTAAGACTTAGTTAGGTCTAATTAGTGTACGGGAATGATTCCCGAAGAAAACGGATCGAAATAATGGATTAAAACGCTAACGGAGTTTTAAAGCACGTTTTTCGAGAAAAACCCGAGAAACGTGACTTTAAGTGGTTAAACGGACCAGTAAAAATTATGGTTGACTATAACTATAATTAAGCATTAATGGGAGTTTAATAACCATTAAAAATAAAGAAACGAAAAAAATCCAAAAAACGGACCCGGTTAGTGAATAGTGTAAAAACCGGGAAGTTGTGGGGTGTAAATGTAATAAGTAAAAATTATACCCCCTTGTAATTTATTTATGTGGCCGGTTACTTAAGCTATAATGGGGGCACGTTTTATTTTTCCTAGCAGCTCCCCCCTTGTTCCAAATACACTAAGTGACAAGAGAAATAAAGTAAACAAGTTCAAATAGTGAAAAGTGATATTACACTCTCTCACCTCTATTTCACCTAGCCAGTCACGATTTCCCTCCCTCCGAGACTAAACTTCTTCTTCCTCTGTATTACAATGGCGATTCCAACAGAGAGCAAACAGCCCATCTTCATTCTCTCTTTTCTTACTCGATACAACACCAAATCACATAAAATTTGTACCGTTGGATTCCTCTTGTTGAGAGCAACATTTTCCACCCTTCAAAAGCTTGAAACCTTCATCTTCATCTCCATGTAAGTAGGCTGTTTTGGAGCTTAAAGGAGTGTTTTTGGATCTCCTTCATCTTCTAGATACTCTAAGGTAAAAAGAAAGTCAAAAGCTCTCCTTTCCTAGCTTTTCTTGTAAAAAAATCAAGAATGCCCACGTTGAATTTTTCCCCATGTCCAGCCGGTTTCTTCTTGCCTTTGAGGAGTGCTGGAGCTTCATCATTTTGATTGCCTCCTCTCCATTGGATACTTGAAGGTAATCTCTAAGCTAAACCCTAAAAACTAGCTTTTGAAATATCTTGTGAGGAACGTGAGTATTAAACTAGCTTGTTTGTGTGGTTTGGGGTATGATTGTAGACATCAATCTATACCTATGTTGGTGTGGAAACAAGAAGAGAAAGAGAGAATCAGAGAAAGAGGAAGAAGAGGAAAACAGAAAATTAACAAGGTAACGAGCTTACCTGAGTCGGTTTACTTCCTTGTAAAACATATTTTGAACGTAATAATGACCTTGTATGGTGTAGTCATGATACTACAATATAGTTTGTTGAATGGGAGTTCTAATATGTTTGGGGGTGCAAAATAAACCTAGAAACTAAGTTGGGCATGCGTGTGATATCAGTGGTCATTTAGTGTGTAGTAGCAGTGATTCTGATGCTTATATAACAGGGAGAAAAAGATGATTTTTGTGATCTGTTTAGTGTGAGAGTGCTTAAGTGGGCAAGCTTTGTCAAAATTTGTCTAGCAAACAAAGGGCTTGAGGTTAAGGCGTGGAGTTAGTTTGGTAAGAAAGGAAGGAATGGAAACTACAACAGAGAACAAGAAACTAGAGTCTGTAACAGTGAGAAAATTACAGTGAAATGGGTTTTGTAAGATGAATGTACAAGTAGTTTAGGTTGGTTTTGAATGCCTAAACAATGTCAAAACATGCTATAATATATGTAGAAGAGTGGGAAGAAGTTGGTATAGTTTGGAGTGAAACAAAAAAAACACATATATTTACATACTGCAACTGTCCGGGTCGCAAAACACGTACACAAACCCGGACATGTCAAAAAACACGGCAGAATGTATTTCAGAATGGATGGTCCGGGTTTGCAAACCAAGACCTAAACCCAGACCACCCCAAAATTCCACCCGAGTGGTTTACACAGGTATTGAAATACCCCGAATCTAATTAATACTTGTTTACTATTAATTAATGAAGAATTGATCTTGGAATAAATCATTTTAGTTACGCATGCTAATTTATGCATGCAAACGTTACGTAAATTAATATTACGCGTGCACATGCAAACTAATGCACGCAAACGTAACGTAAAAGTAGTCGTTTTACCATAAACGCTAACTGGCGTAATTTTACTAAACATAATAACGTACTCGTACAAACGTTGATGTACGTTTATTAGCAAGGATTAAACTCCTTACATAACGAGCTCGATATAGAGAGCGACAACAAGGAAAGATTAATACGAACGTTTGTACAACTCATAATACAATGACCTTCGATCCACGAACGCTAATATAATGTCGTCTACACGTACGCATATAAACGCTTACGTACGAACATTAACGGGCATTAAACCCCTTATGAAACAAGCTCGATTAAGAGAGCGTCATCTAGGAAAATATATACGAGCGTTTAAACGACTCGGTACACAATAGCGTTCACTGTAAAAAAAAATGCGAGAATACTAACGAGCAACGTAAATATTTTACGATTGCCTAAGCATTTATAAATGCTAAAATAAATTGTGATACACATTTAAACAATGTAACAACTTATGTTACATAATCGTAATACTTGATATATATCATAAAATACTTAGGAAATGTTATAACATTAATCATAACACAAAGTTTACAAGTCCAAAAATCTGTACATTAATGCCGGTTTTATATGGCATATTTGGACTTGTTTTTATACACTCTCACTTAGTAAACATTTAACCTCCTAATGTACTTACCTTATACATATATGAGCATAATTATTTCATGATCAAACCTACCTATATATTCATGAGCCACCAGTTATATACTTATACAATAAAAAAAAAAGAAGAAGAAGACGGCTATGTACATACGGTGAGGTATACTTGCGCTAACCAACAAGGAAAAAAAAAACTGAAGCCCACTCCTATAACACCATTTGTATATAGATGTAATTCAACAAAAGAACAAAAAATATAGCAAGGAATAATACATGCTCAGCAATATACATACATATGCAAACCGTAGCATATATGAAGGATTTAAGCGATATAAAAAAACAATCTGTAGTAAAATGCATACCATAATCGGTGATGCACTCATAATAAACAAACAATTTAAAAAAAAAAAATCATGCTACATACTCACCTTACCGTAGCATAAATATATACATAAAATTGAAAGGAAAAAAAAAAACGGTAGCCGGCCACACATATATAAATATAAGGCTCCAAAGTAACTTTATAAAAGGGTGGATAAGCACTACTTCACAACAATAATTAATCAAACATTTCTTCCCCACTTGGCTACCCACTCCCGTCTGTCGCATGTGACAGCTCGATTCATTAGCAAACTTTACCTGCTAAAGAATTATTAAGTTACATGCTAATTGTGAATACACCTACATACCTATACGTAAAGGCCAATTAGCTCCCCCTCCTTCGTTCTTTTACTCCCAGCCGAGAACCCACCAACAGGAGCCCCGTTTCTTTCCTCCAAACCGCGGGTAGCAGAGCAGTCATCCCTGTCGTAAGCTAGTTTTTTTTTTAGAACAGGTGGCCACGTTGTGTATCAGGCCGATCCCTCCTTTCGCCTGCAGATAATAAGCGGCCCTGCCCTTGTCCAATTGAAAGTTCTCAGAGGAGACGTTAACCTCCTGACTTTCCACAAATTCCCAGCGGGTGCCCTGTCGTAAGCTAGTGCTCTTACCATTCCTCCCTCTGTTCTGTCCGACAAAGAAAACATACATGCTGCTTCAACCTTGTTTTTGAACCTCCCCTTGAACTCTTCCCTTGCGCCAACAGAAGGAGCTTCCAGCCTCCCTTGGACATAAGAACTGTCATGAGAACAGAAAACCACCACATGAAACAATCTGGTAAGAAAAAAAAAATATATGCAACCGCAGGATCTTCTTGTTCTTCCTCAGTTTTCTTGTCCAGAAAACAATGTCCTTAACACCACCTTTAAACCTCCTCCGTATGTCCACTTACTGAGGGGATTGCAGCCTGTCTTGAGCAGATGAAAGCGCCACTTACCACCTGCAACAATCAGTGGGTAATTAGCAAACAAACAAGGTAAGAAAAGGCTCATGAAAACACCCACTTCTTTACTTCCGGTCTGGTGCTGGATTTTTCTTCAGTTTATTCCCTTCCTTCTTTCATGGTTAGTCAGTCCATGCTATAGTACCATCAAGAGCTATCGTATTCTAAGCTGAATATTCACCACTTGCTAATCTGGTTATTACCGGCTGATATACCATATTGTGTGGTATTTTTTTTAACACCTTGATGTGCCTACAAAAACAGGCGTAAACCACCCCAGCACAAGCCTACAACATAGAGGTATAAACCATAAATTATGAGCTGAAACTCACTCTCTTTAATGGTCCTTATTTTGGGGTGGCTAAAGTATATAATTTTCCCTTGCAAAAATACTACCGAAGGTGCTGTTGACTTGAGGAAAAATTCTGCACAAATGGTGGAAATTATACCCAAGCTTAAACCTAGCAAGCCGTGAGCTTTGGAAGTCTTTGACTGGGTGTTTTGCTTGAAATCCAAGTAAGTGTACTAACTAGTATATTATGAAGTGTTTATATCGTTTTGTTATTTTCTAATATAAGCTGTGGGTTTTATAAGAAATATTATGACCAAACTAGGCATTAAAATGCTTTATAACATGTTGGGTAAATTAACCTAATGTTGTTGTAACATATAATGTCATGAAATTAATTAAAAAGTTAGAATACAATTTATAAAACATTGTATAAATATACAAACCAAAACCGTGGCTCATTATGTCTTCTATGACATTATCAAGTAGCTTATATTGTATATTAAGGTTTATACTAAGGCCATATAATCTTGGGCATTTAATTTATGTAATATTAAGTTTAAAAATGAATTTAAAATAAAATTTATATTACCGTATGAAACTTGGGGTAAGTTATGTAATACCGAGAATAAAGTGTGTCCATGGCATAATTATAATATACTATGGTGTGAGAACTAATATTATGAATTTTGGTTGAATTAAATAAGTGTTTAATAGTTAAAATAACAATTTATAAAGTTTTGAGGCTATTTTGTAATTTTTGGAAAGGTTGGTGTAAAACCGAGAATCATATGAGTTTATGGGTCTATTAATGTATTAAGTAGGAAATTAGACTATGGTCAAAGTGTTGACCGAAAACTTTGAGTTAAAATGATTTATGACATGAAATAATAAGTTCATAAAAGTTTTGGGGTGATTATGTAATTTATAAGAGATTTAATATAATAACCGAAAAGTATGATGTATTTATGGGATTAAAAAAAATATATGTAGGTCCTATATGGATATTTAAGATATTTAGAAAAGAAAACTATGATTTAAGGATTTATGGAATTAAAACTATATGATATACAAGCACAAGTAATTTGCTTGTAAAAGGAATAATATTATTTGGGTTTAGTTTTTAAATAATAAAAGATATGTTAATAACATGTCCATGTATGACATGTAAATATAAATTGAGATTTATTAAGAGGTTTGTCATTTAGACAATTATATATAAATACATAAATAATACATGTGTGTGAAATATATATATTTTAGATTTTCAAGTAAATCAAAAGGGAATGAGAATAAGTGATTAAGGGATTAAAACTATGGTATATAGTTATAAGGAATTTAATTGTAACCAATAATATATTATTTATGGTTAAGAGGAGAATAACAAAGAATTATAAGAATATAATGTCCAAGTGTGACATATTATATAGTTAAGAAATTACCACACATATGAGTCTTATAAGTTGGGACTACATGTTTTGGAAATATATAAGTACCTTAATTAATTATAAGGGGAAGAGGTTAAAAGAACTACCTAAATATAAAGGAATAAACCTCACATGAATAACGAATATGAAATCGTTTCATGAAACAATAAATTATTATACGAGAGTTACATAAATTAACACTCTTAGATTATCCTATTTCTAGGACATTGTTTGACCAGAGGTTGACCGGGAACTAAACGTACAGTCTACGGTGACGGTATGGAATTATTGCAGTCTTCTTTCTACGGATTACACCGGCTTGTGTGCTATCTGTTGTTTGAATCAACGACCAAGATAATTAATGTAAATGTTGTTTACTCTTGTGCGCTGTTGTATTATTTTATGTGCGTGAATGATGCTGACTACTACGTGTATGTCCCACGCATACAAACCTACTATACCAGTGGATTAAATACCTGTGTTTCATATACCGAGGACTTGTACTCAGTCTCTCACTAACTTCACTTTATAACAACGTCATTATCCTAAACGTGATAATTGACAATACACATTGTGTTCTTGTATAACGTCTTTATATGACACTTAACAAACTCTATACTACGAGAATGAGGAGCCCAGTTGGATCTGGCCATGCATGCTACAGGAGCTGTACCTGTCTCAGGTCGTCTCCTACTTACGTCGCGACGGAACATTTCAGTTGAGAGGAAGACTTTATTCCTCTCGGGTTTCTAATGCCCATCAGTTCAGTGTGAGGAAGACTTCATTCCTCTCGTGGGTTTTATTTCCCACATCTCTCAGTTCAGGGTTTAACTACGTTATCTCCTGGGGTTTCTAATACCCAACCTTTCAATCTTAACAAGGTCACTATACCTTCACTATTTCAGATATTCAGTTATACCTGTCAGTCCCATTGTGTGGACCGACTATCATTTAAGAATTTCAGTTCAGCTAACTTGACCTTATGAAGTCTTGTTCTATGTGACATTATTGTCCTTGTGTGGATACTTGATATTATCATGCTATGCTTATTTACAGCTTTATAAATGAACTGCATGTATTCGACAATTAGTTGGTGTGGCCCAGTAGCTTGTGGGCTGCACGATTTCATACCGGCAAATTATTTTGCTGAGCCGTTTCATGGCTAAATAATTCCAGGTACCTGAAGAATGAAGAGGTTGCCCGACCGAGTGTAGGTGGGGTAGAATTAAGACATGGGTTATTACCACCGGTGTCATCATTCAGTATTGTACTTTTATTATTATCTTCTGTTGTTTTAAGAGGTTTGTATTCAGTACTCAGACCGCATCATTTGTAAATTAAGTTGGAGTAGCCTTGTTAGTCACATGGGTGACTAGCGGCGTTGTAGCACCACCCGTTGTTATGAATATATTTCCGCTGTATTTCTAGTTATTTTTGGGAGCTACCATCGTTCAGGTTATTGGATTTCGGGTTGAGGTGTTACAGGTATGGTCCGGGTTTGTAAACCCACCCCTAAACCTGGACCACACATAAAAGTCACCCGAGAGCACATTCCAGTATTGGTCCGGGTTTGTATCCCCGGACACAAACCCGAACCACCCCAAAAATTGCACAGAAAGTGTTTTCTTGCATTCTAATGATGGGGAATTGAATGGTAATGATAGTATAAGGTAATTAAGACATGAATAATGATGTTTCAAGGTCATTAGGAGTGTAGACAAGTTTCAGAGGTGAATGAGAAAGTTGTGAGCTTAAGAACACATGAGTAAAACTAAGTTAAACGGGTTAACGGGGTTAAGTACGGGAGTAATAGTTTTACATACCGTAACGCTTTGATGTTAATAAAAACATTTGAATGTTATCAGTGGAACAAGTGTGAACCGACGAACGAGTGGTGACCCGGTAAAGTATATCCATGGTGATAGGTATGATTTTCTCATACTCCGCGTGCTAACCGAGTTACGTTGATTTGTGTATTTGTGTGTCGGCTTAATCAAGATTAAAGCATGAAAATAATCCATTGTTTGATTATGTATGCCTTGTTGTATGTTGAATGAGCTAACATACTTGTATGCCGGTGTGGTCTAACATAGTGTATGGACCGACTCGTAGTGAGTAACGTTTGTCTAGAGACCCATAGATCGGGTCGATGTTTAAGATAACGAAAACGTGCAAACACACAAACTATCCGTTAAAGTATAACGATAACGCAACATATGAACTCCCTAGAATGTGAGGAGAAGTACGGGTTGAGTAAACACCCGATAACGGTTAGGAAACCATATTGAAACAATCCACGAAACTAATGAGAGTGGAAAGATAAGTGAACCTCCTTCAAGAGGATTAAAGATAGTTCGAAGATGTGAACTAGTAAGGAAGGTAAAAGAGACCTAAGGGATTAGTAACTCCCTTGTGACATGGTCGACCTCCTGTATGAGGATTTTACCCGGTATAAGAAAATAACCGAAAGTATGAGTAAGTGAAATGCATGGGTAACTCTTAAAACCTAAGATTAACCGAACTTAAGTAATGTTCCCAAAGTCATTAGAACATCGAGAGTGATGCTCCTAGACTAATATACATAATATTATTACAACTCCGAGAGTGGAGTGTATGGGAATGTGAGTAGTCTGAGAGTAGTCGGACCTAAGTAAAAGAGATAGGAACTAAGAGAGAGTTCCGTGAGCTAGTTGAACCTTCCCACCATGCTAGACCCAGAGTAGGGTCGAAACCGGGGAAGTACGACTATGCTTGAGAGCCATTAGTTTTAGCCTATGTATTCAGAGTAACAAGCGTGACGTGGGAGACCTGTAGTGTCTCGAGGATCTACAAGAGCATGAGTATGAATAACCCAAGAGTGTGGGTGAGATAACGAGTATAAATAACCCATGAGTGTGGGTGAGATAACGGGTATGAATAACCTAAGAGTGTGGGTGAGATAATGTGTATAAGTAACCTGAGAGAATGGGAGAGTATAAAATGAGTAGCCCAAGAGAATAGGCGTGTATATGAGTAAGTAACCCGCGAGAATGGGTGAGATATTGAATGAGTAAACAAGGCATTGTGAGGTATAACCCTCAAGGCCTAAGAGTAAACTGATACGACTAAAAACCTTGTTATGATAGTTAGGAATTGTGTTCCATGATTGGATGTAGATTCCTTGAGTAATACACATATATATTGTGTTGCTATGATGCATGTTGTTTGACTAAAATGAACTCCATGTATATCCGACAAAAGTAGTCGGTGTACCCCGGTTAGCACTCGGGGTATGCGAATTTCATATGCAGCGTTAAGCTGAGCCCCTAGGGGCGACGTTTTTATTTTTCAGGTACACCGAAGATGTTACCGTTCGAGAGTAGGACGGGGTCGGTGGGTTGCATGGGTAGTTAGATTTAATTACTTATGTATTGAAAGAGGTGTAAGACCGAATGTGTTGTCGGCATCCATATATTGTAGACTCGATATAGTAAAGAAGTGAGTTGAGTATTGTATTTGTATTGTGTATTCGGTTGTTCCAGTCCATCAGACCGTTACTGTATGTGAGATAGGCCTGGTTAGCCATATGGGTGGCTAACGGCGTTGTATCACCCTCTGTTGTATTTAGAGTTCCGCTGCGAGATTATTGGTAATTGTGACAGTTTAAGAGGTAATGACAAGATTAGCAGTTGGGGTGTTACAAAAATGGTATCAGAGCGAAGTATCGCCCTGATGACTGGAAATACCGAGCTTAGGAAATACCGAGTTAGGAATTAGAGACTTAGGGCTATGGGTTGAGTGGTAGCGTGAGAGATGCGCTAGTTAGGAACTTCCAGTATGATCTGGATACCTACAATACCAGACCCGCCCTCCACAAACCCCGTATTTAAAAGCTTGGGAAGGAACGCCAGAGAGACGGGGAACCCGATCTGGCACTTAATTTTTATTTCGATATGAACCAGAACCTGTCATGCGGTAGATCCTGAGAACAGGAAATCCCGGAGACGGATCCCGCTGAAACGACAATAACCGCACTCAATGGCGGGAGATTGAGACATCCTAATCCAAGGAGACCAGAATCTGTGGCAGCTTGGGGCGACATGCTTAGCAGTCGCGAGAACCCGGCGCATCGAGCAGCAGCAAGAAGGATGCACCAATCGTGCGACAAGACGGACTCATAAGAACTAACGAGAACCGGGACACATGTCTACGGACCGCCATAGTTAAATAATACCACCAACGGTATACCAATTGACTAAGAATCTAGTCAAAAGTAGATGCACCCACCCTGCCACACCTAAAGAGATTGCAATACTTAACTGATACAGCTTAGTCAGCTACGAGCATAACTACGGGATACACCCCAATAGGACTACTGAAGTTGTGCCTAAATGAGTTAAACCTCGATAACCACAGTAAAGACGTGGAAACGAGCAACGGGGTAAAACATAGAACTAAGTAATTAAGGAACTCCAAGAGTGGAGATGAAATACCCCAAATCTAAATAATATTATTTAATCATTATTTATTGGAATATAATCCAAATATAAATCATTTCACGTACGCATGCAAACCCATGCATGAAAACGTTACGTAAAAACAGTCGTTTCACCATAAACGCTAAAACGCCTTAGAAGCATATGGTCAAACATGACCTTGTATGACCCTCTAATATTCAAACTAAATGGTCATACAATTATTATATGAATATACAAATATATTCCCTAAGCTATATTCAGTCAAATACGCAAAATGCTCGGGAGTGCTCACACCCGCTCCTTAAAGCACGAAAAGTCCGGAGGAGTGCCGAGGTGGCACGAACTCCTATAAAATTAATTCCTAGAGTTCCTAACATCATTATTTATCATTCTAAAGAGAACCCACGAAGTGGTTTCTCAAAATTCAGCAAAAACCAAAGGAGGATTTCTTAGCGCTCCTTTTTGGCCCGGGAGTGTCCCGATGGCCCGTAATTATGTCACGGGTTGATATAACCCCATATAACTCAATGTAACATCTTAGTATATGTTTATTTACTATAATAAGTGTTTACAAACACTTGGAACTCATAAGAACAATTGGTTTCCCAAAATTTCCTTAGAGCACAAAAACACACCTTCGGGTGTCACGAAAATGCGTTTTACGCAATTACCTTGTAGTTTTTGACATGCCACGAATTGGTAATCTTAAAAAGGGTTAAAATGACCTTCTAAATCAGTTGGTGTGACTAGTCAACAAGGCTCTCTATAGGGGCCGATTTTAAGGGCAAAAACTAGTATAAAATTTGCTTTAAAAATTTATAAAAGGCTTAAAATATGATGACTCATCATCCCATGTGTTATATTACTTAATGTCTAAGTATGTAGGTCTCATTTGACCAGAGAGCTGTCGAAATTAGGCCATGGAATAAGGCCATGTGAGCTAGAACAAAACAAAAATGAAAAAGTAGAAAAGTAGATCTAAGATCTACTTTATTTGATTCCTTCTTCCACATGTGAACTTCCATGCTCCTTCCAAGCTATTCATGGCCGGTTTTTGGAGCTCCATTCAGACCTTAATTCGTGACCTACATGAAGGAGAAGACAAGTCATGTGACATAGAAAAATCAAAAGAAGATACCTTACCTTTTCTCACCTTGTCTTCTAGTTTGCATTATTTTTGCTCCACCTTGCCTTGTCCTCTATTATGGCCGGTTTTTAGGCTGGAAAAGAGATCATTTATTGAGCCAATCAACCATGGATTAAACTAAGGAAAAGAATTGTCAAATGACATTAAAAATTGACAAAAAGAAATCAATTTCCAATTGCCCTCTTTCATTTACGTGAGCCAAGTCTCATTTGCTTCCTTGCCCTATTCTTGCACGGCTTGGTAAGTTTCTCTCTTCTCTCTTCTAGCTTCATCTTCTTCCTTTGAAGCTCTTAAGTCCATTAATGGAGATTTAACTTCTATCTTCATCTTAAGGTAAATTCCTAGCATTACTTGGCAAGTCTTGAAGCAAAACTCTTCCTAGCATATCAAGGTGGGTTCGGCCACATCTAGTTCTCCAAGAAGGTTGTCCAAACCAACATTAAATCAAGGAGCATCTCAAGGTTATCTTAAGGTAGGTTTCAAAGCTTGAAAATCCTTAAAGCACATTTTTATGTGTAACCAAGTTCTACCTCTTCTAAATCTCTTTTTCTTCTTCATTTTGATGAAGGAAAACTTGCTCTTCATCTATCTTTGGGTGAGCCGAAATTATAAGAGAAAAATCTAAGGTAAAGTCTTGTAAAACTACTTCCAAATCTACTTAAGATCTTTGTTGAAGATCTAACTCCTAAACATCCTTCATCTCTTGCATAAAACCGAAAAGGAGCAACAAAAATTACCTTGGAGAAAGCTTGGAGATTCAAGAAGAAGTTCAAGCACTTAACCACCTTGTTAAGAAGTAAGTTTACTATGTAAACCTTTATATTATAAGCTTTGTTAAGCTTCTAAAAATTGTACAAAAATTATGTACACCTCTTAAGTAAAGTAATACCGAACCTACATGGTTTTATTTGCCAAAAATATAATCTATAACATATATAGAAAATATTTACCTTAAGACACATTTTTGTGTCACAAAATTATCTATGTTACAAATTAAATTAGGCCGAATTGTCTTGGGCAAAAATGCTCTATTTTGAGCTAAGAATTTATATAAGACATTACAATAATTTATACATGAGTTATATGACTCCTATGAATTTATCTATAATTATTTAGACATATAAATCCACTTTTATATAACATATGGTCTCATTTAAATTATGGCCGAATGCTTTATGTGTTAAATGGATTTTAATGAGCTACTTAGGTATATAAATTTATATCATAAAGTTTGGTGAGTTAAAAATATTCTATTAGTGTTTAAATGACTAATTAATTTAGTTATATGGCTTAAATGTAATTTCTACAAAATTTAGTGTATATATTGTGAAGGCCGAGAACAAAAGGGCTGTTTGGTGTAAATATAAAATAATATAAGGTTAGGAATTAAGTTTATGAATTTTAGATAATTTAAACAAGCTCTAAAATAACTTTTTATAAAGTTTTGGGCTATTATGTAATTTATGAAAGTTGTTATAAAAGTTTGGAGTTGAATATGGGCGAATTCGAAATTAAGAGAATTATTGGGGTTACTTTCGAAATTTGGAAGAATTAAATATTTAAACTTTAGTTTATAAGTTATTAAGAGACTATTATAAGTTTTGGGATGAAAATGTAATTAATGGAAAGTTCAAGACCAAAGCCGAATTCTTTTGGGTTAGTTTGGTAATTTAAGAAATTATATATATATGTTCGGCATTTATGGAGAATTAAAATTAAAACTATAGTTTACATGACATTATGTAAAGGTTATAAGATTTTGGTGGTTAGATTGTAACTATAAGGAATAAATATATATTGGCCGAAATCTAAGGGGCTAAGTGGTAATTTTTGAGAGTATAATATTTAAAAGCTATACACCAAAATATTAGGGGTGGTTTTGTAATTTAGCTGAATAAGAAATTAAAACTCTATAATATAATGAGATTAGAATTTAATATTAAGTTTATGAAATTATGTGGTTGTTTTGTAAATAACCAAAATATAAGAGTAAGGATTTAGATTAAAATAAATATAGGTCCTACATGGATATTTTGAGGAATTAGAAGAAAGAATTTTAATTAAAGGAATTATGGAATTAGAACTATGGCTTATGTAGTTATAAGGAAGTTAAAAAGAAACAATAAGTATTGTTTATGACTAAAAGGAGAATAAGGAGATTATAAGAATATTATGTCATTGTAAGACATTTAAATATAGTTAGGAAAATTATAAGTTGTTATGTCAACTAGACAATTGAAATAAACAACAAATATAGTACATGAATAAATAAACACATTTATGTACATTAAAGGGTTTATAAATAAATCAAAAGGAATAACAAATAAGTTATACATAAAACCATGAGGTAATTAAAAGAAATAAACCTCACATGAAATAACAAATACAAGATTTGTTAAAAGATCCAATAGGATCATTATATAAGGGTAACATAAATTAACCCTCTCAGTTAATCCTATTCTAGGACTTTGTTTGACCAGACGTTGACCGGGAATTTACAAGAACAGTCTACGGTGAACGGTATGGGATTCTTGCAACCTGTTTTCTAACGGATTACACTGGCTTGTGTGCTATCTGTTGTTTGAATAACGACCAAGATAATTATTGTAAAACGTTGCATTACTCTTGTGCACTGTTGTATTATTTTATGTGCGTGAATGTTGCTGACTACATCGTGTATGTCCCACGCATACAACGCTACTATACCAGTGGATTAAATACCTGCGCATCAGTATACCGAGGTCTTGTACTCAAGTCTCTCACTAACTTCACTTTATAACAAACGTCATTATCCTAAACGTGATAATTGACATTATACATTGGGTTCTTGTCAACATCTTTATATGACACCTGACAACTCTATACTACGAGAATGAGGAGCCCAGTTGGATCTGGCCATGCATGCTACAGGAGCTGTACCTGTCTCAGGTCGTCTCCTACTACGTCGCGACGGAAAATTCAGTTGGGAGGAAGACTCTATTCCACCCGGGACTTCGTGTGCCCTTCAGTTCGAGGAAGACTTTATTCCTCAGTGGGTTCTTATTTCCCACGCCATTCAGTTCAGGGTTTGACTACGTCATCTCCTGGGGTTTCTATACCCAACTTACTCTATGACGAGGTCACTATACCTCCACTATTTCAGATATTCAGTTATAACTGTCAGTCCCATTGTGTGGACCGACTATCAGTAAAGAATTTCAGTTCAGCTAACTCGACCTTCTGTGTCTTGTTCTATGTGACATTATTGTCCTTGTGTGGATACTTGTTATCATCAGATTATGCTTGTTTACAGCTTTATAAAAAAATGAACTGCATGTATTCGACAAAGTAGTTTGGTGTGGCCCGGTAGACGATGGGCTGCACGTTTTCCATACCAGCGTTGTTTGCTGAGCCCCTTTGGGGGCACCCCCATTTTTCAGGTACCTGAAGTTTAAGAAGATCACCACACTGAGTGTAGGTGGGGTAGACCAAGCTTTGGGAGTCTACTATTAGTTAATTAATTTATTTCAGCATTTTACTTTGAGTTTGATTCCTAGTATCTCGGGTTGTATCTGTATTCCAGACCGTGACATTTGAGGATTGTATTTGGACTTAGCCTTGTTGGTCACAAGGGTGGCCAACGGCATTGTGATACCGCCCGGTTGTTGTATTTATTTCCGCTGCAGTTGTAATTTATTTGGGAGTGATCGCCGTTCAGTTTATTGGATTTCGGGTTGGGGTATTACAGGAGAAGCACCTAAATGAATGACAGTCATGTCATGATGAATGAGAAGCAGCTCTAAGGAGTAGTTATCCAATTAAAGGATCAAGGAAGAGCCGACAAGGCTACCAAATACAATGTGAACAATACCGTGACCGGTATGAGTTAACCTAAAAATCGTCTGTACCGCGCACTTGCCACAGCAAGTGCAGTATTAACGGGACTTTTAAGAAGAGCTTTGACAAGCAACCAGTACTTTGCAAGTACGAAGATAGCGAGAGGAGCCAATATAGCACCACAAACCCTAAGAATTCTGAAACGAAACCTTGGAAAGGCCTAACGGCCTGACCACTGTATAAAGAACATACCGCTCAGCGAGTAGCTAGACCTGGTAAGAAGCAACCGGCATTGAAATGCCATGAAGAATTTACCTTCAAAACCAAAATTTTCTTTCAAAACTTAAAATTTTCCAAAAACCCCCAAATTTTAAAACCAAACCAGGGAACCACAGTAAATTATCATAGGACGATATAAGAGGAGTTGGCAACAGAATACTTCACCTAGGCGTGTGACCGACACTACAGTGTGCTAAACGAGGCGTGGAACAACCGCACTCCGAAGGAGCTTGCGGGCCTGACAGACCAGTTATGAGTTAGTCGGGTAAGTGGTAACGTATCAATAAGATACTCCATGTATGTATACAAGTAGAGTACGGAACACGGGAAGTAGCCCACTCCATACTATGGACGAAAGAGCCAATTCAAACCAAGACAGTTGGACACCTCGAATGATCGAAGAACACAAGGAAGCTTACCAAGATAAGGGAGTCTAGAAACCAGTAAGGTGACGGACCTAAGGACATAGCGTGGATAAGTGTGAGAAGCACAGAGTATTAAGTATAGACATGGGATATGTCTCAGGAATCAAGAAGGAAATACATAATGACTGGAATGAATACCAGTGTAAGCAATATGGTAAAAGCCTTAAATGATCATATCAATGTTTGATGAACGGGATAGAATTCCCACAGTATATCTCACTAAGAGAATACCGGCCTAATTAAATAGGTAAAGGAAAAGTACTAATAATCTACCCAATAACGGGAGACATTACAACCCTAAATGGATAGTTTCGAATTATACTAGCGCAGGCGAAGTCGCACTGAACAGAACCATAGTACAAGCCATATGTAATGGCATTTACTCAATAACACCCGGAGCAATCCGAGAAGGGTGCCGGAGTCAACATAGTTGAACAAACATCGTGTTGAGAACCAGTGTTTAAGCAAACACTCGGGTAGAACCCGAAGGGATCCTCGTAACACGGGATACCCTAATTGCCAGAGGCATGAGATTAATATTAAAATACAAAAGGGCCTTCCATGTATGAAGTGTGATGAACAACTATATCAAAGCCCAGAAATACCTCCTAACATTTAATGGCATACGGAGAAGAAAGAAACCTATATAAACAGCCCGCGTGGAGCATGAATCGAGGCAAGGTGGCTTGTAAGCCGATAGAACCAATTACAACTCGTAGATCAAACGTTGTAAAACATATGCATAAAGGCATAAGAGTTATTGTGGAGCATGAACCACACCTTACTAGTGGGACACCACTTGTTATTGTGGAACTATGGAGCGTAATTGCGTGAATCTTCCAAGAAAGGCTACCACCCATGAATGTAATGTGAAACCGCAGACAGAACGGTGCAACAATGAAACTTGAGCATGTGTAAATTGCAAGGAGTAAGTTTAACAGAGATAGTAGGTAAGAAGGCTTTGATAGCAGTGGAAAGAAACCGAGAGAGTAATCGGTTAAGTAGTAAAACACAGTATGTGTGTAATACGAATTGCAGAGTAAACAATTCGCAATAAGCATAGGGAGGTTAAAGAAGTATATATTATTGAGCCAAGTGAATGGCAAGCCATAGTTAAATGGCGGGAGTACATGAGCGGAAGCTAAAGTAGTAGCGGATGCCATATAAGCGAATGTTGTAATGAGTAGCATGATAGGGCAGTAACAGATATGATACGGTGCTAATGAAGAAACTGTTAAAGAGACATAATCATTCCGATCTCATAGAGATTTACTGTCAAGGGTTACGCTTCTTCACTTGTATGACTGAGTTTTGGTATTGCACTTGTGTGGTAATGATCGAGTGTGGAGAGCCAGGAATTGTAGAAGTCAACGAAGCCTGTTGAGTTTGAATCTAGAGAGATAACCGTGCGGCTGTTGCCAGAGCCCGAAGAATGTGGGCTGTAACCCCAGGTCCAGGATCGATGAATGTTAATGCAGAGTAGTATGAGGAAGAATTCTTGTACAGAAACAAGTAAAAACGTAAATCAGAAGCAATGTAATCGCGGAAAGCACTGCATATTAAGTAGTAGCTTGACCTCAACCGACAACAAGTCGGGAAAAGTAAGTTGAAGAATCACAAAGGTACAGTGTTTATACGAAATAGATTTCCAGAGAAGTGAGAGAAAATCTATATCATCGAATTCGCATACGGTAAGAGATCCTAGCGACGATTGAAAACCTTTATTCCCAAGAAAAAGGGATAAAAGGGGTGGATTAATACATTCAGAATACCAAAGAGCAATTAAGCTAATTATCAGGTCACATAGCAAAGCTTGTGGACCGTTATTCAAAGTTAAGTATACATGGCAAACATGAGTAGATGACTCATCGGAAACGCCTTGAAGCCTTAGAGGCTAGAGACCGACCGGTTATGAGTTACTATTAACCACATTGAAGTTAAAACACTTCATGATACTTGAATTAGTGAACAATTTCAGTGATACAATATGGTTAGTTACGCGGGTAACCCCTTTTAAGGGGGGTAGGCGAGAAAACGCTTAGAGTATGTTTTTACTTAGGTGCGTAACTACTATGTGCAGAGCATAATAACTTATTTGATGATTGGAACTCATGGTACTAACATGTCTACCCATTCATCGTGTAAGTATGAGTATTGTGCATAAGAGTGCGAGTAATGTGTATGTAATAATATGAAAAGAGGAGTAGAGAAACTCCGGGGGATGAGAATCCCTATAGTATTGTCTAGTGAGATTAGCCATGAGACATAATGAGTATGAATCGGTATGAAACCGATGTTAACCTAGTAGGAAGTGAGTTCCCTAGGTGATGTTAATTTGAGAATGATTGATGAAAGTGTGTTCCATCCTTGGAGTTGTATGTTGTGTGTTTCAATTAAGTATAAATGATGAAATGAGCCTCGAGTAGTGAATGCAGGTAGTAAATGGAGTAAGTTTGAGAATGATGAAATGACCTAAGTATAGGAACTAGAGATTAATTGAAATGAATTGCTTCATGAATATGACTAGAAAGAGTTAAAGAGATAGAACGAAAATGTTTGACTATCTTCTGTTTGAAACTGACGTGAGAGGTGGAACTTGATTGCTAGCGATCAAGGGAACCGAACAAATTGGTAGTAGAAAGATAGTTCAACACTGAGCTGATCACATCAGGGTTGGAGATTCTTGCAAGCTCCCTATAAGTGGTCACAAGTGATCACACTACTAAAAGAGGCAGCTACCATAAATTAGACTTTGGAGTTGTGTGATGTTTTAAAAAGAATTTTCAAATGGAATTTACAAAAGAATTTTCTCTTCCAAGTATGAAGGGGAAATGAAAATTGGTTTCGAAACCGCTATCACCCCGCCGATGGCTGTGGCCTTAATCTGATGACTGGTAGAACGGTGGGCGTGTATTAGTTTTGAAACCATTGCACCTACGTGCGGCGGTCATCAAGTGACCGGTTTGGGGCGGTGACAGTGTGTGATTTTTCCAAAGGCAGCGGGACGGGGAGAGTACCCTGAGACAATCCTGTGTTAGTGAGTCATAGAGTGCCTGAGCTATGTATATGTGTAACATTTTGATCAGAACCGAGGGACCGTGGGCCAAGAGAGTAAGTGCCCATTTGTCATGAAACGGCCGTGGACCAGAGAGCGTAAGTGTCAACTGAACCGGTACCTGAGGGATCAGTATAATTACTCAATATGGATTTGAGGACTGTAGTGCCTTCTTGTCTTCGGACCGATTCCATGGAGAGAAATACAAAGAGTATTTTTGATTGCTATACATGCTGTGATTTGTGTGTGGTATGTGTAGTGTGAAATGAAAATGACTTGGGATTTGTAAGGTTCTACATATTTATACCTTGGCATAGCGTGCCCATGATAGTAACGATATAAGATTCACCAACTTTAGGACAAAGTTCCTAAGGGGGGTAGATTTTAAATACCCCGGATCTAGAAATTGGATTAAATTACTCTAATATGATTATTAAAGGCCTAATGGTGCCTAAAGAGTAGTGGTAAAGAAATAAAACCAAAAGAAAAGAGAAACGCTTGAAAAGCGAAAAAAAACGCTAAAATGCACGTTAAATGAGTATAAGGGATATACGATCTCGAGAGGGTCCGAGATGGATTCCTAAGACTTAGTTAGGTCTAATTAGTGTACGGAATGATTCCCGAAGAAAACGGATACAAATAATGGATTAAAACGCTAACGGAGTTTTAAAGCACGTTTTTCGAGAAAAAAACCCAGAACGTGACTTTAAGTGTCAAACGGACCAGTAAAAATTATGGTTGACTATAACTATAATTAAGCATTAATGGGAGTTAATAACCATTAAATAAAGAAACGAAAAAATCCGAAAAACGACCCTTAGTGAATAATGTAAAAACGGGAAGTTGTGGGGTGAAAATGTAATAAGTAAACTTATACCCCCTTGTAATTTATTTATGTGGCCGGTTACTTAAGCTATAATGGGGCACGTTTTATTTTCTAGCCGCTCCCCCTTGTTCCAAATACACTAAGTGACAAGAGAAATAAATAAACAAGTTCAAATAGTGAAAAGTGATATTACACTCTCTCACCTCTATTTCACCTAGCCAGTCACGATTTCCCTCCCTCCGAGACTAAACTTCTTCTTCCTCTGTATTACAATGGCGATTCCAACAGAGAGCAAACAGCCCATCTTCATTCTCTCTTTTCTTACTCGATACAACACCAAATCACATAAAATTTATACCGTTCGATTCCTCTTGTTGAGAGCAACATTTTCCACCCTTCAAAAGCTTGAAACCTTCATCTTCATCTCCATGTCAGTAGGCCATTTTGGAGCTTAAAGGAGTGTTTTTGGATCTCCTTCATCTTCTAGATACTCTAAGGTAAAAAGAAAGTCAAAAGCTCTCCTTTCCTAGCTTTTCTTGTAAAAAAATCAAGAATGCCCACGTTGAATTTTTCCCCATGTCCAGCCGGTTTCTTCTTGCCTTTGAGGAGTGCTGGAGCTTCATCATTTTGATTGCCTAACTCTCCATTTGGACACTTGAAGGTAATCTCTAAGCTAAACCCTAAAAACTAGCTTTTGAAATATCAATTTGTGAGGAACGTGAGTATTAAACTAGCTTGTTATGTGTGGTTTGGGGTATGATTGTAGAAATCAATCTATACCTATGTTTGGTGTGGAAACAAGAAGAGAAAGAGAGAATCAGAGAAAGAGGAAGAAGAGAAAAGAAAACAGAAAATTAACAAGGTAAAGAGCTTACCTTGAGTCGGTTTACTTCCTTGTAAAACACATTTTTGAACGTAAATAATGACCTTGTATGGTGTAGTCATGATACTACAATATAGTTTGTTGAATGAGGGAGTTCTAATGTTGTTTGGGGGTGCAAAATAAACCTAGAAACTAAGTACGCATGCGTGTGATATCAGTGGGTCATTTAGTGTGTAGTAGCAGTGATTCTGATGCTTATATAACATTGAAGAAAAAGATGATTTTTGTGATCTGTTTAGTGTTGTGAGAGTGCTTAGGAAGTGGGCAAGCTTTGTCAAAATTTGTCTAGCAAACAAAGGGCTTGAGTATGTTAAGGCGTGGAGTTAGTTTGGTAAGAAAGAAAGGAATGGAAAACTGCAACAGAGAACAAGAAACTAGAGTCTGTAACAGGTGAGAAAATTACAGTGAAATGGGTTTTGTAACAGATGAATGTACAAGTAGTTTAGGTTGGTTTTGAATGCCTAAACAATGTCAAAACATGCTATAATATATGTAGGAAGAGTGAGGAAGAAGTTGGTATAAGTTTGGAGTTGAAACAATGTAAAAAACACATATATTTTACAATACTGCAACTTGTCCGGGGTTGCAAACAAGTACACAAACCCGGACATGTCAAAAAACACGGCAGAATGTATTTCAGAATGGATGGTCCGGGTTTGCAAACTAAGACCTAAACCCGGACCACCCCAAAATTCCACCCGAGAGGTTTACACAGGTATGGTCCGGGTTTGTAAACCCACCCCTAAACCCGGACCACACATAAAAGTCACCCGAGAGCACATTCCAGTATTGGTCCGGGTTTGTATCCCCGGACACAAACCCGAACCACCCCAAAAATTGCACAGAAAGTGTTTTCTTGCATTCTAATAATGGGGAATTGAATGGTAATGATAGTATAAGGTAATTAAGACATGAATAATGATGTTTAAAGTCATTAGGAGTGTAACAAGTTTGAGAGGTGAATGAGAAAGTTGTGAGCTTAAGAACACATGAGTAAAACTAAGTTAAACGGGTTAACGGGGTTAAGTACGGGAGTAATAGTTTTACATACCGTAACGCTTTGATGTTAATAAAAACATTTGAATGTTATCAGTGGAACGAGTGTGAACCGAGGAACGAGAGGTGACCCGGTAAAGTATATCAATGGTGAAAGGTATGATTTTCTCATACTCCGCGTGCTAACCGAGTTACGTAGATTTGTATGTTTGTGTGCCGGCTTAATCAAGATTAAAGCATGAAAATAATCCATTGTTTGATTATGTATGCCTTGTTGTATGTTGAATGAGCTAACATACTTGTATGCCGGTGTGGTCTAACATAGTGTATGGACCGACTCGTAGTGAGTAACGTTTGTCTAGAGACCCATAGATCGGGTTGTTGTTTAAGATAACGAAAACGTGCAAACACAAAAACTATCCGTTAAAGTATAACGATAACGCAACATATGAACTCCCTAGAATGTGAGGAGAAGTACGGTTTGGAAATCATATTGAAACAATCCACGAAACTAATGAGAGTGGAAAGATAAGTGAACCTCCTTCAAGAGGATTAAAGATAGTTCGAAGATGTGAACTAGTAAGGAAGTAAAAGAGACCTAAGGGATTAGTAACTCCCTTGTGACATGGTCGACCTCCTATATGAGGATTTTACCCGGTATAAGAAAATAACCAAAAGTATGAGTAAGTGAAATGCATGGGTAACTCTTAAAACCTAAGATTAACCGAACTTAAGTAATGTTCCCAAAGTCATTAGAACATCGAGAGTGATGCTCCTAGACTAATATACATAATATTATTACAACTCCGAGGGAGGAGTGTATGGGAATGTGAGTAGTCCGAGAGTAGTCGGACCTAAGTAAAAGAGGTAGGAACTATAAGAGAGTTCCGTGAGCTAGTTGAACCTTCCCACCATGCTAGACCCAGAGTAGGGTCGAAACCGGGGAAGTAAGACTATGCGTGAGAGCCATGAGTTTTGGCCTATGTATTCAGAGTAACAAGCGTGACGTGGGAGACCTGTAGTGTCTCGAGGATCTACGAGAGCATGAGTATGAATAACCCAAGAGTGTGAGTGAGATAACGAGTATAAATAACCCATGAGTGTGGGTGAGATAACGAGTATGAATAACCCAAGAGTGTGGGTGAGATAAAGTGTATAAGTAACCTGAGAGAATTGGAGAGTATAAAATGAGTAGCCCAAGAGAATGGGCGTGTATATGAGTAAGTAACCCGCGAGAGTGGGTGAGATGTTGAATGAGTAAACAAGGCATTGTGAGGTATAACCCTCAAGGCATAAGAGTAAACTGATACGACTAACAACCTTGTTATGTTAGTTAGGAATTGTGTTCCGTGATTGGATGTAGATTCCTTGAGTAATACACACATATATATTGTGTTGCTATGATGCATGTGGTTTGACTATAATGAACTCCATGTATATCGACAAAAGTAGTCGGCGTACCCCGGTTAGCACTCGGGGTATGCGAATTTCATATGCAGCGTTAAGCTGAGCCCCTAGGGGCGACGTTTTTATTTTTCAGGTACACCGATGATGTTACCGTTCGAGAGTATGACGAGGTCGGTGGGTTGCATGGGTAGTTAGATTTAATTACTTATGTATTGAAAGAGGTGTAAGACCGAATGTGTTGTCGGCATCCATATATTGTAGACTCGGTATAGTAAAGAAGTGAGTTGAGTATTGTATTTGTATTGTGTATTCGGTTGTTCCAGTCCATCAGACCGTTACTGTATGTGAGATAGGCCTGGTTAGCCATATGGGTGGCTAACGGCGTTGTATCACCCTCTGTTGTATTTAGAGTTCCGCTGCGAGATTATTGGTAATTGTGACAGTTTAAGAGGTAATGACGAGATTAGCAGTTGGGGTGTTACAATACCGGAGAATGACAGTAGGTAGCATATTGTATTATTCCAAGGGCAGCGGGACATAGAGGAGTCCTGTGTCGAGATGACCTGAGTGCCTGCGGGATTGTGATGTGTATTGCATTGCTTTGGGGATAGCTTTGCACTGTATGTATGTATAAATTTTGTAATGAGGAATCGGATGGTTGATAGTAATATGGATTGGAGTTACTATTGTACATTGGTATGGTATGGAAAGGAGAAACCTTGAGTAACGAATTTAGGAATTGTAAAGAGGAGGAATGTATGGCTTTAGTATTAGGCAAGTGTAAATGAGTAAGTATAGTAATCCCATAACCTCGAACAACTTTGAGGACAAACTTCTTAAGGGGGTAGATTGAAATACCCCAAACTTAAATATAAGGATTTAAAATTAATCTAATACATACTTAAGGGCCTAATAACGCCTAAGTAATATTAGTAAGGAAAAATAAATCCAAAAGAAATGAAGAAACTTGAAAAGCGAAAAACGCTAAATAAGCGTTAAATAACCATAGGAGGTATGAGACCTCGGTTAGCGCATTATATGGATTCTAAGGGCTTAATAAGACCAAATAATATATGGGAACAAAAAGCAAAAAGTAAGAGGACAAAAAGCAAAAAGTAAAAGGGTTACTTTATACCCTCTCTCTCCTACTCCCCCTCATTCTCTAATTCCCTCACGTACTGCACTCACCCCTCACCCCTGATTTTCATCCTCCTCAAGCCGACAGCCATGGCGATTTCTACAACCCTCACACAGCCCCCTCTTCTCTCCTCTTGTTGAAGGCTCAATCCTTCTCCAAATGCAACAAAAATTACACCGTTGGATTCCCCTTGCAAAGGAGATCATCTTCCTCCTTTGAAAAATCTAAAACACCCATTTTCATCTCCATGGGTATTCTCCATTTGAAGGTTTGAGACCACCATCGGAAGCTCCTCCTTCTTCTTGATGTTTTAAGGTAAAAATAATCATGAAAACTCAACCTTTGCTAGCCCTTGTTGGCAAAACGAAATTTATGTTGAACCCTTGCCTTGTTCTTTGTATTCCAGCCGACTTTGGCTCCTTCCATGGGCTAGAAACTTCACTCTCTTGCTAACCAAGGACCCCACTCATTGGTGGTAAGGTAATGTTCTTTCTAAACCCTAAAAATAACTAAATTCTAGGGTTAGTTGTGAATGAATGATAAGTTAGAATGGTGTGTTGGTATGGGCTGTAGCATTGGAGTGTGGACTACATTTGGAACCGAGAACAAGAAGGAAAGGAAGGGAAAGAAAGAAGAAAGGAAGAGAAGAGAAAGAAAGAGGAACAAAAATCACAAGGTAAATGCCTTACCTTGAGTTAGGTTTGTATGGTATAGTGTAACAGTTTTGAGTATTGGAATTGAGTAGTGTATACGGGAATGAGTATTAAGTATATTGTAGTATGATGAAGAAAAGAATGTAACAGTTTTGAGGATTTAAAAGATGGTTAAAAGCTTGGGTAAACATTGGGTAATGTATATGTATGTGCAAGAAAAATATTGTGGTATATTGTGTAGAATGATGTGTGACTTGATTTGGGGAATTGGAATGAATGTGTGAGCTGAAAATGTATGTGGGCAATGTTAAAAATATAGGGGAACCTCTGCCCAAATTTTTATGGAAATTGGAGGACTTAGATGAGGAAGAGGAAGGGATAACCTATGTGGTAACTAAGTGTATTTGGATAGTTTAAGTGAGTAGTTTAGTACTTTGTAACGGATTTAGAAGAGGATTTAAGTAATGGGATGGAACTAGGATTGAGGCAATGCATTGAGGATGTTAGGAGTAGCATTAGTAGAGGGAGTATTGAATGGTAAAGAGGAAAGGAAAAATCTGTAACAATTGTAGAAGAAAGAAAGCTGTAACAGTGGAGAAAAATGTAACAGTGGAGTGTGTTTTGTAAAAGATTGGTATGGAGATGGATTAGGTTAGTTTTGATTGCCTAATTAGGGTCAAAACACCCTAGATTATATGGAGGAATATTAGGGAAGAGATTGGTAGAAGTTTGGAATTGAAACAAGTGGAGAAACTTATATAAATTACAATACTGTAACTAGTCCGGGTTTGCAAACCAGCACACAAACCCGGACTAGCATGAAAACTCGACAGAAAGTTTTACAAAGGGATGGTCCGGGTTTACAAACCAAGACACTAACCCAGACCACCCCAAAAACACACCCGTAAGTTACCAGAACAAGTGGTCCGGGTTTGCAAAGGAGTACACAACCCGGACCGTGCAAAAAAAAACACCCGTAACTTATAATAACAGGTGGTACGGGTTTGCAGATAGGGACACAAACCCAGACCAGTAGTTTTTTTCACACCCGAGGACTTTTGCAAAGTAGTGGTCCGGGTTTGTAAACCCGGACACTAACCCGGACACTACTAAAATTCTTCCAGAAGGTGTTTTAAAGCTATTCTAAGGTAGGGTAAGGATGGGTAATGATTGTATAAGATGATTAAGACAAAATTAATGATGTTTAATGGTCATAAAGGCTATAAACAAGCTTAGAAAATAATTGTAAGTGAGTAACTTAAGTAAATATTTAAGTAACAAAGGGTTAGTAAGTGTAAACTAGGAAACTTTAGGAAAGTAATAAGTAAGGTTAATTATGGATAATTAACCATCCAACTGTATGTATGTGATAAGATTCAAATAGTTGAACACCAAAGGGAGTCGGTGAGTCCAAAGTGAATGGTGAAAGGTATGATTTCTTAATGCCCTGTATCCTAATCTGGTTACCCCGATTTGTGTGCTTATTTGATCACCTAAATAAGATAAATGCATGAATCAGACTATATTGCACTTACCTGTGCTTGACTTATGTTGTTCTTGATATTTATTGTCTTGAACACTAGTTTGTATAATTCATGAAATATATGAATAATGATGAAGTGTATTTGTATCTCGTAGTGTACTTGAATATTGTATTGTATTGCGTATGGATGTGTATATGAACAATGTAATGTGTATGTGGCTTGGATGTATGACTTCTACAAATTCCTACCTACCTAACTCCTAACATAAGTAAGGAATAAATTGGAATGAGTAGAAGTCCGATATAGCTTCGGCCACGCGAGAGGATGAGGAGACACAAGAGGTTGGATCCGATTCCTGACTCTTAAACTGGTCCGCAGCCCAAACCCCTTAAATGGGTAGCATCCCGGATTGGTGAGTCAAGTAAATCCCGGTGGTGGGACGGAGTAGTCCCCGGGCCGGAGGTCCCGGCGACTTAACATGAGTAAGAATAAGTAAGTAAGTATGCATGAGTATGTATGCGTAAGTACTGTGGAACGAGTAAAAGAGTAATCTCCACCGATTAACCCGGGTGGACCAACATGAGCTAACAAGGATGGTGTATTGTGTATGTATTGCGTATGTATGGTATATGAATTGTGTATTGCGGATCTCGGAAAGGTAAGAATGTATCTGATGGCTTGTATGGGTTACCATGTATGTATTGAAGAGTGCGTATTGACGTGTATGTATGGATTCCTTGCGTAATGTATTGTAATATTATGTATAAGAGCATGTATGCATGTATGTTTGAATGAAATCAATCGCATGTATTCGACCAAGTGGTCGGCGTACCCTCACTAGTACGTGGGGTATGCGGTTATCATATGCAGCGAAAGCTGACCCCCTAGGGGGAACGTTTTTAGTGTGCAGGTACCCGAAGTGGATATGGTCAAGGTAAGAGACCGGTGGCTACACTTGGATAGCTAGAAGTAGAATGTAGAGGTGTACTAAATGGCACGCCCTTGTACTTAGGAAGTAAGTAGTTGTGAGGAATGGGTAGATGTAGACTCTTAATGAGTACATATGAAGTTGGAAGAAGCATTGTATTTGTATTGGGAACCTAGTAAACTCGGTGTATAGTATTGTAATGTATCGAACTTATGGAGCCTTGTATGAGATGGATTATTGTAATGAATGGGAAGTTTTAGTATTTGATTTGATAATTGGAGTATGTATCATAAGTGTGTAGTACGCGGATATTCCGTCCATCAGACCGATGCTGTATGTAGTAGTAGTAGTTGCCTAGCTAGCCGTATGGGCGGTTAGCGGTATTGTATCACCCTACCATTGAGTATGTAAGTATCCGCTGCGTGAATCTGGATTGTATGAGGAGATTGGACTGTAATGACGGTATTAGCGGTAGGGGTGTTACACCTTTTATAGAGAGAGCAAGGCCATGTTGATAGAACAAATTTTTTATCTAAAATCCTGATTTTGTGCTCTAAGAGAATCTGATTTTTTAAAACATGTTACAGGATGATAAAAATTCTGAGATTTTAACCAAAGATAAAAGACGAATTTTAGGAATTGTGAGAGTTGGAATCACGTTATTTTGATAAATAACCGATTAGATAAAAATCGTACAATCTGGAATCTCCCATAATTCATAACTTATTATTGGAAATTCTAAACAACGAAATTCCAACGGCATTAGTCTCTAACAATCATCCTCTATCTTGTGTTACAATTTCATGATATTTTGTTTTGTTTTCGGTATTTTCCAAAGGAGAGAGAAAATTGCAAAAATGATTGAATTTCTCTTTTAAATTTTGGGCTAAGGCTCCAAATAAAATAATTTCAGGTTTATGACTGTATGTAGTCATGCTAACCATGTGACAATTTTATTTTAATTTTAGAAACCTTTTTATTTCTATTTTGAGGCTATTTCATGTGTTAATTATTAAAGAAATTAGCTTATAATATGAATTAGAAGCTAAATTTCTAGAATAAATATTATCAGAAAATCACGAGATGCCTTTCATAATGACTATCATTTTGGAAGTGTTTGGAGATAATGAACAAGTCATATGAAAATAGAAATTCCCGACAATGTCCTTGGAAAATCCCGTATTGGCGCATTTTGACCATTTTGCCCTTCGTAACACGTATGCCTTAGAGACTATTCTAAGGGGGGTTAAAATTTTGGGTATAACACAAGTTCTCAACTTAATCCTTGTTCCATTTCATTTCTTAACTCTTCCACTTCACCACCATAATCTCACTTAGCTTATAATTCCTGGGCCCAAATGCCCTTACACAGCGGCGGTGCCTCCGTCCAATAATGTTTGCGTTTGTTGGAAATCCACAACTTAAAGTTGTAGGATATAATGTTATTGGAGCCCAAATGCCCCTACACCAGTGTTGGTGCCTCCGTCCAAGCAGCCATACGATACTTGGAGTTTCCTTGAATGGACCTGTTGTTAGTCATCCCCTCTGTGATCAAAATGCGCAACCACGCAGTCCTGGATTCCTCACCTTCTTCAATCTTCCACCATAGCCAACCTCGCACTAAATTGTTTAAGTTTTCTTAACTAATGCCTAAGATTCAATCTTAGGTTATCCAGTGTTTAATTTCTCGAGTGTATGTGGACCTTATAGGTCATTGATGTATGCATAGAAGTCAACTAGCGTTAATTCATACACGAGTTCATTTCTTCTTGAGTGATGTTCCTCTATCACTACTCGTATATGTTTAATATCTGTCTTGATTCGTATAACTAACGCGTACATATAATGGCGCACGTATTTGACAGATAAATCATATAACATAGATTCATTTCAAGCATGCTGTAACACCCCAACCCGAAATCCAATAACCTGATCGATGATAGCTCCCAAAAACAACTAGAAATACAGCGGAAAATAACAACGGGTGGTGCTACAACGCCGCTAGTCACCCATGTGACTAACAAGGCTACTCCAATACAATTTACAAACGATGCGGTCTGAGTACTGAATACAAACCTCTTAAACCAACAGAAGATAATAATAAAAGTACAATACTGTAAGATGACACCGGTAGTAGTAACCCATGTCTTAATTCTACCCCACCTACACTCGGTCGGGCAATCTCTTCATTCTTCAGGTACCTGGAATTATTTAGCCATGAAATGGCTCTGATAAGTGCGAAATATATATACTTTTAAGGGTTTAACTACCTTGTAATTTGTAGTATTTTAAGTAATATTTCTCACTTATCTTACGATTTTCCTAGATTTATGTTTTGATACGAATTGATATATTTTATGTGTTAAATGTAGGGAAAAGTGTTGGAATCAAGTAGTTTACTTCACAAGCTTTCCAACGCAACAAACGGCGAGTAAAACGGACTTATAACGAAGAATCTGGAGCCGATTCAAGATTGGAGTACACTCGTATATATATACATATATAATACACTTGTACATCCGCAAACCAGGTGGACAACAGAGGCGCAGGACAAGCAGAGGCGTCCGCCTCTATTGGCGCGGACAAGAGACAGGCACAACCGCCTCAAATGGAGCGGACAAGAGAGGCAGAGGCAACCGCCTCAAATGGAGCGGACAAGAGAGGGCAAGGCACAACCGCCTGTTTTGGCGACGACACTGAGGCGGACATCGCTACGAACAGTTTTCTTCTTCGTTTCCGGCGCCCGCTACTTCATTAATTAGAGACGGCGCCCACCTTAATTTGTGCACGCGTGACGCCGGCTCTGCAATCAATTCCTGCTGCGGATCATAAATTAAATCTCTGTCTTCAATCAATTCCTCTGCCCGATATAAATGAAATCTCTGACTGAGATTTTGAGGGATCTGCTTACCAACTCCACCGCCATCTTGATTCACCCTGTCACTTCTCCGTTGTCTACTTCTGAATTCCTCAGCCTATATAAACCCACACTCTGCTTGCTAAAAAAGGATCCGAGCACCCATTCACGCAACCATCAATCCATCGACCCAATCATCTACATACTCCCTCTCCCACGATCATACTCCATTCACTTCATTCCCTCTATCAAAAATCATCATCCATCCACGCATCGATCATCCATCAACCAAATCATCTGCCACACTCCCTCGCCCACGCTCGTACTCCATTCACTTCATTTCCCTCCATTAGAAATCATCACCCATCCACTCCATTAAATTCCCACGTAAACACATATCCAACTTTTGATTTTATTTTCTTATCACACGCCAGTTTACAGGAATTAAGTTAGCAGTCGGGGCAACGCAAGACGAAGTTGAAGCGAGGATCCGGAGTGAACTTCTAAACTGGAGTTACCTCTTACCCTTACTTTAATTTATTTAATGCATTCCTTCTCTGTTATCGTAGTTTTTGTAACGATGAGCGAGTAAATATTTCAGCTTCCCGGGTTGGGAAGCGAACCTATTTCTTAAATTCTGTTATGTGAGTCTTCGAATAAATTTTGTTAACTGCAACAGTTCAATTCCTGTCCTTCAAATGTTTTAATTCTTTGGCCAGTAATTATAACAACCCTTGTAGTTATTTCATTAATATGCGAGAGCTGAGATAAATAACGAGATGAAGGAAGTTGAACCTAATTAACAGCTAGAAGCCTGATCCGGCCTATAGGTTAATTAGACTCCAATAGAAACTACTCTTTATGCGATTAATTGTGTCCGGTCTAGAGCATTAGCCTGCTGCTAGGTCTAACAATTGGTTAGGATTCATTATACTTAGTCGTTAATGAATTAATTAAAGTTTCTGAGTTATTGCAGTAAAATTAAAGGAAGAATTTAGTAACAGATATAAAAGGAATAGGTAAGCAAACAACCCGGGGTGCGCTTTTCTATTTATCACATTCACCACTCTTTAAATCCCTCTGTGTTTATTTAAGTTGTTCTATTTCTCCTTGTAGTTTAGTTTCTTCTTAATCAATCATTCAAAACTGAAAAAGTGATATTTCCTGTTTTCCTTAGTTTAACTAATAATCCCATTTAATCAAATATTTGTCAATTAACTATACGAGGTCCCTGAGATCGACAACCCACTCATTCACTATATCCGCAAAGCGATAGGTACACTGCCTATGTGGTAGAAGTAGTCACATATTTCTCCATCAAGTTTTTGGCGCCGTTGCCGGGGACCTCCGGCACGGTTAATTGACAATTGTTATTTAATTGGGATAAGTTCAATTTTTCATTCTTTTATTTTTCTTATTTTTTGTCTATTATTTTCTCTTTATTTTTCCACGTATATAGTTAATCTAGTTTTTCCATATTCATACCAACTCGTCTCTTATGCGTCGGACTCGATCTGCAGGAGAACCTATAGCTGAATTTCAGCCAGAAATCGAAAGAGTTCTCCACAGCAGGCGACAATTGCAGTTTGCCATGACGACCAGACAAACTCTGGGGGAGTACCAGCAACCATCAGTAGAAGGACGATCCTCTGCTATCGTCCTCCCTCAAGTGACACAAGCTGAGCTCGACGCCTAGCAATTCAAGACGAGCTTCATCACCACTTTGTACCACCAGGGACAATTCAGCGGGCTTGACTCAGATGATGCCCCACACCACATCTCTGCATTCCTGGACTTCTGCAATACATTCAACAAGACGGGGAACCTGAATGAGCGCATTCGTCTACAACTGTTCCCCTATTCTCTGAAAGACGGAGCGTCCAGGTGGCTAAGGAGTCTGCAACCGGGTAGCATCCACACTTGGGCTGACTTGGCAAACAAGTTCCTGGCGAAGTACTAGCCACCGTCAAAGACAAGGGAGAAGATCGCTGAAATCACAAACTTTTGTCAAGAACCGGGTGAGTCCCTGTATGACTCTTGGGATAGATTCAAGGAGCTGCAGATTCAATGCCCACACCATGGTATGAGCAGCGAAGAACTAGTACTATCATTCTTTAAGGGATTGAATGATTCAAACAAGATGGTACTAAGTTCCTCATCTGGAGGAAACTTTATGGCAAGAACTGGGGATGAAGCGATGGAGCTTTTGGACACCATGACCGCTAGTACCAGACAGTGGTGCAAGAACAAGGGGAGAGGTGAGCCAAAAGCAGGTATGTATAATATTCCCCCACAGGATCATGTATCCGCTCAACTAGCAGCTCTTACTAAAGTTGTGGAGAAGTTAGCTGTAAACCAGATGCAACAGCAAACCGCGAAGGCAGCTACTTCTTCACCTTTCGTAAATCCTTGTTGTGAGAATTGTGGAGGAGCCCACGAAACGTTCAACTGTGAAGGTCCTAGCTATGCAGGTAACCCCGAAGAGTTAAAATCGATCAACAACAGACCAGGTAACCCTTATCCTAACAATTTCAATCAGAATAATTGGAGGAACAATCAACAACCTCCATGGAGGGGTAATGACCAGTCTATAGGTAATTTTGGGTTCAACCAAAATAGACCACCGTACTTTAGACAGCAGGAGCAATCCCAAAATTCTCAAGGAGGTAGTGGTAAAATTGAGAATATGCTAGCAAAATCCTTAAACAAGGCCAAACTACAAACTCCAGGTTTGCCGAAATAGAAGCCAAACTTTCTGAACAAGCCGCTAGAAACGCTGATCAAGCTTCTATCAACCTAAGCTTAGAGAGGCAAATGAGTCAAATTTCACAACAGCTGGCACAGCGACCAACGGGGTCACTTCCCAGTCAGCCTGACCCTAACCCAAGGGAGCACGCAAAAGCAGTAACTCTGAGAAGCGGCAAGGAACTAGTTTCTGATGTTCCAGAAATTGAAGAAGATTTTAATAAGCCAGCTGAATCACAACCTGAAGTGGAGGAAACAACAAATCCCAAGGAGAAGGAGTCTCCTGAATCTCTCACTATTAAACCTTCTCAACTCTCTTATAATCCTCCTATTCCATTCCCTAACAGACTAAAGAAAAAGAACATGGACGAGCAATATGGGAAATTTCTTAATATCTTTAAGAAATTAACTATTAACATCCCTTTTTCTGATGCTTTGTCTCAAATGCCTATGTATGCTAAATTTATGAAGGATATTTTGTCTAACAGGCGTTCTTTGCTAGAGTCTGACACAGTCAAATTGACAGAAAGAGTATCTGCAGTTCTCCTGAAGAAGCTGCCACCCAAGTTAGGAGATCCGGGTCTTCCCATCATTCCATGCGCTATCGAGAAGGTGGATTGTGGTAACGGTTTATGTGATTTAGGAGCAAGTATTAATTTGATGCCTTTATCTATTTTCAAGAAATTAGGTGTAGGTCAATGTGCTCCCACTTCTGTTCAATTACAACTAGCAGACCGTTCCATAATCTATCCTAAAGGAAAAGTTGAGGACCTGGTAGTTTCTATTGATAAATTTATTTTCCCTACTGATTTTATCATCATTGATATGGAGGAAGATACAGATGTACCACTAATTTTGGGCAGACCGTTTATGAGAACTGCCCGCACTCTCATTGATGTGGAGGGAGGAAAGATTATTTTAAGATTTCATGATGAGCAGGTTGTTTTCGACATGACACGCAACATGAAACGTCCTGCCACTGTTCAATCCTGCTTTGCAATAGATATTGTTGACTCTTTAGTGCAGGAAACTATTTTAAGCGGAGAAGAGGAGGAAATCCTGGAAAGATGTCTTATGGCATCTTGCGAAGCTGATGATGAGGATCCAGATATGGCCCTCATGGCTGAAGAGTTAAACAAAAGGCGGCCACACTTCCACAAGTACCAGCAGCAATTTGAGAAAGTCGAGCGGAGTGCTGACCGACCAAGACCATCTATTGAGAAACCTCCTACAGTGGAGATGAAACCCCTTCCCTCTCACTTGAAATACTCTTTTCTGAATGAACCATCGGAATTACCTGTTATAATCTCTTCTGACTTAACAGGAACTCAAGAGAAGCAACTACTGGAGGTATTGCACAATCACACATCAGCTATTGGTTGGTCGATAGCATATATTAAAGGAATCAGCCCTCAGTTGTGTTCTCACCGAATCTATATGGAAGATAACTACCGACCATTGGCTCAGCCTCAGCGGCGTCTTAACCCAGTCCTAAAAGAGGTAGTTAAGAAAGAGGTAATCAAACTACTCGATGCAGGCATTATTTATCCTATTTCAGACAGTAAATGGGTAAGTCCAGTTCAGGTAGTACCAAAGAAAGGAGGGATAACTGTGGTTCCTAATGAAAAGGGTGAGCTGATTACCCAGCGCCCCACTACAGGATGGCGGGTTTGTATTGATTATAGAAAGTTAAATGACGCCACTCGTAAGGACCATTTTCCATTACCTTTCATTGATCAAATGTTGGAAAGACTAGCTGGACATGACTACTACTGCTTTCTGGATGGCTTTTCAGGTTACTTTCAAATCCCTATAGCTCCTGAGGATCAGGATAAGACAACTTTTACCTGTCCGTATGGAACCTATAGTTATAAAAGAATGCCATTTGGATTATGTAATGCTCCTGCCACGTTTCAATTGTATGATGGCCATCTTTGCTGAATATATTGAGAAGTGCATTGAAGTTTTTATACAGAACAACCGAAAAGGGCCCAACAGGGGAAACTCCATACAGGTTGACCTACGGTCTTGAAGTGATTGTTCCGGCTGAGATTACAGTCCCATCAATTAGATGAGAATCCTTTGATGAGGAAAACAACAGTGAAGGGGTGAGAGACAGCCTTGACCTGCTTGAAGAAACCAGGACTATGGCCCAAGTCAGGATGGAAAGGGATAAAGCGAAAGTAGAAAGATATTTTAACCAAAGAACAAGGGAAAGGGGTTTCGCTCCGGGTGAACTAGTCCTTCGGGAGGTAAAGCAGCCAAAGAAGCTAGAGCCCCAATGGGAGGGACCATTTATTGTACAACGGCGAACAGGGCAAGCTTCGTATCGCCTGAAAAATAGTGAAGGTTACGAATTGCCTCACTCCTGGCATGCTGAATGCCATAAAAAGTTTTATGTATAAAAACATTTTTTACAAAGAGCAATAAAATGAGGTATTCTTTTGGGGCAAAGTTTTTTGAAATGTACCATCCGGCCAGCGAGCCTACAGGCTATCACGCCTTGAAATGTACCATCCGGCCAGCGTGCCTATAGGCTATCACGCCTTGAAATGTACCATCCGGCCAGCGTGCCTACAGGCTATCACGCCTTGAAATGTACCATCCGGCCAGCGTGCCTACAGGCTATCACGCCTTGAAATGTACCATCCGGCCAGCGTGCCTACAGGCTATCACGCCTTGAAATGTACCATCCGGCCAGCGTGCCTACAGGCTATCACGCCTTGAAATGTACCATCCGGCCAGCGTGCCTACAGGCTATCACGCCTTGAAATGTACCATCCGGCCAGCGTGCCTACAGGCTATCACGCCTTGAAATGTACTATCCGGCCAGCGTGCCTACAGGCTACCGCGCCTTGAAATGTACCATCTGGCCAGCGTGCCTACAGGCTATCATGCCTTGAAATGTACCACCCGGTCAGTGTGCCTATAAAGACTAGGAATTTACTTAAAAAGTTTTGAACGAAGGTGTAAAGACCTTCCATATAAATAAAGGGGGAACTTACAAAGCATTTGGAAATCCGGTCGCTCCGGATAAAGCCAAATGAGAAATATATAAAGCTAACTCGTAGGAGAGTTACTTAAAACGATTAAGAGATACAAAAGAGGTGGCAAGGGCAGAACGCATTCAAAACATTACCAAAAACAGTAATCCAAAATACGACTATACAAGATTCCTGCACTAAGAAATTACTATCTAAAAAGCATCTATTCTTTAGCAGGCTTCTTTACAGCGGACCCTTCGACCGGATTGGACACGCTCTCCGCAGAATTAGATTTTCCAACGGCTTGACGAAAGCCGGCAACCTCCTGGCGCATACCGCTATCGGGAGGAAGGAAAGAAGCTTGACCAGGCCCAAAGACTGTCTCCAGGGAGACGACCGAACTTCTCAAAGTCTTCAAGGAAGTTGCTCTTCCGGGCAACGTTGTCAAACTCCAGCTCACTATACAGATCGTCATCCAATACTTCCCCCCTCTTCAGAAAGTACTTGGACATGGTTTGGCGACAAATGTTAGTAATCTTCCGGCTCTGAGAGCCGAAAGCCTTTTTTAGATGGGCAATGATAGTTCCTTGCTTCTTCAGCTCCTCTTGGGTCCGACGGGCGTAAGATGTATGCTTAGCAACGTCCTCCTCAAGCTGTAAAACCTGAGCTCGGTAGAGATCGCGGTCAGAACCCGCGGCAGAAAGTTCCTCATTCAGCTTGTCAATGCGATCGCTGAGCTTCTCGACATGTCTTAAAAGATTTTCAGAATCTGTTTTTTTAAAAAAGAGAGCAGGATCGGTAAGAATAAGGCATAAGGACGAAAAACGGCAGAAAAGAGACCGATAAGACTCACCCTTGGCCGGGACCTTAGCACTTTCGGGTTGAGGGAGGGCCATGGCCTCCTCTAAAGCCTTCACCTTTTCCTCCAGAGAAGCCTTCTCGGCCGCAAGAGCAGCTTTACCGGCAGAAAGAGCCGTGTTTTCGTCCATCAAGAACTGCTTCTCTTGATCAAAGGCGATCCGAGTCTGCTCATCCAGAGCATTCTTTTCCTCGGTCAGTTCGGTAAGCTCTTGAATAAGTTTGGCTTTATCTCCCACCAAAGCCTCATTCTGCCCGGCCAAAGCTTTTTGTCCGCCTCAAGGGATTCAACTTCTTTCTCAAGGGCAGCATTCAGGCCCGAAAATAAGCCTTATCTGAAGTAAGGGAATCCACGTCCCTTTTGTGAGCAGCTTGTACCTGCCGCAACAAAACTTCCAAGTCAGACAAAGCATGCTTTGGTATCAAGACATTCTTTTCACCGGAAGGTTTGCGGTGTACCTGCTTCAGGATACCCTCTGCGTGGAGGTTCTGGTTTCTCAGAGCGAACATCTCTTCCCGCAAATTCTTTAACTTCAATTCATATTCATCTCGAAGGCGAACACACTCATGGCGAGATGACCGCAACTCCTTGTTTAAAGTGTCTGTCCTATCTTTCACCTTGCGGTCAATCTCGTAATTTACGTGATCCATGTAACTATCATGATTAGAACGGGTTTGCTTCAACTCGGCTTCAATATTGTTGGCCCGACTTTTTTCACGTTGCAGGTCAAATTGAAGGTCCCGAGTCTGGACTTCGGCGCTTTGGGCCATTGACATAACCTAAAAGAAACGAAACATAAAAGGCTTAAGGAATATCAGAAAGACATGGGAGAATGGGAGGAAGACGGCACTTACTCGAAAAATGCTTTGCCACATCAGGTTGAAGACCTCTCCCGTGGGAATGGAATGACGCATAATAGCATCAGCTCCTCCGCTCCCGGCCCTCAGTTTTTCTTGGTGGCAGTAACAATGGACGGAGGGGCAAAGATCCCGTCCGGATGGTCAGACAGTCTTATCGCTTCCTTCCAGGCGTGGTGTATCGAGCAGCATCAAAGGAGATCTTGCGCAAGGGTTGCCCAAGATAGTAGAACCATCCCTCCTTCTGGGAAGGACCGGTGAAACCCCCCTGAGCAGGAGGGGGTGGAGAGGAGGAGGAGGCAGTAATGTCTTCCCTTTGCCTGTCTTCCCTCTGCTTACTTCGGAGCTCTGGGTTCTCAGGCACAGGTCGGTATTCTTTCACCCCCTCGGGTACTGATTCATTGACTCCAGGGACGTCATGTAGGATTGAGGTGCCAAGAGTCTCACGGTCCCTTTCAGTCTCAGAAACCTCCGTTAAAACAGCCTTCGGCTTTGATACAGTTTTCTTCCGAGGTTTTTGAGTACCGGAAGCCGGAACAGCAGAAGTAGGGTGGGCCGGACCGCAAGCAACCTCGTTGTCAGAAACGGTTATGGGTGCGCCTTGAGAGCCTGAGAAAAAAAGGGTCAGCATAGAATGTACAGGAAAGGAAAGGCAAAAGTTTCCTTCAAATAAGAAAGAGCAATACGTAGGTTAGTATCTTCCAAGACAGCACCGTGGGCCGGATCGGAAGAAAAATATCCTGCCAAGTCAGGAAACAATTCACAAATTGGGGTTGGGTGACCAGATCCCTGCCCCGGACGAGAGACAGACCCCTGGCCTGAATCAGGAGTAAGAGGGAGAAAGACGCGACGCCCAGACCCTGGACTCACGTACCAAGTACCTGGCAAATCACCGCTCGATCGGGCTGGAGACCCAGTAATTCTCTTTTTCTTCTGGCCAGAATGGTCCTTGTCATTATCGCCTCTTTGTCTCTTCTTGGAAGAGGTGGCATCCCCGAGGAGCCTTGTGGCCGCATCAACAGCCGCATCAACAGACGCATAGTAATCGACTTGCTCATCACCCATCTTGAAGTTGACAAAATTCCAGCTGTTGAAGGGCCCCACCTTATCTCCTCTAGAAAAGAAATCTGCCGGAACGACGTGAAAGTAAGAAAACGGTAAAAGGTAAAATTTAGGTGAGACTGACTAAATAAGACTTACTATGATATTTCTTCAATGAGTCCAGGCGCGCCGGAGTAAAAAATTGGGAGACCGTAGGCTGTTTTTTGCTTATCATCTTCAGGATTTTCGAGATAGGCATTTCTTGCGCCGGGGAAGGAGGACAGCTAAATTGGCCTTTCGGGATCGAGGGACAGTAAGGAACTCCCAAGAATCGGCCTGGTGGTGGGACAATGACAAACCATCGGGAGTTCCACCCGGAAGACGCTTTCTTGTAATCAAAAAGAGAAAAGCCGGCCTTCGCCTTGATAGTCAGGCTATCAGGATCGTCCCTTGTGGAGTAGAATTGGGCGAACTCGGTCGCTTCTACCCGAATTTTGTTCTCCTCACAAAGGAGAACATAGGCGTGGAGGTAAGAAATTGCCTTCGGGTGTAGGTGAGCGAGCACACAGCAACGCCGAATTAGGAAACCCAGAACGAATGGATGAGGGGGCACAGTCAGGCCACGAGAGAAAAAATCCGCATAAACGGCGTATCCAAGCCCAAAATTATCGTGGGGATGTGAGTCGGAAGAAGGAAGGTAGATGCAAGTACCCAGTGGGACTTCGACGTCCTTTAAACAGGAGAGAAGGGAGGGGGTATCCAGGGGATGGAGGGATCGATGAAGAAGGTTCTCGATCAGCAGAAAAGGGTGCGGTAGATTTCAGATAAGTAGGGCGAAACCCTTGAGGCGAAAAAGTACCTTGAATCGCCTCTTTAGCAGGGACAAAGCTCGCGGCTGCCTTGTTCTTCTTCGAGCTAGACGAGGCCATCAGAACAAGAAAACAGAGAGCAAGGACAAAGCAAGGAGTGGAAAGATTCGAAAGGAGGAGGCGACGGAGTCTGGGCAAACAAAGGAGGAAGATATCTGAGTACGAGTTCGAGACTAGAGCTTCGAAGAAAAGCGATTCCCGCCCAGTTAATGAAAAATAAAAAGGAGACCCCGCACCTTCCTGGAAAAGGGGCACTGACACAAAACGACTCTGCAAATTCTACATCGAAAAGGCGCAGGCACGGGCTAAGCACGGGCAGGAGCGTAATTCGAAAAAGAAAGAGGGCGGAAAAAGAAAAGAGAACTTGTGGGACTAAGGGGAGGCGATGGCCGGAAGAGCAAAAGACCGTAACGTCAAAAAAAACACAAACAGAGGCATATGCTAAAAAGTTCTACTTTTTACGTTTAGAAGATCAAAAGTAGAACTTGTGGGACTGATGAAGAGGGAAAAAGTACGAGAATAAGAAAAGGTAGAACATCCGGTCCCATGTGACTGGAGGAAACAGCTTAGAACAAGGAATATCGCCGGATCAGAGTGTGATCCGGCCGGATGAGTAATTAAATATCCCACTTACATGTAAATGCCAGCCTGGCAATTAAAAAGAAAGACAGGCTGGCGACTCTGGATCTAGCAGTGTAAACACTACAAATAGGGGTTCAACCCCACAATAAAGGATACGTTTTCACGTTAAAAACTACACACCGTTGCATTATCTACGCGATTCTCTCTCTCTTAAGCTCGGTCACACAGTAACCAGGTAACTCGACGAAGCACAAATGGCCTAGCAGTAGAATTGGAATTCGATTAGAGATTAGGATAGAAGGTTAGGGAGTTTAGGAATTCACCATTTCAATGACTCCAATGAGTACTAAACAACACACTAACCTTAAGGAATAAAACCTAGGTTAAAATGTGTTTTAAGGCATTAAATTGATTGTTTTACCTTGGTTTCACAAGACAAGCTTGGATATGAAGCAAGAAGGACCTCCTTTATCCTTTGGAGAGTAGAAAACAAGCTAGAACAAGGCATAAACATGGAGTCCCATGAGTACAAATTTTCGGACAAGGTAAGAAAATGATGGAAACCTAGATTTTCTTACATATTCCTTACCTTAAGAGAATGAAGAAGCCAATGAACTCTCCAAACTTGGATTTCCTCCTCTAATGGCGATTTTCCTTGGCTCCAAAATGAGGCTCTTGAAGTTTTGAAAAGATAGAAAGAAATAGCTTGAGCTAACTAAGAGATATATGTACTTGGTTTTGATTTTGGAGCTTAAATGAGCAAGATGTGGGCAAAAGAAGATGGAGCTAGCATGGAGGTTGCTTCTTACGTGAGAGAGAAGAAAGAGAACAAAGAAAATCGATGGGGAAGATGAAGAATGAAGAAAGGAGGAGAGAGGACTACTAAAAGTAAGATATTATGTTAAAAGGTGAATAGTGTTTTTACTTACTTTTGCTTTATTCATTACTTAGTTAGATAAGTGTGGTGAGTCACACTTATAAACCGGCCCCCTTAGTCAAACAAGGTGTATTGTGGTCTTTGTTGATCATTTAATTGACTTACTTTGACTAATGTCTTAAACTAGCATTATTTGGTTATTCACTAAACAAGGCACATATTTGTGAAATTTTTGATTTCCCATTGATTTAGACTCCTAATGTGATACTATTTAGTACACATGTTAATTAAAGAGTAATGATGGACATTTATCCAGTCAAAACCTATTTACAAGACAATTTTTCAAAAATGTGCTTTAAGACTCCTTAAAGCACATTTTGAGTTTTAACTTGTTTTCAAGCTTGGTTTTCTTTGGTAATTGGTTTAAAATGACCATTAGGACATTACTAAGGTCTTAGAATGATATTTGGGTGCTCACCCAGGTCTCTCCAAGCTTAGAGCAATTTTTGCTTAAACTGCTCTTTTGGTGTTTCCTTATGTTTTCTTTGATTATAAATGTTTCTTAATGTTTCTAAGGCATTATTTAGCCTCCTTATAACTTAGTTTATCACTTAAACACCATATCTAAGTTTGGGGTATTTCACAAAGACTATTACATCATTAACAACTTAGCACGGGACTACTTCCATGTACTCATAAACAGTGGAAACTTCATAGGTAATGGACTGACTACTGCCATTCCCCGGGTGCCTAAAACCCTGTATCTTCTTGTTCCACTCCTTAAGCACTATCTCGGTGACCCCAGGCTGTATACTCCTACGATAGGTGACAAACATGAAAATATAGAAAGTATCGGTGGACTCGTCCTCAGTGCAGAGAAGGTGACCATCCCAGTTACCCTGATCTCACAAAGTTCATATACACAGGAAAACACAAACAAATAAAATCAGTAAAAACTGAGTAACACTACCACACCCCGTAAAAACTTATTTTCTCTTTAAAACCTTTGTTTTCAACAAATATTAAGAATATATAACAAATCAGAAATAGATCATACACCATTTACCTGTACCAAGAATTATCAAGAGATAATTAATATCATAAACAAGATATTTCCAAATGAAGTCCACCACCACCACCCACCCTATGTCCTTAAGTGTGCACACCCCCCTATTGAAAACTTTTGCCCAATAGGAGTAGATCATAGTGGCAGCTCCAATTCATTAGTAGGAGCTATATTGTTGCCGAAACGTCGGCTTGGCCTTAAAGGATCTCACAAGAGGCATAGCCTTAGGATAACCATGATATCAACATCACACAATACTTTCCACCACCACCACAAGAGGTTATCCTTAAACACATTTGCAAACCATGAGTAAGATATCATAACCAAGCTTTACACAAGTAGTAATTCACACATCAAGCTCACCAATTCTAAAACAACCTTAATAACATCATAACAATACCATTCAAGCTCCAATAAATCAGAGAATCAAACAATTTCCAAGAAACCACCTTAGAAAGCTTAAATTCTTATTTTTGACCAAAATCACTATTCACTAACTTAAATAACTTCCCAAAGGAGTCTCGGCCTCAAAATTTAACCATGATCCAATATTAACAACACAAGTATCTCACCAAACTTTCAGCTCTAGATCAATTCGGAAACCCATTCAAACACTCAGAAAGGCTTAAACCACATTTTCTCATTTTTAGCTTCTTTACCTTGTCTAACCGACTTAGTTTAATATATATATACTTAGGCTTGAGGGTTCTACCTCACTATGCCTTAATCAATTCTTCATTGTCTTACCCACTCTCTTGGGTCACACATACTCAAGCCCTCATTTACTTAATGTCAATTCAAGTCCTACAATGCTCAAACTTAATCCTCAACTCTTAAGCTCTCAAGTTTCAACTCAATACTCAATACTCTATTTCTCAAGTCATTACTCAAAATACTCCATTCCTTAAATCTAAACTCAATACTCAATTCAAATTCTTAATACTCAAAGGCATCTTTTAAGTCTTTGCCCATGACCTCCGGGCAGGGTCATACACAAGACCCACCACTGGGCTTACAAATACAAATGGAGCTACACAGTTAGCTCCTCAAGTTCTCAAATGTCCAGTTATCTACCGGACTACTCAAATTCCCAAAACTCCTCTCTCGGAGTCATTTCACAATCTCATGGATTAGCCTAGAGGTATCTCTCTCGATAACATCTATTAGCTTAGGGAATTTCTCAATTTCTAGTATTCAAAGATTCAATGTTTTACCCAACTTAACGAATACTTTCATGTTCAGGACATTGTTTATATTAGTCGGGTCCTCTCATTAGGGTTCGACTATCTTTCCAAGGGGTTTGGTGATCCCTTACCATTCTTCACTTTACTCAAGGTTCATATTTTGAACAATTATCAATCCTCTAGATAAATGTTACTTATATACTTCCACTAGTAGTTGTTTTGTGGATTAGATCAATTCGGTTCTCTAACCGTTATCGGGAGTTTACTAATCCCGTACAATTCTCTCACGTTCTAGTGAGTTCATAGGTTTGTGTTATCGTTCATTGGTCGATAGTTTTAGTGTGTTTCCGCATTTTTATCAATTCGCAACTTGACTCTTTCTACATGTCACTGCTCCAACAAGACTCAACTATGAGTCACACTACAGTGCTCATTCATACTCTAGCAATTCATCCACAGTCACACATTTCATGAATTATACAAACTTTAAATTCAAAATACAATCCAACAGCAAGCAATACAAACAAGCACTACAATGTGCAAACCTTCCGATTCGTGCTTTTATCTTGTTACGGTGATCACACAATCAATCAAGCACACAAATCAGAGTAACCAAGGTAGCATACGAGGCATGAGAAAATCATACCTTACCCCTTGGTTTAACTTTTACCGTGTCTTCTCACTTTGCTCGGTTTACTCTTGGTCCACTGATAATATTCCAAACATCTCCATTATTTAAGGAACTACGGTATGTAAAACTAGTACTCCCGTAATTAACCCCGTTAATCCATTATTCTTTTGTTTTGTTTTGTTTATGTGCTCTTAAACTCACAACAATCTCAATCACTCCTTCAACTTGTTTATACTTCCTAGGACCTTTAAAGGTCACCAAACAACTCCTAAACGTCACCTAAAACCCATACCAATCAATCCCCCACCTTTAGAATGCATTAAAACACTTTCTGTTGAATTTTTATAGTGGTCCGGGTTTGTGTCCGGGGTTACAAACCCGGACCAAACACGGAAATAACATTCTGGTGCGTTTTTCATGTGGTCCGAGTTTGTGTCTGGGTTTACAAACCCGGACCACCCCCTGGGATGATCTTCTGCCTTGTTTTTGCTGTGGTCCGGGTTTGTGTACCGATTTGTAAACCCGGACCACCTCTGGAACTGTCAACATTTACAGTTTTTGGATAGTTTTGAACCTCTAATTCACCCTTAATCATTTCCTAATATCTCCACACATTTCCTACATGTTTAATCACCTTAAAACACGCTCTAAACCACTTCAAACCATCGGTTTAATCCTTGCTCCACTTCTTACTCAAATTCAACAAGCATTCATTCTCACATTTGTGTTTTGCACACTTGTGCATTTCTAAATTACTTTTGGTAGTTTACACCCTTCTACCAACCTTTCCAAATCACTTATGACCATTCCAATTCATTCCTAGATAAATGAAATTCTAAAACCCAAGTCCAACTCTCATTTTCCTAAGTCTTTCACTCTAGTTATTTTCTAGCTTTTCCAATGCATTTCAACACTCTTTGCTACAGATTTTTACCTCTCTCTTTCTAGTTCTCCAAATACCATTTCAAGGTTATTACTAAACTCAAAACATCCCAACTGAACACCTAAGTTTTCCTCACTTACCAAGCCACCTAAAAGCATTCATTTTCTACTAAACTTTTACCATAACCACCCCATAAACCAAACATATCCCAAACTCATCTTTTTCACTTTTTTCAATGCTAAACAAGCCACACCCTTACAAGGGTCCTACCAGCACACAATTAATTCATCAACCTCATCCAAACCTCATAAAGCATAATATATCTCATTGCTCAAAAGCTTGGCAGTTAAGCCCTAAATTCAAACATCAATTCACAATTTTCCCTCCACCAAGCATATTACTAGCTCAAATTTTTAGTTTCATTCCTTTAATTACCCATCCCAAGTTCTAAAACATTCAAAATAAGCATTAAGGTGAGTTTCTTACCTTAAGCTCACAAATTCTTCTTTTCTTTTCCAATCTCCTCCTTCTATCTTTCTTGATCAAAATCAGCCAAATGGCAATGGAGATGCCCAACTTCATCCCAACACCCAAGAAACACAAAATTCAACATAATTAAACTCCTTAACCCTTAGAAGAAGTTCTAAATCAAGGAAAGGCTTAAGGCACAAAAGTTAGGGTTTTTACCTTTGGAGTTTTAGGAGGAGTTTTCACCCATGAATCAAAAGGAGGGTTCCACCACCATTGGAGAGTTGAACTAATGCTCAATAACAAGAAGAAAATAAGGTATCAAAGAGGGGCAAAATCGGCCAAGAAAGGACGGTGAAGAAAAATGAGTTTTTCTTGAATATTTTTACCTTAGGAGAGAGAGGAGACTCGACGCTTTAAGTTGGTGCCATTTCCTCTTTAAATGGGATGTACCCATGGAGATTAACTTCACCATTTTGGAATTTTGAAAGAGAGAAAGCTAGAGCTTGATGAGAGGAAGAAGAATATGTATTTTATTTTACATTTGGAGCTTGGATGTAGCTAGAGCATGACGAAGAAGATGGAGTAGCCATGGAGGTCTTCAAAATTTCCCAGCAAACCTGAGAGGAGGAGGGAGACAGCTGGAGGAGAAAGAAGAAAGGAAAAGAAGATGGAAAAGGGGAAATAAGGGAGGAGAGAGAGAACTTTACTTTTTGTACTTTTTCTTTCTTTTCTTTCTTTTTCTTTTTAGCTTAGTGTGTGTGAGGGGAGGCTGATTAGTGGTAAAACTGTTCCCACATGCTGGAGCGTTTTTCGTCTTTTACAGAAAACGCTCGTTAATTTACCCGGTTTTAGCACTATTCACTAGCCGGGTCCGTTTTCCTGATTTTTCTCGTTTCTTTAATTTTAATGGTTCTTAAGCTTCCATTAATGTTTAATTATAGTTATTTAATAGACTATAATTTTTACGGGTTCATTTGACCACTCAAGGTCACGTTTTCGGGTTTTCTCGAAAAACGTGCGCTAAAGCTTTATTAGCGTTTTTAATTCATTTTATGGATCTGTTTTCTTCGGGAATTGTTCCCGTATATTAATTAGGCATTATTAAGCCTTGGAAATCACTCTAAAACCCTTGTTGAGGTCGCATTCCTCCTATGGTCACATAATGCTCAATTTAGCGTGTTTGACTTTTTAGGCGTTTTCTCTTTTCTTTTGGATTTATTTCCTTTACCAAAATTCTTTAGGCACTATTAGACCCTCAAATATTATATTAGAGTAATTTAATCACCCTAATTAAGTTTAGAGTAATTTAATCACCCTAATTTAATTACCCTTAAAGTCGGTGAATCTAAGGTTGTTACTCACCCAATACTCAATGCTAAGGTTATAATCTCTCTATAACCTATCAGACTCCACAATCAGATTCAATACATACCATACATTCAAACGACATGTCACTACATGCATAACAATAAAAAATATCCTTTTCCAATTTCTCAATGGGAGTCCATCTGCAGACAATTAGGCACTAAGTCCTCCCCCATTTCGAGTGATCCCTCCGGTACCGGTCACGTTTGAACACTTACGCTTCTGGTTCACAGCCGTCATGACTTTGGGCACTTACGCTCTCTGGCCCTACGGACTTTTGGTTCTGATCAAATTCATTTGCACATCTAAAGATGCTCAGGAAAGGGGTAGGGGACTACTCATATTCGGTGGCCCTTGGAAAAATACAAAACACACACAACAAACGTCCTACCAGTCACTTAGTATCGTTGCTCGTCCGTTGTAATGGTTTCAAAACTAATCATCGCTTCCACCGGCTCACAACTAGCTTTACTTCCTAGGTTTGAAATACCCCAAACTTAGATACGGTGTTTAAGTGATAAGCTAAGACTTAAGGAGGCTAAATAATGCCTTAAAAACATTAAGAAACACTCTTAATCAAAGAAAATATAAGGAAACACCAAAAGAGCAGTTTAAGCAAAAACGTGCTCTAAGCATGGAGAGATTTGGGTGAGCACCCAAATATCATTCTAAGACCTTGGTAATATCCTAATGGTCTTTTTAAACCAATTACCAAAGAAAACCAAGCTTAAAAACAAGTTAAAACACAAAATGTGCTTTAAGGAGTCTTAAAGCACATTTTTGAAAAATTGTCTTGTAAATGGGTTTTGAGTGGCTAGATGTCCATCATTACTCCTTAATTAACTTTTTACTAATTAGTATCACATTAGGAAGTCTAAATCAATGGGAAATCAAAAATTTCACAATTATGTGCACTAGTTTGTGAATAGTAATCAAATAGTGCCTAGTTTAGTTTTTAGTCAATTTAGTTTAGTTAGTTGGTCAAACAAGACCATGACTAGCTTAATTAAAAGGGGTGGCCGGTTTTTAAGGTGATGATTCACCATATGAGCAAACAAGAAAAGAAAAAAAGAGGTAAAGTAAAACTACTATTTGCTTTTAACATAAATATCCCACCTTTACTTACCTCTCTCCTCACCTTTTCATTCTCTCTTGTTCCCACCGGATTTGTGCTGCTCCTCCCTTCTTCTTCTACGTGAAACTCAACCTCCATGATAGCTCCACCTTGCTTTGGCCATAGCTCACTCATTTTAGCTCCAAAACCAAAACAAAACACATATTCTTCATAGTTAGCTCAAGCTCCTTCTTCCTATCTTTTCAAAACTTCAAGAGCTCCATTTTGGTGCCAAGTCAAACCGCCATTAGAGGAGGAAACTCAAGCTTGGAGACTCCATTAGCTTCTCCATTCTCTTAAGGTAAAGAATATGTAAGAAAAATCAAGTTTCCACCATTTCTTCCCTTGTCCGAAAATTTGTACTCATGGGACTCCATGTTTATGCCTTGTTCTAGCTTGGTTCTACTCTCCAAAGGATAAAGGAGGTCCTTCTTGATTCATATCCAAGCTTGTCTTGAGAAACCAAGGTAAAACAATCAATTTAATACCTTAAAACACATTTTTAACCTAGGTTTTATTCCTTAAGGTTAGTGTGTTGTTTAGTACTTATTGGAGACATTGAATATTGGTTAGAATATTGGCAAGGAGAGTTTGATTTGGTGACCGAGATTGAGCAAGGAAAAACCTAAGGAAGAAAGTTTGTGAAGCTTGAAAAAGAGCAAGGTAAATGTCTTACCTTAAGGTGTTTAATGCATTAAGGGATGGGATTTAGATATATGATAAGTCTAGCTTGGATTTTACATTAGAAAAGGGCTATAAAAAACCTAGGAGAAACAATGATTATATTTGAGAACTTGTGACTAAGGAGCCAATGAGAAAAGAGATAGTTAAACAATGTTGAGATGAATTATAAGAAGCATTTTATTTCAATGGGAGCCTTGTTGTGTGTATTCGCAGGTCAAAGACAAATATATGTGGAAATTCAGTGGTTAAGATTATTATCATTTAAGGGCCTAAGTGCCAAGCATTTTAAGTTTATACACTATATGATGATGTGGTGTAGTTTTGGTGTAAATTGTGTGTTAAGGTGATGTAATGAGAATTTAGGTTATCTTGGTTGTTTGATGGTGAAAAACTAAAGGTTTGGGTGTAGTAATATGCTAGAGAACCCATGGCAAAATTTAGTGAAGAACCTAAGTGAAATACCCCGACCTTAAATATGGCGATTTAATTATCCTAATAGGTATTTAAGAGCCTAATAATGATTAAGAAATATTGGTGAGGAAAATAAATCCAAAAGAAATAAAGAAACGCTTAAAAAGCGAAAAACGCTAAATAAGCGTTAAATAACCATAGGAGGTATGAAACCTCGGTTAGCGTATTATAAGGATTCTAAAGGCTTAATTAGGCCTAAATAATATATGGGAACAACCCCCGAAGAAAATGGATCCTTAAAATGGATTAAAAACACTAATGAACATTAAAGCGCGTTTTTCGAGGTAACCGGGAAAACGTGACTTTAAACGGGTTAAATAGACTCGTAATAATTATAATTAATTAAATAGTCATTAATAAATATTAATGAAGGTCTAGAGCAAATAAAATTAATTAAACGAGAAAATTCTGAAAAACGGGTACCGGTTAGTAAAACCGTCAAAAACGGTAGGTTGTGGGGTGAGAGTGTAATAAACCCAAGTTGTTGTGTCCCCTTTTGAAAAATAAAAACTCAAAACCTGTATGGGCTGTGAGTGGGCCGATTTATTGCTCTCTCTCACACCCTATTAACTCTCTCCTTATACACAAAAGACAAAACATTTAACAAGGCAATGAAATAACTAAAAGTAAAAAGCTACTGTACCATACCCTACTCCCCCACGATTTTCTTCTGCGCAGAATCCTCTTCTTCATTTCCCTGGCTATGGCAATTTTGAAACCTAGCCCAAACCGCCCCCTTCTCCTCCATTGTTGAACATCCTAACGAGCTCCAAATGCCACAAATAATATACCGTTAGAATCCCCTTGCTTAGGAGATCGATTCCCACCTTCCAAAAATTCAAAACAAACAACTTTATTTTGTGGGTGTGAACGACTGAAGCGTGGACAGCACCAGCTGAAGCCCCATTTTCCCTTCTAACCATGTTTTAAGGTAAAGCAAAGAGTCAAACTCTTCTTTAGTTTTCATCTGTTCCATTTTCTCTGATGCAAAACCAAAACAGCCGTGAACCTATGTCTCGTTTTCTAACCGGTTGGCATTTTTATCTCACTGCCAAACTCCATTTAGAAGTCCAAGTTTGGTCTGAGTAAAACAAGAAAACAAGAAAACAAACAGAGAAGGAAAGGGAGCAAAGCAAGAAGAAGAGAAAAGAAAAAGAAAACCAGAACAAGGTAACTAACGTCTCTGTACAAGAACTGTATAAACATGTATGCAAGAATTTATACACTGTCTCAGCAAATGTGAAACTGCTGCAACCATAGAAATGAAATGAGTATAATGGTATTGATAGTATTAGTAAGTAAGAATCTGTCAAAGAAACAAATAATGAGCTGCTGTAAACGTGAGTTTGCATCTGAATGCATATACATATATAAACCGATGCAGGTTGAATGAGTTTTCATGTGTGAGCAAATGAATGTGTGAAAACCTTAAGTTTTAGGGGACACCATGTCAAAATTTAGAGAGGAAACTATCTTGCTTAGGAGCTGGTAACATTTGTGAAAGAAAGAAAAGAAAGAAACAGAAGCAGCAGCAGCTCGAGCTCTGCAACAGATGAAAATAAATTGACAGAGGAAGTGGTAAGTTACCAGTAGAATGAGAGAGAAGATTTTTGTGATGGATTTAGGTAAGTTAGATGTAAAATAAGCAGTTAAACATGTAGGATTAAGGTTGGGGACAATTAGGAATGGATTAGAGCAAGAATGGAGAGAAACAGAGCAAGAAAAATAATTCTGAATCGTAGCAGACCAGTGTTGGTCCGGGACTACAGATATGTATCAAGTCCCGGACCAACCATCTAAAACTACCCGAGAGTTGCAAATCATTAAGGGTCCGGGACTTACCTCTGGTATAAGGTCCCGGACCACTAGCCAATTCATTCGAGAGGTTAAGTTGCTTCTGGTCCGGGACTACCTTATGTATAAGGTCCCGGACCATAACAAAAACCAATTCGAGAATTCCGATATGTGTTGGTCCGGGACTTAGGACCTGGACATGGTCCCGGACCAACGCCATAATTCACCCGAGAGAAATTTTAATGGGTTATAAGTTAAGGCATTGTTTGGGTATAATTGTATAAGTTGCATAAGACTTAATTAATCATAATTAAGAGTCATTAGGAGTATACACAAACGAGAATAAGAATGAGGAGTATGTAAAGAATGGAAATGAAATTGTACAAGTAAGAATTAGTAAGTATGTAAAGTGGATGAACTAAGGCAATTTGAAGGGCCTAGGTAGTGCTTAAACATGTGAGATTACATGTAAGAAGATTGGAGAAACAATGGGTAAAGTATGGGACTGAAAATAGAAGTAAAAATGCAAATACTGGGCCGGACCGAACTTGCGACCGGACTTGCAAGTTCGGTCGAGCCCAGATTTACAAAGACGGGAAAGCTTCTGGAATCGACCGGACTTGCAAGTTCGGTCGGACCAGAAAAATTCTCCCGCCTGTAACCTACTGGAATCGACCGGACTTGCGACCGGACATGCAAGTTTGGTCGGCCAGAAAAATTTCCGTCGAGCAAGCTACTGGAATGGACCGACCTTGCGACCGGACTTGCAAGGTCGGTCGGGCTAAAATGTTTCCGTTAAGTAAATTACTGGAATGGACCGACCTTGGGACCGGACTTGCAAGGTCGGTCGGCCCTGGAATTTTCACCCGATGTAACCTACTGACTCGGACCGAACTTGCAAGGTCGGTCGCAAGTTCGGTCGGGTCAAAACTTACAAAAAAAACTATAAGACTATGGTTAGTATATGTATGTATATATATATGTATACCCACCTATACATACGTGCATATATGTGTAAGTAAACCATTGTTAAGTAATTAAAAGTAAGTAAATAAAATGTAAGTATAGGAATGTGAAGACCTAGTATGTATGAGTTAGGAAGCGTAAGGGTAACCGAATTAAGTTAATGATAGTTAGATTAATTATTCGGTTGTATGTATATCATAGGATTTGAATTGTGAATACCAGAGGAACGTTGGGATACAAGTACAACGGTGAAAGGTATGATTTCTTCATGCTCTGTATCCTAACCTGGTTACCCCGATTTGTGTGCTTATGTGATCACCAATAAGATAAATGCACGAATCGGACTTATATTGCACTTAACTGTGTCTGAACTATTTGTTCTTGTTGTATCTTCTTGAACAACTAGTTTGTATAATTCATGAAATGAATGAATGGAATTGAGAAGTATGTGTAAGTATTGTGTACTTGAGTATTGTACGTATGTATGGAAATGAAGTATTGACTTCTACTAATTCCTAACATTCTAACTCCTAACTTGGGTAATGAGTAAATGGAATGAGTAGAAGTCCGATATAGTTTCGGCCACGCGTGAGGATAAGGAAACACAAGAGGTTGGATCCGAATCCTGGCTGTAATCTTTTCCATGGACCAATTCCCTTGAATGGGTAGCATCCTGGATTAGTGGGCCACCCTAAAGCCCGGTGGTGGGATGTAGTAATCCCTGCCCGGAGGTCATACCGACTTAACTGGAAGTAAAGTATGTAAGAAGTAAGTATTGTATGTGTATTGGTCTTGACTATTGTAAGTCATCGACCGGAAGTAAAAGAGTATCGAACACCCGATAAACCCGGGTGTGTAATGAAGCTAACTGGACCTTGTATGTATTGGAGAATTGTATCTCCGTATTGCGTATTGGATATGTAATGGGTATGTATTGTGTATGTGTATTCTGGAAGATTGTAAGTAAGCATTGGTTGACTTGTATTGTCTTCCAAGCATGTATTGTACTGTGCGTATGTATGTATACCTTGTGTAGTATTGTAGTATCGTGAATGAAAGCATGTATGTATGTATGTATGAATGTATGTATTGCAAAATGAATTGCATGTATTCGACCAAATGGTCGGCGTACCCTCGCTAGTACGCGGGGTATGCGGTTATCATATTCAGCGTAAGCTGACCCCCTCGGGGGACCATTTTTTGTGTGCAGGTACCCGGAGCGAATACGGTCAAGGTAAGAGACCGGTGGCGCGCCTTGTAATTAGAAGTATTTAGTTTGTGAGGAATGGGTAGCAGATTGACTTCTAGTGAGTGTGTCTGAATTCGGGGAGAAGTACTGTATTGGTTTTGGAACCTAGTAAACTCGGTATGCGTAGTGTATTATCTTGTACGGAATTGTGGAGTATTGTATTGAATGGAGTAATGTATCGAATGGAGTATTGTAGTATCCAGTATGTAATGAGAGTATGTATTGTATTAAGTAGTACTCGGATATTCCGGTCCATCAGACCGATGCTGTATGTAGCAGTAGTAGCCTTGTTAGTCACGTGGGTGACTAACGGCATTGTATCACCCGATGTATGTAAGTATGCATCCGCTGCGTGACTCGGGAAGCACGAGGAGATTGGACAGTAATGATTGAATTAATAGTAGGGGTGTTACACTAAGTGTTTAGGATGTATTAAGGAGATTTCATGACTAAGGAAGCATTAGGAAACCTTGGAATTGTTTTGACAAAAAGAGTGAGTTTAAGGTGTTCTTGAGAATTAGAATGACTTAGGCATCATCATGGTGGATTTAGGAACCAAATGAATGTCTTGGGGTATACTTGAGTATTTAGGACTTAGGCAAATGTTGGTAAACAAGTAGGAAGGAAATAATGTGTTGGTAGAAGGAGGCATAAACTTGTGTAGAAACTTTAAGAAGTTGCATAAAGGAGTTTTAGATGGTGAAAAATGCTTGGGAGATGATGTTATAGTGGTGAGGAAGCATTTGGCATAGTGGTTATATTAGGTATGAACCACCACTTAGAAACCTAGTGAAAAACATTACAAGTGTTAGCATGATTATAAGGAAAAATGCATAACGACTAAGGTGGATGTTGGTGAGTGATTTAATGAGTTTAGTGGAAGGCTTAAGGTGGATTTGAAGTGCCCAAGTGAGGTTAGAACATACTAGGATATATAAGGTGAAGTTTGGAGTCAAATGGGAATTTAAAAACAAGGTTCTGGAGCCGACCGACCTTAGGGACCGGACCTGCAAGGTCGGTCGAGCTCAGTTTACACTACCGGAAAGTGTTTCTGGAATCGACCGAACTTGGGGACCGGACTTAGAAGTTCGGTCGGGCTTGTATTTTGTGTCGAATTGAGTCTCTGGAGTGGACCGACCTTGGGACCGGACTTACAAGGTCGGTCATACCTAGAATTTTGTACGGAAATTGGTCTCTGGAATCGACCGAACTTGGGACCGACCTTGGCAAGGTCGGTCGGGCTTAAATTTCCCACGGGAAAACTCTTGGGAATGGACCGACCATGGGGACCGGACTTGCAAGGTCGGTCGGGGAAAAAATTTTCAAACGGTAATATGTCCTGGAATGGACCGACCTTGGGTAAGGTCGGTCGGTAAGATCGGTTGAGCCAAAAACAAAAAAAAAAGAAATTTTAAATTCTAAAGATGTTAATTGGTAATAAGGTATGCCATTGGTAGGGTGATAATGATTAGGAACCTAAAAACCTAAGGAATTAAGTTAAGTATAAACCTTAATGTTTAAAGTTAAGTTTATAAGGTTAGGTAGTAAGGATTTAAGAGAGTATTGGATGGGAATTCTTAGGGACTAAACGAGTTAAGTGAGGTGCAAATAACTGATGGCCTAAAAATGAATGAATGTTTTAGGTTTGTGAATTGGGACCCCGGAGAAGGTTAAACAAACGACAGTCGACGGTGAACGGTACAGTCTTTCTTGTGACCTGCTTGCTAACGAGGTGTCCCTCGGCTTGTGTGCTACCTGTTTGTTTGATATGACTAAGACAAGATAAAGCATGCAACCGGATATTAATGTTCTCGTTGTGTATGTGTTTTCTTTACACTAACCCACGAGGTTTAAGGATAGCTACTAACAAAGCTTTATACTTATTGAGTTAAGGAGAGGATTTGTACATTGGTGAACGTTGGTTAATACCCGACAAGGTTTAACTGACACATGATATCTAAGACTTTCACTAACCTTAACTTGGGGTGGGAGTGAGAAATCCGGAATAGTACCGGCACATGTGTATTGGGGGAGGTCGGTATCTGAATCAGATCCGACTTCCGAATAAGACTTGTCCTCGGACTCGTCGCCCAGGGTCAACAAACCGACCTGACCACCCGGACTACTGTTTGAGGTGGGAGGCACATTAAGGATGGCGTGGGGGGATCGAGCCTACATCCCCAACAAATTAAAAAAGGAAGCTTATTGCTGGATAGTGCACTGCTACCGGCTAGGGTTAACCAAGCCCTACAAAAATAAGCAACCAATTAAGGGCTAACCAATCTAATAGTGGAACGGTCGGCAATTATAAGGTTAAGGAGATTGTGAATCTAAGGAGTTAAGAACTAACTCATCTGTTAAGGGAACGCCTGAGTCGTTCATTTGCATATGAGATATTTATGCTCATTGTGGTTGTTGTTTTATTGTGTTTCATATTATGCTTGTGATGCTAATCAACTTCCATGCTATCGACAATTAGTCGTCGTAGCCCCGTTAGCTTGGGGGCCACGAGAGGGACGTACCAGCATTCGTGCTGACCCCCTTTGGGGGCTGTTTTTACACTTGCATGTAAGCGGCCGATGAAGTCACACCACGAGAGTAGGAGCGGGTAGCCCTAGGTGGGACTTTATTTGAGTACGGGTAGCGCCTGTGCACCCGTCTGTTAGTAGATGAACATGAGATATATTATGTGATTTTGGAGATACTTAAAACTCGGATGGTGTAAGTATTTTGGATGTATGGTTGTAAATATTTAAGAAGCGGTATTTCTTGTTGATTAGACCGTGGCAAGGTCCTGGTATTAGTTTAGCTCCGCTGCGACGTTTATGTATTACTGTTAAGTTGTGATAACCACGAATGGCTTAAGACGGGGTGTTACAAAAAGTGGTATCAGAGCGTAGTTACACTCTGATCAAGAAATACCAGACATGAGTAACCACCGAGTTAGAATATAAGTTAAGAAATAGGTGATGGGTTAAGGGTGTGAGCTGTTAGTGTGAGTAGAGTAAGATGACCACTATTAAGTGTGGATCGTCTTTACCGTCTATGGACGTTATAAATTCGTTAACCAAAATAGTGGTGGATGCGAATCTAATGTGAGTTGTGATTGTTCAGATGTCAGAAAGGAGAGGCCGAGGCCGTGGCAGAGGCGACGATGCTTCAGAGGTACCGGGAGGGCAGACGATCGCAGAGATTGTAGCTGCCGCATTAGGACACATGGGCTATCAGCCAGTGTGGGTGCACCACCTCCACCGCCACAGCCCCGGGAACCGAATTGGGTGAAGAGCCTTGCAGACCTTCGACCCGCACATTTTAAGGGGGAGACCGATCCCGCCAAGCTTGAGGCGTACATCTCCGAGCTGGAGACCACCTTTGAGACCCTTGACGTCCCTGTTGGGATCAAGGTGCGTCTAGCTGCGTTCTACCTAAAGGGGGCAGCAGGCGATTGGTGGAAGCTGGTGAGGGCTGAGCATGTGGCCAATCCAGACTTCGGCTGGGACCAGTACACAGCGTTGCTACGAGCAAAGTACTATCCCGCCCATGTCCAGACAAAGAAGCGCCTACAGTTGGATGCGCTCAAGCAGACCGACAAGATGACGGTGGACGAGTATTACACAGAGTTCACCGCCTTGCTCCGTCTTCTACCAGGTCTTGGATATTCAGACCAGATACTGGTGGACCGCTTCTATGGCGGTCTTAGCCATCGACTTCGCTACGGCATGGGGCCGACGAGCTATACTACCTTGCAGGTAATAAGAATGAGTAAGATATAATCAAGTGAATAAGATTTAGTTTGTGAGAAATAAGAGGAACTAATACCTTGGGATGCAGGAGTGCTATCATGCCGCTGCTAAGGTTGAGATAACCGTCCAGCTGAGGGACGAAGACAATGCCAAGAGAAAGAATGCTGGGAAGAGTACAGAACACCAAGGGCAAGGTGGGTACAAGAAACAGAAGTACCAGCCTCAAGCACAAAAGAGCCAGAACCAAAAAGGAAAGGAGGAAAAGGAGAATGCTACTGATGAGCCACTGAAGCTGACTTATGCTTATGCTGCTAAGCCCCTGCGCTCCAGGGTGCCAAAGGGTAAGGAAATACATCTTGAGTAAATAAGAATGGTTGACAACCTTGAGACACAATTACTGATGCGATGCGTAATCAGGTACTGAGACTGGAAAGGAAACCGGTGGTGGCTACCAACAACACTACTATTGCCACAGGTGCAAGGGGGACCACCCCGGAGTTGACTGTAGGGGGAATAAGGTGGAGTGTAATTTTTGCGGGGTACTCGGGAACCGGGCATATGAGTGCTACGGGAACCCGGAGTGTAAGAATTACAGAGCCAGTTTTAAGATTAAGACTAGGACCGATCAGGGAGCTGGTCCTGACGGTCAGAAGGGGGCGCAGCAATTAGCGAGCAAGAATCCACGGGTAGCCCAGAAGTCGGGACCCACACTACACCTGGTGGACCGGGACGATGAGCCTGAACCCTCATCGAGGCCAGGTATCGCTATAACCACTTAGTAATAAAATTGCCTGCTTACCGCATTATCATGCATGTTTGGTGAATAAATGAATTAAGTGAGAATGAGATAAGATTAGAACTTAAGTAAGATATGACTTATTACCACCTTAGGAAGCTTCAACATCTGCTGTCCAATGCCTTCTACACCTAACCCGGAAGACACCGACATCGAAACCACAGACTTTCCACCCGAACAATGTCAGGTTATCCGCCAAGGTATGATTTAATTAAGGGGATACCTGACACCCGAAGCGCAAATAGCCATCATCAGGAAATGCAATCAACTAGGAATGGGACCGGGAGGTTTTTATACACCGGAGTACCCAGGGGGAGCAAGAATGAAGCTAAAGATGATGAGCCAAGGCAAGGATTGGAATCCGTATGCCAAGACCTACCAAACCATGAGGATACAAGATGGAGTCTCACCACCGGGAATACCTGAAGAGTTCCATCCGGTAAATACACAAGTCATGGAAGTCGCACAGCAGTTGGAAGCTGAACCGATTCCAGACATACAAGCGGACATTTGCATTGTGAACTTCTACGAGAAAGATGGGCGACTTGGACTACACCAGGATAAGGACGAGACAACGGAGTCTCTCAAAAGAGGGATACCCGTAGTGTCTTGGTCCATTGGGGATGATGCAGAGTTTTTATACTGCGAGCAGAAGCGTGCAGACCGTGCTAATAAGATAATACTTAAGTCAGGGGATGTATTAGTTATGGGAGGAGAATCAAGGATGTTGTACCATGGGATTAAGAGAATCAAGCTGAATACAACACCGTCAGCAGTAATCAATGCGACACATATGAGACCAGGACGGTTAAACCTAACCTTTAGACAATATTAGCCATGTAATGTTTCAGTACGGGATAAGGAATGAGATGTAAGATTAAAGCACATGTTGTAAACAGGATGGTTATGAATAAAATAACAGTGTTGTTCATATAAATTGTTACGACTCTTGTTATACCATTATTACTCATGAAGCTTATGAATACAATTAGGTCATGGACTCGGTACGAAAGGTGCGCTAAGCATACTTACAGAGGCACAGGCTGACGCCAGCGGTACCATCCTCACCGGCACCTTTCCGATTAATGGGATTGAGGCATCAGTTCTCTTCGACTCAGCGGCCTCGCATACCTTTGTCTCGGCGTCTTTCGCGAGAAGGTTGGGGCTAGACGCGGATGAGTTACCCGACTTCACGGTTACGCTCTCGTCTAAGGAGAAGGTTCATTACACTCGCTACTACCGAGGAGCCATTGTCAGAATTAAGGGGGAAGACTTTCCAGTTAGCTTTATTGAGTTCAGGTAATTGGGATTTGATGTTATATTCGGGATGAACTGGTTGGAGCGGCACAAGGGACGTATCCTCTGCGCCGAGCATAGACTGCTGCTCAGGAGTCCGTCTGGGGTAACAATATCGTATCGCCAGAGGCCCAGAGAACCTTCGACTAAGATCATCACCACCATGGCAATGTATAAGGAGTTGAAGAGAAAGGAAGAAGTGTACCTCTGCTATGTACTGGACATAGAGAGAGACCCCGAGTTCGACCACGACTTACCGGTAGTGTCGTAGTTCCCCGATCTCTTTCCACGGGAACTGCCCGGCATGCCACCCACTCGAGAGGTAGAGTTCACCATCGAGCTGCTACCTGGTACCGGACCGATAGCCAAGGCACCATACCACATGGCTCCGGTAGAGATGAATGAGTTAAAAGAATAGTTAAAAGATTTGTTAGACAAGGGATTCATCAGACCAAGTGTATCACCATGGGGAGTGCCAGTTCTCTTCGTGAAGAAGAAGGATGGTAGTCTCCGCCTCTGCATCGACTACAGAGAGTTGAATGCAGTGACAGTGAAGAATAAGTATCCACTACCCCGCATTGACGATCTATTCGATCAGTTGAAGGGAGCATCTGTGTTTTCCAAGATTGATCTCAGATCGGGATATCATCAGATAGCCATTAAGGAGGGAGAAATTGAGAAGACGGCATTCCGGACACGATACGACCACTATGAGTTTACAGTGATGTCGTTCGGTTTGTCGAACACACCGATGAAATTTATGGATCTGATGAACCGCTTGTTCCGGGAGCAGCTGGACAAGTCGGTTGTGGTATTCATCGACGACATATTGATATATTCTAGATCGAAGATTGAACATGAGGAACATCTAAGGAGGGTATTAGAGATATTGAGGGAGAACCAGCTATATGCTAAGTTCTCCAAGTGTGAGTTTTGGCTTGACCAGGTCTCTTTCCTGGGTCATGTCATCTCAGATGCTGGGATCTCAGTGGATCCAGCAAAGATTGATGCCGTACATACTTGGCCAAGGCCGAAGACTGTTACCGACATCCGGAGTTTTCTCGGTCTGGCAGATTACTATAGGAGGTTTGTTAAGGACTTCAGTAAGGTCTCAAAACCGATGACTAGTTTGATGAAGAAAGATGCACCGTTCTTATAGACGGCTGACTGTGAGAGATCATTTCAGAGTTTGAAAGACTCACTGACCACCGCACCGGTTCTAACCATTCCAGACAGTACGAAGGGCTTTAAGGTCTACTGTGATGCATCCGGCAGAGGGCTGGGTTGCGTGCTCATGCAACATGGCAAGGTGGTGGCATATGCCTCACGCCAGTTGAAGAAACATGAGGAGAACTACCCCACGCATGATTTAGAATTGGGAGCTGTAGTCTTCGCTTTGAAGATATGGTGCCATTACTTATAAGGGGTTAGTATGTCGATCTACACCGATCACAAGAGCTTGAAATACATATTCACTCAGAAGGAGTTGAATCTCAGACAGAGGAGATGGTCAGAATTTCTGAAAGACTATGACATTGACCTCCAATACAAAGAAGGGAAGGCCAATGTTGTAGCAGACGCCCTGAGCCGTCGAGCACACTCACTCCATTCGTAAGTCTCTTTCTCCATCTTGGTTGATGAGGTGCGAGAGGCTCAGAGGACAGATGAGTATATGAGAGAGGTCAGACAGAAGCTGACAGATGATACCTTTGAGAGTCAGAAATATGACTTCAGACTTCACGACGATGATCTGATCAGACTTAAGGGCCGGTTATGCATACCACGGGGCAACACGGATGATAAGTGTCTAAATGAGCATGTTTTATGGGTGTATTTCATGTATTATATCAGCACTTTTCTGCTCATTTCTCACTTATCGTATGTTTTTCCTCTAGTTTATGTTTTATTGATTATCTCACAAATTTATTGGTTTAAACATGAGGAAAAACCAAGCCGGGAGTGAAGTAGACAAAGAGACGAACGCGTAGACACAAACGGCTCAGAAAACGGAGTCCAAACGAAGAATCTAGAGCCGGTCAAAGTTGGAAGGAAATTAGGTCAACATATATGCAACCGCCTCTCCTTGGCGCGGTTGTGCAGGCGGACGGCCACTCGCGGGCAGCAAAGGCAACCGCCTCTCCTTGGCGCGGTTGTGCAGGCGGACGCTAGCAGGAGTAGAGGCAACCGCCTTGTTTTCAGGCGGACGTCAAGGGCGGACGCGTGTAAATTCCGGATCTGAGGCGCGCGAACAGTTTTCTTCTTCGCGCGCCGACTCTGCAACTCGCCCAACTCGCCCACTGTCTCTGCAACTTATCCATCTACCCCATCACGCGTTGATCTCTGTCCCCTGCAATAAATGAAGCAATCAATGCTCAATCAAGCTCTTCTATTTTTGCCTCCTCCAATCCTCTATATAAACCAACACCATAACTACAAAACAAACACACCACGTACGTGCAGAGGCTGAAGAATTCACACAAACACCAAACTCCATTCTCTTCCATTAAATTCCTCCCGTAACTCCACAATTCTCCATCTTTTATTTATTTCACCACTTCACCTCATTTACTCACGTACGTACTCACGCAGTAACAAAAGAAATAGAAGAGCAGCAGTGAGAGGAGAGCAGACCAGTTCTTCCTCTGAATTAATGTCAAAATCTATCTGTGTAATCTTCTTATCTCCGTTAATGTCTGAGTAATTTTCTTTTGTATCCTAGGATGGGGGTTTGATTTCTAATATTACGTAAATTAATATTTATCACCTGTTCTCTCATTTAACTTGTTTTAATTCCTTTCAACTAATATTGCTAAATGCTTTGCGCGACAAACGACTGCATTTATTTGGTAACTATCAACATATGATTTTGAGATAGTCTAGGTACCACGAAGGAATTAATCTTAGTATTTACACTCCGGACTGAGCAGGAAAATATTAAGGCTTTTATTAAGAGTTCGTAACTGACAATTATTAACTCTAAATAGGCAATAAATAATTGAGACATGGTTATAAATATGTTTAAGTAATTTAGGAAAATTCCCCGCTATCCTAGGATACATTTTTCCATCCACATCACTTAATTCACCTTTTAACTGTTTTTATTATTTCTGTATTAATTTAACAACAAAACAAGCTTGCCTCCGGCTAAACCCCTTTTTACAGTTTTTAAGTAACTACCAAGACTAGGGTAAATTGAACAATCTCCCTGTGGATACGACACTCGTTATACTACTACGACCGGGAATTGTTTGCAGCCCGACGTTTATAATTTGAGTTTTTAATTTCTTTCTTTTATGTAAATTACACCTGTTCTAAACCACTCAGAAATAACAGTCTGCAAATTGGCGCCGTTGCCGGGGAGATTGATTCCATCAATTTCCCTAGTTTCCGGTAGTTCACCTGTTTTATTATAATAATCTGTCAATATTATCTTGTTAATAATCTAACCTTGGACATCGGACTTATAATCTAACCTTGGACATTGGACTTCTGACCTGACCTTGGACATCTAACTTTGGACTTCGGACTTCTAACTTTTTAATATTATTGTCATTTCATTCCATTGTCATTTCGTTCCATTGTCATTTCGTTCCATTGTCCTTTCTTTCCATTGTCTCTAACTACTAACTTTAAATTTCCTGTCATTTCGTTCCATTGTCATTTCTTTCCATTGTCATTTCTTTCCATTGTCCTTAACATTTCTTTCCATTGTCATTTCAATTTTCTGTCATTTCTTTCCATTGTCTCTAACTACTAACTTATAATTTCCAGTATACTAACTCCTAACGTTTATCAGCCTAACCAATATTTCTGTCTTTCTTATTTTATTTACTAACTAATTTTGCAGTTTCTCACAAACCACAAGTTATCTTCTGTGCATGCCAAACACTCGAACCCGAGGCTCTCCACCAATCAGTCCGAGCCCCGAACCCGAGCGTACTTTATTTCAAGCGCAGAGAAACCTGAGAAATCAAGCCATGGCCAATAACGAAGTTATAAATGAAATGGACCATGCAATTCAACCAGAACACCGTGCTCTATCTGATTACCACCAACCGAACACCGAAGGAAGAGCATCAGCCATAGTTCTCCCCGAACTAACACCAGAAGAAGCCGGACGTTGGGTTTTCAAAACCCACTACATCACCGCCGTCCGGGATCTAGGCAAGTTTAGTGGAGCGAACCCAGATGAAGCCCCAAATCATCTGAGTCTCTTCCTAGACTTCTGCAATTCTTTTGGCCAAACCGGCAATGTCATGGAAATAATTCGACTCCAACTATTTCCTCACTCATTATCGGATTCAGCAAACCGGTGGTACCGAAGCCTTCCCTCCCGATCAATACCACATGGCTTCAAATGGCCCAAAAATTCCTTGCCAAATACTACCCAACCAGTAGAACGAGGCAATTGATCGGTGAAATCAACACTTTCTGTCAAGAGCCAGAGACGTTGTACGACGCATGGGATAGATTCAAAGATATGCTAATGAAATGTTCCCACCATGGTCTTGACGATCAATCCCTCTGCCTGTCATTCTTCAACGGTCTGGATGATGGGAACCGACTACTCGTCAATTCCTCTGTAGGAGGAAGTTTCATGATGAAATCTCCTAAAGAAGGAATGGACCTTCTAGAAACCATGACGAGCAACCAGACAGTGGACAGATCCAAAGGAAGAACGCCACGAGCAGCAGGCCTACTCCATGTTGAGCCTACAGATCATTTATCAGCTCAGATCTCGTCCCTTGCAAAGATGGTGGAAAAGCTAACAACGTCACAAAACGAAATTGTAAAAACAATAGCTTCCCCACCTACAAGTTCACCACTAGTTCCACCTACAGAACGATGTGTCATATGCGCTGGTCCTCACGAAACCCATCAATGTGAAGGCAAAGGCCAGTACGAGGAAGTACAATTCATAGGAAACCGCCCCGGTAACTCCTACAACAACAACTTCAACAACAACTATCCATGGAGAAATCACCCGAATTTCTCATGGAAGAATAATGATCAGAACCAAGGAGGGCAGAACAACAATTCCAATGCCTATCAGGGGAACCGACCCCAACCAAACTCTAATATGGGTTATAGAGCACAAGGTCCCCCTCCAGGTTTCCAACAACAACAACAACAACAACCATCTTCATCCTCTTCTGATCCAAATGCAGAACTCAAAGAGATGATGAAGGGATTCATGTCCATAACTCAGAACCAGCTTTCTGCGCAAGAAGCCTTCAACCAGAAAATCGAAGGTAAATTTAATCAACTTGCAGAACATCTAGCTCGAAGACCGTCAGGGGCTCTCCCCAGCCAAAATGAACCAAATCCAAGAGAGCAAGCCAAGTGCATCTATGTGAAGGAGCACGATGAAGAAAGACAGAGGTGGCTAAAACAGCTGAAGTTCCAGAACTACACCCTTCCCTCCAAGAATGGGTTGTAGCAATCGAAACTTCCAAAAGGAATGTAGCTGAACTTGAAAGCACCGCCAAAGTCTATAAAAATCGCATTCAATCTGAGAATACCTACCTTGAGACTTGGTAGCCGGTTATGAAATGAGAAGCTCGAATTTGAAGAAGAAGAGAAGAGGTTAAGGCGATAACCTTGAGAAGCGGTAAGAAAACCGACGAGATTCACATCCCGCAACAATCAGAAGAATCCAAAGAGGATAGTGAAGAAAAGCTGAGGCCCCAGCAGAAAAGACATCTCCAAGCGTCCTCACTATTCCACCAGCTTCAGAACCTTCTTCACAAGAACCGCCTATACCATTTCCTCACCGACTCCAGAAGCAGAAATTGGATAATGAATATGGTAAGTTTCTGCAATGCTGAAGCAACTAAATGTCAATACAGTTTGTAGACCTCATTGCCAAAATGCCAAACTATGCCAAATTCCTCAAACACCTCATATCCAACAAAACTAAATTGGCCGAAGTCGGTACGGTACCTCTCAATGTAGCTTGCTCAGCTACTCTACAAAAAACTACCATCAAAATGCAATGATCCGGGCAGCTTCACTATTCCAGTCACAATTGGTAGCACCTCATTTCCATACTCCTATGCGATCTGGGTGCCTCCATTAATTTGATGCCCCTCTCCACTTTCAAAAAGCTGGGAATTGGAGAGATGAAAAAGACTAAGATGACCCTGCAACTGGCAGATGGTTCGGTAACATACCCAAGCGGAGTGGTGGAGGATGTTATCATTAAAGTGGAGCACTTATACTTCCCATGTGATTTTGTCATTCTAGACATCGAAGAGAACCCCACTACACCTCTCATCCTTGGACGACCATTCCTTGCCACAGCCGATGTGCACATTTGGGTAGCCCAGGGGAAAATCACCCTTCAAGCTTATAACGAAAAGCTGGAGTTTGCATCAGGAAGATCTCCAGATAGCAAATCCAAAGATCTCAAGTTTGTGAGGGATACTCAATCATCATCATCCCCACTTCTGTTTATCACCCTTCCAGACGGCATGTCTATCACAGAGTTACCACCACCAATCCCGGACGAAGAGCGGGATAAGAAAAGAAAACATGCATCCCGGTGGACTCTCAAAAAAACCATCGAGTCATGCTTTGGATCTACTCCTCATAACCACCCCCCAGGATCGATCTAACGACAAAGCGTCTAGCTAAAGACGTTAAAGAAGGGCAGCTTTCCGGGAGGCAACCTGGACGAACTTATCTTTTATATGCTTTTATGCTGTTTTACTTTTCAGGTTCCCTTTAAATTTTATTTTTGCTAACTTTTAACCCCGTTTTAGTATGGTTGCTTCTAGTGTCTTATGCAGGTGCAACTTCATGTCTACACCGCAACCAAGCTACGCTACTTGAGGCTGAAGCTCAAGTGTGGGGGAAGTCCAAAACACTAGCAAAAAATAATCAGGGGAGTACCAGTTTCTTTAACCTTGCTTTTATTTAAATAAATATGCAGAGGAGAATTTATATGCTTAAATGAATATTCGTAAGCTTCGTGTTCTCTCTATTTTATCTACTTACCGAAAAGGCCTTCTGAACTTTCCCTTGTTTTTCTGGTGAACAATGAGGACATTGTTCAATTTAAGTGTGGGGGAGTGTGCCCTTTTCGGTGACATTTTATGCTAAATGCTTAATCTCTCTGCTTATCTTGCGTTTGTTCAATTCAATATCGTGGACCCTTTTATGTGGGTTGTTCTCTTTAGAATAAATATGTTATGAATTGTGGGATAAATGGTACAAAATGTACAAAAATTTTAAAATTTTGATTACTTTTGAGGAGCATTTTTATGCGGTGTGACCAAATGATCTGAAATGGTTGGATTTTTATTACTCAGGGGTTCTTTCTGTCTTCTTTCTTAGGGATTGCTAAGGGGTGCTTCTCTGTCAAAAAAAAAAAAAATATATAAATAAGGGACTTGCGAGACACCATTGGTAACCAACAAGAGAGTTGAGTGTTCTTAAACAAAGGCTTGATGCCTACATATTATCTTCTCATCTCTTATGCAAAAGTGAAACAAATGCATAATCTATTTTTCCTTTTGTTTTCTCCTCAATGCCCATTCTTGAGAGAAGTTGGCCATGGTAAAAGTTCTCAAAGTCACCTTAAATCAAGAAGCATTGAAGTACTCCGGATCATACCCCGAAACTCTAATTTTTATTTTTGCCCTGAGTACACCTATGCCACCAGTAGGTGATGGATCACACTCCTCTAAAAAGTTTAAGATCATGTACTATTGACTTCTTTATCCTACCCTTCATAATAATATTTGTTAGTATTGAGCATTCCCTACTTGGGTACATGGTTTTGCTTGAGGACAAGCAAAAGGTAAGTGTGGGGGTGTGATAAGTGTCTAAATGAGCATGTTTTATGGGTGTATTTCATGTATTATATCAGCACTTTTCTGCTCATTTCTCACTTATCGTATGTTTTCCTCTAGTTTATGTTTTTTGATTATCTCACAAATTTATTGGTTTAAACATGAGGAAAACCAAGCCGGGAGTGAAGTAGACAAAGAGACGAACGCGTAGACGCAAACGGCTCAGAAAACGGAGTCCAAACGATCTAGAGCCGGTCAAAGTTGGAAGGAAATTAGGTCAACATATGCAACCGCCTCTCCTTGGCGCGGTTGTGCAGGCGGACGGCCACTCGCGGGCAGCAGCAAAGGCAACCGCCTCTCCTTGGCGCGGTTGTGCAGGCGGACGCTAGCAGGAGCAGAGGCAACCGCCTTGTTTTCAGGCGGACGTCAAGGGCGGACGCGTGTAAATTCCGGATCTGAGGCGCGCGAACAGTTTTTCTTCTTCGCCGACTCTGCACTCGCCCAACTCGCCCACTGCTCTGCAACTTATCCATCTACCCCATCACGCGTTGATCTCTGTCCCCTGCAATAAATGAAGCAATCAATGCTCAATCAAGCTCTTCTATTTTTGCCTCCTCCAATCCTCTATATAAACCAACACCATAACGCCAAAACAAACACACCACGTACGTGCAGAGGCTGAAGAATTCACACAAACACCAAACTCCATTCTCTTCCATTAAATTCCTCCCTAACTCCAAATTCTCCATCTTTTTTTATTTCACCACTTCACCTCATTTACTCACGTACGTACTCACGCAGTAACAAAGAAATAGAAGAGCAGCAGTAGAGGAGAGCAGACCAGTTCTTCCTCTGAATTAATGTCAAAATCTATCTGTGTAATCTTCTTATCTCCGTTAATGTCTGAGTAATTTTCTTTTGTATCCTAGGATGGGGGTTTGATTTCTAATATTACGTAATTAATATTTATCACCTGTTTCTCTCATTTAACTTGTTTTAATTCCTTTCAACTAATATTGCTAAATGCTTTGCGCGACAAACGACTGCATTTATTTGGTAACTATCAACATATGATTTTGAGATAGTCTAGGTACCACGAAGGAATTAATCTTAGTATTTACACTCCGGACTGAGCAGGAAAATATTAAGGATTTTATTAAGAGTTCGTAACTGACAATTATTAACTCTAAATAGGCAATAAATAATTGAGACATGGTTATAAATATGTTTAAGTAATTTAGGAAAATTTCCCCGCTATCCTAGGATACATTTTTCCATCCACATCACTTAATTCACCTTTTAACTGTTTTTATTATTTCTGTAATAATTTAACAACAAAACAAGCTTGCCTCCGGCTAAACCCCTTTTTACAGTTTTTAAGTAACTACCAAGACTAGGGTAAATTGAACAATCTCCCTGTGGATACGACACTCGTTATACTACTACGACCGGGAATTGTTTGCAGCCCTACGTTTATAATTTGAGTTTTTAATTTCTTTCTTTTATGTAAATTACACCTGTTCTAAACCACTCAGAAATAACAGTCTACAACGGATCTGAAAGACCGTATACTTAGGGAATCACACTGTTCTTCAGTTTTCATCCATCCGGGAGCCTCTAAGATGTATAAAGACATGAAGAGATACTTCTGGTGGTCGGGGATGAAGACAGATGTTACCGAGTTCATCTTGAGGTGTCTCACTTGCCAAAAGGTGAGGTTCGAGCACCGACGACCGGGCGGAATGGTACAGTCGATGCCAGTTCCGGAGTGGAAGTTCCATGATATCTCCATGGACTTTGTAGTTGGACTCCCACCTGCTAGGGGAGGTCTCAACATGATATGGGTGGTGGTGGATCGCTTTACCAAAGTAGCCCGATTCATACCGATGAAGGATACTTGGAAGGTGACCAAATTAGTTGAGTTGTTTGAGAGAGAAATCATGAGACATCACGAGATACCGAAGACCATAGTGTCAGATAGAGATACCAGATTCCTTTCGAGGTACTGGAGAGCTACTAGAGAAGCGTTGGGTACAGAATTGAAGCTGAGTACCGCGTTTCATCCTTAGACAAATGGTCAGACTGAGCGTATGATTCAGACACTCGAGGACATGCTAAGGGCATGTGCCTTAGACTTCCCGGGCAGTTGGATTGACAAATTACATCTGATCGAGTTTTCATACAACAATAGCTATCACGCTTCGATCAAGATGGCACCTTTTCAAGCGTTGTACGGTAGACCATGTCGTACACCGCTCTGCTGGGATGAGTCAAGTGAGACGGTCATTATAGGACCAGAATATTTAGAACAAGTTAAGGCTGAAGTTCAGCAAATCAGGGAGAATATGAAAGCTGCTCAAGATAGGCAAAAGTCGTATGTTGATGTTCGACGACGAGACCTGGAGTTCGCAGTGGGCGACCAGGTATTTCTACGGGTATCTCCGATGAAGGGAGTGTTTAGATTCGGGCAGAAAGGCAAGCTGAGCCCTAAGTTTGTTGGTCCTTATGAGATTACGGAGCGGGTGGGCCCAGTTGCTTACAGGTTGAATTTACCTACTGAACTGGGTAAAGTGCATGATGTTTTTCATGTTTCACAGCTAAAGAAATACATGCACCACCCCTCCCATGTGTTAGAACCTAAGAGGTTGACATTAGAACCGAATATGAGATCAATGGAGCTTCCTCAGACAATCTTGGATAGTAAGACTAGGGACACTCGCCATAAGTCAGTACGACTGGTGAAGGTTCTCTGGTCTAACCAGGATGTCGAAGAGGCCACGTGGGAATTAGAGGATAAGATGAGGGTGAAGTACTGTTCTTTGTTTACTGACTAGATCGTCTGTATAGGGTACGGGGCGTACCCCTTTTTAAGGGGGGTAGAGCTTCCTCTCTTTTGAGTTAGGAAACGAGCATGTTTGTCGTTTGTTTGGTTGTGTAAGATGTGATTTTGTGTAAGTTGCTACACTTTGGTGATAAGTTTGAGTTATGTATAATACTTATGTATTTTATTTGTGATAGACCTTTGAGTCTTGAGATGTGTGAATGAGAATATAAGGTGTGGTATTAAGATTAAGAAATTGAGTACCGTGAATGGTTTAGTACACGTGTGAACTTTGGGGACAAAGTTCTTTTAAGGGGGGTAGATTGAAATACCCCAAACTTAGATACGGTGTTTAAGTGATAAGCTAAGACATAAGGACGCTAAATAATTCCTTAGAAACATTAAGAAACACTCTTAATCAAAGAAAATATAGGGAAACACTAAAAGAGCAGTTTAAGCAAAAACGTGCTCTAAGCTTGGAGAGATTTGGGTGAGCACCCAATATATCATTCTAAGACCTTGGTAATATCCTAATGGTCATTTTAAACCAATTATCAAAGAAAACCAAGCTTAAAAACAAGTTAAAACACAAAATGTGCTTTTAGGAGTCTTAAAGCACATTTTTGAAAAATTGTCTTGTAAATGGGTTTTGAGTGGCTATATGTCCATCATTACTGCTTAATTAACTTGTGTACTAATTAGTATCACATTAGGAAGTCTAAATCAATGGGAAATCAAAAATTTCACAATTATGTGCACTAGTTTGTGAATAGTAATCAAATAGTGCCTAGTTTAGTTTTTAGTCAATTTAGTTTAGTTAGTTGGTCAAACAAGACCATGACTAGCTTAATTAAAAGGGGGTTGCTGGTTTTTAAGGTGATGATTCACCATATGAGCAAACAAGAAAAGAAAATGAGAGGTAAAGTAAAACTACTATTTGCTTTTAACATAAATATCCCACCTTTACTTACCTCTCTCCTCACCTCTTCATTCTCTCTTGTCACCGGTTTTGTGCTGCTCCTCTCTTCTTCTTCTACGTGAAACTCAACCTCCATGCTAGCTCCACCTTGCTTTGGCCATAGCTCACTCATTTTAGCTCCAAAACCAAAACAAAACACATATTCTTCTTAGTTAGCTCAAGCTCCTTCTTCCTATCTTTACAAAACTTCAAGAGCTCCATTTTGGTGCCAAGTCAAACCGCCATTAGAGGAGGAAACTCAGCTTGGAGACTCCATTAGCTTCTCCATTCTCTTTAAGGTAAAGAATATGTAAGAAAAATCAAGTTTCCACCATTTTCTTCCCTTGTCCGAAAATTTGACTCATGGGACTCCATGTTTATGCCTTGTTCTAGCTTGGTTCTACTCTCCAAAGGATAAAGGAGGTCCTTCTTGATTCATATCCAAGCTTGTCTTGAAAACCAAGGTAAAACAATCAATTTAATACCTTAAAACACATTTTTAACCCTAGGTTTTTATTCCTTAAGGTTAGTGTGTTGTTTAGTACTTATTGGAGACATTGAATATGGTTAGAATATTGGCAAGGAGAGTTTGATTTGGTGACGAGATTGAGCAAGGAAAACCTAAGGAAGAAAGTTTGTGAAGCTTGAAAAAGAGCAAGGTAAATGTCTTACCTTAAGGTGTTTAATGCATTAAGGGATGGGATTTAGATATATGATAAGTCTAGCTTGGAGTTTACATTACAAAAGGGCTATAAAAAACCTAGGAGAAACAATGATTATTTAGAACTTGTGACTAAGGAGCCAATGAGAAAAGAGATAGTAAACAATGTTGAGATGAATTATAAGAAGCATTTTATTCAATGGAGCCTTGTTGTGTGTATTCGCAGGTCAAAGGCAAATATATGTGGAAATTCAGTGGTTAAGATTATTGGCATTTATGGGCCTAAGTGCCAAGCATTTTAAGTTTATACACTATATGATGATTGTGTAGTTTTGGTGTAAATTGTGTGTTAAGGTGATGTAATGAGAATTTAGGTTATCTTGGTTGTTTGATGGTGAAAAACTAAAGGTTTGGGTGTAGTAATATGCTAGAGAACCCATGGCAAAATTTAGTGAAGATCCTAAGTGCTTAGGATGTGTTAAGGAGATTTCATGACTAAGGAAGCATTAGGAAACCTTAGGAGTTGTTTTGACAAAAAGAGTGAGTTTAAGGTGTTCTTGAGAATTAGAATGACTTAGGCATCATCATGGTGGATTTAGGAACCAAATGAATGTCTTGGGGTATACTTGAGTATTTCGGACTTAGGGAAATGTTGGTAAACAAGTAGGAAGGAAATAATGTGTTGGTAGGAAGCATTTGGCATAGTGGTTATATTAGGTATGAACCACCACTTAGAAACCTAGTGAAAAACATTACAAGTGTTGGCATGATTATAAGGAAAAATGCATAACGACTAAGGTGGGTGTTGGTGAGTGATTTAATGAGTTTAGTGGAGGGTTTAAGGTGGATTTGAAGTGCCCAAGTGAGGTTAGAACATACTCGGATATATGAGGTGAAGTTTGGAGTCAAATGGGAATTTAGAAACAAGGTTCTGGAGTCGACCGACCTTAGGGACCGGACCTCCAAGGTCGGTCGAGCTCAGTTTACACTACCGGAAAGAGTTTCTAGAATCGACCGAACTTGGGGACCGGACTTACAAGTTCAGTCGGGCTTGTATTTTGTGTACGAATTGAGTCTCTGGAATGGACCGACCTTGGGACCGGACTTACAAGGTCGGTCATGCCAGAATTTTGTACAGAAATTGGTCTCTGAAATCGACCGAACTTGGGACCGACCTTGGCAAGGTCGGTCGGGCTTAAATTTCCCACGGGGAAAACTCTCTGGAATGGACCGACCTTGGGGACCGGACTTGCAAGGTCGGTCGGGGAAAAATATTTTCAAACGGTAATATGTCCTGGAATGGACCGACCTTGGGTAAGGTCGGTCGGTTAGATCGGTCGAGCCAAAAACAAAAAAAAAGAAATTTCAAATTCTAAAGATGTTAATTGGTAATAAGGTATGCCATTGGTAGGGTGATAATGATTAGGAACCTAAAAACCTAAGGAATTAAGTTAAGTATAAACCTTAATGTTTAAAGTTAAGTTTATAAGGTTAGGTGGTAAGGACTTAAGAGAGTATTGGATGGGAATTCTTAGGGACTAAATGAGTTAAGTGAGGTGCAAATAACTGATGGCCTAAAAATGAATGAATGTTTTAGGTTTGTGAATTGGGACCCGGGGGAAGGTTAAACAAACGACAGTCGACGGTGAACGGTACAGTCTTTCTTGTGACCTGCTTGCTAACGAGGTGTCCCTCGGCTTGTGTGCTACATGTTTGTTTGATATAACTAAGACAAGATAAAGCATGCAACCGGATATTAATGTTCTCGTTGTGTATGTGTTTTCTTTACACTAACCCACGAGGTTTAAGGATAGCTACTAACTAAGTTTTATACTTATTGAGTTAAGTAGAGGATTTGTACATTGGTGAACGTTGGTTAATACCCGACAAGGTTTAACTAACACATAATATCTAAGACTTTCACTAACCTTAACTTGGGGTGGGAGTGACAAATCCGGAATGGTACCGGCACATGTGTATTGGGGGAGGTCGGTATTTGAATCAGATCCGACTTCCGAATAAGACTTGTCCTCGGACTCGTCGCCTAGGGTCAACAAACCGACCCGACCACCCTGACTACTGTTTGAGGTGGGAGGAACATTAAGGATGGCGTGGGGGGATCCAGCCTACATCCCCAACAAATTTAAAAAGGTAGCTTATTGCTGGATAGTGCACTGCTACCGGCTAGGGTTAACCAAGCCCTACAAAAATAAGCAACCAATTAAGGGCTAACCTATCTAATAGTGGAACGGTCGGCAATTATAAGGTTAAGGAGATTGTGAATCTAAGGAGTTAAGAACTAACTCATCTGTTAAGGGAACGCTTGAGTCGTTCATTTGCATATGAGCTATTTATGTTCATTGTGGTTGTTGTTTTATTGCGTTTCATATTATGCTTGTGATGCTAATCAACTTCCTTGCTATCGACAATTAGTCGTCGTAGCCCCGTTAGCTTGGGGGCCACGAGAGGGACTTACCAGCATTCGTGTTGACCCCCTTTGGGGGCTGTTTTTACACTTGTAGGTAAGCGGCCGATGAAGTCACACCACAAGAGTAGGAGCGGGTAGCCCTAGGTGGGACTTTATTTGAGTACGGGTAGCGCCTGTGCACCCGTCTGTTAGTAGATGAACATGAGATATATTATGTGATTTTGGAGATACTTAAAACTCGGATGGTGTAAGTATTTTGGATGTACGGTTGTAAATATTTAAGAAGCGGTATTTCTTGTTGATTAGACTGTGGCAAGGTCCTGGTATTAGTTTAGCTCCGCTGCGACGTTTATGTATTACTGTTAAGTTGCGATAACCACGAATGGCTTAAGACGGGGTGTTACAAGGTTCGACCCGATACCGGTGCCTAGCCTTGAGAAGGTCCATCTAACACCCATGGGAGCGGTTTTAAAACCGATCCTCATTCTCAAGTATGAAGAAAAATCATTGTGCCAAAATCAGTTTAGAAATTCATTTTGAAAACTCAATACAACTCTAAATTTCAATTTGTGTTAGTTTCACCTATTACTAGTGTGATTACTTGTGGCCACTTATAGGGAGCTTCAAGAGTCATTCAACCCTAATGTGATCAGCATTGGTGTTGAACTATCCATCCACCCCAATTTGTGTTCGGTTTCCCTTAATCGCTAGTAAATCAAGTTCCACCTCCCACCTCAATTCACTCAATCAAATAGTCAAGCATTAATTTCATTTTCTATCTTCTTAATCTTTCTAGTCATAATCACCCATCAATACATTTACCAATTTCTAGAATCCATTACTCACTTAGTAGTCATCTCATCAATTATTACCCAATTTCTTCAACTACTATACCTAAGAAATTCAAAGGTTAATTTCCAATTAGTTTTTCTATCCTCAAATCGTTCACAAATACAATCAAATCAAGTTACCTAGGGGACTCACTTCCCACTAGGTTCAACATCGGTTTCATACTGATTTATACACATCAAATTCCTCAAACATACCCATATCTCATCATCGGTTTCATACTAGCTCATATCTCATACTATCCTTAATCGGGGTTCTCATTCCCATGGAGTTTCTCTACTCCGTTCCACTTCTAATCTCACAAATACTCAAAATTTACACCATGAGTGAATACAAATGTTTATGTAACATAAGTATCAATCAGCACAACAAATTCTTTTGCGCTATGCACATTGTAGCTTACGCACTTATCATGTAGAACTTACACTTCACGGTTATCGCCCTACCCCCTTTAAAAAGGGATTACGCCCATGTAATCTACCATATGTCAATATTGGACATAGGTCGAAGGCATTCTGCCGTCATGGAGTGTTTTACTTCCATGTGGTCTATTATACAATGTTCCTTGATCAAGGGTCTTAACCGTATTACCGGTTAGTCCCTGCATCAAGAATTTTCGTCGGAGTTGTTTAACTCTTAACCGGGTTCGGTTTTAGCCTTAGAGACTTCAAGGCGTTGATAATTAGCCATTCACTCACTAGGTATATTAAACCTTAGAATTTTGGGCCCACTAGCTTCTACTGCGCGACCCTGATAACTTGGGTTTATTCGCCCTTCTCGTTATCCTTAATGTGTTATAAATCATCCTTTTATCCCTTTTATCTTAGGAATAAGGTTTATCAATTATGCATGGCACTTCTTACCGTACGCAAATTCAATGAGCTTCGGATTTTCTGTCCAGCTCTCACTACAGGAAAACAGTAGTATCTCATACGGAATATTCTGTATGTAAAAGCTATATTTCCGTTAGTAATGACAATCACAGATGGAAAATTCTGTAGGAAAATTTCGTCTGTAATAAGCGGGTCGGTAATACTATTCCGTCTGTGAAAACACATTCCGTCAGTGATATTATTAACTTTTACCGATGGAATATTCCGTAGGTAATAATATAACCACGGACGACACATTCCATCTCTGAAACCAGTTATCACCTACGGAAATTTCCGTCTCAGAAAATGATTCACCTACGAAATATTCAGTAACAGAAAACAGTTGTCACCTACGGAAATTGTTGTCTCAAAAAATTATTATCACCTACATAAAATTTCGTCTCAATTAAAGTTATCACCAACAGAATGTTCTGTCTCTGATAATGTTATCACCTACGAAAGTTTTTGTTTTAGATATTATTACTTACGAAATGTTTCACCTCAGATAATGTTATTACCTACAAAATGTTTTGTACTTAATAATTTCACAAACAAGCCATAATATGAATAATATATAAGCAACTATTACATTCATAGCTGAAACCTTTGTTATAATGTGCTACAAGTCACAACATTCCCAAAATAGTCTTCATAACTAACAAATGTTTCTATAAGAAAGAAACTATAAGACATTTTTCAAAAGAATTCGAATACTACAACATCAATATCCTACCAAAAGTTTACAGTATTCAAGTTTACTTATTACTATGACAATCATTTTCACATTTGCATCATAGAAGACACATATTCTTCAGCTGAGAACTTCATGTCCCTCCAGCTACTTCCAAATCTGCAAAAGAAAACACATCTAGTTTAATAGAAGATAAACTACGATGTCTTAAGCTGGATTTAGCTCACAAGGCCCTCTTGAACGCCCCAACCGATCCTTGTAGTACCATCCACCTGTTTTCATTACAACCGAATATATAGATTCGTCAAACCACATACAGAAGTAGAACAAAGATATATAGCTACAAGCTCAACCTATAAATAAAACAACAAAGTAATACTGACACACACACGTATACATGAATAATATTAAGTGATTGATCATATCAGAATCCTTTTCTTCTATTTCACTTGATTATGCACATGAGAAGAGAAACTATTGTACTTTCATTTACGTGAAGTTCTTTTATGATGAAAGGGGTTTAACCAAGTTTGTACTTTTACAGGCTATATTGTAGTAGCCGACCAGAAAAGAGAAATCAACCATTTATCAGACATGTCTAATACCACATACCTAAACAGAAACCTTGTTGAACTACCATCTACCGAGCTTTAATTGTTATCACTAAGTTTTCTAATATTCTACCATCCAGTTATGTTTTCAATTAGGCCCCAACACCAACTCATCAGCATAAGACATACAATAATCTTAGGTTAATACTAAGAAAGTGTAAGTAGAGGAGGATAAACTAATACAAGAAGCAACTTTAAGAATCAAAGAAACCGTCACATTTTTTCCTCTTAACATTTGGTGACATTTTTAATAGTAGGATATTTACATTTTAAGATGATTACTATCATATCATAATCTCACGTAATATATCAAAGAACAGCAAAAACCACCGTTATAAACACACACTTAAAAAACAGCAAGAGAGGGCGAACTTATTTCAAATTCGAAGTTTATTTTAACATGATTATGTTCAATTACAAAAATATCATTTTAAGCCTAAATGACTATTGTTAGCATAAAAAAAATTAAAGACATATAAACAAACAACAAATTTTCATGCATTAATAAAGGCGGAAAAAGTTCTCATGACAACAAATTGTTCCTCATATTACCTGATCTAATGAGTTGAGCTCTGGATGAATTTGTTTTGAATTATCAAGGCTAACTCCTTACTTTTGTGGAAAAAAATCCTGCAATTAGTAATGGATGCAAAATTACTACTAGTGAAATTGTACAGTAACTTTTGTATATGCAAAATTATTCAACACTCAGTACCCCTCCCTGTATAATATATTGTCAATGATAAACTAAAGGTGGTGTACACATCCAACCAAATTAACACAAACAAACCTTGACATAATCCGATGGAAGACCTTAGATTCTGTTAGGGGAAGATAAAGAAAGGATCCAGTGGTTCAAATGCTAGGAAATAGAAGAAAGTAAACACAAATCTGTCAAAACCTTATCATTTTTCAAGCTAGAGAAGAACCTAATATGCAAGCGTATAAAAAAAAATCTAATTTCAAGGGAGAGGGAAGTGCGTCCCAGAAGATCAATAATTAAAGATTCCATAAACTCGAAGGAGATATAAACCATTTGCTGATAGACATCATGACAATACTAGATTGTTAGTTGGTTGAATATTGGTGGGAAATCAAAGGTAAAAAGTGAAGATACAGAGCAAGAATACGACCGCTTGATTGAGAGCCCTAAAGGCTTGGTGGCAATACCAGTCACTCCCACTTAGAAGCTGCTTGGAATGTCATGCCATGTCATTGTATTTCTTCTTTTCTGCAACTTGAATGTCATATGCAAAACTATCACAATAATTAATTATTTGGGAATTAGTAGAAGACTTGTTTTGCACCGAAAAGTCTTTGATGCTGAACCTTCAGAGAATGATTAGGCAATATCGGTAGTGATGAAATTGTATGCTTCGCATCCGTGTTGGGATTACTACTGCTGAATGCTGATGAGTGTTATTTTCCCCTAGATAGGTTCTGGTGTGCTTGGCCTGTACAACTTGTGTTTTGTCACTCAATAAATTGAGCTATTATGTTAAACCAATCCCGTGGATATATATTGGATTCTTGACGTTTTGGATCAAAAAATAAAAGGAAAAAAGGCTACAACGACTAAACTTCCCGGGTTACTAATAGATGTTCTATCCTCGAAGAAATGAGCTGATATTGTAACACCCCATCTCGATCCACTCGTGGTTATCACAAACTTATCACCATATTTACAAACTCTGCAGCGGATTCTAATACATTCTAGGACCTTGCCACAGTCTGACTACAGAATATACCGAACATTAGTACATACAAATCTTAACCAAATACATATCCTTCTTACAATCCCCTCACATCCTATACATCTTATTAACTCAAATTGCCATATGAGTGTACATGCACAACTCGCAGGCCACACTTAACCCGTAACACTTGTACCCCATCTTACTCCCGTGACAACCGCCTCCTGACGTTCACCTGTGTAGTAAAAACAGCCCCCAAAGGGGGTCAGCACGAATGCTGGTACGATCCTCTCATGGCCCCCAAGCTAACGTGGCTACGACGACTAATTGTCGATAGCATGGAGGTTGATTAGATGCACAACATAATAGAAAGTGCAATAAACAACAAACCAATTATGAACAATCAAAGTTCAAACACAGTGAACGACTTAAATGCGTTCCCTTAATTAGTGAGTCAATTATTTCACTCCTTAAGTTACGTTTCCTCTTAATCTTAGTCCATCCTTATCTTACCTCAATCTTAGTCTTAGAAAACGACCATCCTTTAAAAGGAATGGAAGTAGCTTATCTCAGTCTTATAATACAAACCATCCTTTAAATAGGAATGGTTGCAACTTAACTCAACCTTATCTTATATATGCCAATCGTTCTCTCATTGGGAACTGGTTAACCCTTAGTTTGTTGCTTATTTTCGTAGAGCTTGGTTAACCCTAGCCAGCAGCAGGACACTTACCGGCAATAAACAACATTCTTAAATTGTTGAGGATGTAGGCTAGATCCCCCCACGCCATCTTAAAGCCACCTACCTTGGACTGGATGTCCAATGTAGCTGAGCCGGTCAACCGACCCTAGGCTACAAGTCCGAAGACAAGTCCTTAAGTGGAAGTCGGATCTGCTATAGATACCGAACCCCTTTCCTTAGCATGCATGATCGGAGTCAGTCCCGGGTTTCTCACTCCCCCCAAGTACCAGTTAGTAAAAGTCTTAAGACCATGTTTGTTGGTTAACCTCTTTCAGTTCTTAACAAACTAATATTAGGGAGTGTTCCTTAGTCTCACACAATTCCTTACTAAACGTTAGTTAGCAGGTTCTCACGGTAAGTTGTGTTAGTTTTCAAACATCGCACAACAATACAATAAACATAATGTTCCTGTTGCATGCTTTATCTTGTTTAGTGAGCACACAAAAACAAATAGCACACAAGCCGAGGGACACCTCGTTAGCAAGCAGGTCACAAGAAGAACTGTACCGTTCACCGTTGGTCGTTTCGGTTGCTTACTCTCCTCCGGAGTCCAAACTCTCAAGTCCTAAAACATTGATTCAGTTTTAGGTTGTTAATCACTTAACTTAATTCAACTTCATTAACTTACTTAACCCATAATGTTTCCCCACCTAACACCTCATAAGTTTTACAACTTATTCTTACAACCTAACCTTAAACTTTTAAGTTTATACTTATCTTAATCCCTTAGGTCTTTATACCTCTATTCATCATTGCCCTCTTAATGGGGTACCACTAATACCTCTAAACTTTCTTAGGGTTTCTTTTTTTTTTTACAACTTAAGGGTCGACTGACCTTACCGAAGGTCGGTCCATTCCAGAACTTATTACCGTTTGAAAATTTTACCCCGACCGACCTTGCAAGTCCGGTCCCCAAGGTCGGTCCATTCCCGAGAGTTTTTCCCGTGGAAAATTAAAGCCCGACCGACCTTGCCAAGGTCTGTCCCAAATTAGGTCGATTCCAGAGACTCAATTCGTACACAAAATACAAGCCCGACCGAACTTGTAAGTCCGGTCCCCAAGTTCGGTCGATTCCAGAAACTCTTTCCGGTAGTGTAAACTGAGCTCGACCGACCTTGCAGGTCCGGTCCCTAAGGTCAGTCGGCTCCAGAACCTTGTTTCTAAATTCCCATTTGACTCCAAACTTCTCCACAAGTTCCCCCATGTGTCCTAATACCACTTAGGCACTTAAACTCACCTTAGAACTTCCACCAAACTCTCTAAAACAATTTCCAAAGATCTACTTAGACATTCACTCAATTCTTTTAAAACTCCTAACACTTAACACTTATTTCCTTACATTCCCAACTTGTAACCTTACCAAAACTTCAACCAACCCAAGTGTTCCCTGCTTAACAGTTTGAGAACTTCATAAAAATCATTTTCCATCTTCAGTTCATTTACCAAAACTTCCTCAAGTCACCTTGCATATCCATGCACCAATTCCTCTCTTTTCCATTTATTACTCATCATTCCTAAACTCTTGGACATACCTAATCATTTCTTCCCATCCTCTTAGCCCTTTAACCTTGTTCTTCTTTACCTTGACCTTCCTACACCCTCCTTAGACACCTACATCTCTTTTACTCAATTTACTCACCATTCTCATGATCTTACACTCTTATACATTCCTAGTCAATTTCCTCGACATTCGACAACATTCTCCTTCAATTTTCACTTCCATCACCTAAGTCCACTCATTACCATCTAAACTAAAACCTTATTGTTCCACCACTAGTATCCTCTTCACTTACACAAGCTTCCCAAAATTCTCATTGTTATATTCTCAAGTTCATACCTAGATCACCTCAAAACATTATACTTTATTTCCTCAAGTCCTAACATTTCTCATACCATGATTTTGGTGTGTTTAATACACCCACCAATGCTCTAATTCCTCCTAGACAATTCTAGGTCATTCTAAACCTCATAAACTCCTTAGCTAACCCATTTCCACTCAAATTCCTCATAATGATCCCCAGTGAGTCCTAGGGCATATTAACTCTTCATCACCACTTAAACACTTTGTTTTCTACTCAAATTTCGCCATAGCTTCTCTAGTACATTATCATGCCCAAATGCATTGTTTTCCTCATTCAACCATCTCACACACATCAAGTCCTTTCTCATCTTATTTTCTCACCCAAATCAACTCATTCACAACAAACTCAATATGATGCAATAATCTTAAATTGCATAGCACCAAGGCTCTTAAATAACATGGCTCTTAGGCCTTTAAATGACTTAAACTTAAACACTGAATTTCCCACATATAAAAGCTTTCAACCTGCAAATACACACAACAATGCTCCCATTGCAATATAAGTGTTCTCATAACTCACCTTATACTTATCTTACTATCTCATTCCCATTGGCTCCTTAGTCACAAGTTCACAAGCTTGTTTAAAGTCTTTTCCCTAGGTTATATAACCCATTACCTAATGTAAGCTCTAAGCTACATTAGTACTCATCTAAAACTCATCCCTTAAAACCTGAACTACCATTAGGTAAGTAATTTACCTTGTTTTTCTCAAGCTTCTCTTACTTTCCTCCTTAAGTTTCCTTGATTGCATTTCGGCCAGGACTTAAATCCTCTTGCCAATGTTCTAATCCACATCCAAGTAATATAATAAGTACTAAGCAATATGCCTAAACTCATGGAATTCACCCTTAGGTTAAAATATGTGTTTAAAAGCTTGAAAGTATAAGTTTACCTTTGAATTTTTGAATGGCTTTCATAATGAAGCAAGGCAAGACCTCCTCACGTCGTTGGAGAATAGAATCAAGCTAAAACAATGGATAAAACAAGGTATCTTAAGAGGCAAATTCTTGGCCATGGTGTGGAAGTGATGGAAACATGATTTTTCTTACATTTTCTTTACCTTAAGAGAATGGAGAAGCTAATAAACTCTTCAAACTTGATTTTCCTCCGTCAATGGAGTTTTCTCTTGGCACCGAAATGGAGCTTTGAAGGATTTGAAATGATAGAAAGCTAGAGCTTGAGCTAACTAAGAATAATATGTGTTTAGTTTTTGATTTGGAGCTAAAATGAGTAAGTTGTAGACAAGGCAAGGTGAGGCAACAATGGGGCTGGTTCTCACGGTTTGAGAGGGTGAAGAAAATGAAGAAACCATGGAAGAAGAGAATGAATGGAGAAGAGGAGAGAAGATAGGCTAAAAGGTAAGATATTTACCTTAAAAGCAAATAGTAACTTTTCCTTATTTCTCTTTTCTTTTCTTAAGTTGAATGACTCATGTGGTGACTCACCACCTAAAAACCGGCCATCCCCTTAATAATCAAGACATTTATGGTCTTGGTTGACCAATTAATTAGCTTATATTGACTTAATGCTAAACTAGCACTATTTGGTTACTATTCACAAATTAGTGCACATATTTCTGAAATTTTTGATTTCGCATTGATTTAGACTTCCTAATGTGATGCTAATTAGCACACACGTTGATTAAGATGTAATCATAGGCATCTAGCCACCCAAAACCCATTTCTAAGACAATTTCTCAAAAAGGTGCTTTAAGGAATCTTAAAGCACATTTTGTGTTTAAGCTTGTTTTTGAGCCTGGTTTTCTTTGGTAATTGATTTAAAATATCCATTGACATATTACTAAGGTCTTATAATGGTATTTGGGTGCTAATCAAAGTCACTCCAAGCTTAGAGCACATTTTTGGCCAAATTGCCCATAAGGCATTTTCTTGTCTTTTCCTTGGTTTAAATTGTCTACCAACCTCTCTAAGGCATTTTTTAGCCTTACTACATCATATATTGATGTTTACTTAACATACTTAGGTTTGGGGTATTTCAATCTACCCCCCTTAAAAGAACTTTGTCCCCAAAGTTCCCATGCACCTTATCTTATTAGAATACATGTCTTACCTCATTCCATAGATCATATAGATCATACTTATGTATACTTAAACTCATTGGATCATTAGATCTGCCATATGCTTATACTTAAATATCACACAACATGCTTAAGCATGTATAACACTCAAAATTCTCTTTGTTTCTTTTGATGATTAAAACAATCACATAATTTTCCAACGTATTCTCCCATGTCACCGGTCCGTAGACAATGGCTCGTTCATCCTTGTCACCATGGGCCTGAATACAAAACTCTGCTCTCCCCATGTCACCGGTCCGAAGACAAAGGCTTGTGCGTCCTCGACTTCATGGGCGAGACTCAGTAAAAAGGTAATCCTTTTTACGAGGTCATGAGAGGAATAATTCCTCTAATTAAAATTACAATCAAATCCAATTCCGTTTTATACTAACGCCTCTATCCTTAGCGTGATTTAATTGTGACCACTGGTAGGGAGTTTCAGGAATCATCCAACCCTGATGTGTTCAGCATTAGTGTAGAACTATCCTTCCACCCCAATTTGTGTTTGGTTTCCCTTTATCCCTAGAAAATCAAGTTCCACCTCCCACGTCATTTTCAAACATCCAAATAATTCACTCATGTCCAATTTTCTATCTTTTTAGTCTTTCTAATCATAATCAATACATCTCCAAAGTGTGGACTCAGTCCATCGAACATTCCCGATTCATCTCTTAGTAATTACCTCAAGACTTAAATTCCCACTGAGTTCTATAACCGTCTCACACCAATTCTCACCATCTTATATCTCATAGCATTATCATCTTCCTCATATTCATATCGAACAGTATCCCATAGTGTTATCTTATTCTTATCTCACACATAGTCTCATATCGACTCATACCTCATATATTCTTATTTCTTAAGTCTCCTTAAACCTCCTCCTTAATTCTCTTAACTTGTACTCACACCGGAGTTAACAAGATAGGTACATAGTATGTATGGTATTCACATTTTCTGTGTGAAATAACCATGCTTAATCTCAAAATGTTTATATAAAACAAATTCTTAAATTATTTTGTGCTATGCACACCGTAGTTTATGTACTCAGTACACAAACATACGCTAAGCGGTTTTCACTCTACCCCCCTTAAAATGGATTATGCCCACGTAATCAACATTATATCATCCTTGAACATAAGTTCAAGATGTCTAATTCTTACCAAGCATTCTAGCTTCCACGTCATATATATCACTTATAATTGGATCAGAGGGTCATAACTATGTTAATGGCTTAGTCTCTGTATCGAGGATTCTTAACGGTACTTATACCATTTTCTTAACTTAGTTTGGTCTAATCTCAAAGGTAGTGGTCTGCTAGCTTCCGCTGCGCGACTCTGATGATCTTAGGCTTAACTGCGTTTCTTATCCTTTCATAGTATTGTATATCCTTCCACCTCTTTACAGTTTAGGAATATTGGTCTCTCAGTGGACACATGTTATCTTTTTACATACACGGCCTTAATGAGTTGTAACTCGTCTACCCTTTTTCCTTGAAGATCTTATGTTCATATTCTTAGTGTTTTCTCGAATGTCTAAATTGTTCTTTCCATCTGACCTTTGGTCTGAGGATGACTGTTAATCTGAAACTACTGTTTAGTGCTTATTGCGCTTTACAGCCTTATCCTTAACACTTTACGACATGTCCAATGTCTGTGCTTAACAATCCGTGCTCTTTGCACTTCATAGTCCTTAATTATTTGTTCTCTGATTCCTTTGTGTTGTTGGTTCAACTGAATTCTTTTCTTCGACTGTTTGTGGTAGTAGCTGCTATTGTCTGATCTTGCGTCGTTGTCCGTAGTACGGAGTCAACTACTTCCCGTGTTCCTTACACCACTCGTCTACATGCATGGGGTACCTTACTGGTACATTACAACTTACCCGACTAACTCATAGATGAGCCTGTCAGGCCTGCAAGCCCCTGTGGGGTGCATTCGTCCCACATCTCGTTTTAGTAAACTCGTAGTGTTCGTCACACGTTTAACCATTGCTAACTATGAAGTATTCTGTTATCGATTTCCTCATTCATCGTTCCATAATAACACTTATTGTTCTTCTTGAACTTAATCAAGGAAAATCCATTTACTATGTTGTAACACCCCTACTAATTCGGCTCCTAATTATCCTATAAATGCCACACATGATAAACAAATCACAGCGGTAAATAACAGACTGTCGCTCCTATGGTGTCACTGTTATCACTCGCCCATACGGGTGATAACGAATTACCTGATAATCAACCTGCGAAACATATTCCCGCAGTGACCACAAGAGATAGATAGTAGAACTTAAACAAATTAAAACAAATCCAACAACAACCGATTATTACAGACCGTACTCGTGAGCATCTAAACAAAATACACCTCGGTTACACAACCCGAGTCCAAAACGTCATCAGTATCAACCGTACCAAATCTTAACCAACAGTATTATCACGACCGTCGCGCCCCGCGTCGACCCACCGGCTAATCTCCTGAAATAAAAATGGTTTGTGATATGGAATCAGCCCCTGCTGAGTATGTTATTACATGCCCCGTCATGCCCCCTCAAACCCCTCAATTATTTGGTCGAGAGCATGAGATTCGTTACATGCAATACCGTTTTAATATTTAAAACTGTAAAACAATTAACAGTAATTACCATATAATAACACAACCATCAACTCACATAATATACCACAAGTATAACCAATGAACAACAAAGCGAAACAACGAGAATAATAAACAAGTTTTAATTCTCGTCCATGGTGTAGAAACCAATATTGTTCGCCACTGTATAAGTCTCAACTGTATTAATTGTTCAGTTATACCTAGTGACAATGTCTCGTTAAAAACGACATGTCTCTAAATTACCCATAAATTATGGTGGGTCACCCACGGCAGTAGCCACTCCAACGGTAGAGTCTCCGACCAACGAGCCATTCTAGCTCACGGGAAATTTTCTTGATACTTACGGACCCGTACGCGGACATCTTGGTATCGTTTTTGTGATCACAGCGCGCACCAAGAGCCACATCCTCCTGGTTTTACTATCTTTCCATTAATTAATTATACCATCGCATCGCATTACCAAATTTTCTAACACAGCAGACTAAGGTCATTAGTCCAATCCGGAGTCTGTAAACTCGGGATCCAGTGTTAGATACGAGAGCAGCGTTTAGAAAGGCCCATGCTCCGTATAAAAGTCTCGGATAATATTTACATCTTATTATCCTAGTGCTACATCGTTTTTCTGACGATCCTTATATTTCACATAAGATAGCACCATAGCCGCTAGTTCGTTTTATATATAGGTTCATATATACGAACCAATACTGTTAACTCAACAACAGTGAATAATTAGAAGCTATAAATATACAATTCAAGCATATTATTTAACACATTCAGACAAACAATCTTATCACAGATCACACAGAAGTCTGAACTGAGGAAGCCCTCAGAGACAATCAGAGACACATAACAACATACCGTTCACCCTGATTGTATTACGGTGGAGTATGAATCAGCAAGTTCCTATGCTCTGTGTGTCGTCTCTAACAGTCTAAACAATACATAATGCTACTGTTTAGCATCCCGTATGAAAATACAACCCTACGGTACCCCGTACCATCACTAATACCTCCCGGTTAACCCCCAGTTATAAACTGTCAATGTTTGTCGGGTTTTCGGCTTAACTCGAGATTAGAAAGGTGTTATATTACATGCGTAGTCTTGTCTTGTATATTAATATACTTATTGTTGAACTTGTTATCGCATGTGACTTAACATACCCTTATATGTCGTATAGTTTGTTTCTATATTGTATGCATGATTCTTTGTCATGTACTATTCATCTCACCTTAGTATTTATTATATTTTTTTCTAAGGTTTGTTTCTTTTTTTTTTTTAAGTTCAATGTGGTATCATTCATATGTAAACAATACTTTCAATTATATGAATCCTTATTATCACATGTACACTCTTAACATTAGAATTCCATATCCAACGTTTGAAATTGTTTTCCCTTTTTCCTATATCACTTTAATCATTAAAATACATGGTTATTAGACCATGCTTTATTTTTACACCATAACATATATTTATTTATATACATGTGTTATGGAACTATTTCTTATATGGTAAGCCTTATAATATATATTCATTCTTTTTAATGAATACCTCCTATATTATAATTGTTATAACTCTTATAACATTAAAACCATATTATAAATTTCATTTAAAAATGTTAATATTTCCGAACAGCACCTATGTTCTCAAATATTTACAAAATCCACCACATAATTAATATAATGTTGCATTATAGTTATATAACATATATTATGACATTTATGTCATTAAAACAATTATAACATATAGTTGTAAATTGTTTTAAAATACCAAACAGCCCCTTATATTTTCGGCTTTCACAATAAACCACTAAACTTCTATAAATCACAAATCAAGCTCAATTAGATTTCATTGTTACACTTATAACATATACCTTATATTATAATCCTTAATATAATTATAACCTATGGTTATATTTTTTTAATAACCGAACAGACCCACTAGGTCTATTCCAATTATTTTTCCACCACTTAACTTTCTATATTCATCAAATTCCCCTCTTTATAACATTTAGTTTTCTAATATCATCAAAACTATATATTATACATATATCTTGATAAAACCTTATATATAACTCCAAAAATTACCAAACTATACCAAAAGGTTATAAACATCATTACCAACGTTATACTTTCTCTAAATCTCGGTTTTACCACATATGTTACCCATTTGTAACAATATTAGGAAATATCTTATATTATACTTATATAATTCATACAAACTCCAAATTTAACCAAATCAACTTCTAAAAATTCCTAATAACCTAAGGTTTGTACTAAACTCCATTTAGTACCCCAAGTTTTCGGAAATCTCAGTATAGCCCCATCTCTTATAAATCTTTTACAATTTAATACTTATCTTAATATAAGGTAGTATTTTAATTTCTAAAATTCTCCAAACTTGGTCAAAGTCTCCTATATAGTCAACTTTGACTTCTAATACCAAATTCGACCCAAACCTTTCGGTAATTACAAAACTTCACCTACACTTTTCTATTTTTACAATTTTGACCCAAAACTTTATAAAATGTTATAATTTTTATTAAATTCATTTAAAAACCCTAAATTCCTCTAAATTAAGCCCACGGCTTTGTATTTTACCAATAATTATGGTTTGGCCCCAAACTTAATTATATAAGCATAAATCTAACTAAATAAGCTTATAAACTTAAATTAAAATGACCTAATGACATGGCCTTATTACAACCTTGAACTTGCAAAATAAATTACACTTTAAATGTCTAAAAATATAGTATACATTCACGGCCTCACCATAGATTAATTATTTTTCCACATAATGTCATAATTTGACCATTATGTTAATTAAATCTCTTAAATGACTAGCTTAATTTATCTTAGTCATTTTTTTCCATTTCTAGGTTAATATAACCCATATTATTAAGTTCCCTCTCGGCAATATTAATATATATGCTTAGAAATTATAAAATCATAAGTTTTAAGGTGTTTATACCTTGGTTTCTCCTTGTATGAACTCGGCCACTTGAAGGAAAATTCACCACATCATTTAGACATGTTTAATACACCAAAATAAGATATGGTTATACTCCAAGCTTGAGCTTAACCATAAGGAATAATTAATGTAAGATTTAAGGCAAAAATCACCATAAAAATGCAAGGGAACTTCAAGATGGATTCGGCCTGAATCAAACACACCACAAGGTGTTAGATCCACCATATAGACATAGGAAATAGCTATACAGCAACAAGCTGCCTTGGTATTAGGTTTTACCTTGGAAAAATGCCTTAAAGAAGGGTATTTCCTTTAGATCTCGGCCTTACTTTCTTCAAAAGGCTAACCAACTGAATGAACATGTAAATATGAATATTATGAGTGTATAAACTCATAAAAATCAAAGGGAGAAAATCGGATGAAGAGTAGAGAAGCTTAAGGTATGTTTTTACCTTAAAATGCAAATTTGGGAAACCTTGGTCCCTATACTTGCTTCAGCCGAAATTGGTTGGTTTATAACCTTAAAACACTGAGAATAAGCCATAGGAAGTGATGAGCCACGAGATCTAAGTGTAGATGGTGAAGAGATGAAGAAAAAGAGCCAAAATAAGCCTTAAACCACTACCTTAGAAGCTTAGAAGTTAGATCTACCTTCCATGCTCAAGAACTTCGGTTGAGAGGGTCTGGAAGGGCTGCTTCATCAGCTGGAATGAAGCTAGGGGAAAGAGAATGATTGAAGAGGGCTTAATTAATTGCAAAAGACAACTTTGATTAGTTTATTGTTTTGTTAATGAGAGATGACTCATCAAGGGATAAGAAGAGACAAGGGCCATCGGTTAATGGAGGGGAAAGGTGTGGTCTCACACGGTTTTGAGGCTGGTGGAGCAATCATGGAGCAAAAGAGAGTGTATTGTTTAATAAAAGGTAAAAGGTAATCCCTTAATTTAGGGAAGTATGTTGGAGCCTTGTCCTTGGTATAAGCAAGTGGTGAATTCAAGCCTCTCTTGCTTGTGGCTGCCGATCCCATGTAGTCCAAGGGGTCAACTTTGACCTCTTGACCATTCTTAGTCAATGTTGACTCAAGCGGGCCCCCTTTTAGGGTTTTATTAATATTTTAATATTAAATTTGTAAAAAAATTGTAAATTGTGGAATTAAATCCCTAATATGATATAATGTGATATAATATCATATTTAAAGGTAATTATAACCTTGGAGCCCATTAAAAGCCAATTTAGAAGTCAATTTCACAAAAACGTGCTTTAAGGTGTTTTAGTGCACCTTTTTGTGTCACAGGGTGTTCCTGAGCTTAGTTTTCTTTGAGAATAGTTTTGTTGTGTTCCTTACTTCATTATAATACTTATGAATCCACTTTGGATCCTATTTGAGGTCATACAATCTTTATGGTGCTTTAAAGAACATTTTTGGCTTTACCGATCTTAAGGCATGTTTTGCCTTGTTGAGATCTTTAGATTGTTCCCCAATAATATTTAGATGTTTATTAACCATCTTAGATCATTAATAGATCATTTATTAAAGTTTTAAAGGTTAGGGGTATTTCAGTCTACCCCCCTTAAAATTTAAGTAGCTTCTCATTGATCTTGACATGGTTGTCTTGGTCGGGGTACTTCTCCAATCCTTGGAGATCCCTAATTATTTGTTCGGTGTTTTCCCTTGTTGCCCGTTCCCACACATTTGTTGTGGTTATTGAGCCTTCAGCTTGTTTAGGCACTACTTCTGTAGTTGCGTCAGATTACATTTTGTGAATGTTCCTGTAGCTGTCTGAGCTATGTTGGCCAGGTATTGTAACCTTAATGGCGTTATAGTTTTGGAGTTAACCACTCCTGACTATGTCCTTAGTCAGCTGGTATACCTTTGGTGGTATTATCTAGCTATTACTGTCCCATAGACTTGTGTCTTGGGTTCCGTTACTGCTCCTTCTCAATTCCGTTGCACGGTTAGTGCTTCTTTTCCTGCTGCTGGTTGACTAGCCAGGTTTTGCGACTGCTAAGCATGTCTCCCCATGCTGTTGTAAGTTGTAGCCTCCTTGTAGTTGGTGTGCTCATTCCACCGCTATTAAGTGCGGGTATTGTTGTTCACCCGGGGTCTATCTCCGGGTCTTCCACTTTTGGAATCTACTATGTGTTAGGCTCTTTCCTCTTGTAGGAATATCTCATTACTGCCAGATCGGGTTTTCCCGAGTATGAGAGGGCTTTTCCTCTCTCTGGCGTCCTTTCCCAAGTTATACAATGGGGATGCGGTGGGCGGGACTTGTATTGTAGGTATCCAGTATTCACCGGGAGTTCCTATCTAGCATATCTCTAATGCTAACACTCACCCCTTAGCCCTAAGCTTCTAAATCCTAACTCGGTATTTCCTAAGCTCGGTATTTCCAGTCATCAGAGCGATACTTCTCTCTGATACCACTTTTTGTAACACCCCTACCTCTAATACTGTCATTACCGTCCAATCTCCTCATACTTCCAGATTCACGCAGCGGATACATACTTACATACGGTGGGTGATACAATGCCGTTAGTCACCCACGTGACTAACAGAGCTACTACTACTACATACAACATCGGTCTCATGGACCGGAATCCCGAGTACTACACATCTACAATACATACTCCATTTACCAATCAAATACTACATTGCTCCATTCAACACTTTGCTCCTTTACAATACCATTCAATACAATATACATAACCGAGTTTACTAAGTTCCTTATACAAATACAATACCTCTTTCAATTCCATTCCTACTCATTAAGAGTCTACATCTACCCATTCCTCGCATCTACATACTCACAATGCACAAGGTGTACCCCCTTGGTACACTACTACTTCAAAGCTACAAGCTCAATACTATACTCTACAATCTACACTGTCACCGGTCTCTTATTGCGACCCTGTCTGCTTCGGGTACCTGCACACTAAAAACGTTCCCCCTAGGGGGTCAGCTTTCGCTGCATATGATAACCGCATACCCCGCGTACTAGTGAGGGTACGCCGACCACTTAGTCGAATACATGCAATTGATTTCATTCAAACATACATGCATACATGCATACATGCTCTTATACACAATACTATACTCCCTCCGGTCATTTTTAACTGTCGTTTTAGGATGTGATTCTTGTTCAAAAATATCTGTCATTCTAGCTTTTTGACACACCTCTTTCCACTTTTACCCCTACTATTTAATATAAAAGTAATTATTATCTAAATGAAAAAGTAAAAAGTAAGGGCACATGCGTCATTGTCCTACTTTTCTAAATAAGTGTGCAAGTTTCTAAAATGACAGTTATTGTTGAACAGAGGGAGTAATACTTTACGCAAGGAATACACGCATACACTCCAACACCTACAAAGAGATTATACGAGTCCAACAATACTTACTCACCTTCTTCTGAAATACACATTCACGATACACGCACAATACATACTCATTACATACTCAATCCATACACAATACATATACCATGCCCAATACTTTGTTAGCTTCATTTGTCCACCCGCGTTAATCGGGTGGAGATTACTCTTTTACTCGTTACACAATACTTACGCATACATACTCATACTTTACTTACTTAGTTACTCAAGTCAAGTCGTCGGGACCTCCAGCCCGGGGACTACTCTGTCCCACCACCGGGATTTACTTGGTTCACCAATCCAGGATGCTACCCATTTAAGGGGTTTGGGCCGTGGACCAGTTGAAGAACTAGGAATCGGATCCAACCTCGTGTGTCTCCTCATCCTCACGCGTGGCCGAAACTATATCGGACTTCTACTCATTCCAATTTATCCTATACTTACGTTAGGAATTAGGTAGTTAGGAATTAGTAGAAGTCATTCATTCAAGCCACATACACAAATACATTGCTCAAATACACTTCCATACAAAATACAATACAATATACAAGTACACTACTTATTACAAATACACCTCATCATCATTCAAATGTTTCATGAATTATACAAACTAGTGTTCAAGGCGATAAATATCAAGAACACATAAACCAAGCACAAGTAAGTGCAATATAGTCCGATTCATGCATTTATCTTATTTAGGTGATCAAATAAGCAGACAAATCGGGGTAACCAGATTAGGATACAGGGTATGAAGAAATCATACCTTTTACCAGAATTTACTTCACCGGGTGTTCCCTTGTTCCTTTGGTTTACTCTCGTTCCTCGAGTCTTATTCTCGAACCAATGACTATATGCCAAATGGTTCAATTAATACTAAGCATTACAATACATACATAGTTATTACTCCCGTACTTACCCCGTTGTCCTGTTATTTCGGTTTAACTTAATGTCCTTAAACTTACACTTGCTTAATCACTTCTCATACTTGTTTACACTTCTTAGGGCCTTTAAAGGTCACCAAACAAGACCTTAACAACTTCTAAAACCATTACCAATCAATCCCCCATGTTTAGAACCTTTAAAAACACTCTCTACTGAATTCTGGGGGTGGTCCGGGACGTGGTCCGGACCCTAAGTCCCGGACCAACACTTAACTTGACTTTCGGCCTATTTTTACACCTGGTCCTGGACTTGGTCCTGGACTTAAGTCCCGGACCAATTCCTGCATTCACTCTTGGACCTTTTTTTGAAGCGGTCCGGGACTTGGTACATATCCTAAGTCCCAGACCCTGCTAAAAACTACTATTAAGGTCATTTTTCAACCCTTAATCCACCTCCAATCATTCCATAATCTTTCCACATGTTTTGTACATATTTAAACACACTTAAACACTCACTAAAACTCCTTAAATCCATGGTCCAATACTTACTCAACTTCTTGCTCAAATTCTACAAATTTCCATTCTCATTTCCACACTTTGCACACTTGTGCATTCCTACACTTCTCTTTGCATTCTAGCACTTTGTTCTAACTTCATTTTACCATTCCAATTCCTTTACAAGCAACTACACTATCTATACCCAAGTCCAACATTCATTTCACCAACTCTTGTACACTAATTTTTTCCTAGTTTCTCAAATGCAATTCAACACCTCTTGCTACAGATTTTATACCCTTTCATTCTTATACTATAACTATTACTCCATGATTACTAAACATCCTCACTCAATCCAATACACACCTTGGTTCTACCATTCACCAAGTCATCCATAATGCACATTTTCTACCAAAATTTTGCCATAGTTCACCTACCTTTCTTACTTAGCCACTCATATCCATTCTCTCCAAATTCATTCCTAATCTAGCCACACCCTTACAAGGGTCCTACCAGCAATCAAAGCAATACAAATCCATCTCAATACACCAATACTCCATCAAACAACAATACCAATACTCATACACAATTTACTTGGCTTTAAGGCCTACAATTCAAATGCTAGCTCACAAATACTCAAACTTCCACAACCTACGTCCGAACTTCCGTCCGAACTTGGAAGTTCGGACACACCTAAAAACTGAGTTAAAAGAGGTGTTTTCATTCTAGAATTGCCCCTCTAACAAACCTACTCTTACTACATGTTTCACAAGTCATAAACCTCCATTCTTTTCTACATTCAACATCCCAAATCAATACCTAAATCTCTCAAACACTACACCATCATCAACACTCCCTTTTCCATCCAAAATTTGCCATAATTTCCCCATAATCTTTACATATTCATCCTCATCCATTATCATCAAAACACAACCTCTTCATTCCTAATCTAGCCACACCCTTTCAAGGGTCCTAACAGCACCCAATAAATCCTCAACTCATCAACATCAACAATATCACCATAACTCCATAAACACAATACCAATCTCCACCTTAAACATTTGGCTCTTAAGGCCTTCAATTCAACTATTAATTCACAACTCTCTCCACACCAACTAAACACATTTTCAACACATATTTCAATCCACAATTTGGGTTCGTTAAATTGTTTACCCAATCCCAAACACTAAAACAATTATAGCAAGGTTTAAGGTGGATTCCTTACCTTAATTTCGCAAGTCTCTCTTTCCTCTCTTTCTCCTCCACCGGTTCTCCCTCCTCTCTCTGCCGATGGAAAGCTCCAACCCAAGCCTCCAATGGCTTCTCCACTTCAATCTCATCCCCAAGCTCCATTTGAGCTCCAAATCAAAAACAAATCACATATTTGAACTCTCCTCATCCTCCTCTACCTTTCCCTCTTTTCGGAATTTCAAAAGGATGGGTTTCATCTCCATGGGTTTTCACCATTTGAGGAGAAAATGGCACCAATGAGAAGCTTGGAGTCTCCTCTTTCTTCTAAGGTAAAAATTTCCAGGAAAAAGTCATTCCCTCTTCATCTCTTGGTGTAATTGATTTTTCACCATTTTTGATAACTTGTTTTCTCCTTGTTCTTGAGCTCCAAACTTATCCTTCAATGGTGGAGTAGTTTCCTTCTTGATCATTGTGGAGAAAATCCCTCTTAAAAGCTTCAAAAGGTAAACCTAATTCTAGCCCTTTGATTAAATTGAGTTTCTAAGGGTTTAGATAATTAATTGTGTATGTTTTGTGTTCATGGATGTTGTAACACCCTAACTACAACAACGTACTTGAACAATACTTTGCAGCGGAAATCATAACTCACGACATTATTTAACTCCTTGGTGTTACACGCCGTTAGCCACCCACGTGGCTAACAAGGCTAACATACATACATCGTACCGGTCTGATGGACTAAACTCCCGAGCAACTACACATTAATCCCGTTCCATTTCCAACATTTAATATACACTTACATTACAACTGTACCGAGTATTTACAAACTAATGCCGATAACAACTTCGGTCTTACTACACCTACAATACACTCACAATCTGAATGACCACCCAGGTGCAACAACTACCCGTCCTACTCTCGAACGGCTTGCAGCTCCTTCGTACCTGTAGAGTAATGGGGGCCCCCAAAGGGGGTCAGCACCTTTGCTGGTATGGTAATCCCGCAGCCCGCATGCTACCGGGCCACGCACAACTATTTGTCATCTTAGCATGCGATTGATTTATTTCAAACATGCACAAACTCGTACACACATCATGCTTACAAGCAACATCCACTAATGAATACATACACAAGGATAGCACACCCAACATAACAACACACACTTCACTTTATAACATACACAACTTAATTTCGCTCTTCTTAGAGTACATGAACTTCATTTAGGGAGTGCCGGGGTGATATAAGCCCGAGCACAACATACATACATTTCCTTACTTGAGTGGCGGCCTCGATAGGACCGTACAACATACATAATTTCCCCCTAACTCCAATATGATGAGGTAGGTAAGCCTTGGTTAAGCTTGTGGGTGGTTGTAATCCAAGAAGAAAACAACCATAACATAACAGAGAGAGGGATCGAAGCAACATAGGCGTCAACACCCTAACACATTACACATAATTTCCCTCCTAGCCCGATATGGAGGTCGGGTAGGTAAGCTTTGGCTAAGCTAATGGGAGGTCGAAATCCAATGAAGGAAAACAACCCTTAACATAACAGGATGGGAGTTAATTCATTTGGGTTCTTTAAATTAGTTTACCCATTCCCATTACTCTAATGCATTAAAATTTAGCATTAAGAAGGCGCTCTTACCTTGAGCTTATAATTCCTTCATTTCTTTTCCAATTCTCCTCTTCTCTCTTTCTTGCACAAATCGGCCATATGGGGAATGGAGTTGCCAAACTCCATTCCCATCACCCAAAGCACACAAAACAAATGTAATTAACATACTAACCCTTAGATTAATGCTAGTTCATTGAAGTGTTTAAAACACAAATTCTAGGGTTTACCTTTGGAGTGTTTTAGGAGGGGTTTTAGCCCTTGGTTCAAGAAAGTGATTTCACCACCATTGCAAGGTTGGAATGATGCTCAAAAGAAAGAGAAAAACATAGCATTATAAAGGGGTGAAAACCGGCTACAAAAGGAGGTGGAGAAAACATGGAGTTTTCATGGAGATTTTTACCTTATTGGAGAGAGGAGACTCTAAGCTACCCATTGATGCTATTTTCTCTTTGAATGGGGAAAATCCATGGAGATGAACGTTCTCATTTTGAGATTTTGAAAAGATAGAAAGGTAGAGCTTGGAGAGAGGAGCAAGAATATGTAATTTATTTTACATTTGGAGCTTAGATGAAGCTTGTACAAGGTGAGGAAGGTGGAGTAGCCATTAGAGGGGCTCCAAATCGTGGAGGAAGAAGAAGAACCAGAAGAGAGGAAAGGGAGGGGGAGTCTCACGGTGGGAAAAAAGGAAGGAGAGAGAAGAGAGTGAGAGTGTATATTGTTTACTTTTTCCCCACTTTTCACTATTCACTTTTTGCTTTTTGACATCTTTATTAATTAGCTAGTGTGAGTGTGTGTGAGGGAGTTATTTGAATCCTAAAAATCGGCCCCACACATTACTACTAGTTGGAGCGTTTTTTGTCTTTTAAAGAAAACGCTCGTTAATTTACCCGGTTTTGGTACTATTCACTAACCGGGCCCGTTTTCCAGATTTTCTCGTTTCTTTAATTTTATTGGTTATTAAGCTTCCATTAATGCTTAATTATTGTTATTTAATGATTTATAAATTTTACGGGTTCGTTTGACCATTTAAAGTCACGTTTTCGGATTTCCTCGAAAAACGTGCGCTAAAGCTCTATTAGCGTTTTAATACATTATTTGGATCCGTTTTCTTCGGGAGTTGTTCCCATATATTATTTAGACCTAATTAAGCCTTTAGAATCCATATAATACACTAGCCGAGGTCTCATACTTCCTATGATTATTTAACGCTTATTTAGCGTTTTTCACTTTTTAAGCATTTCTTTATTTCTTTTGGGTTTATTTTTCCTCCCCAAATTACTAAGCATTATTAGGCTCTTAAATACGGATTAGAATGGTTTTAATCACTATATTTAAGGTTGGGGTATTTCAGAAACTTAGTATGAATGAGGGAATGTATAAACTCACAATTTTTGAATAGACTTGTAGAGTTGGAATGTAATTCATATACTTTAGGGTACTCGGAATGAAGGTTGTTAGTAAGTATTGGGAGTGTATTGTAAGTATTTTGTTACTCGGTATATCTTAATCGTCAGACCGTTACTGTAAGTAGTAGAAGCCTTGTTAGTCTTGGAATGGCTAACGACGTTGTATCACCCGCGGGGAGTATGGAAGTATCTGCTGCGTGTAGAGTAATTATGGAGACGATTAGAGGATAATGGAAGGATTAGCGGTTAGGGTGTTACACCGAAATTAGTGTATAGATTGGTTAATATAATAGTTGTATCATAAGTATAAAGTTTGGGAATTTTTGGAGTTAGTTAAATTGCTATATTAATAAATGTGTATAATATATAGTTTTGTGACATATAGAAGTATATAATATAAAATGGGGTCAATATGTAAATAAGGAAAAGATTTGGGCGGAAAGAGAATTTTAAAAGCGCAAGGGGTCTGTTTGAAATAAATAACATAAAACTATAGGTTATATGAATAATAAATATTAAAACTATATAATATAACCTATATATAACCTATGATAATGTATGTGGCCATGTGTAAATAAAGAAAATAATGTTGCTAGAAAAAATAAACCAAACAGACCAAGGGGTGTGTTCGGAAAATTGGAATGATAGCATATAAAACCATATGTTATAATTAATATAATGTTTGGATGATAGAATATTGTTATGTAAAAAATATTATAATATTGTGGTAAAGTAAATATACAAAGTTGAAAATGAAAACCAAACAGACCCTAAGGTCTATTCATTAGTTTCGGAATTTTTGAAACTATATAATATACATAGTATAAGGTCTAAATGTTATAGTATATGATGAATATGGTATGTTATAAAATAAGTGGTGAAATTGTAATAATTAGAAAGTGTGGGATTAAATAGAAAATGAAATATAATCTATATGCCTTTTCGGCAATTATAAAGAAATATTATAAAACTATAGGCTATATATTGTTATAAAGTTTTGATATTATAAAATAAGATATTTATAACATGGTATAAGTTATGAGTCTATGTAGTACTTAATGGGAACTATAGGAAATAAAGAAGTATAAGTGTATCATATATATATGTTATTTTCGGTAATATTAATAGATACCAAGACTATATGTTATAAAGTTTAATGACATATTAAAATATCATACTATACGATATATGATATAAGTGTAACACTTTATAATATTATGAGGTCAAAGTATAGTTTATAAAATTTACATGCTGTAGCGCAAGCATATACATTGTAAATGTAGATATGAACTATAGTATACGATGACATAAAATACTATGGTATCATATCATTTGGGATGATTAAAAAACTTTGAATGAGGAATAATATGTACATAATATAAAGTTTCAGATTTCATTAAAATTCAATGTGTATACATATATGTATAAACCGGCGCAAATAAATATGCATATATATATACATTAAGGTTTACAAACCATATAATACTAAATGATAAATGTTAAAATTAGTTTAATTATATACTATAAAGTCATAAGGTTTTAAATAATACAACTTATTACATAAATGATGAGTTGCATAATATAAGGCATATTAAAGAATAGTAATGTACCATGCAATGTAAATTAATGTTGCATGAATGCACGCAACCATAGGGTATAAATATACCATGCATGCAACCATAGGTTATAACACGTACCTATGCATGCACTCAAAACAGTTGAATTAAATATACGAAAACGAACGAACCTATGTAAAAGCGTAACGCTTATAAAATACTAAGTGTTGGAATAATAAAATTCCTACGTTCGAAAACGCTAATTAGACGTTTTCATCAAAACCCGACTCTTTTGTCAAATTTATTTACGTACTATGGTAAGGACGTTTATGTGTATACTTTAACTGATAATTGTTGAAATCCGGGATGAAATACTGGGGTTATGACGTTATCAAAAATACCGAGTCGCTTGGTCATGTGGATTGACTTTAAGCATCTTTGTATTCTTATATCGTACTTCAGACGGGCTTGCTTGACCAGCTTAGTGGTCTACACTGCGCAACCTGGTCTAGGTGTACGGTACGTAAAGATATTTGATCGAGTTGGCCTAAGGATTTCCTCGGGCTCGGATTTGTTTGGTTATGTAGCCTGTGTGATTATGTGTGAATGAAATTGGTGATGTTTACCTGTGTTTTACCGTATTTTTATTTATGAACGTCCTTCGGGACTAATGCCACGTCGACTATAGATCGACTTATATAAATCAACATATACGAGTAACGTGATTGGGATTGCATTGCCTGACATAACACGCTAAGTATTATAAGCTATGTAGTTAGAACCTAAGTGAAATACTTAGGAAACGAGACACCGACATCGTCGGTCTCTAGAGCTTTGACTTGAACATGAATATTTCCTAGAATAATTCTAGGCCTGCATAAGACCCACAGGGTAGCCAACAAATAAGTGATGTTCTCCATACCTAAATGTACTGGTAACTGACTGACTAAGTCGAACATTGGAGTGTGTATGAGTATGATGGTTTACCTTAATCTATTATCATTGGCTACTTGTCGCGCATAGAGATCTCTTGAGTAATACCCGGATCGGGTTTACTCTAGTTTAACCCTGATCGAGCCTAGATAGATCGACAGGCATGGTGATAACATGGGCGCCTTTAAACAGGCAAAGTATGGACTCCTTAAAAAGGCAAAGTGAATGAGCACCTCGTGTGTGCATGGGACTACCGTCGAAGTGAGGTTATTTCGGGTTGTCCTAAATGACGCCTGGCAGTACTAACCGAATTAAAGTGATATGTGAGGGCTCGCGGGGGGGGGGGGGGGGGGGAGGGGGCGACCGATGAAATGTGTGACAATGTTCATGAACGAAGTGCGTGTTAATTCCTCTATTGTGTATGTTATGCGATGCTATGTTGTGTGTATATTTGCAATGGTCGTTCTACGTTTACTTGCATTTTACAGCTTTCATTATAAACTGTAAACCGGCTATGCATGTAATGAATCTAATTAAAAGACAGTTAATACGACTTAATTGACCACTAGGGTCTAAACCTTCGTACTCATCGCGTTTATCGCTGAGCCTTTATGGCATTATGTAGGTTGTTGAGCACGGATGAAGCCGCAGTGCGGGGCCGAGTAGGTAGGGCTTTTTGGACTTCGATTACCGCACGTACTCTTATGATATATTGAGATAGTCGTCTACTTAATGTTGTTGGTACTGTACGTATTTTGGATACAGCTAAACGCTCACTGTAGATGTTACGCTTTTGGAGTCTTAAATGGTTGTATAGGCGGTATCTCGTTATCACCGCGGGTTTTATATTTATGTTGTTATTATGTTAATATTTAGTATTGCTTCATCACTCGCATGGGCAGGGATGGCAAGTAACACCCATGTGAGTTTTAATTACGTTCTTCTTCTGCTGTGAGACGTGTTTATTACTGTTAACGTGAGAGATTATCGATGTTACCGGAGGAGTGTTACAAAAGTGGTATCAGAGCGGTACAGTGAGCCTAGGATTGGGAAACACGGGATGCGTCTGTGAGGTACGTGACAACTCATTAGGCGAATTTAAGTTAGAATGACGCACTACGCGTGTACTTGTTAGCCTTTAAGGCAATTCAATATCCATGTACGTTTACGGTATCTTTACAAGATTGTAATGCGACAATCTGTACTACAGATGTCTGGTAGTGTAACACCCTAGATTTACCTGAAATGATAGCTTATAAAAATACAAATATAACGGCGCAAACGGAATCAAAAACGGACTTCAAACGAGTCCTAAAGGTGCAAAACAGAGTTGGTCCGAACTTGTGTCCGACATGGTAAGTTTGGACACAAGCCGAAGAAGACAGACTGCAGAAAACCATCCATTCGAACTTGTGTCCGGACATTGATGTTCGGACACAAGTCGAGAGTTAGAAAACTGGGAAGCGATAAGGTGCGAACTTGTGTCCGGACTTTGAAGTTCGGACACAAGTCGAATTTCAAAACTTCAGAAAAATCCTTACGTGGTCCGAACATTTGTCCGAACTTGCAAGTTCGGACATAGGTCGAGACTTGCAAGTTGGACCCGTTCTCGCATACTGTCCGAACTTGAAGTTCGGACAAATGTTCGGACACAGCCAAAAGATGAAAACCTTTGAAATCTTTCGGGGCCTGTCCGAACATGAATGTCCGGACGGACGTTCGGATAGGTCCTTAAGTGCAGTTTCCAACGCGTAAACAGAAACCAAAAACCATTAGACACTTATAAAACACAACAACAATATGAGAAACTCTTGAGCAGATAATTACCAATAGGAAATACTCGAATAAACATAGTCTCAAAACAGTAGCGGACTTCAAAACATCCAGGGCATTACTGCCACACCCAATTTCCATGGGTGCTCAGGCTAATGAACTAAATATCACCAAAAACAAAAGTTAACTCAAGTTACGCGGAAGCCAAAATAAATATTCAATGTGTAAAGCCTTGGGAACAACACAACATCTCTTAACCATTGAAATTCAAAACATAGCCTTATTAATTCGTAATCCCTAAACTATGTGATTCGCCGTCCCGATCCCCACACTTAGTCATCCATACCTGCGATCATAAAACATAGACAAAACACAGATCTGTGTAAATTCCACCTCAACCTGTAAAATACATTTTAGAACCCATTTGCCATTAATAATTGGATGAGAAGGTTTTATTGAACAGTTAATGAATTTCTAGAAAACATATCAACACCGAAATCACAGTAGGGAGCTTTCAACAGGAGATAACCATAAATCCAAACACGGGTCACCTGTGGGACCCTAAACAACAATTCAAGGACAGTCACCTATGAGACCGTCAAACAACCACCTCACCCTAAGACCTTAAGTGTGCACACCCCCTATGAACAGCACCAACATAGAGTAGATCATAGAGCTTAACTGCAACAATGTGTGCAGCACAAATAATAATAATAATCATGGGGAGCACCTATGGGCTCCCAAAAATAGAAACAACCTGTGAAAGACTCCCAAAAACCATAACTGAAATACAACAATCACAATCCAATTCCGAAACGTGGGAAACATTCCCAAATCCTCAAACCACAACCGAGAGTCCATGGAAACACAATGAAACCTTTTTCCAATATTTTGTAAAACAACAGCCAAATTCATTGAGCATTGAATTTACCTGGTCAACCAAATCCCTCAAGAGCCCAACTGCTTCGGACTATTGATAGCACTCGTCGATGTAATCGGCGTCTTGGTAATGTTGAGGTAAAACCTAACGGTAAATTGTGCTGGGGGTTTAACCTAACGGCAAGTGTACCGGTCGATTATAGCAAGTTTTAAATCTCGGAGTATTCCTTGAGTATCGAATCCAAGGAGGCAGCGACTAGTTTAATTTCTACTTACACACAAAACAAGAATAATATAAAAGTAACAGGAAATTGGGGGTTTTTGTATATGATGGTGAATATTATGATGGTGAATATTGTAAAAGAGTTCAAAAAGCAATAAACAACAGGTAAATAATTGTTTTGATTTTTGTTTGATAAAGGAAATTCCGGTTTACTACTTCTCTCTAGATTGCAATTTCTTCCCCTGAGTGATTTCTACAGTATTCTGAATAAAATCCTAGAATAAAGATAACTCGTATTCGGTCTCCCGCTCCACGAATTCTAATTAGCAAAGACCGAATTCTAACTCTCGTTATGAATCCACTGTTTACTAATTGCTTTAAGTGTAGTCTAGATTAATGGTCAGCTAGTGTTTTAAGAGAATTACCATCTCTATACTAACCGGTTCTTTCCCTGTAGTCAATTGATAGCCGCAGTTCTCACTTATAAGCAAATAAACTGATAAACTTATTTATTGATCAGATTAATAAGTCTAGGAATTCATAAGGGAAAAGAACTTATTCTATTGTACTGCAGAAAATCACAAAGGTTCAGAAATAATTATTCTAGAGATACATAGTAAACCGAAATTAAAAGCGACTACTCAGCCATGGACAAAATAACAATGCTCAATATAAATAGCATAAGGATAGGGATTTAGCAGAAAACTGATTTTAGAGGCCGTCGGGATGTTTCTGCAAATTCCACTCTTGTCCGGCTATCTTGGGTCGGACGCAGATCCGGACTGGTTGTTCTGGTTGTGTCCGGATCCGGACACAGATCCGGACTAGGCTAAACGGAGCACAGTGAGCAGGGTTATGTCTGTGAGTGAGGATGAAGGTTTACGGAGAAGGATTTATGACTGGAGATGGATGGTTTATCGTGGAAGAGATGTTGTGTAAAGAGGGAGAAGAGAGGATTGTGTAATGGTGAGACTCAGAGAGTCAGGTGCGATTTGAAATGAAATAGAAGGTGGGTTTATATAGGATTAGAAAGGAAAAAAAACGTTAGTGGAAGTTTGGTGTGTTGTGAGTAATTGAGCATGGGTGCCTTAATTTAAGGGGAGTATGGGCAAAGCTCGCTTTCGGTTGATAATTGCGCCGAAAGCCAATTATCAGCGCGATTGCATTTTTATTTTCAGCTCTGTGTGACGTCCGGATCTGGGTCCGGATCCGGACGTGAGACAGCGGTTTTGGATCTGAATCTCGGAATATGTCCGGATCGCTGTCCGGATCCGGACAAGACACAGAATTCTCGGTTGGGTCACGTCCGGGTAAGTTGACCCGGACACAGATCCGGACGGGAGATGTCCGGTTCTATGTCCGGCCAGGTTGAGCCGGACACGACCAATTTTTGTGTCTCTTTCCCTGAGTTGTCCCCCGTTTGTTGCGTTGTAATCCTTATGATGTAAAATCTTCATTTCCCTGGTTTTTCCTATATTTAACATATAAAGTGCATCAGTTCATATCAAAACATCAATCTTAGGAAAAAAACAGAATAAGTGGGAAACATTGCTTAAATTGTAGCAGATTATAAGGTAATTAAACCTTTAAAAAGCCTATATGTTTCACACTTATCAGGTAACCAAAATTAACAATCATAATTCACCGAACAACGAGTAGATAACTAAGCAACTAGGTAGAATACATTACCCGACAATCTACCAACGGGACATGAGGGAATTGATTAGACCTCGACGGAACTAGCGAGAATTCACCAAGGGTTTAAAGAGGAAGAGCGTGAAAATATTGGGCAGAGTATAAGCGCAAGAACGACATATTGAGGATGGAGAATAGTGAAGAAAATTAACCTTTAAATAGAATTGTTTATATGAAAAGGAATGAACTAATTAAAGATTTATGTTAAAAGGAAACGCAAATAAAAAAATTAAGAAAGATTTCTAACTCTCGGTAATTAAAATATTTCCTAAGGATAGATCTCGTTAAGTTAGGAAGATCAGTAAAAGAAGATTGGTGATGTAATTCAGGAAGGAATATATCAAGAATGAGATAACAGTAAAACGTGATTAACCGTGTATTAAAATATGAATGAGAAACAATATCAAGAAGTCAATTAATAAACATTTATTTGGAAGGAAGTAATTTAGAAATGATTAGTTTTGTTGTAAATAGTCTAAAAGTTTAGCAAAGGAAGGAGAACAATCTTGTTAAAAAGGATAAATGAAAATGCCAGTAATATAATTATTGAGAGAAGAATAAGGAGAGTTAACAAATAATATCTTGAGTAGTCAATAGAATTTGAACTCTAGAAATCAAATAACCACAAGAGAAAGCCAAAATAAATTCGAACTCTGAGTATTTAAAATAAGTTGGAAAGAGTATTCTAGAATAGTACTTCGAAGTTTAAATAACTTAGAGAAGTTAGGAGGGTGAAGTGACACTATATCGTATAGTATCTGAAATATAACTAAATCAATTAAGGCAAAACGTTACCAATATTCATAAACACTTAAGGAGAAAGATTAATTCTGGAAAGAATGCCGTCTAATTCCCTGGGCCACCTTAACTAACCTCAGACATATTACCCATACCATATACTATATTATTCCTAGCTTGGAATTTCCTGGGTATTTCATCTCATCCCCCTTAAAAGAAAGCTTCGCCCTCGAAGCTAAAACTTATCCATAAGGTGAAAAACTTACTAAACGAAGTACTGACTTGAGCGGTTACCTGATCGAAGAGCTGTGGGTACTTCTTCCTCATCTCCTCCTCTACCTCCCACGTAGCCTCTTCGGCTCCATGATTAGACCTTAAGACTTTGACCATACGGACGGACTTCGATCGTGTCTCCCTGCTCTTAGTGTCCATTACTCTGATGGGATACTCCTCATAGGATAGATTCTGCTATAGCTCCAAGACCTCCGGCTGCAACACATGCGAAGGGTCGGGAACATACCGCTTCAGCTGGAATACATGGAAGACGTTGTGAACTTTCTCCAGCTCACAAGGAAGCGCTAGTCAGTATGCCACCTCTCCAACCCTCTCTAAGATCTCATAAGGTCCAATGAATTTGGGGATGAGCTTCCCCTTCTTCCTGAACCTGGTTACTCCTCTCACACAGATACTTTCAATAAAACTCTGTCCCCCACCTCGAACTCAACAGGTCTGCGCTTGAGGTTGGCATAGGACTTCTGCCTGTCCTGGGCTGCCTTCATTCGACTCTAGATCATCCGGACTTGCTCCATAGTCTCTTCAATCATCTGAGGTCCCAAAACAACAGTCTCACTAATGTCGCTCCAACAAAACGGTGTCCTACACTTCCTCCCATACAAAGCCTCATACGGGGCCATTTTGATGCTGGTGTGGTAACTATTGTTGTAAGAGAATTCCACCAAGTGCAGCATATCAGCCCACGAACCCTAGAAATCCATCACACATGCCCGAAGCATGTCCTCTAAGGTTTGGATGGTTCTCTCGGTCTGTCCATCAGTAGTTGGATGAAAAGCAGTACTTAACTTCAGCTTGGTGCCCATCGCCTTCTGAAATTGCTGCCAGAAATGGGCTAAGAACCTCGAGTCTCTGTCTGATATAATGGTCTCAGGTACTCCATGATATCTCACCACATTTCTGGTGTAGGCATCCAACAACTGGCTCACGGACCACGGCTTCTTCATAGGTATGAACCGTGCAGACTTAGTGAGTCGGTCCACTATCACCTAAATCTGATTGACTCCTCCCTTCGCAGTGGTAAACCCATCACGAAGTCCATGGAGATGGAGTCCCACTTCCACTTCGTTACCTCCAGCGTTTGTAGTAAACCTCCCATCCTCTTATGCTCAAATTTGACCTTCTGACAGGTAAGGCACTTCAACACAAACTCTGCGACTTCCCTCTTCATCTTTGGCCACCAAAACATCTTCTTTAGGTCCTTATACAACTTATCACCGCCACGATGAACTGAATAGGGGGTATTATGGGCCTCCCTCATCAGTTTCTCCTTTACCTCCACGCACCCCTGAGGTACACACCATCGGCCTCTAAACCTCAGGCTGCCGTCACCGTGGATCTTGAACCCCTCAGCTTTCCCTTCTTTCATCTTCCCCTTGATACGCTCTAGCTTCGCATCACCAGGTTGTCCTTTAAGTATCTCCCCATAGATGTCGGAAGAGACACTCATGTGGTATAACCTCACCTCGCGCTCTACTCCTCCCGCCTCCATCACCTCCAAGTTCAACTTCTGGAAGTCACGAACTAACTCATCTGGGAGAACCCACATCGAATTCACAGAATGGCTTTTCTTCCTACTCAGAGCATCGGCCACTAGATTAAACTTCCCCTCATGATATAAAATCTCCAGATCGTAATCCTTGATCAACTTCAACCATCTCCTCTGCCTCATATTAAGTTCCTTCTGAGTGAAGATGTACTTGAGGCTCTTGTGGTCGTTATAGATCTTGCAGGAGACCCCGTAGAAGTAGTGCCTCCAAATCTTAACGGTGAAGACTACTGATGCAAGCTCTAAGTCATGCGTCGGGTATCGGGTCTCGTACTCCTTCAGCTGTCTCGATGCGTAGGCTATGACTTTTCCGTGCTGCATCAAGACACATCCCAAGCCATACTTGGAAGCATCACTGAAAACCTCGAATCCGTCTGTTCCTGAGGGCAAAGTTAACACTGGGACTGTGGTCAACCTTTCCTTCAACGTCTGGAACGCCTTCTCACAATCATCATCCCACAGAAACTTGGTTACCTTCTTCATGAGGTTTGTGAGGGGTCAAGCTATCTTTGAGAAATCCTTCAAAAAACTTCTGTAGTACCCCGCTAGACCCAAGAAGTTACGAACCTCCATTAGATTGCTCGGTCTCGGCCACTCTTTCACTGCTTGGATCTTGGCCGGATCCACTGAGATTCATTCCTTGGTGATGATGTGGCCTAGGAATGCCACTCGATCCAACCAAAAGTCACACTTACTTAGCTTGGCATAAAGTTGCTGCTCTCTCAAAATCTGCAAAACTGATCTCAGGTGCTCCTCATGCTTTTCCTCATCCTGGGAGTAGATGAAGATATCATCAATAAATACCACCACAAAACGGTGTAAATATGGGTTGAAGATCCGGTTCATGAACACTGCAGGCGCATTTGTTAATCCAAAGGGCATCACCAGGAACTCAAAATGCCCATATCTGGTCCTGAAGGCAGTCTTCGGGATATCCTTCTCTACAACGTGTAGCTGGTGGTATCCCGACCTCAAGTCTATCTAGGAAAAGACTCCTGCACCCTGAAGCTGGTCGAAGAGGTCGTCGATTCTGGGCAAGGGATACTGGTTCTTCACAGTGATCTGGTTTAACTCCCGGTAGTCTATGCACAGCCTCACGCTCCCATCCTTCTTCTTTACAAATAAGACATAAGCTTCCCAAGGCGATACACTCGGGCGAATGTATCCCTTCTCTAGTAACTCCTCCAATTGGACGTTTAGTTCCTTCAACCTGATGGCGCTATACGGTATGGGGCCTTGGAAATAGGTGCGGCTCCTGGCACGAGGTCGACGCTGAACTCCACCTCCCTGTCTGGCGGCATGCCAGGAATTTCATCTGGGAAGATGTCAGGGAATTCATTCACCACCCGAATCTCTTCTAACGTACTCGGCGCTCAGCTCAGATCCTGGACATGGCAAAGGTATGCCTGCTGCCCCTTCTTCACTTGGGAGAGAATTGACATGGCTGAGACTATCTTTACTCCTGACTTCTTCTACGCACTACTGTAGGAGACTCTTTGGCCCGACAGTCCTCTCAGGATGATCTTCTGGGCTCCACAATCGATCCTTCCCTTATACTTACTTAGCCAGTCCATCCCCAAAATGATATCGAAGTCGGGGAGGACGAACCGGATCAGGTCAGTTACAAAAGTTTCCCTCTTTATGTCTACCCCCACATCCTTCAATACATGATTATAAGAGATAACTCGCCCTGAGGGTATAGATACCGCTATGGTAGAAGACTTACAAGTTTCTAGACCCAGTTTCTTAACAAAGTTCTCAGAAATGAAAGAATAAGAGGCTCCAGTATCGAACAAAACACACGCGGAAGTACCATGAACAGAAAAGGTACCTGCTAACACCTCGGCTTCGGCCTCCGCCTCGGCCCAGCTCATAACATTGATCCTCCCAGGAGCTCTACCATTGTCTTGGTTCTCCCCTTGACCTCGGTTACCTCCGTTTCCGCCCCCGCAATTGCCACGCTAGGGAGAATCCCCTCACTGGTTCTGGCCCTGGTGCTGATCTCTGCCTTGAGGCTGGGGGTCTGCTGGTCTGTAGGTCCAGTCTCCGCCATTTCCCCTCTGCTGAAAGCCTCCCTGGGGATCCTGGAAGCACTCAAAAGCTCTGTCGCCCTTCGTGCCACACTGGAAGCACGCCACCAGGTTTCCTTCACAGTCCTTCCCCGGGTGATCCTTGTGGCATCTCCTACAGTGGAAATGCCTGCCACGCCTGTACTTTGATATCGGAGCCTGCCCCTGGGGCCTATCATTCCGCCTCTGATCATTCCTCTGGCTCACATCGAACCTCCTCCCATCACCTGAGTTAGGCCTCCACCTCTTGTCCTGATGGGGCCTCTGATGTCGGTCGACTCGACTCTGGGACTCTTCCCCATCCTCCATCTTCCTCTTCTGGCCCGCCTGTACCTCCCTCCTCTTCTGCTGCACCCTGTACAGGTTAGCAGCTTTTCCATATGCATCCTAGAGGGTGGGTATTTTCAGCACGCTCATAGCCTCCTGGAGACTCCAGTTGAGTCCCCCTACAAACCTCTACACCTTGGAGGCTTCATCAGGGACCAACGTCGGTGCGAACCTCGCCAGCTCAAGAAACTTGGAGTGATACTCCTTCACACTTCGGGTTTGCTGCTTAAGCTCAGAGAACTCCAGGTATTTCTGCATCCGGACATGCTCAGGGTAGAACCGCCTTCGCATGGCCTCCTTCAATGCCTCCCATCCAAGGTTAGGTCCCGCCAGAAGAGCGTCCTTGTTGGCAGACCACCAAATGTCAGCCTCGCTCTTGAAGTAGTAAATAACGGTGTTGACTCTCCTATCAGCATGGCAGTTGACCGCCTCAAAGATCTTATCGAACTCACGCAGCCAATCCTCTAGCAGTACTGGGTCCTCCTCCCCCTTGTATTTAGTCGGCTTCAGGTGGGCAATCCTCTTTGTGTAGTCCTCAGGCACATTGTCTCGCTGAGCCTGTCAGTGAACTATCTGGCCCAGGTTCAAGGCAAGCTCTTGGAGTTGTCTCATTGGGTCGTTGGCGGCCATGGTAGTCCTTCCGCTTCGACTTCTGGTGTTGTAGAAGGAGTTCAATCGGTCTGCCAGTCTACCCTACTCAAGGTGGACTCCTGATTATGAGTCAAAAATTTCAAAGGCTCTTAAATCCACCATAACGATCCCCCTCTGGTTATACTACAGTCTCACTACCCCAATCCACGAGTAGACAATTCAGATATAAGCAAGTATATATACAATAAGAGTGATACAATTCACACAAATGGGTAGCTAGTAAACAATAATCCCTGTATAATCTTCAAGCATCACACCAAGATGTCCAATATAACTCAATAGCTCACAATACACCATATAATTCAACACAACTTCCCCAAACGCTTATCCCCAAGTTTTTAATCTGGTTTACTCAAGTTTTATCTTACTTCGAAAACACAGCTCTGATACCACCTTGTAACACCCTAGATTTTACCTCAATGATAGCTTATAAAAATACAAATCTCACGGCACAAACGAAAAAAAAACGGACTTCAAACGAGTCCTAAAGGTGCAAAACAGAGTTGGTCCGAACTTGTTTCCGGACATGGTAAGTTCAGACACAAGCCGAAGAAGACAGACTGCAGAAAACCATCCATCCAAACTTTTGTCCGGTCATTGATGTTCGGACACAAGTCGGGAGTTAGAAAACTGGGAAGCGACAAGGTCCGAACTTGTGTCCGGACTTCGAAGTTCAGACACAAGTCGAGTTTCAAAACTTCGGAAAAATCCTTACGTGGTCCGAACATTGGTCCGAACTTGCAAGTTCGGATATAGGTCGAGACTTGCAAGTTGAACCCGTCCTCGCATACTGTCCGAACTTGAAGTTTGGACAGATGTTCGGACACAGCCAAATGATGAAATCCTTTGAAATCTTTCGGGGTCTGTCCGAACATGAATGTCCGACGGACGTTCGGACAGGTCCTTAAGTGTAGTTTCCAACGCGTAAACAGAAACCAAAAACCATTAGTAGCACTTATATAAAACACAACAACATTATGATAAACTCTTGAGCAGATAAGGTCGTTAATAAGTACTCAATACAAAGCTCAAACTTAATAAAACCGATTCATAAACAGCCAATAATTACCAATAGGAAATACTCGAATAAACATAGTCTCAAAACAGCAGCGGACTTCAAAACATCCAGGGCATTACCTCCACACCCAATTCCCATGGGTACTCAGGCTAATGAAAAAATATCACCAAAAACAAAGGTTAACTCAAGTTACGCGGAAGCCAAAATAAAATTCAATGTGTAAAGCCTTGGGAACAACACATCTCTTAACCATTGAAATTCAAAAGATAGCCTTATTAATTCATAATCCCTAAACTATGTGATTCGCCGTCCCAATCCCCACACCTAGTCATCTATACTTGCTATCATAAAACATAGACAAAACACATAAAGGATCGCACAAATCAGAAAACTGAGTAAATTCCACCTCAACCTGTAAAATACATTTTAGAACCCATTTGCCGTTAATAAAAAGATGAGAAGGTTTTATTGAACAGTTGATGAATTTCTAGAAAACATATCAACACCGAAACCGCAGTAGGGAGCCTTCTACAGGAGATAACCATAAATCGAAACACGAGGTCACTTGTGGGACCCCAAACAACAATTCCAGGATAGTCACCTATGGGACCGTCAAACAACCACCTCACCCTAAGTCCTTAAGTGTGCACACCCCCTATGATACAGCAGTAACATAGAGTAGATCATAGAGCTTAACTGCAACAATGTGTGCAGCGCAAATAAGAATACATGGGTAGCACCTATGGGCTCCCAAACAATAGAATACAACCTATGAAAGACTCCAAAAAACCATAACTGAAATACCACAATCACAATCCATTCCTCAAATTCCTCAAACCCGAAACTGGGAAACAATCCAAATCCTCAAACCATAACCGAGAGTCGATGGAAACACAACGAAACCTTTTTCTAATATTTTGTAAAACAACAGCCAAATTCATTGAGCATAGAATTTACCTGGTCAACCAAATCCCTCAAGAGCCCAACTGCTCCGGACTATTGATAGCACTCGTCGATGTAATCGCGTCTAGGTAACCAAATTTAACAATCAGAATTCACTGAACAACGAGTAGATAACTAAGCTACTAGGTAGAATACATTACCCGACAATCTACCAACGGGACACCAGGGAATTGATTAGACCTCGACGGAACTAGCGAGAATTCACCAAGGGTTTGAAGAGGAAGAGCATGAAAATATTGGGCAGAGTATAAGCGCAAGAACGGCGTATTGAGGATGGAGAATAGTGAAGAAAATCAACCTTTAAATAGAATTGTTTATATAATGAAAAGGAATAAACTAATTAAAGATTTGTGTTAAAAGGAAACGCAAATAAAATAATTAAGAAAGAGTTCTAACTCTCGGTAATTTAAATATTTCCAAAGGATAGATCTCGTTAAGTTAGGAAGATCAGTAAAAGTAGATTGGTGATGTAATTCAGGAAGGAATAAATCAAGAATGAGATAACAGTAAAATGTGATTAATCATGTATTTAAATAAGAATGAGAAACAATATCAAGAAGTCAATTAATAAACACTTATTTGGAAGGAAGCAATTTAGAAATGATTAGATATGTTGTAAATAGTCTAAAAGTTAACAAAGGAAGAAGAACAATCTCGTTAAAAAGGATAAATGAAAATGCCAGTAATATAATTACTGGGAGAAGAATAAGAGAGTTAACAAATAATATCTTGAGTAGTCAAATAGAATTTGAACTCTGGAAATTAAATAACCACAAGGGAAAGCCAAACTAAATTCGAACTCTGAGTATTTAAAATAAGTTGGAAAGAATATTCTAGAATAGTACTTCGAAGTTTAAATAACTTAGAGAAGTTAGGAGGATGAAGTGACAATATATCGTATAATATCCGAAATATAACTAAATCAATTATGGCAAAACGTTACCAATATTCAGAAACACTTAAGGAGAAAGATTAATTCCGGAAAGAATGTCGTCTACTTCCCTGGGCCACCTTAACTAACCTCAGACATATTACCCGTACCATATACTATATTATTCCTAGCTTGGAATTTCCTGGGTATTTCAGTTAGAGCTAGAGGGCGTGGAGCCGGCAGAGGGGGCGGGTGGTGACACCGGCATTCCAAGAGTTACTGAGACAGTTACTGACATACTTACTCAGCTCGGAGGAGCACTACCCCACCCACGGCAGCCCAGTGAGGTGAATTGGCTAAAGGCGTGTCCGAGACACGACCACCGACCTATTCTGGGGAGCCGGACCCCGTCGCCTTGGAGCGCTATATTGTGGAGCACGAGAAGGCCTTCGAACCTTGCGAGTGCCTGACGACCAGAGAGTCACGATTGCTGCATTCAACCAGAAGAACGCAGCCAGTGATGGTGGAGACTGGTGAAGGACCAGCACCTAACTACACCGACTTCTCATGGGCTATGTTTGTGGAGATCTTACGAGGGAAGTACTACCCCGCTCACCTTAAGTAGAAGAAGCGTCTGGTATTCAAGACGATGACCCAGGGAAGTCTGTCCGTGGATGAATACTACGCTCGTTTCATCCTTCTTGTTGACTCCATCCCCAGAGTCAACTACTCCAAGACCGTTAAGGTCGAGAAGTTCCAGGGGGTCTTCTATTCCGTATCTAGGCAGCCATGGGTGCCACTTTTTATTCTATCATTCGGTATAAATTTGAACACCGTTAAATCTCATTAATATTCTACTTACTCGTTTCCGTTGAATGTGTGAACACTTACCAGTTTAATTCCAGGAATGCTACGATGATGCCTTGAGGGCGGCAGATGTGCTCCAGACTCGGGATGAGACTCTAGGCCAGAAGAAGAGGAAGAAGCCCAAGAAGGAGTCAGAGGTCGGGGAGTGAACCGACGCGAGGGCTCGAAGAAGGTAAAGTAAGGAATTATTTCCATCTATTGATTTATTCAATGTTTGATTATTGTGTCTGCTGACCCCGAACCTGTTTTGTCAGAGGCTTCTTTAAAATGAAGGGAAACTAGGGGCAGCATGGGCAGCAGAGTTAGCAGGGTTCCAAGTGGAAGGATCCCATACCGAGACTGACAGGCCCGCCCATCGATGCCCAGCCACTGAGATCGGCACCTCCTAGGGGTGAGAATACCCTCCTCGTAAACTTATTCGTTTATCCTACTATTGTACATATCTTGTATTAATTTAAATTACGGCTGCAAACAGGCACCGGGAAGCCCCAGCGCCATTACTACTATCAGCGCTGCGGGAAAGACCACTCAGACGTGGATTGCAGCGGCAACAAGGTGGAGTGCCGTTACTACAAGAAGATGGGGCACCTCTAATTTGAGTGCTACACCACCCTGGCAGCCGCAACTATAGGGGACTGAAGCCTACTCAGAAGCCCTCTACTGGAGGATCTGGAGCACAACGGGGTGGCCAGGGGGCCAGAAGTCCACTGACTTGCGCTTTCAGAAGGGGAAAGGAGTCGACCAGGGACGCGCCACTCTAAATTCAGCGGGAACCTCGGGCGCTGAGCCAGGAGCCCAGCGCGCTACAGGTAATTCTAATACCCGACTGTTATTGCTTGAAACCATGTTATGTGTTAAACGCTTCAAAGCATGAACTATGTGTGTGTACCGACTTTAGAAGTGACTTATCTTAGGAGAACTTCCACATCTTAGGTAGTTACGTCATTTGTTACCCCCTACCTACAAGACTGAGATCACCAAGACCCATAGCTGAAAGACGGGTGCATTCAGAAGAGAATAGTCAAGTCATCCAACCAGGCATGATTCTGCTTAGGGAATTCCTAACCTTAGATCAACAAGCCGACATCGTAGAAGGGTGCAGAGCCTTGGGTAGAGAACTAGGTGGGTTTTACATTCTGGGTTTTATGAGCGGTTCGAAGATGAGGCTACACATGATGTGCCTAGGCAGGGATTGGGACCCACAGACTAGGACATACCAGGAAGTGAGGAAATTAGATGGGGCGAGACTACCTAGGGTACCTGAGAGATTCAAGACTTTAGCACGGAAGGCGGTGGAGACCGCACAACAGCTCGAAGACGAACCAGTACCCGACATGACGCTGACGTTTGCATTGTCAACTTCTATGAAAAGAATGGGTGACTGGGATTACACTAGGACCAGGACGAGATGCCTGAGTCCATTGCAAAGGGTATTCCCGTAGTGTTTTTTTCCATTGGAGATGAAGTAGAATTCCTGTATGGCGACTAGATGAGAATGGATTTAGCTAGGAGCTAGTCCTTAAATCTGGAGATGTTTTGGTATTTAGTGGACATTCGAGATTTGTATATCACGGGATCAAGCGGATTATGTTGAATACCGCACCACCAGTTGTAGTCAACGTTACCCACATCAAACCGGGGCATCTAAAATTGACCTTTAGAGAGTATTGATATAATGTTGTAAGCTACTAGCTTTGTATGCAAGCATAATGTAATATCATGTGGAATAAATAAAAGTGGAGTTTCGAAATTCTTTTGTACAATTGTTATCAGTCTTGTTCTTATACGACTCTTTAATCCAGGCCATGAATCTGAGAAGGGAGGAACCCTCAATATTTTGAATGTGGCGCAAGCCAAAGAAATTGGCAACGTCATCACTGGTAAGGCTAGAAACAAGCCAAATTAAATCATATAACCTTTATAGCCACAGTGCTAATTTAAACCGAGAATACTACACGTACCTTCCCTGTGAATGGCACCGATGCATAAGTCTCATTCGACTCAGGGGCGTCTCACTCTTTCGCTTCCTCTTCCATTGCAAAGAAGTTGAGACTGACCCTAGAGCACCTCTTCGACTTCACTGTTACATTACCATCCAGGAGAGAGTGCGATGCACGGGACGCTACACTGACTTGCAGATTGTGATACCCCAAAATAATAAAATATGGATTAAACATCTAATCACATTAATTAAGGCCTAAACATGCCTTAAAAGTCAGTTGATAACAATAGTGGTCAACACAAAGCATGATATTGCACCCTTTGACTGTTTAGGGTAAATAAATACCCAAATGAACTTCTTAGGACCTAAAACTTTGTCCTAAGCATATTAACACATAACTAAACATATTATTATCATTGGACAACACTCCAACACAAAGAACAAGTATTTACATGTTACAAGGTCAAGAAGGGCAAAAATGTGCTCTAAGAAAACCTTAAAGGTCTAATGACCTCTATTTTATATAAAATTGGATTCCTAAGATCAAATATCATGTAGGACAACAAAAAACCATTCTCAAAGAAAATAGAGCTCAGAAACACTTTGCGACACAAAATGTGCACTAAAACACCCAAAGCACATTTTATGTATTGTCTTATAAATTGGTTTTTAATGGGCTTAAAGGCTATAATTACCTTATATATGATAATATATTATATTGTATCATATTATGAATTTAATTCCAGAAATTTACAAATTTTATATTAAAATATTAATAAAACCCTACAAGGGGGCCCGTTTGAGTCAACATTGACTAAGAATGGTCAAGAGGTCAAAGTTGACCCCTTGGATCCCATGGAATCGACAGCCACAAGCAAGGGGAGCCTAAATTCGCCACTTGCAAGCACAAGGAACAAGGTTCCAACACCTTTCCATGATTTAAGGGACCACTTTTACCTTTATAATACTATAATCTATATATTCAACTTTGGCTCCTTAATTGATTGAGTCCCCACGACGTGAGAGACTTCCTTTCCCCTCCAATAATCGATGCCCCCATCCTTGATGACTCATCAAACACAAAAGACAATAAACAAAGCAAAAAAATGTGTTTTAAGGCAAATTGGAACTATTCTCTCATTTTCCTTGCTTCCCAGCCGACACCAAGGCTCCTCATCCTCTATTTTTCTTCTATAAACCGTGGAGAGCAAACCAAATACAGAGGAGAACATAAATTAACATAGGTAAGCTTATTTAGCATTTTATGTTCATTTTCTTCACAATTCTTTCCTCTTCGATGGATCTAAGCATCAACCATTTCCATCCATGGATCTAGCTTGTTTTGGAGGTCAAAATGAGGGCAAATCTCGGCTGTAACAAGGAAGAAGGTGGAGAAATCTAATCTTGTTCTTAAGTATAAAAAATGTGCTTTAAGCACTTATCTTTGATTCCCTTCCATTCCGATTGTAAAAACATGTTCTTTTAGCCTTCTAATCTTCTTCTTAACATACTTATACATGGATCTATCAAGAGCTTCAAGGTATAGCCAGATCCAAGCCAAAAACACCATTTTTGGCATTTTTAATCAAGGTAAAAATTAGCCATCTTCTAATCTAAGTTATAACGGTTTAAGCCTTAGTTTTAGTATCTCTTTTGATGCTCTTACTCTTCTGTAAAAACAGGCCGAAGAGCACTTGTGCTTACCTTGTTATTCTAAAGGTAAATCTTACCTTAAAATATACCTAAAACACTTCTTATGGTTAGATCTTGCTTGGAGACTAACCATGCCTTAATTGCTGGTTGAAACCATGTAAAAGATGCGTGGGAAATTTTATCCTAAGCTGGTCGTGGCCAAACAAGGCCTTAACTAGGCAAAAACAAGGTATAAATCACTTAAACCTACACTTGGTATATTAATATGTGTTTATACATATGTATATATATATGCCGTGAGTGAATGGTTATATTAAGGTCTTATTTTGACCTTAGGTGATTAAGAAATGGTTTAGTAAATTTTATAACTAATTAATTAGCATAATTGTCAAATTTAAAAGACATTATGTGGAAAATTGGTAAATATGGGAAAAATATGTGGTAAGGCCGTGAGTTTAATGCATTTTTGAGCATTTATGTGCAATTTATTTATATAAGCTAATGTTTGTAATAAGGCCATGTACTTTAGGCCATTTTATTAATGCATTTATAAGGTTTATTTAAGTTTAGGTGCTAAAAAATAAAGTACCGCAAGGAATTGGGGTATAGTGTAATTAAATTAAATTTGGGGGCTAAATAATGATATAGCCGAAAATTGGAGGTTTTAAATGAGTTTAAGTAAAATTATGAGATTATATAAAGTGGGGTTAAATGGTAATTTCTAAAAAATAAGGGTAGAAACCGTAATATATGGATATTGATGGTCAAGGAAATATTAAGGTGGTCAACCTTGGACCATATGGTAGGTTTTGACCAAATTAAAAATAAGTTATATACTTATTTAAGGTTTTATTATAAGAAAGTAGTTAATTGTAACAATTTTATAACATATGTGGTAAATATGTTATTACCGAAAGAGAAAGTAAGGGTGTACAATGGTATTATAACACCCAGGTGGGCTATTAGGAGTTTTTAGGAATTTATTGTGGTGGATTTTGGAATTAAAATAAACAATATATGTATATATCTAGTTTATTATGTCCTTATGACCCTTTGGAATATAAGATGGGGTGGAAATGTAATATACCAAAAGTATATGGTTACTAAGGGTAAATATAACCCTTTGGTGAAATTTGGTGATTTTTTAGAATTATATAAGAGTATTTAAGAAGATATATGTATAATATATAGTTTTTAAAGATATGATAAAACTATATGTTATAAAGTGGGCCAAATGGCAATTATAGAAAGTGGAAGGGTTGAAAAAATAATATAGAACATATATGGGTTCTATTCGGAAATTATAATATATATAACCATAGGTTATATTTATATTAAGGTTTAAAATGTTATATTATATGGTTTATATATCATGGTATAAATTATGGGATGATTTTGAATATAAAGGAAACTATGGTATATGAAAAAGAATATGTTTTTGATATGGTGCCCATGCGGCAATATAAATAGTTTTGCATGAAAACTATATGTTATAAATTAAAGGAAATAAAGATATCATATGATATGATATTAGTATATGGTATAACATTACATAATGTTATGTGGTCAAAATGGAATTAAGGCGCTGTACTGAATTAATAAGGTGGGAGATGAATTTTAGACTATGGTCTATAATGTTATAAATGTTATAACAACTATATGGTATTAAGGTGGTTTTTAAAAATGGGATTAATAAGTAAGGATATTCACATTTAATAATGTGACAAACTATAAATAAATAAGATTTATAAACTAAGGTATTTATTGAATTAGTTAAGAAGTAGAAGTCGTCATTATACAACATAAAATGTTACATAATATTAGGATACAATCTTAATTAAGTAAGTTGTACAATATAATACAACTAATGGGAATAATCATCTAATATAAGATGATAAAATGTAACATATGGATGTAAGAGTTTTATAACTCATGAATCTACCTAAGTGGTAAATATATACATATACAAGGATAATGTATATAATGATGGATATATATTATGGTTGGAAACCATATAATATAATGGTGGAGATTATTACATGGAAATAGTTTATAAACTATATATGTTATAAGTTTTTGAAAGGAAATATAATTTACTAAAGATAATGGATTATATAATACAATGTTTATAATATGGATGGTGGAAAATAATACAATATAATATAATAATGCATGCATACATGCAACTATAGGTTATGTACCTAGATTAAATGGAGAATAAGATTAAAGAAATATAATGAATTATACTCAACTCGAAATAATACGACATACGAGTCTAAGTAACAAAGCCCGACCAGTTTAAAGAAACTCGTAACAAATAACTGTAGAAATCCGGGGATGAACTGTCGGGGTTACTTGTTATTCGGAAATACCGGATGTAGTTATTCATGGAGACTGACTTATAGTTTTATTACCGTTTTAGATCATACTTCGGACGGAGGCGCTTGACGAGCTAGTGGTCGACACTGCGCATCCTAGGTCTTGGTGAACGGTATGTAAAGGGGTTTGATCCGAGTTGTCTAAGGAAGCTCCTTTGGGCTCGGATTTGGTTGATATCACTTGTGTGTTAAGTGTTTTGGATACGTGTATGTGATTATGTGTTACTGCATTAATTACTTATGCACGAGCGTCCTACGGGACTAACACTACGTCGACTATAGATCGACTTAATACTATCATACATATATGTTAATGTGATGACATGACGGTTACTTGATATAATACCATAGTATTAATATTAAGTATATGGCAACCTAAGTAAAACCACTTAGGAACGAGTCACGACATTGTCGGTCTCAAGAGCATGGATCTCGAACATGAATATGACCTAGATTACTTCTAGGTATGCGTGAGACCCAATGGGCCGCTAACTAAAAATTATTCTCCATAAGACTAAGAGCATATCTTAAACATTATGAGAGAGAGATGGTGTGAGTTGAGGTGAGGAATCCAGTGTAGTTTACAAACTATCTGGTTGCGCATTTGTGATCACTGAGGGGTTCCCGATCAGGTTCCGCTCCAGGTTTATACCCAACGAGCCCTATTTGGATCGTGGGTCAGGTGGCTACGGCCTTTTATATGGACGCCTTACGAGGCTAAGAGAATAGTCAGGGGCCTCCGTCCTGGCGCCTGCGAGTCTAGTGTAGAAATGACGTGTGTACGGGAGGCTACTGTCCATGGTGAGGTTATTCTCGGGTTGTCCGAATGACCCAACTGGTATTAATTAAACATGGTTTGGATGGGGCCTTAAGGCCAAGGTAAATTAACTATGGAAACTGTACGCTACGGCGATTGTACATTATACTGTTATTATTCGATACGTTCGATATACAAATGTTTGGTGATATTTTTATGACTATTTGAATGGATGGATATGGTTAAGTGTTTATGAATGTTTGTGAAATACCCCAAACTTAGATATGTGTTTAAGTGATAAACTAAGATATAAGAAGGCTAAATAATGCCTTAGAAACGTTAAGTAAACATTTTAATCAAAGAAAACATAAGGAAACACAAAAGAGCAGTTTAAGTAAAAACATCTCTAAAACGTTTGGAGAGACTTGGGTGAGCACCCATATATCATTCTTAGACCTTAGTAATATCCTAATGGTCATTTTAAACCAATTACCAAAGAAAACCAAGCTTGAAAACAAGTTAAAACACAAAAATGTGCTTTAAGGAGTCTTAAAGCACATTTTTTGAAAAATGTCTTGTAAATGGGTTTGGTGGCTAAATAATCCATCATTACTCTTTAATTAACATGTGTCCTAATTAGTATCACATTAGGAAGTCTAAATCAATGGGGAATAAAAAATTTCACAATTATGTGTGTGCCTTGTTTAGTGAATAGTAACCAAATAGTGTAGTTTAAGACATTAGTCAAAGTAAGTCATCAAATGGTCAACAAAGACCACAATACACCTTATTTGACCAAGGGGGCCGGTTTTAAGTGTGACTCACCACATTATCTAGCTAAGTAAAGAATAAAACAAAAGTAAGTAAATTCCTATTCACTTTAACATAAATATCTTACCTTTATGTACTCTCTCCTCACCTCTTCATTCTCTCTTGTTCCCACCGGTTTTGTGCTGCTCCTCTCTTCTTCTCCAATGTGAAGAAAAACCTCCATGCTAGCTTCTTCACCTCCCTTTGATTACTACTTACTCATTTAGCTCCGAAACCAAAACAAATTACATATTCTTCTTAGTTAGCTCAAGCTCTTCCTTTCTAACTTTCCAAACTTCAAGAGCT